>JAAAKM020006971.1:140700708-140712253 GCA_010016025.2 Alatinidae sp. Z8VKAUB7J3 | reverse complement strand
GGTGCTAATTGGAGGCCTGGTGCTAATAAGAGGAAATACAGTATATGAAAATATGTTCCCAAAGATATGCAAGACCATATCTAAGCCATCATCATTGTGTTTTTAAACACAGTATGCTATTTTCCTAGACTATATATATAGCTTTCATTTTAGGTCCTTAAGACATGGTGCAGATATCTGCATAAGTTGTGACCAATTTACGTACACATGTACTTTAAATTTAAGTAAAATTCAAGGACAGTGCAAATACTTTATCTTTTATTGCAACTTAACACATGATTACATACGTATACAAAGTCTTTACTGATGAGTAGTTTATTTTCTTCTAGATTGATAACTAGTAGCCCACACACATCAGAGACATGTCAATCAGGCAGACAGACAACTATGTTTGGTCAGTTACTGACATCCTTGGCCAAGGAGCTACAGGGAATGTTTTCATTTGCAGAAAGAAGGTAATAATAGTATTGCAGCTTCCCAATTCCATATTTCAGATGCCCTTCTTTGTAAATGTTCACAATATGGATGAAGGTGTTTAGTTATTAGGGGCCCATAAATTACATGTGCTCCAGTATAAACATCCACTATTGATTCACAGGTCATGATGTTTAAGATGTGAAAAATGGAATTGTTTGGTTGAAGAGGATGCTACTGTTCTGCAGGTGTGATACCAAAAGTTTTTATCATACTTGACCCATTGCTTTCCTTATTTGATAGCCATGATATATTATTTCAAAAGGGCCAAATATCTAAATGTGTATGTATGCCCCCAAGGTTCCAAGAATTATCTTCACACCAATCCAGTTTACTTGTCAAAGTCCATGTAATGAGCCAAGTGCCTTGACCCTCACCACCCTGTGTGTATTCTACACATTCCGGCAATGGTTCATACTAATTTTGGTCAGAAATTCTATAGGTATAGGTTCTGAACCCTATCCCGCACCCCCACATTGGGCCCCAACCCATCATTCCTCTTTGCACCCCTGAAAGTTTGACTCCACAATGCACCACTTTTCCTTGCAGCTCTTTGTACTTTGGTACCATTTTTCCACGTGGCCTACGTGAGCACAAAAGCAGCTTAGTTACCCCTTCGATGGCATATCATGATTCTTCTTTATGTAACAAAACTCTTCACAGCAGTCACAAAGCTGGCTCTCTAACAGTGGGGGGCAGTTGGGATTTCCAAAATAAAAAGGGGGCGGTTGGAATTTTTAAAATATGAAAGGGGAGGCGGTCATAAGTTTCATCATGCTCTGGAAATAATCCTAACAATAGAATCCATTCAATTTTATATCACATTTGGTTACATCAATACAAAAATGTCAGAGGTGGGTAAATTCAACTGAAAATGGCATTGTATAGTCTAAATTCTAGATGGAACAAGCTAAGCCATTCATTGAAAGTCCTGAAAAAAGTTTGTTCATTAAGGCCAAAAGACACAATTTTTTTTGTAGTTCTGAAGTTATATCTCACGGAAGGCATTTTAAAGGAACTTTCAATGCACATACCCATGGACATACGGACCAGAGTCACTCCATAGTCACCCCATAGGTCAGACATTTTTTATTTCCGATGTATTATGATATACTCCAGTGAAAAATATATATGCGGATCAGAATTTCAGGGGGGGGGGGAGAATACGCTAGTGAATTCTCTCAGGGGGGTGACACCCACCCTTGTCCCCCCTCACCTTCGTTACTGCTTCACAGCACAAAATCTTCCTACCCTTGTAACAATAAATTTTGTTGTTAGGGATATAGATCTATTTATTTATTGATAAATTGGTTTATTTATTTATTCATTTCATTTATTCATTTATTCATTTTACTATAGCGAACAGGTAAAGCTTATGCTGCGAAGGTGTTTAACAACATGGGCCTTCTACGGCCCTATGATGTACGGATGAGAGAGATTGAAGTTTTGAAGAAACTTGACCATCCAAATGTTGTTAAACTACATGCACTGGAAGATGATGTAAGTAAATTCCAGGGAACTATTCTTTAATGTTGGGTGTTTATACTCACTCAATAAATCAATTTGGCATGGGTTAATTTCTTTGTCATAAATATACCTAACATAGTTTGATAAGATTTAGAGATATGTTTGCCACGTTGAAAATAATCGTAAACTATAAACGGCAAATTCTGGACACTCCCTATAGACGTAAGTTGGTTAATTTTTATCACAACACGCTCCTAATCTTAGGAAAATCAATTTAAAAAAACTTCTTCCTTGGCATCCTAATTTGTGAAAAGTGTGGTAATGTGGCAAGACCTAGGATTAGGCCCTGGTTTAGTTTATAATTATAAGGTCGCCACAATGCAGACAAACTGATGGGTACGGCGATAAATAGGTAGACGTATTGGTGGTTAGATGAGCTGATGGGCAGTTGTACAGAAAGATCGCTTGTTAGATATATAGACAGCTTGATTGAATGATTGATTAATTTCGCGTGTAATCGCTTAACGCATGGATTGTTTGATTACCTATTCAATAAATCGATGTCCACAGTTTTCAATTTTGTGGTGTGATTAGACCATACCGATCTCCATCTAGAAGGAAAAGCTATGTAATAAACTAGGTACGGAAGGGGTCATTGACGAAATATTCGGTTTAATTTTGTCAGAAATTAATAAAGTCTTTACCTACTAGTTACGGCATTATGGTAAGCAATGCGGAGCGACAACTGTGGATAAATTTCTGTAACCAAAAATATAAATTACAAGAGTGTTATATGAAGAAATAACTCTGGGAGAAGATAAGGTTGTGTCAAATGCGACGCAATCTTTAATAATTAATGCCTTATGATTATTAACCGAAAGCACGTGAACTATGATAGATGCCATTTCATTACAACTGTTTCTAAGGTCAAGAATATTTCTAATAAATAGATTGTGTTAAATGTAATTGACCAAAAAGTAATTCGGTGAATCTTGAAGACACACGTTCAGAAAAACAGGCAGTGATAAATACCGAGTTAAAAGTTGGGTGTGCTTTAATTAATAACAAGGAATTTCTACCTCTTTTATCGTAACTGTTATTTCCCTTTTTTGATAAGCACGGCTAACTTGAAGACCGCATTTTCAGTAACCTAAGTTTCTTAAGCTGCGAGTGTGTTTATTAAAGCGAAGTTATAAACTGTGGGATGGGAGATATTCAGTCTTCGTAGCTTACACAGTAAAATAGAAATGATGTATAAAGGAATTTTTATGTAAAGTTAATGAATCAAAAGCAAAATAAGGAGGAAATAACAGATAGGAGACATTGGACAAGTATTAGTATTTGAGAACGGAATTTAATGGCAAAAGTAGTAAAACTTTGAAGGCCCACTGCTAAATTGGTATTGATTATGACAAATGAAGAAAAGGAAGGAAAGTGGAAGGGAGAATTATTAGATAAACGGAATGAAAGTGAGAATAATAAATATAGAGACATTATATTTTTATTTAGTAATATCACAAATAACTGTTTCAAAGTCCAACAAATAAAATTTTCGATTTACTCAGTTACTTCATACAAAAATTAAAACAATCTGGTACCTAAAATGGGAGTTTTTTGTCAACAACCTTTTGACAGACTATGCTAAGTAAAATCGTGGTTGCTACATTTTCTCAATATTCACTAGCATAAACACAACTTTATCTCAAAAATCTAGAAGAATTTATTCTTTGTAGCCACATTTCATGATTTCATGATCAAAACTGCAGTTAACGTCCTTATATGTCTGAAGACGTGTGGCACTTGGAATTTCTAGAGTGGAAATTAAAAATTTTTAATACAAACGTTGAACGCTTTAGTAAATGCTTTTGCCTTGACGTGCAACAAAAAGTAAGATTCGTGTTTGCTAGACATACTTGAGTTCCTTATTAAATAGAACTTCTTAGATTCGATGAATCTTTTCTGTAATTGTGTATCTCACAAATCGTCAGGGAGCATGATCTTCTGTTGCAACTGATACTGAGTTTCTCAGCATAGGTTTAATATCTAAATGAAACAAGTGGAGAGCAAACGAAGTGAAGTCCACGCTTGAACAGTGGTGGTCTTCCAAACTGTGCAAGGTGTACTCGTCTGCTCAAAATTCTTTATTTCTGTGCAAAGGTACTTTTTTCAGCAAATAGATGAAATGTCACTACAAGGGTTAGAAACTCATCAGGTCTGTATTCCAACAATATGACATACACGGAGCAGCTGTCAAGGACACAGATTGTTTGTAGAAGGCATTTACGTTATCTCGCAATACTCTAATAGAGTCAAACATTGATAATTAGGCTTGAAACTGTTTGACCTAATGGCCCCTTGCCATAATTAGGGACGTTCCGTAAAACTAGTGATGTATATATTTGTTACAACGAACATATTAAACAAAAAAAATTGTGAAAAAAATTTAAAGCCTGCTTTGCCCTTTTGTTACAGAAAATAAAGCTAGTAACTGCAAATACTATAACACTAAAATAATTCCTTATATCTTACACTTTATCGGAAGATACTTTTCAAAATTATTGTTTAAACTGTTAGTTAAATACCTAAACACATTTGTTAGTAAGGTGTTGGACAGGATTAAAAATTCGTCTTTTAAAAATATTTGTAGCAAAATTAAATCAGCAGATTTTACACCAACTCGATTATTGTCATTGACTAGATACTACAGAGTTACTAGTGTGAACGGAGAACAAAAGGATCAATCTAAAAGCTTTACGTAAAAGAAAAATGTGACTGATTTGTATCATCCATGGCATGTTATTTCTTCAATCCAAAAAGGACAGATTTACGGTTAGCTTGCATATCCAATTGGGCACGATAAGGTAAATCGCAACTCCTCTCAGAATGGCTTTGATGACTATAACGTCCTTACATAAGTTGCATTTTAATAATGTGTTTAATCGCGCTGTTTACGATATAATGTAAGGATGATATACCACGGCAGTACTACAGATTTTATCAACATTCGTTTATTCCATACGCACTCGTAATCTTTACAAAATATTCTCTACCTTTCACTTTGATTGTGGTAGAATTTAATGTAAGAAATTGATCTTATTTACGTCAATGAAGAAGAGGGGATTCCTTTGATTTGCATAAACTACATAATGTTGAAAAAAAGTAATTTAGAAATTATAATTACTATCCTGTAAATTTATCTGTATAAAACACGAGACTTAGAACATATTTGAGCAAACTATGTTTATTTAAAAATACGAAAACCACTTATAATATCCTGCATATTGTAACTTCTATGTATAAATTAGATCAGGAATAATTAACCTATTGGCTAGGGTCAAAATACACACAGTATGGAAATTTTCAGTAGACATGTAAACTTCCAAAATGTAATGTAAAAATTCGAAGAGCTAAAAAATTGAGAAAGTACAACTAATAAGAAATACAATTGTTTTAATTTAGTTAACAATATTTTATCATTCTGTTGATATTTTTAAAAAGTTTTAAAAGTTAAATATTGTGGTTGAATTCAATGGCTTTATGTTGAAACTAGCTTTAAAAATGGTCTGCATTTTCTAGCTAGGCCTGCCCATATAGAATACCAGACTTCGTCAAATTGTGCTCCCATGAAAAATCGACTGCTCGCCCCTGACTCAGATTTTAATCTACGACATTACAAAAGAAACTATGCATATGCATTGCCCGTTGTTGAATAATTCTTGCCCTCATTTCACCCTATTTTACACCGCGTTCTGAGCTGTATATCGTTACACAGGTCGGCTCTATTAATTCCAATTGAAATAAAATGTGTTTCTTTTGCCACTTAAGACTGCCATTTAACTGCTTCCATAAAATCTTGATTATTCTCCATAGAATTCAGGAATGTGTTCCCAAGTCTGCTCCATAAGTGAATATTGTGACCCCATTCTATTATGAAGACCTCTTCCTATTTCCCTTTCCATTTACCATGAAAAAATATCTAGAGAGACTCCAGTGATTAGGCGTTCAATAAAATGGTGACTCGTATGATTGGAAATAGCTAAGTAAAACTAAGCAGCTCTTCAGCAAAAATGTAATCGATGAATGTTTGAGAATTATGTCTCATAATCTGATTTTGAGAAGCATATATGTTTCGTTAAGGAATGAGGTCTTTGGCAAACTCGGAACACTTTATACATATTTACATCTGACATTTTGACGTGATTTTAAAAAAAATTCTGCTCGATTTGTTGCCATACTTTTGTGTCCCTATTTCAGGAAATTTATTTGAATGAGCGTAAGATGCTCTATTTGCATCCTGGCTTACATGCGTAGTTTTGCTTTTAGGCTGAAAGAATAATTTTTTCCCGTTTTATGCCAACTTTTCCCCAATCTTCAACGTCTTAGCTAACAATTATGTTTCCCATAAAAATACTTTCTAATTAGTATAAGAATATATTCTACGGCGGTAATTTGTTTCAATCTATAAACGACAAATGCAAAGACTTAGAGCTAACAGTATCATGATCAGAATATTAAAAAGGCTGTTTCTG
This sequence comes from Alatinidae sp. Z8VKAUB7J3, assembly GCA_010016025.2. Classification (NCBI taxonomy): domain Eukaryota; kingdom Metazoa; phylum Cnidaria; class Cubozoa; order Carybdeida; family Alatinidae; species Alatinidae sp. Z8VKAUB7J3. Next base: position 140,705,783 of record JAAAKM020006971.1, on the reverse strand, counting down.
AAAATGCTGACATAAACACTTTTATTAAATATTTAAATGGTTACGCAACTTCTTTAAAGCATAGGAATAAGGCCTTAAGGCCTAAGTCCTTTCTCCTCCTTCAATCTTAGCATTATAAAGCATTATAAAGCATTATAAAGTATTTTAAAATGGTCCCTTCTAGGCAACACAACATGTCATACTGAACTCTGTGATTTGAAGTATCATATCCAGGGTAGGATCCAGGAATTTAAGGTGAAGAAGAGTCTAGCCAAATATCAATGTAAGAAACCTCAGGCATATCCGTAGGTGCGCCCTCGGATCCTCCTCCAGAATCAAGAGCGGGTTCATGGCAGGACCCGCAAGTTTTTTATTTGTGTAATTTGTATTTTCAATGTAACTAAGAAAAAAGTTAGCAGTGAGAAAGTTTTAGAGTCAAAAATGGTTAAAGAAATTTAATTGACAAAAATAGCTAGTGGCGCTCCGGATGACTTCCCTCCTCCTTTCCCTGAAATTGATGCATTGTAATGGTGCCTGCTCTAGTAACAGAAACCATTAAAGCAGTGCTTCTTTGCCTTTTTATATGTTTGTTCCTTTTTAGCTTTTATGAAATGTCCCTGTACCCCGTACCCACTGCGTAAAATGACGTACAGAAGTAGCGTTAACACAATTAATATACAGTACATTGTGATACAAATAATGGAATTTGTTGAGTAATCAAAGATATACTGGATACAAAAACGGTATTCTAGAGTAAAACTGTACTTTTTATTGCTCATTACTAAAATATAAATTTTCGAGCTCTATTGTTTTGAACTTGAGGTCATTTCTAGCACACCCTACTATATTACCCCAGTTAAAAATCCAGTGCTTAAAGAGTAAAATAATGGGATTATTAACATGCAAAGTAATATGTAGCCTTGTGAAACTACATAAAACCTATTTCAACAAGGTGAAAAAACTCTACCTACTATGATATATTGATCAGTCTGTAAGCCAAAGGAATACTGTAAATTAAGAATCATCAACGATGGCCATAGAATGAGGCATGTCATAAAGTGAAAGGAGCTTGTGAATGTGAGGAATTACTTGAATGGCAATGATTCCTTGGTCTCTTTGTCTGTATGGGAATCTCCATGCGCGAAAAATGGCACTAGCTGTTACATTTGAAGCTATTTGTCACGTCGATGAGTTATTTCAAAGCGTTACATAATACTGTTTGAATACAGTAGTTCTGTATATAATCCATTCTCACATAGTTAATCATAATTGCCTAAACATGCAACCAGTAAGTTAGGGAATGGCAGTTTTCTGGTTCTCTTAACCGAGATCTAAAATTTCCCATTAGGTTGCAGAATGTCTCCTTTTGAATACCGCTTTCTATTAGGACTTGGGCGATCATGGCCTTTCACTGCTACCCCTCTCTCTGCACAACCTCAAGAGTTCAACTTCACTCAAACTGAAAATTCCCCCTAGGCTACTCATGTACGTTACCCTTTGTCTATCTCAGCAGAATGTAAGACTACTTTTATTGCTTACGTTTAAAGACTTGGTTAAAAGCAATTACAAAAGCTGTATTCATCAATTTGCTGGGGCAGTAAGTGTTCAAGTTTCAATTTTCATGCCAAATTCAATATCTCTTTATGAAAAGCGTGCGAAGGAGAAGAAGGAGAAGAAGGAGAAGGAGAAGAAGGAGAAGAAGGAGAAGAAGGAGAAGAAGGAGAAGAAGGAGAGAAAGGAGAAGAAGGAGAGAAAGGAGAAGAAGGAGAAGAAGGAGAAGAAGGAGATTGATAAGAAATTAATACCATCATAATTACTATTGCATCGATATGATACTCTTTCTACGGCTAACATGGTGTTTGTCCTAGTGGATTTTCTGGCAATATCGTGGAAGATGATAATTCATCGATCCCACTGACATTGTCAGGAATACTACAAGAACTTTGATAATGTCATCAAAATACCTTGGTTTCTGTAGCAGTTCCATATTCATCTGTTCCGCATATATACAAGCAATTGTAGCCCTTCATTTTACAATACCTATATACAAACACAGATATACAACATAATGACACCAACGCTTTACAGCATTAACAGAGTAAATATCATCGAGTGATGACAGATTTTCTATTTCTCTAGTGTTCTTTTCAAAACTAAAAAGAAAACAAGAAAATAGTAAATCCTTGGAGGAGCTTGTGTCTCCGATATTGCCTCTTCACGTTCTCCGTTAACTGACCCCTAAAAGATTATTATTGGGGCACTACACCCGCCTACCGTCCCAAACAACTCAAACAAGCGAAGCTGTGGAAGTGTATAAAATTGGAAAAAGCAAAAGAACAAAAGCATGTACTTAAAGCATAAAGCAGAAGAGACCTGACTTGAAACGTAATAACACGCAGCTCTCTCAGAAATAATGAGTGAGCGCTGATGGATAAGATCAAAGGTTGTGTTTCAACCTAAAATTTAGTTCGCTTTATGTTACTTTTAGGGTGAGGTATTTGTACGGGGAGCTGAATAAGAGTGACATACTACGGCAACATTACCTGGCATCAAGACATTTAGTATCTTAAAAAATTAACGTATAAACGCAAATTATAAAAACATCGCTCAGGCGCACATGCGTTATCGAGAGATGTTGTCCTATCCAAAGGCTATCCACTTTCTCTATTACTACGTTTTGGTCACCTTACAAAGAGCACGTATAATGAAACGCAGGTTCAAGAGCTCGTCAATATCGGGAAAAGAAGTTTACTTGGGACAGCAACTTACCTTGCATAGACATCAGCACTGAGAACGCACCCTATGATATTTCCAAGATGAGGTACATTGTTTACATACGGGAGAGCACTTGTGATCAAGATGTTTTTTTCATTGGCTTTAGGAAGTCTAGATGAAAGGAAAAAATTAGAGGCTTTAATAAGATATTCACACTGATATAAAGCTGCAATCCAATAATGATACGTTGATGAATATTGTCATATTTCGAAACATTTCATTTCTTTCTTGAACAAAATATAACATTAAGTGTACAATGTAGATGCATTATGTTTACATTACAGCACGCAATTGACTGTCAGATGGCATATGAGATTTGTACATTGCGTCTTAGAAGACCTTTCTTCATTAACTGTTGATTTTTATCAAGATAAAAGATGCTTTGTTACAGAATATGAAAGTTATGGGGTTTGGAAAGAGACATCAAACGTCTACAACGAGCATTAATAAGCTAATAAAAGTTGTATTTAATTTAAGCTTACTACATTGCGTCAATATTTGCACTCGAAGCCATGATAGCCCATATTATAGACGTGCTGCGCCATGCTTGGAGGTTTCTTTTCACTATCTGCTTTATTGTTAAAAAGTAGCAAAACGCATTAAATACAGCATTCTTACATCGGATGGGTAATCTTCTTTTTCGTAGACACTGCTGAACGTCCTTTGGCCCACGAATCTTTTGCTTGTGCAACTTCAGCAGCTGACGGGCCTTCTGTCATCTTTAATAACAAAGAAAAACACTAATGAAAACGAGGTTTCACGATTATTTTTACCTAATTATTCATTAACTGAAACGGTTGTCACGTAAACGATTATTGGATTGTTCATAAGGAAGGTAACTAGGCGATGGGTGCGACGGTGGGAAAGGCAGAAGGCCAAAAACAATGCCGGTACAGCTTAAATTTGTAACATAGCCGACTGCTAAAATTCATAAATGGTAGATAACTTTAAAAATGCCCAAGTCGTTAGTTTCCACTCAGTTTCCATCAACTTAAACTGAAATGCCTTAGGGTAGATTCTTCTCTGTATCTGTATTGCAGGCGGGGTGAGGGCAAAGAGCGTGAAACAAATAAATCAACTACTTTTCGACAGACATTTATCCATCAAAGAACCACGCTAACAACATTAATGTAAAACATTCTTTAGCCCCCACGTTTTAATCCTAAATAAAGACGAAACGGTTGGCTAATACCTATGAAAGGGGTCGTACGAATATAGTCCAAATAATCCAATATCTAAAGAACAAGCGATTCCTTTTGAACCAGTTTTCAATGCGTGGCAATCCTAAGAAAAAAATACTGTATTTAAGTGTGATTCGACAGCCTCACACAAATACCACAACTTGAATCCTTTCGTTCATTATTATTTACTTTGATGGTATAAAGGACCAAGATGAATAGACTGCCACTGATGATTTACAAGTACGATTAAGATCGACGGGAAAATCACTGCATTATCTTTGTACGCGACTTTTCCTTGCTTTTGGGTGGGACCTTTTTACTAAACCAGGCTATGACTTGTCTGTCGACTTTTCTATAGATATTTACTGATGACTTTTCAATATTCTTATGTGCTTTTGTTTTTAAACCTTTCAGAAAGCTGTAAACGGCCATTTTCAGCGATTAACCCTTCAACGGTGATAATAATAATAGCAGTGATGATGATGATGATGATGATGACAATGATGATAACGATGACGATGATGGTGACGATGATGATGATGATGATGATGATGATGATGATGATGATAGAACGAGTTTGAACAGTTTCAGTGTTCAATACAAGACCTTTTCTTAAACCATTATACTTTGCCTTATCCTTTCTGTTTAAATATAACTTACCTCTGCCAATGGACTGTCAGGTGAGCAACCTACAAGAAATGAAAGAAATGACGATAAACATGGCGTCAAGCTAGGTCTTAATCTCACCCTAGTGTCTTTTAGTAGCAATGATACATATTTATGGACGAATTCGACATCCAAACTGATTGGAACACAAAAATTAGCACTGAACAATATAATGAAATCGAGAACGAGAGGCCACGTCTCGGCAGATACTCACTAGAAAAAAATTTCCAGGGTTTTGAGTTGAGGCTGTTACAATACGGTACAATACAGTATGGAAGAGTCCCAAGTAAACAAATGGCGAGAAAATTCACAAGTTGCTATTCTATTGAAAAATAGCAAGAAAGTGGAGGGGCTAAAGCCCTCCAAGTGCAATATAAGAATAAGTAACTTTGGTTAATATGAAACCAGAATTCTTGGTAAAGATATGAAGGATATCACCACAAAGTTCTAAATGAAGGGATAATTGAAACCTTC
>JAAAKM020006971.1:140665725-140677210 GCA_010016025.2 Alatinidae sp. Z8VKAUB7J3 | reverse complement strand
AAAATTGTGGTAGTTGTTGTAATTATAGTAGAATGATTGAAGTCTCATTGTCAATTCCAAATAATAAGGAATGTAATGGTTGTAACGCCCAAACGCGCAACTCGTAGAGAAAGAAATCGATATGATCACAGAGAGCTTTACGTTAGAGATATCTGCCGTCTTCTTTGCCTAAAAATAGAGGCTGTATTAAGATCAAGTCGGAGTTTAAGGCCTTGTATCCAAAAAGAGAGACCTAAAGCAATGAAAGGGCAGATCTACTAAACTTTAGCTGCTAAACGATGTTTTGAAGAAGAGCAAGTCAGCTGTAGTTTGCTGTCATGCTAACTGTCTTTGCTGAGGTCAACTGTGTCACGCAAGTTGTGAGTCACTACATGTTTTCATAAAATATTGATTAGGCATCATGTAGCTTTCCTTTTGGCATCGGATGGAGACTGTTTGTATGTACACCGCTGCCGCTTTGCTTACTAGATACAAAACACGCAAGAGCAGGCACTAACGCGATATTTAGGAATCAAATATTTTATTATGTATTGAGAATAAGGGTTAGCGGGAGAGAGGGCTTGTGTGAACTTAGCAAATGGTTGATGTTCTTTAAAACGTATTGGTAACAGGTATCTTTAAAGAAAGCTAATAGCTGCACTGTTACTACAACCATGGCATTGTCATGGTGGTCAAAGCGATGAGTAGATGTAGCCATAGCTTCAAATACCACTTCTAATGCAATGTTTGAGGGTTCTCATTAAGACCTTTCATATCTTAAACCTCTGTTTCAACACAAATGGGGTTGTTTAACAACGTGAGACATGAATGCCGAATCCATACAATGATTTCAAAATGGTGTGAACGAGACTAAAGTCATTCATTTTCATGTTGCGTGCTAAGGGAATATCATTGAACAGTCAAGGAACTCATATATCTGAAGAGTGTATGAGTTTGGTAGCAGTTACGTATTGGCTCCCTATGGTCATGCAGTGTGCATCAAGCACGGGAGCAAAATATATCAGTTGCTCATGAGATGTAAGCAAAGACGAGATCCATTTGGGAGCACAAATTTATTACCTCCGCGCAAAAGTGGAGGGGCTGAGGGGTTTTGTTTTCTACTATTTGGCAACGGGTGACTAATAAGGAAACGCTTATTTAGACGAAAAAGGGCTTTGGTTACGTGGTGGCAAGGCCGAATCAGTATACGTAGGCCTTGTGAAAACTGCATCCACGAAGCTTCAAAGCTACAGCAAAGTTGTAGCAACATAAACTGTAACAGAAACCGCGGAGTAACATTATTTTAGATAGAGAGGGGCTAACGCACGTTGTCACGTGCAAAAACAATAACAATTTAAAGAACAAAGAAGAACTATGGGGAGGTTAAGACCCCCCCCTAGAATCTAGACTCCGTGGTGTCAATGTGGCTATTTTAGTTGTGGTTATGGGCTCGTTCAGTTATTAACTTTGTGTTGAGTATAAAGAGAGACCAGTGAACGAATGCATCAGCTTATGGAGAAATACGCTTGCATCACAATAATTTTCTGCCTCCTCCCCACTTTAAACTTGCTTTATGCATTACAGCTTGTTACCTATTGCTTCGCAGCCTCTCTTTGATGGTTGTTTCAAACTCGCATTAATATATCTAATTTTGACTGAAGTAACAATGCAGAAACTGTAGCTAAAGTCTAAGATATGTCTTCAAGAGAATAGGCGTAGATAATGGAGATTATCGGGAAATGTGGAAGACGTAATATTCCTTCTCTCCCAAACTTTAATGGAATAATTCCTTACTAGCATAAATCTGTGCTCCACAGGAAGTTGTACATTATCATTGTTGTCTCCGTCCACGATTTTTCCAATCTTTGCACTTTTGGGCGTTTATCACGATACTAGTCGGTCTAGTTATAGGGGGAGTAGCGAATATATCAAGATATGGCACGGAAGTTCGGCATAAGCGCCACATGACCCTTTTTTAAGACATGTCGACGCCTTTACTCAAGAGGAAGTTCTGTTTGTAATGGTGGGGCCTTCTTTTCAACAGAAAGGGAAAACCATTAGCAGCTGTCATCTTAAAGAGGCAGCATACAACGATATTTAATAGAAAAATCGTTTGATGGTATAGGTCAACTAAAATCTATATTTTCTTGTCTTGTCATAGATTGTTGGTAGGGATTTACTTAATTTTTACATCCATATCCATGGCATTGCCAGTTTTCAATACTAGAATGCGGAACTGTGTTTTACAAAAACATGATGTTCTTTACATTTGAAGTCTCTTACAGAGAGAATATTTAGTAAAAACATAAATAATTTATCTATAAAAGTTGTTTTGACGACAATTTCCCCCTTTTTACGCCCAGAGGTTCGCCAAGGAGACCATTGGCAAAACAGCTGATACGAACGTTTGTGATTTCCCGGAAAATCTTGGCTTCCGTGACATTATTTAAGCTGGATTATTCAGAGTCATGAGACCTAGATCCTTATTTCGTAAATGAGATTTAATATTCGTACCAAAGATTTATCAACATGGCGTAAAATAAACTGATTGTATAGAATTTCTTATTCAGCAATACTTGACAGAGAAGGATTGTGACTTTTAAGGCCATCATACCAATGAAATGCTGAGCTTGTTTACTAGAAATCTCTGGCTTATATTAAAGTACTAAACGATTAGAAGAAAACATTACATATAGGCAAATTGTGCGATGATCAATTCTCTTGACATTGTTTTCTCGAGACAGCACGGCCTCTCTCCAAAACAATATCCTGAAAAACCGATATTTTGTCCTGTCAAACGTCGAAAGTTAAAATTCAAATTCTCGCGTCGGTTCCAACAACACGCAATAACAACACAGTATCGCAGAGGCCAATACTAAAGACTGATCTCCGCTAAGCGATTCTGACCTCGCTGGCGCCAACTATGACTCCCAACGCATGCGTACATGCTCCATATGACATCTGATTATGAAATTGAATGAAAACTAGAAATAGTATATCAACATCGTGGGTCATCTAGCTCAGTTGTTAGAGCACACTCGGGGAAAGTATGAGTCACGGGTTCGGGTCCCGATGATGACATCTTCTTGATTTCCTTGGTGTCTTTCCAAAACAAAAATCCTCTCTCTTATGGGTGATAAGTATATAATTAAAACGATGCTCAACGTAGTTGGTAGAATCTATTCTTCCCTTAGTTTCTGCATTTTTGCGAGCTACGTTTTGAGGGAAACTTCTAACATCTTCCCTGTAGATGATAATTGCTATTAATTTTCAATGTATTGGACGCCACTCTATTACTTGTTCCTTCGTATTCCAATACAAGGTCCTTTACCTTTTTGTTCACCAAGAAACCAACTCCTCTGATGGACTCCTCTCCTCCTTTTGTGTAGAGCACGTGCCCACTCTGCAAAACATCAAGCTGTTCTCCTTTCTTTCTTGTCTCTGCTAGTCCTATGATGTCCCACTTGAAACTTGCCTTCTCCAATTCATGCTGCAACCCCTCTTCTTTCTCTTGTTCTTTCAAGGTACGTACATTTTAAGTACATACATAAAATTGTGTCTTAGGAACCCGGGGATTCTTAGCACCCTCTGCCTTGTGGCTGCTGTGGACTGAGGGCTTTTTCGTATTGCATGTCGTCATCATGTTGGTTTGAACCATAACTCGCCGCGCTGGTTCAGTACGTGTTGGCGAGAGGAGCATAGTTTTACAGCCGGATGCCCTTCCTTACACTAACCTCTCTTAATTCCCTTTTACGACACGCAGAGGTTACGTTAGCCTATTCTAACCCGAACCTACACAGGCAGTGTTTTAAGTATACAGAACATTTTTAGGCCAAAGCATTTGTTGTTATTGGCTTTTCTTTGGGGGTGAGGGGAGGGGGGGTCAAAAGTTAATCCATTGGAATGAAAAGTCTGTATTAGAAGATCAAGATCTGATTCTAATTTGGTATCTGAGAAAATCGTGAGCGCTCAGTGAACTAAGGTTTGTTCGTGTTTTAAGGTAAAATGAGTTCTAAGAGTAGATGAGTGGATTGTTTGGCTTGTTTAAGCGATGTATGCCAATGCTCGGAGAAGAGTTCGAGTTGGAGACGGATGTAGTGATGTCAGAGTTGGGGTTCACCAGGGTTCAATACTCAGTCCCCTGCTTTTCATCATGGTGATAGATACCCTATCACAGGAATTTGGTACTGGAGTCCCATGGGAGAATCTCTATGCTGATGACCTGATCATTATGCATCATATCGGAATCTTTAGAGGAGAGTGTTCGAAGAATAGCAGTGTGGAAAGAAGCTATGGAACAAAAGGGACTTCGAGTGAATGCGTGGAAAACCAAAATCATATTCTATGGTGCAGGACTGGACTTTCTTGAGAGTTCTGGCGCCCTCCCATGTGCTGTTTACCGCACAGGTGTTAGTAGCAATAGCATTTTCTGTACTGGCTGTAATCACTGGGTGCACAAGAGTTGCAGTGGACTGAGGCGTTTGGTGGAAGATCCCATAGATGGTAGACCACAGGAAATTGTGCAAGTTGGGTCTGATGACTTGGAGGTGGTTGCATTCTTCTGCTACCTTGGAGACATGCTCTCAGCTGCTGGAGGATGTGAGTTAACCACCAAACAACGAGTCAAAACTGCCTGTAAGAAGTTCTGTGAACTGCAACCACTACTAGTCTCACGTCATCGCGCACACAAGACTCTTGGTCATGCTTACAACTCCTATGTTTGTGATGCAATGCTCCATGCCAGTGAGACCTGACCTTTTACCAAGGCTGACCTGCAGCGACTGCAACCCAATGAAAGAGAGATGATAAAATAGATATGCAATGTCAAGCCAAAATATTCGACAGCTCTTGGCACAGCTTGGTCTCATAGATATCGTGATTATCACGAGAGAAAAAAGACTCCGTTGGTGCGGCAATGTTGAATGCTCAAATGGTGTCATCAAGATTGCCAAAGATATGGAAGTTCCTGGTAAACAGGGAAGAGGCAGACCAAAGATGTCTTGGAAAGAACTGGTGCAGAAAGACCGCAAAGCATGGAAGCTAACTACAACCATTCCTCTTGATAGAGATGTGCGGAAATGCCAATTGAAATCTGCTATGCGTGCCGCCAGCAAGTTACCTGGAAGGGGGGAGCTTGGTGTGGATACCCCTCACCTGCACGATAATCAAAAAAGAATCGATTGGTAGGGTAAGGTAAGGAGATTAGTTACCAGCAATTTAGGTTTTCTATACACACTGGCACGATAATTGGTGCTCTCTTTCTCAACTGAAACAACAAAGAACGGCAACGAGTTGTTATGTTTATTCTCGAAGATGAATTTTTAAAGGTTGCTGCAAATTGCTCAGATATATGAGGAATTCGTCACACTCCGATTTTCTTTTAGATATGGCAGCTGTGTCGTCAACGTAAGGCAAATAAACGATGGGCTTTTAGGACTTTCAAACAGTTGAAATTCATGGAAGCCAACGACGATATTAGCGAATGCGTAACCCAAGGGACTCCCCATGCTTACGCTATTTTATTGTCGGCACTTTTCACTCACTCACTTTCTCTATCTGTCTCTCTGGGTGCGCTGGCCTGAGGCAGGTCCAAGAAACAGCATTTCACAGTTGAGGCTGAATTCAACACCAGTGTTGCAACTTCTATCAATTCAATGAAAACGTCTTCAGAGCATTGGAGTGGGACATGGTACCTCCATAATAATTCCCGAAGTCAATTAATTTCTGGATAAACTGAAAGGAACTGCTTCAATATCGGCGGGATGTACTCCAGTTCGAATGACTAATCGAATGTTCTTTATCGCAATGGTAGTTCCATTTATAACTTGTACAGCAAGATGGTTTTAAAATGAAGCACATTGTTGGGTATTATTCCACTAAATGTATTGTCTAGGAAAAGATATTCCTTAAAATGACGTTACATCACCAGCTTTAAAACATTTGAAATTTTGACCCGTGACAAAATTCGTCATCTTGATTATATTAACGAAAACGAGGTTTTCTCAATAAGAAAGTACGGGAAATATTGTTCTCTGTTCTATGTATTTTGAGCAACCGTTCTGCTAAATTTAAGCTCTCTACTACTTGTTCCAGGTTGAAGTGTGTATATCAGTCATACAATCAGACAAAACGCTCCCACTCGCTCCTGTAGACGAGATTACTAAATCATTTAACTCTAAAACTGAAAGTGATTCTAAAAGTCAACCTGCCTGCACCTATTGAAAAACTACCGGAAAATACCACTGAACCCTGTGTATCTCATGCTATGTTTTCCAAGGACTTTCCTCAATAAGAAACGATACTTAAATCACGCATGGTAATATCTCAATCAAACACATAAAACTGGTGGAAGACTTCTGATATTTTCTTTCGGTAAACATAATAAATTCCATTGCAGACATGCTCATGTTCCCAGGGTCATTGTAATTAAGATCATATTGTCAATTCAATGCAATAACCCTACTGAATTGAATGGCGTATTTCCACCTTACCTGTTCTCTTTCAAATTTAGGACAGACTCCCCTTACGCAAACTTTCTATTCAGATTACATCAAGGGCTGTCTATCCATGATATCTTTCTAGATTTAAACACTTAACTAAGACTTAACTTCTACAAATACGCGACGTAAACTATACATTCTTTCATGAAATATGTAAATTATAATAAACTATCAGTAATTGCTGTTGTAGGCCACGAAAGCTATCGTAAGAGAACATTGTATGGAAAGATTACCTCTCCATTCCCGACACTATTAACATATTAATAATCAAATTAAATCGGAAAGTTCTTTAGCAATATTGTAACAGGGGCGGACATGGCCCCAAAATGTCCCCCACCCTTGACTATGGAGCTGGCTACGTATCAGATGTCCTAACGGGGATGGCTGAATCGCAACAACAAACTATCATACGATACAACACATATACAGAGTGACAACTGCAGAAAAGTAAAGAAGCGGACCATAAGGAGTTGTTTTGCTGGGTGTAAGGACTAACATGAGAAAAGGACGTAGGGCATAATGATGCCACGCCTACAGCAGACAATCTCTCCACAGGGGAATTCTAGGCTGTCACTAACCACCATGAAAATTATGAAAGCAGTTGAAACGTAACAGATTTGGAACTTATTTAAGAGAGGAAGTGCAGAAAGGAGGGAATGAGATGGCTAGGGAGGGGTAGTACTTTACGCTGTTGGGAGGAGGCGGGGTATCTCGAAAAGAAATAATTTCTGCCTGCTTTAATAATTTACAAAGAAAGATTTAAAATCTTTAATGATTTGAATTACCTTTCGTGATCAGGAGTCATACCCGAGATACGTGTCACTTATTGTTTTATGTCTACTTTATAATTCCCCTTCCTTTAATTCGGTCTCTGTCCAACTGCCTGTCGTCCCTTTCATCAGACGGCCAGTATGTGAGGCGCTGACCGCTGTATAAGGTAAATTGATTAGGTTTAAAACGAACACTAGAGAAATAGAAGATACGTCACCACCGCTGATCCAACCCATGACCCATGCTTTCGCGGCGTGCGCTCTACCAACTGCGCTAGGTGACCTCCAATGTTAACATACTCTGTTCCTCTAGTCGCCACATTAGCTCCAAATCATCCACCTTGATTCCATCATATTGTGTTTATCCGTTAGGGGCACTCCAAATTACACACTTTTGAAAGATGTTCTTTGAACAGCAATACATATTACAACGAGGTGATTCCTGGTGCAGATATTTGCCAGTAATACCTTTGACGAGTTCTACTTCCACGTGGACATCTAAATAAATCAATCTGTTAAAGAGGTCACAGTGCAAATTAAATAGTATGTTTGCAGATGGATATATACAATGTAAGATGCAAAGTTTGCAGTTAGAGTCACTCTCTAGGAAAGGTGACCTTCAAGGGGGATATCATCAACTGCATTAACTAGCTAACAAATATTTCGCTGATAGAAGGAAAGCGAAAGTACTTATCACCGGAATTTTTGGAAGCTGAACTTCTTTCTCACTGACATTTGTTGAATAAGTGTCAAACTGGACTTTTCTCACAGTTTTCATATTGCTCTGTTATCAGGCACAGTGTTAAAAAGAATATAATGATATAAGAGAACTACTTTTTGAGTTTATAACATTGAACACAATATACAAGTTCGATGAGTTAAATGGTACTTTGTACTATGTTATTATATGAGTTCTTAATACGTGAAGATAAGAAGATCTCAATATTCTATTTTCTCAACACTTGAAATCTTCATTATCTGAAAATCAAGTAATCTGTATTCCGTCACCTTCTTTGCTTTGGCTATCTCCTTTAGCATTTGACCCAAAATGTAATTTACACATTCACTTTCGCTCTTCCTCGCATATTTTGAGGGCATATACACTCATTGAGTGTTACGCCATGGGTAATAAATTTCCAACCAGCAACAAAAAGTTTCTTCCAGATGCGAAAACAGAAGTTTGTTTTAGTTTGAGTTTCTAAGCATGACCTTTTAGAGTTAAAGCTTCACTTTGCTTCTCTTTTTCAGAAAATAAAATTTCCCGATACGGTATTTTCCCATACACATGCCAAGGTAACTTTGATATCAAACATATATCATTTCCGACAAATGAGAGAACGCCGAGACATACTCATCACAGAGCCATACTGCATGCTGCCCTTTCTCTTTAATTACATAACTTGTCAAAATCGTTATTTGGTCCACATGATCATTAATTTCATCATTTTTCGCTATTATGTATTCCCTGCTGAAATACCAGGCTTACACAGAATATTATCGAAGCAATGAAGAGATATGCATCGAACATGTCGTGCATTTTATGATGCGTTCAGAGAACAAAGAATGCAAATATTTAAGTCTATTTTACAAACACATAATATCATGCTATGTACTGTAACAGCAAACATCGTGCTTCAAAATATTTCCGGTCATCGAATTTCTTAATGTTCAACGAAATTTCTGTATTTTCGCCAAAATTTACACTGAGATTTCGAAAATATCACCCAAAAATTAGTACCGAAAATTTTCCACAGAACTCTTCGTTATGCAACGCATTGTTTGAATGCTAGACAAAGTTCAATAACATCTTCTTCAAAGTGTGCTGAAGTAGGCATGTAGCGTTGGATGAGGACACGTTAAGAATTGACCTTGTACGCTGCGAACTGTTAGTCTGTCAGAGATCTCTCTTTAGATATCAATATGTTCAGCTAAGAAGAAATCCAAAACCAATAGTGCATTACTGCAAGTATCTTCAATGTGCATTTAAATTTTTGGTTTGTGGTATTGCCACGTGAGCAGAGCATCTCCACTACAACTGGGAGTACTGCTTTTCACACCGTCACTCAATGGATTGCAAATACTTTCTCTTTCGTTGGACCATTTATGAAGTCAACATTACGGAGCCCGTGGCCGATTAATAGCAACATCTGCGCTACCATGCAAGTAGTGGACGTGAAATGAAGATCGAAAACGTATGTCAACGTGACGCTTACCTGACATTCCCACCAGCTTTTTGTATTCTCATTCGTTCTTGGTACTGATTGACAGAAGTAATCAGAGAACATAAAACAGAAGATGGGTTTCTAGTACATACAATAACAGAAAAAACATCTAAATCTGAATCAATAAGCACAGGGCATATATGTCGATAATGGCTACTGTTATGATTTGCTATGATTACATACAGCCTTTATCAACATGTCATATGATAAAAAATAGACAGTCAGGTTAGTTGTAGTAGCAGACAATATGGTACAACATCGTTTATAAGGTGTGTCATTTACATGTAAATCTTATCGCATTCTATATTACAGCTGCGCTTTCAGACTGGATTATAATCCGACGTAAGGCCTTAAGCGCACCAAAGCAAACTTCGCAAAGACCAAATAATAACAAGGAGAGAAAGACGGTCTAAACATGCTCAATACAGTCCATCAATAAAGTTCGAAATCAAACTTGTTGATTCGAACCAACAAAAATACACATTCCTACTTTGGAGTGCATCTGAAAATAAACTATTTCAGATGACTGGGATATTCTAGCCTGGACCCAAACAGATTCAAATTAATCGGCCACAGCAATGAACATCTTTCGTCTGGACTTTAACTGCACAATCTTAGTTACGACTTAAAACTGAGAAATCTTTAATTGCACTTTCAACAAATCCTAACTTCTCGATTTATTTTCGGACTCTTTGTAAGTTTCTAGCGAAACTATTTAAACTGTGAAAAGTTAATTTTGGCAAATGGGACTTAAAGGTACAAACCTATCACAGAGAAAGCCCCTAACGTAAGTTGATTTATCAAACTGATTTACCCAAACGTCAATACAACATCATGTTTATGAAACACGCTCCCCCGATGAGAGGCTGGTGTCTTGTAATGTAGTCCTATACTTTAGTATTATATTTGAAAAATGAAGGACTCACTGGTCATTCAACAAACGGAAACAATCCTTCGTGGCTGTATCAACGGGTGTCTGAGATTCATAGCATATTTATTGTATACAAACCAGCAAGAAACACCTTAGGGTCCTATTCTTCCTTTCTTAAATCACACGATAGTATACAAAATAATCTCATCAAAAGATCTAATTTTAGCTTGTCTTTCGCCCCTAAACTAAATAGCATTCTCACTTATATTATACTCTCTGAACAGATGCATCTACATGATGAATAAATCTGTTTACTTTTGTAGTACATGTTACGTTCTTTGATTTAAGAGCACAACCTTCAGCTTCAAAAAGCAACTCAATAACATCGTTGGTCAATAATACAGATACACATGCGAAATATTCTCACAATACGAGACCGAAGAGAACAAAGCTCTTGAATTCATTCCCAGCTTTGCTGATATATCTCGCATTTGGTGTCGCTGTTGTTCTTATTCTCTCACAACAGTTAGAAATAAAACAGAAACTCGGAACGAAGTCGTAATAGATTGCGATGATGGATTCTCCTATCGATCTCAATGTACAAGCGTCAACTGATTAACCAAGTCTACAGATCTTTTCTGAGAATCCTAGTGAAAGTACACGAGTTTATTAGTCACTTATGCTTCAAGAAGATTCAGCACGAGGATCTTAATCCAACTATAGGAAGTTGCACAAACAAGGATCAACTAATTAGTCATCAAATTGGAATCCAAAACTGCGAAGAACAGATTTTAGCATACTTTGAAAGATCTATTAGCTTTAAGAAATTTAAGTACACGCAACACAGGCACTTGATGTGAGATTTAAAAAACGATCCCTTTTGGACGGCCATCCTCGGCTCCTTCATCAAATCAATATCTTACAGCAGGATGCTACTTACAACTATCAATCAATAAAAACAAAGTAAACCAATTGAACAACAATTAAATTCATTATGTTATTCACATATCGGACGATATTTGCGTTCTAGAAAATTAATTTGGGTCCTATCTTTTAAAATCACTTATGACGTTTCAAAATTGCTAGTTTTCAGACATCTCCCCATTCTTGTCTTTAAGGAATCCAATAAACTCCTATTGTTTG
>JAAAKM020006971.1:140641890-140665625 GCA_010016025.2 Alatinidae sp. Z8VKAUB7J3 | reverse complement strand
TGACGTTTCAAAATTGCTAGTTTTCAGACATCTCCCCATTCTTGTCTTTAAGGAATCCAATAAACTCCTATTGTTTGGTGACCCTTTACACTCCATACGTCATAAATGTATGTTCCCTTAATATTTTTAACTTCATCTTGGATATGTATCTATCCTCTCTATGGCTTTTCATGCCTTTAATTAAAAGTCTGCCATCTGTCATCGAATATTTCTTTCCATTCTTCAGTTTATAAATCTTCTTCTTCAAAACTTTTCATCATTATTTATTCTTCTTACGATGTCCAAAATCCCCCCTGAGGACCTTCGTTTGGGACGTTACAACTCAGTAACACAGTAACACCTACTGGAGCTACTGATCTCGACACCACACTTTTCCACAAGAAATATTGCAATCTTGCTTCCTACTGTTACATTCAATTTCCTGCATTACAGAACACACTGGAAATATTTTTATCTCTATATCTTGGAAGATGACCTTCGCCTAGGGAACCCTTGGATAACCCGAATGCCAGGGGTACTACGGTTTATCTTAGAAAGCTGATTACACCATTTGTTATTGAAATCACCTATAAGTAGCTTAGTATGAGGAAATGGCTGATCGCCATTCTAGGAGGAGCGTCGCTCACCAGTCAACTTGCCTCTTCAATCATATCAGCTTAAAAGTCTTTTATCTTCTTCTATCTAAAATTTGAAGATGGTGGAGCCACCAGCGTCTTCAATTTGTGTAGTCGCCGTTAAAACGATTAACTCGATCCTGAAGAAAGGCCCATAAAACCTGTAAGGTGAAACCAACTAACCATTTTAAGCTTGCTCTATGGGCAGTCCATAATGAAGGATTACTGCCATAAAGGAGATGGTTTGGAATATACTCTAAATAAACTTTGCCATATAGCACCTGGAACGCTGATATCTTGATTTACATAGATTTATCAACTCACCATCAGTCAGCAACTACAACTTTCACCCACAAAGCCCTCCAAGCTCCAGATTGTCCATAAAAACGTAGTGCTATATTCGAAACAATCCATCAACATGACAACTCACCTGAAACGCTGTGTCAGGATACTATAAACAGCTGGTCGATATAGATTTCCTAATCTATACACATTTCATGTGCATGTTGTGTACAGTGATACATCAGTATATTATATATATTGCAGTAAACTATATATATCGTGGCTAAACTATTCTACGACGACGCAAAGATTTCAAAATTCAATGAGTGACGGATTTCCAATTTTTAAATTGGAGAATGAAGGGAAAATATCGACCCAAAATGGAAATGGTGCCATGGATCGACCAGATGCCATCATTTTGCTTCCTAAACATTATATTTGTATAATACAACGTTTCACGAAATGATGAATTGGGAGGGAGTGTCTGTTTTTGTCAAGTTTGGCCTGCATCTCATTTTTTCCCGAATGATGATACGAGCAGTAGTTCCAAAGGGTTGCATATCAGTCAGTACGCAGAAGTAAATTCTGCCTTAATGGCATAATACTTGTCGGATCAGCGCCCCCAAAGAATACGTTTACCGTTTTCCACCTTTTCCTTCAAAAATAAAAATAAAAATTAAAAAAAAAGAAGAAAAAAAGGCATTTGTTTTTCAACAATAACGTAGTCTTGAGCGGAGCAATGTTTTATTCGTTAATTCTTTTACATTTACGTTTGATGATGTCAGTATTGTCAAAAGTGTTAATAGTTTATTATTTTGAGTTGTTAGCTCTCATTCTACATATTTATATTTCGTCACTATGTTTTGAAATTTCACCCTCTTTAGCTTAACTTATGCAAGCGAAAGGATCTCGAAGATTATTATCAAAAGAGAGTGCAGACCGTTTTGGGGCCTTTCCTTCTACTGCTTATTTGAACGCCGGACCCCTCATTTAAGTAAGACCTCTCTTTTCGGGGCAGATGAATTTGTGGTTGCTTGTCTTTTAACCTGTTGTCTCGTGGCCCCTCTTTAATCATCCAAGTCTTTATAGTTACAAAATTTCTTAAATTGGGGTGGCTCCAATGACGAAAGGCTGGGACATTGTTTGCTTGTCCTTGACAGCAGCCATGTTTCACTTCGCCGCCCTTGATCCTGATTTCTTATCAACTGAAAAAGTTAGTAACTTAGATTATCCTCCTTTGAGGTCTTGCACTGATGTTATTCATGCTGCGGACGTACTTCTCTATGTGCATAAATTCCCTTAATCACACCAATCAAACTACATTTCAATCAAACAATGCGGGAATTACGCGTCTAGACCGGTCTTATTATGGGTTTCATTTGTCAGCAGGGCGTTTCAGCGATCTATGAAGTTGATCTTCCGAGAAAATCATCTATACATTTACTTGCGGGGCCAAAACAAAATGTATATTAAATTTTAGTGATGTCATTAACAGGGTGAGGTCTTTGTCTCCGCGTTTACAGTTTTAGGTACGGACGCTGTATCGGATTGTAATGGACGCATGGTAATCTCTGTATTGGGGGAATGTTTGGGTTAGAATACAGCTCAGTTATCAAGCTTATAACAATACAACCAGCAGAGTGAGAAACCACTGCCTCTTACACAACCATAATTTTCATCACAGAGCAATCTAATTCAGAAAAAAAGCGCAATTATACATTCACATCTGATGATGCCTCTTTACGAAAGTGAGGTCAATCTTTTGTACGTGGAGACAATTTGCTGGCGCAGGGAAGACTATGATATGACAATGACATACAACCGATGTGTAGTAGAATGTTCTCTGACAAAGGGCGCACTGCAACCCTCACTGCACCAAAGGAAAAATAGAAAACAGGGGAAATTTAGCCACGTGCGACACTCTCTGTTCTAGCGCAGACTATTCATTTCTCGGCAGTAGATGTCATTGTTGCAGACGAGACTTTTACAAATCAATGGTCACACAACTGTTTCCGTGAGTCTGAATTGTAAAGCTCAGTAGCAAGGAGTAGCATTTTTCTCCTCACGTTTGCAATGATTGCTGTAGTTCTCTATTTTTCTAAATGTACTCCATTCTTTGTCAGGATTGCGGACATGAATTACGCTCTGGCGAAACAGGTCACTAAAGATTAGCTTCATTCCGCGTAAGTTGTACAAGATACAATATACAAAGATTAAACAGCAAGGTGCATGCTTTTTATTGAAGAACTTTCAGTGGTTTCAGTTCGAAAGTGATTGAATCAGGTAACTTAAAATAGAAGACCTCAGATCTGTTGCTATTCTAGTTAACATCAATATTTATATTTCTGTTTCTTCGTTCTATTTGAAAACTGCTGCTACTAAAACTTACGCCACCTTCTTACCTCATGCTAAATCAAAGCTATTAATATCTGTACATAAGAAAATCAATTATTTTGAGAGTCTCAGGAATTTTAAACCATAGTCACCGGTTTATCATAGGTTTAATACCACTACCGGCTGTTACATCCCTAGATCACTTGTATGAAAGTTAGAGGGAGGAAACGACGGATGTTTTGGGTTCCTCCGTACGGTACCACTCTTGTATTTACTCTTTTGCAAAAACGAACAAACAATACTCAGGTACGACAATGACCATCAATAAAGCTGAGATGGAATTAAATACGCAAATCGTTTGGGAATGTGCAAAACATACTTGTTTAGATGTGGAAATTGAAAAGATCATTCTTTAAGTACAGAAACAGACGTAATTCGAAGATTAAGGGTTAGCTCCCAGTGAAACTTAGACAGGATCTTCATCAAGTCTCCGGAATTTTGATTCATCGTTCAACAATGAGTTCATTTTGGAGTCATACTCAGATCTGTTGATGATTACAACTCCTCTTCCTTTATCTGGCTTTAGGATAGTCAGGGAACTATTGTTCTGCAACTTTTTTAATATTTTGTAATCGTCCTTGGAGAACAGATGTTTAGGAGGGCTGTAAGTTCTAAAGCCTGTTAAAGCAATGTCCTTCAGTTTCGTTCGTACTGATTCACGGTCATGTCCAGATTTCTCGTAGATGGATAGTTTTTTTAAATTTCTATGCAGCAATTCGAAGGGTAGCAAAAACTGACAATAGTCCAATTTCTTTGGAGGTATAGCGAAGGTTAATCCCTTAGACAGAAGTATAGTATGGTCCCTTAGTATGGACAATTGTGGCATTAGTTAAAGTGAAGTTAACACTGTAATGAAGTAAATTCTGCCCGTCCTCACTCATTTGCTGCATCAGTTACATTGACTGTAACATGAATAAATTATTCATGCTTTAACTTTCCCTGAGTGTTGGACCCAGGCTCAAACGGTTGTGAGTTCTGTTCCACAGTACGGTAGCTATGGATCTAGTTTGGGCAGGTTTAATTATAAAAGAAAAGTAAGGTAAAATGAATACTTTTTCATTTACTGAGTCCATTATATCACAGTTAGTCTTTCTTGTATTCGTTAGTTTCCTGCTCTGGATTTGAATACTTTGTTTACTGCACAATGGAATCATAGACCGAAAAACCCTGCTCAATCAGAAAGCGCTCATTTATGGTGAGTGATCTAGTCTTTGTAATACTGTTGGAAGGACGTGTAACATCGAAATCATTTTGCGCCATTTTTATTTGCCAAGGGCTCAGTTACTGACGGTTGTGTAATAGCCCCAAAGGTGGAGAGAACAACATCCCATAGAGATATTGGTAGGGAGATTTATAGGCATAACGGAGCATGTCCTGTATGATACTTTCTATCAAGCGGACCGTCGTCAGTGAACTCTGCTACATTATTTAGATTAACGTAAAATGTTATTTATTCCCACAGGAAATATTTGGTCCGGTGATCACAGCTTTTGTATACCCGGCAAAAGATTACTTAGAATACTTGAAATTGGTAAGTACAAACGGCCTTTTTTATGACCTCAGTGCAGCGTATTCTTTTACAGGTTT
This sequence comes from Alatinidae sp. Z8VKAUB7J3, assembly GCA_010016025.2. NCBI lineage: Eukaryota > Metazoa > Cnidaria > Cubozoa > Carybdeida > Alatinidae > Alatinidae sp. Z8VKAUB7J3. Next base: position 140,660,748 of record JAAAKM020006971.1, on the reverse strand, counting down.
CCATCGAAAGTAGTAGTTTCAGATGTCAATTAGTTCATAAAAAGTCGAAGTGGAATCAGGACCCCCTCCCAATTCGAAAGATAGAATTATAGGTAATTGGCAAGAAAATTCACGTACCTTTATCGTATGCTATGGCCGTTAGTATTAGAATTAGCCTTGAGTTGTTCGCGAAGCTGGAAAGAACTATCCTTTCAGTGCCTACTGATTTTACCTAAGTTGTCAATGATAACGTTTTTTTGACCCTGAAACAGAGTATCCAAAACTGTTGTGGAGCTCTGGGAGAGTTATTGCCTCATCTTCGAATTTAACAGACATACACTATCTGATTTAGATATTTCTACATATGAAGGTGATCCTACAGTAGTTTCTAAGCAGTATTTTTATCTTCCAGGCGGATGAAACCTCTCCGTATGGACTGACGGGCTCAATTTTTGCACGAGACAGGTATGCAAAGATGATATTTTACTGGGAAAAGCCTGTATTACTGTTTATCAATGGGTACAAGGTATTAGAACGTGTATGAAATGTGTTACTCGAGTGTACTCCTACTTTTTGTTGCTCTTGTCGCTACACAGCGAATATACGTGTGCCCTTACAAATCGGTCCTATCTGTACATACAATAAGATCTTTTAACTATCTGTTGCCTGTTTAGGGACATTACTTTCGTTTTCATGATAATTTTAAGTTAAAGGACACCTTGCCCCCACAAAGTTAGTTTGAATGTTTCTCCAGTTAGATTCTGTAAGTGTTGAGGTTACATTGTACTTGCATGAGGATATGAGCACCATTCGTGAAAATGCTGACTTACCTCTCTTGTACATTGATTTTGGATGCTTCTTAAAGATAGCTTCCAGTTTGCAATCTCGAGTTGTTATTCAGCACAATATTTATTATTATCCTTTTCAGGAGCGCAGTCATCGCTGCAAGTGACATTCTGAGGCAAAGTGCTGGAAATTTTTATATCAATGACAAATCAACAGGTTCAGTGGTTGGGCAACAACCCTTCGGTGGCGGGCGCGTTTCAGGTACGTAATTGCTGTTTTCCACGTCATCCTTGTAAAGAAAGCACACGGAAAGTGTTCTTGCTACAAAGGTCTTCTCTTATACTGATATTACAACGCAAATGTTTGCTGCCATATTTTAGTAGCTAAAAGTGTACTAGGTTCAGTATTACGCCCGGGCCACGGCGCCCCTGCCAAAACATGCTTATCATGTTTTACAACTGTATGATCTACCCTTTTTCTTTCACTAATAAAACGATTAGCGGAATTACGTAATGATGTTTATTATGCGTATTTAAACTCAAACTTTGAACTCAAAGAGTCATTTTAACAAATTTTCAAACTGAAGCCTTCAAACTTTGCGTCCACCTTTTGACTCGAGAATTTGGCCACATAGCTGAGTGATCCGCGACAGAAATACGTGTGATAATTTTTCACTCAATATAAGACAAGTTAGCTGCTAGTGGTTTCAGCTGTTTGACTAACTTTATGGGACCAAGTTGTCATACTGTTTCATACTTGCATTTGCTGTCAGGGTAATAACTTAACGGCCAGTCCTTACTTTCAAGTCTGGTCCACTTAATTTTTTAGTTACCAAGAATTTGTTTTCTTCAAGGACGGCATTCGTTGCTCCGATAGCTTTTTTGAATTTGTACTACTGTTGCTTTTGTCTTTGTGGTTGTGCTGTGGATATTGGCTTCAAAAATGTAAAAACTGATAGGCTACTTGACCGGCAGGTTGTCGGCCTATTTATGGGAGCCACAATACTGACGGACCGACAGAAAACTGACAGAACATGTAGACCTTGAAACATCATTAAGACTGACGGACGGACAGAAAGGTGACAGAACATGTAGACCTTGAAGCATCGTCAAGACTGACAGAGGGACAGAAGACTAAGAGAGCATGCAGACCTTGAAGCGTCATCATTTAGAACTTACTTACGTCTAACGTAAATACCATTCCTCGTTTGCGCCCGAACTATCAAGGTAAAGTGACTAATCTAATTGGTAACTTTAAAGTATTGACATAATGTTGACGTAATGTTGACTTCAAGTTTACTACGGTCTTAAACATCTAGAAAGAACTTTAATACGTTTATGATAGTTTCCGTGTATTCAGTAGCTGTAATACTCACTGCATGTTTTCCTTTTCTTTCTATTTGAAGGTACGAATGACAAGGCTGGAATGGGAACATACTTACTAAAGTGGATGTCACCTCAATCTGTCAAGGAAACACTTGTTCCTCTGGACCAGTGGAAATACCCGCACATGCAAGAAAATTAATCCACAATGAAAACGAGAACCGTCCAAAGATCGAAATAGAGTGGATTCAGAGTAGTAGTCCGTACCGCAAACAGAGTTGCTTTGCAGCGCGGACAAAATGTCAACCAAGAAAAATTAACGTCAGAAGGGACACGTGACAATGTCGTGACATTTGAACCATTTATAAAATGACAATTTTGATCAATTAGATAGCAGAAATATGCGCCGGAGTCACCTAAGCTATGAATTTTAGACTCCAAAGATTATTTAAAATTTGAGTCATAAGATTAAGATTGTATCATACCGTATATTTCTTATAGACTGGTGCATGTAGTTGGAAAATTATTTTTAATTCGGTTACAATCATACTGAAAGTTTTATTAATTGTTTCACATGGAGTGTATGTATTTAGTGGTCATGTTATTTCAAAATTTCAGTAAGCTCTTTGCATAGAAGGAGTACTATGAGACGAATTTGACAAACATAAGTGTACTGTGATTCAGCTTTTCATTCTTCTGCCAGTATGGTCTAATACTATTTTCTCTAATAGCATTTTCTCACATATTGCGCAGTTTCCATAAAATGATCTACTGCGCATTATAGTATCATATTGAAAACCGTTAAAATTCGGAATAAATGTCTTGTTAGAAAAGACACTAGAGAAATAGAAATTATGTCACCACTGGGGACAACGAACCCGTGACCCACGCAACACACGGCGTGTGCTCTACCAACTGAGCTGGGTGACCTCCGATCTTAATATGCTCTATATCTCTAGTTGCCACGTTGCTCCCAGTCATTCACCGTTGGACATCAACATCAAGCTCAACGCAATAGGAAACCAGCCTCTCTGCGTCATATGACTTGACCAAGGAAGGCCTACCAGCCAGCCCGTCTATTTGTCCAAAGCCCATTGAGATTAGAAAGTGATGTCGATTTAGAAAAGACACTTAAGAACTAGAAAACACGTCGCACATGTTTTCTAGAACAATTTCTGGCTGGATTTACAGCGTTAAAATTAAGTATTTATAAAAGTTTTCTTTAAAGCTGGGTTTTAGAGTCTCTTGAAAGATGAAAGTGATCACAATTTTCTTACTTCAGGAAGCAAATCGCTCCACAGCAACGAGCCGGCAACACTGAAAGCTCTGTATACAGTTTGCGTTAAACGTTTCGCGCCAGGCATTGCAAGAATCAGTTCACCATTCAAGCCTAGACAGTAAGTTAACGGTAGTCTAACTTGGATCATTTTTTCAATGTACGCTGTTGCCAGATCTTGTAAAGCCAGCACTTTCGTCTGTATCCGTTGTTCCAATAGCATGCACTGTGTCCTGGTATGACTTGATGAGTCGTTCTTGTAAATACAATTCCGCGAACGAGTACTACAAAAGGATGTTCTGTGCGCTCCAAAGTCCCAAAGTTTTTTTACAAGAACTGCTACTCTAGTTGCAATAACGCATGTGTAAAAAGTTGAGAAATTTTGACAGTGGCAGTGCTTCGCACCGAACGAAGGTTACTTTTGGACGACTAGCTGTACGACGAAAGACTGCAATTTTGACTTGGGCGGAAAGAAAACTCAGTCATTAATGTCCTGACGATCCTTATCAATTTTTACACTTCTGACTCGGAGTATAACTCCAAGTATACTCCAGTATAATGAGGACTCTTTCGTTATTACACAGCTCATCATATTTTTATAAATAACTACAAAAAATGTCGTACAACACATCATGTGACATCCTAAGCAAATTTCCCAACACTGGCCAGGTTTCTAAGCGGAAACGATGCTGCAATTGGACACTCAGGTAAAAAGGGGAAAATGTAACTAATTATACGAATTCCTAACATGCCAAGTGTATGAAATTGCGGACGAAAGAAAAATACCTTCGTATACTGTAAAAACAAGCCAATTCGATTATAGATATTAAAAAAATATGAGAAGTAAATCAATTTATAAAACTCGTGAGGTAGCATAATCATCCAAGACAGTGATAGAAATACTTCCTTTAGGATGTCTTAAGTTTTATTCCTTAGTTATTCTTGCCTAGTTATTGTGTTATCAAACTGATAGTTTTAAACAGTTCCATAAAGAATAGAAAATATGTCACAAGCAATGTTCGACTCCGGTATCCATGTTATAATGGGGTACTGCTCTCGCTACTTCAGGGTGACGGTGGTGATAAAATGCTTCATTTGCTTTAGCTGCAAATTTGGTTCCTAATCGGGTACCGGAGGGCATCGATATGGAGTCTCCGCTGCTTATCAGGGAGACTGGTATGAAACTCCTGAGGGCATCGATATCCAGCTCCTGCGTAATTTTGAAATCAGCCCGCTGTGCCGTGTGACGTTTTATGGAAGTTTTGCAAACCGGCCCACTAGTGTGGCTAAAGCCCATTAGAAGCCTGTTATAGTTTCTAGTATATGGAGGTTCTATAATGATAATGGTAAAGAAACAAGAACCTTTAGCCGGTCGTAACTTACTTACAGTTCAGCAGTGAAACTGCTCTTTCGTCGATTGGCAAAATAGTATGCACCCCGAAAGTCAATAAGCGCGACAATTTACTGATGTGTGTAGTATCTGTTCGAAGCGAAAGTAATCTCATACCCATGACAATTTTTTGAGGAGGTACTTTAGTGGGCAAGTAGAAAATATCATTATTAAAATATGAAAATCACAAATTAGCAATATAAAGGTGGCCTTTTATGAGGCATGAAGAAGTGTGAAGAAGTGTGTTACAGATGTTAGCAATATCACTGTTATAGAACAGGAGGATAAGGGGAACATTTTCAAAATCTTAGAAGGCATGTAGGAAACTGCCATAACTTTGAATAGCTGACTATGGTTTGTATTGTATTGCCATATAGTTAGGAAGTTGCAGTTGGCTCTTAACTTAGTTTTTTAAACTTTTTGTCCTGACCCCTGTCTATTACATTTTTGCCCATTTTGCACCCTTGTCTACTCCAACTCCCATTTCAATGTTTTGGGGATTTTTTCAACCCCACCATTTATTCCAATCTCCCTTCTATTAGGCACCCAAGAGTATATGTTACAGGTATTTAGTGAAATCAGGCATCACACGTAAGGTCTAAAATTTTCAGTCATTACACATAATGACTAATACACTCGGTCATTACGTGTAATGGCTGAAATCTTTAGGCACTTCATGTAATAGCTGATATTTACTGTCAGGCATTACACATAATGCCTGAATTGAAACACATTCAATTATTGTTTTTGCTTCAAAATTATGCTTAGGTGTATAGAGAATGCAGATGGAGGACTTGTTGAAGTTAAACATTTTCTGAGATACCACGGAGATTAGAATTTACTACACTGAACCCAAGCTTAATTTTTATTTATTTCCATTAGGATATTATACAGTTCTTTGTATATTTCTAAATAATATTAAGTATGCTTCTTCTTCTTTGGCTCTTAAACTGTACTTGCAGGAAGTTTCTTTGTAAAAATTGACTCAATGTAGGAAATTTCTGTCTACATCTTTTTTAGTTACCATTTTTTGCCTTAGATATCATTAGTTAAATTGAAATATTGAGCAGTACACTTAGACTGTGTTACCAATGGTATATAATGATATTAATGAACTCTTAATGAACATAAGTAATTCTTGGAAAATGCATAAGTTGTAAACAACTTTCTCACCAGAGCATCTGCTTCTGTACTTTGATCAGTGCAGCTTCCTGAGCAACCAAGTGAAAAAGGAAAGGTGGTTCTCCTAATACCATAAAGAAATCTCCTTGGTGATTGTCGACACACATCAGATTTTCTAGAAAACAGTAAAATGCTAAATACATGTCATCAATTTGATAACTCAACCTGTTACAACAATTACCAAGGTGATTCGTTTATGGTACTAACAGAATGACATTCTACTTTTTCACTGTGATGCTCTGAATGCTACACTCATCAAATTAAAGAAGCAGATGCCCTATACTTATTAACAACTCATGTTTTAAAAGAAAATTCCAATACTTGGTAATCCAGAGTAAAATTGAAGTTTATTATCATTAAGATAAAGCTATGCTTTCATATATTCATAGAAGCTCTCGCTTTCTTTAATTTATAATTTCTAAGCTTTAGGTTATTAACACATTTCAAGAAATTTTTATCACAGCATGATGGAAAATCATAGTCATTCCTCAGAGTCACATAGTTGTGATCAATGTGCCCAGAGTAAAACTTATTGTCATTGGCTACATCTCTCAAAACTGGAAATCCTAATAAATATTTTGACTACAGAATTTTTAAAGAATTTCTAACAGCATATCTTTCAGCAATGATTAACTGCATCTCAGGTCTAGCACAAAATGGTCACTGACTATTTTAATATGCTTAGCCAACAATAATGTTATCATAACATCGGTATTCATTGATAAATAGGATAATTAAGGTTCTGTGTCATCAGATTGATATAATTTACTTAGTAACATTTGACTCTTCTCCTTCAACATATACCTTTTTTATAGATTTAAATATTCCTTACAAGCAGAGCACCTTTTGACTCGGTAATTGCCATAGATGGTAGAGTTTATCACATGTTGAGTCTGTGTCTTTTGCCTGATATACTTTAAGAGAAACTTTTCCCATCTTCAGGCTTTTGGATTTAAAACCTTTTTAATGTTGAGAGGCAAAATGAACCACGGAAGTCTTGCAAAACTGTTTCAGAAAATGCATTATTCTGGTGTTGTTAATGATGTATGCTATAATGTGAAAACAAGTAATTTGTTAGTATATATAATCTTTCACGAGCATGTAACCATTTTTGGCATGATTTTAGAAACACAGTCAGGTTTATAATTATTAAAAATTACATTTATCTGATTTGTATTTTGTGCCTCTGTATTCTTGTGTGTCCTAGACCTACTCTTAAACATCAGAGACCACAGCCTGAGAAACAGAAAGTATTCTCTGGTATTGATGAGTGGTACAAACGTGGAAAATCACAGGTAAGGAACAGACCACTGAAAAGAATTTTGAACTTAGGAAAGTAGCTATACACTTTGTGATAGTATTAGGATCAGGGTTTTGGATAAAAGCACCTTATTTTTCTACTTAAAACTGCAAGTGTAGCAACCCTTATCGACCTTTATGTTGGTCAAGCAAGGAGTAAGAGCCTTTTGGCATATATACTGGTAATTTTTCAGCTTTCTACCTCACGAGATAAAGTTATAAAAGCATTCAAAGTAATGTAACTACTAGTTGATTCACTGTCTTCTTATTTCAAAATTTGAAATTTTTGGGAAAACAGCAAAGGAACTGTAATACATATCCTTTAAACATTACCAAGTGTCCACAAAATTTTGAAATTACTAAGGGATAGTGCATAATGGGAAGATAATAATCATTAGGAAAAGTCATGAATAGTGAATATCTGTCAACATTAAAATGCCACAATAGCTTGCATTCCAGGCAAGGGGCTATTGGGATTTGAAGACCCAATTCTTAAACACTTGACCATCAAGCCCAATATTAAGGGTAAGAAATTTTAAAGTAAGTCATTTGTGGCTTTTTCTTGTACTGAGTGAAAATGGGGAAAAATAATTATCTTATATCTATAAATTTAATAAAATTTTGCTACTGTAATTTATAATTATTAAATCTCATCCGAGAAGGTGTAACAGTACTTCCTACATATTGAAGTCCACAAACTTTACCCTGCAATAAGTACACCACCCCTTTTAAGTTACAATGAAGTGAACAATAGCGAATTTTAAAGGTGCATGAGCTTCTGCCTCCACTAAGTGTCATGCTTGTAGTTATATTATTATACACATTGTATATAATTTTTTCTCTTACGACAGGGCGCACACACATTTCTTTCACCATCCTGAACATTTTTAATGTACGAACCAGTTTATCTTTTAGTGAGATAGAATTTTGAAAAGAGGTCATTGGTTTCAACAAAAACACTCTTTTATGATCCTCATAGCAACCCAGTATTTTAAAATTATCAGATATAATTTTTGGACTTTCCTGTGAGTTAAGATAAGTCATAAACTCAAGGAGCTTTGCCTCCTGGTGATCCCAGGTCATAAATATATCATCTGTGTACCTAAGCCATGTGCTGGGCTTAACATTGTGCATTCCTCAAAGCCCACTAGAAAGATTATAGCATATGGGGGTGCAAATTTTGTACCGATAGCTGTTCCCTGAACCTGGCGATAAATTTTGTCATTATGTACAAAACCATTGTTCAAACTCAGCTAGAGTTAAGTGCGTTTCAGTAGAGATGTCCTTCTCCAGCCTGCCATTAAGGACTCTCTCTAAAGTTGATAATCCCTCTTCATGAGGAATACTGGGATACAAAGCCACAACAGTAATTGTACAAAATAGTTCCTCTACTAGGGACAAATCTCTAATTTGGCGTATGATTTGATGCCTTATGTGTTAGGTTGTAAAAGGAAATCCAAAAATTATGGCATATCCTTAGTAAAATAACTCGAATTTGACACTACTGGATGCCCAGGAATGTCATAAGGCCTCTTTATTGTCTCAGAGGGGATTTTGCCCTTCTGACTTACCAAAGTGATTATGTCCTGGTTATGTTTTGCACTCCCCTTTAGGATCCCCATTACATAGATTATAAACCTAAATATCTGACAATTGTAAATCTGCCTTCTCCAGATAATCCACAATAATAATGAAATGCACGTAACTGACAACTCTATTGATTTCTTACATCTTTACTTAGAAACCTGCTGCTACAAAGTATAGAAAAGGTGCTTGTGAAAACTGTGGTGCCATGACCCATAAGAAAAAGGACTGCTTAGAGGTAACCTTAAATTAGGTATCTTTAATTCATGAATTCATTATTCATGACTTGATTCTGCTATGCTGTTGTTGTTCAGTTTTGGCTGATTCTGCTCATGAGACAACTGCACACAAAATTATTCCAAGTAAAAATATATTCATTTGAAAGATTCTTGGTAAAATTGTTTCATCATGATTCAAATACATTTTTAGAGGCCATTTTTTTTGACATTATGTTATTAGTCATATCAGTATTCAATGAATTGCAAATAGATTTACAGTAAATTAGAAGCAGTATAAAGAACATAGACAGAATAACAGTTTGTAGCTCGATACCCATGTTTGGAGTAAATTACCACATGATCTCATTTATTTAGCATTCTTAATAGTTGTATAGTTGAATTGTAGGTACATTGTTTTGTTTTGTTTTTTCCATTTGTTCATTTGTTCTCTTTTCTTGTTACTTTGGTTTTAGTTCACCTGTCCCTTTATTTTTCCTTTATTGTCTTCTCCTATTTATTTGCTCTCTTGGTGATAGTTTGTGAAATTCTTTGTCTGTCATTATCTCCTTTTATTTGTCACTTTACTTTGAGACATTTGAACACCTGTGTGTAAAACTATTAACTAGTGTCCTGTTGTTTATAATATCTATGTGTCATGTTATTGTAAGTTATAAGTTGTAACTATTCCCAATGGTATAAGTGTTTGTATTCTATAGGTTTTTGCGATGATATTTAAGCCGATCCATGTTACTCTCAATCTCTCAATCAAAGACCCCTGATGAGCAGTGGGCCCGACATTGGATCTAACCTAAATAAAAAGAAAAACCACCAAACAGGCTAACTAATAAATAAAGGGCAGCTGGGGCGCCCAAGAACAACGCCCCTCAATTTTGGCTACCGGGGAAAGAAGAAAGCCATGAGGCAGACTCAACCGCCCAGTAGGACCGCCTCTCGCGGATTATGGAGAGCATCTGTCATCAATAAGAACAGATACTACATCCATTCCTTGCCAAAAGGCCGAGAAGCGATCCATGTATAATATAATTGTACATAGCAATAGAACGTTGTTAGTTGCGTCGAACGTCGAACGTCGAATTCGAAAGGTCCATAAATCGATTGTAAATAACCGTTTTATTCATTCCTGAAGAACTCCCTTGAAGGAGAGAAACCGGTTGAAACAAACGAGTCATACTTATCAACGTTTTCCTATATATCAAATATAATATACGCGCCTTTACGTTTTCTTTATATATCTTCCGTATATTGAATCAAGATGACTACCACAAGGAGAAGTAGTTTACAACTTACGATCGAGGACATCCCATCACATTTACTTTTAGTAGTAAATGCTATAAACAAGCAAAGTGAAGATACACAACACATTTTAAGGAACATACTCTCGGAACTAAAGGATTTGAAGGAAATTGTGAGGGAGTCAAATGCAAAGGACTATATACTCCCGGAAATTAAAAACTGTGGAAAAAATATCGTAGAAGCAATAGCCTATTCTTCGAAACACCAGAAGAACGAACAAGAAATTCAAAAAGCCAAAGAAAGTGTGAAGCGAACATGGAGCAAAAACATCAACTTGAGAAAGGAAGCATACTGGAATTTTTACAAAAGTAAGAAATTACATGACATCTACGCAGAAAATATTACCAAGGATCCTCCAAACATGCCAAGAAAACTCCAACCAAAATATATAGATAATGAACCAGAAGAGGAAAAGAACATTAGAAGAGAAGTGGCACTGGAAAAATTTAAGGGGGAAATAAACTTATTAGCTTTACGACAGACCCGTTATGAGGAAAGAGTCTCCAATATCGATCGAGGATTTTTAAACGAACTAAAGGAATCATAAAAACATTAAAAGAAATGAACGGGATAGTCGATGGTGTCTTTTAGAGCGTTCAGAATCCTATCATTCTTCTACATATTAAGTTGGTAACTGATATCAATTTGTTGCTGTAGTCAGAACCCGCCGATGAACAGAAATCATGTCAGTACAAGGCAACTGAAACATGCATACACCGTGACATCAGGTATTCAGTTTGAGATAACAAGAGCAGTAAAAATGTTACCAAATTTCCGTGTTACGTTGATTGCATAGCAGTTTGGTTCAAAGATATACTAATTCCCTTTGCAATTCAACAATAACCTCAGTCGATCTGTCAGCGATTTAACTCGATCACCTTCACATGAATTCCTCGATTCTTTAAATTCGTCACTGTTTTCAACGCAATGTGTTGAAAGTACCAGAATTTGGAAACTTGTATTTGTATCCCTAGAAGGTAACACATCTTCCAGGTAAAATCGAAGCTAACTTGAAGCCAACACAAGTCGACCCCCTTCTTTCATAGTTATTTACATTCGAAACATAATCACTCTGGGGTGTTACACAACCTCATCATCCATGACCATTTGACGCATGGTGACGCGCTGCCTTGTGACGCACTGCTCGATGACGCCTCTAGTGTAAATTCACCTTAACTCTCCATAACTACGTAACGATAAAATCATCAACTTTTGACCGCATCTCCTTGTAAAGCTACTTACAAGAGAAAGATTTTAAGTCCTAAGTTACATAAGAATTAACCGAGTGCCCCCCTTACGTTTTCAAATTAGGTCCTACTGATTTAAACTCAATTATTATTTACTTCAAATCTATCTATGAATAAAAAAGGAGATGACAAGAGTTTAAGATTAACGATTTAAACAATTTAAATCCATTAAATGAAACAAATTCGTACTTAAATTTTCCATTTATTCATCCTTACAAAATGGAATCACAGTTAGCTGTGTGATTCGCGGGTAAAAGTTCATTTTTTGTAGTAGTCAGGTAAAAGACATTGCTTTAATAATAATGAACTTGGTCATGGACATGCCCTTTCCCCCAAAAAACATGCATGCAAATCGTAACACCTACCCTCTCAAGAGCACAGCTATTTTTAGTAGAATGTTTTTTTCATTAAATAAATGCATACGAACAGAGAAGGCTTTAGTGTATTGTCGTTGCAGCGACTCGTTTGGCTATCCTATGGCAACCCTCTTCAAAGTTCGATTCAATGTGTTGGCTGTCTTTTGAGATTTCCTGGCGCAACTTCAAGTGTTAAGTTTGATTTTGACTGCTCGAATAGCTTCGTTAAATATAAAAGCGTCAACGCTGGTGTTTTAGTTTTAGAAGTTAACTCCTTTTTCATCCCTTCATAATACGCTGAACGTTTACGCTCTTCATTCTCTCTTGCCTTAACAGGCCCATCTTGCTTTGCCTGGTCTTCAAGAGCGTCAAACCAAAGTCAATGTATGTATGTATGTACTTTACAGACCCTACTCAAACTAAAATATGACCAGAGCAAGACGACTGTTAGAAGGTAGTGCCTTCGCCAATGCTATATTTGATAATGCCTCGTTCGCAAAACGAGCTTAACTTTTAACAGCGATAATCAATTAGACGTTAAGCGAAGTTGGTTTAATTAGAGGAATAATTGTCTACTCTAAAAGGATACGAATCAATGTAGTGGCAAATAACTACACTTCAAGAGTTTATAATCTAAAATTTGATGGGATAACCATTATATCATTAGCTTCTAAGAAATATTCTTATTTTTCAAACCATGCTCTCAAACAGTGACTGGGACAATAATGTTTTTAGGCGGAACCATGAACTAAATTTTGAAATTTTCCGCGACAGATTTTCTTACTTTACTGTGCTACTTCATTTATTTTCTTCTCCACATTATCACATCCATTGAGTTCGGACGTAATACCAAGCTACTTTGTGCGTCATAACATATTTCCACCGGAAACTCTATTTCAGACCTTCCTATTCAGAATCATAGGTGACTTACTTCGTATTTCTTTGCCATCAATGATTTAAAAAATGCACGTGACACTATGTAGGACATTTTTCCACAGTAGGCGATCTTTATTGAAAGCTTTAGATGTTTGTTATAGCCCAGCAGTTATTTTTTAGCTGCTCAAAAATGACTTTTTAATTTCTCAGCACACAATAACGCGACTGATACTCTACGTATTCTTGTGCATATTCGGTAAAAGCTTACAGCCAAAAACATGGGAAACGAATGTTTATAGAAGAGATTATTTGTGTAAATAATTAAGCCGCCTTTGTTCACCTTGATTAATGCGAATTTGGTATAACAAATTCTTTGCATAAATTAGGAAGCCGCCTTTGTTCACCTTGATTAATGCAAATTTGGTATAACAGATTCTTTGCATAAATTAGTAAGCCGCCTTTGTTCACCTTGATTAATGCAAATTTGGTAAAACAGATTCTTTGCATAAATTAGTAAGCCGCCTTTGTTTGCACTTATAAATGCAGATTTTATGCAGCTCCATGATCTCAGTAGAAAATAAATGACCCTTCGTTAGACCCACTACCGTTATAGCATGGCTATATATAAAGCTAAAAATGATCTTATTAGTAATATTTAGTTAGTTTGTAATCTGTTCGATATAGAGATTTATCAGCTCTAAATTTCTAGAACGTTACCAAATTTCGGTGACTTTATTAAGGAACAGTAAGATCATATGTGCAAATGAAGGGTATGTAAGATATTTAGTACTCATGGCATTCTGACAACATCAAACAGATCTACAAAACGAAACGAATATTAGCATTCAAATATTACAAAAAAATACAGATTTATACTTCCGATAAACATACTATTGACAAAGGAGTACAAATTACATAGGTAAGGAATCTATATTACTATCCAATCTCATTGCATCTGACGTAAGAATGGTCATATACTCTCTGTTAGAATACTAAGACTATCAATAGATGCAATTATCAGCTGCCTGTCTACGTGTTTCTGTCTGTCACAGGAATTATCAGAACAATTTATGTCACGGGAAAAATGTCGACGGAGAAACTGCTGAGAAATTTTTGGTACTAGCCTTCATCCTTGTTTCTTCATTGAAAACGTGTCGTGGTCTAATACCTCGTAAGACTAATTTTGCAATTCAACACGTCAAGAAATAAGGTTCCGAAGAGGCACGATTCAATATTAAGCAATATCTAGCAAAGCAATTTGATATTACGGTGTCTTTGTGACCGCACCCACTCACAAAAGCAACAGTCAAGTATTTGGTGATGTAAACCAGAATACGCAGCACCCTGATCAAAAAATTAATTGACAAATAACATAAGAATGGTACAAAACTAGAGACTTTAAAAGCCCAAACAATTATAGGATAAGCCTAGACTATATATGTCAGAGACCGGACAAGTAAGGAACTAAAGTCGATTCTTAGACATAAAGGGATGAATTTAGCATAGTTATTTTGGGGGTACAAACAGTGGCCAAATATCCTTTGTCTTCTTCCGGAAACCAGACAACTGCTATGCGTGAGTGTGATGAGAAAGCTTGTTAATATGACTGAGAAAAATCACAGTATAATGGAAGTACATTTTTAAGTAACTCGAAAGCAATTTTCGTCTACCAAAATGGAGCACTTTTTAACACTTTCTAGCAAGGGATAGTGGCGGGTACATTTAGCTCCTCAAATCAACTTTTTATCATTTTTGCAATTTTTGGAGAAAAAGTGCCAACGTCATCAAAAATTTCATTTTTCGAATTCTTTTTCTCTCCCCAAAGTCCTCTTGCAATACTCTAAGTCTAGTGTCGAGTTTGGCCAGAAAGTGCAAACTTGAGGCTAAAAATAATTATATTGTTGAAAAAGTCAAGGATAAATCCACAAATGTAATTCCTTAAAAAGAAAAAAGCTTGTAACAATTTCACGTTGAGCTTATCCTCTAGACTTCTCATAACTTATTAAAACGTGCGCTTGTAAAACTACGAGTAAATTGTGTACAACAATTTAAAATAAGTACAAGTTCACTCAAGGGCATTTCTAGTGATGCAGAGATCCGACGTAACCTGGGGTCCCTCAACGAAGTAGTTGAGCAAATAATGTGTTGAGAGAGCTTTTCACCTCGACCTCGCACGTTGCAAGGTGCATGCCTTTAGGTATTAATCATTTACAGAGAAGTGGCTTGAGATTTTGATAATGCAAAACGTCGCTTGCGTGACGCTAGAGGATCGGATCAGACCACTTTTCAAAGCCTGCCATGCCCAAAGGTTACTTCTTGACCATCCAGGCTAGCATCTATTTACATTACTTGATTAGAGTCGTTAGATAATCAACAATGGCGGTTGCTTGCAGCGTGAGAACTAGGGCAATGAAATGTGTGCCTGGTTATGTGCTATTTGGGTAGAAGCGTACTCTACTCTGTTAAGTAATTTTTTAAAAATAAGACTATGGAAAACTTTAATTCACTTGTTGTGACCACCGAACGTAATTTAATTCTGTCACTTTCCGTGGTAAGTATTGAGTTGGTGAAATTATTTATTTATTTCGTTTATATTTGCTTGAAGTTAAATCAAAACCTTTTCATCAAATATCCCTTGTTGCTCAATTGGTCTTGGCGATCATATACGGCAAAAATCATTTAAAATGCTATGACATAAAGTTTCCAACGCAAATTTCGTTGATGTTAAGCAAAATGCAAAAACGCATGCTATATAGTTGTTGATGGCATCAGCAGCTTCACAGCGGCTTCTCTACTTTTATAAAATTCCTGTAAAATATAGCTACGTTCCGCCTTAGAAAGATTACGCTTCGAGGCTTTAAGAAGTCTTAACTAATCAGCGGTGGTTATTGCTTTTCTGTTGCTGCAGAATTGCTTCACAACGTCCATAGATTAGCGAAGGTGATATTCTCTCATACGATAAATTTGGCGAATGTAGTTCAAAGTACTTCAAATTACATTAAAAAAGCTTTGCAAGTCAGCATTTTAATACGTCTTAGAGCAATTACATTGTGCTCATCATCCAATGAGGCAAGACAAGACAGCATTTTACTCAGTAGAGAATTGATAATATGTGCGACATGCCATTTTCCTCTTCAGTCTGAGATCACTGCGTCGTGTAGCGTTTGTAATGTGCCATTTGCAAGGTGCCTCTTGCGGAGTGAAACATGCCACTTGGAAAGCATCACTTGTGATCACTCTGTGTAAAGCTCCCTAGGATATCCAGAAACCTTTTTACAACGACAACCAATCAATATTTCTTCATGTTAACACCATTGACATGTTCGAGGACAATTTTTTTTCATGAAATGAATATGTCGTTGGTGACCACAAAGAGAAACAAATCTCCGGCATAAGATTCTTGATAAGTCTTTGCACCTTCCTGAAAAGGAAAACACACATTTAAGGAATACCTTGTATATGAAAAAATCAACATTGAATTTGGAGGTTATATGCTTTTAAGTATACAATTCGGAAACGTTAAGATCATGGCAAAAAACGAGCTGTTTGTAGCTGCTAGTTATCCACACTTTCCACGCAGTAACTAAAGCATAAACATTAAAAACCGACAAAATACATAAAGTAACCGTAAACCCCGCTCCTGCCATACAAGGTCAAAATCGGCTGTAAGAGTCTCTTCAACGTTCCTGGCAAGGAAAATAGGCTAATTAGGTACAGTGTACTCTCTCCCTTCCTTGAGCCTTCTTTTTTTAGCAAAAAGAAGCATAATTAATGATAAAGCACCCGTCTAGGGTTTAGTTTTAACATATAGTACCAGTTGTTTGCAAAGGAAGCGTATAATAAGGAAAAGCATTATTAAACTGTGTGGGGTTCTATAACATGCTGGTATAAATTGTACTGTCTGGGTTTTTAAGGTCTCTTATATTAGCCTTGAAATGATCCTGCTTTAACTTAGTAAAACTAAAGCACTTTAAAGTGTGTTACCATGAAATAGACTACCATCAAATGAACTACCAACAGGGGCGGCTGGTGGGTAGTGTGCCTGTGTGCCCGGCACACACTTCCCTATCTATCCCTCAAATTGATTGTCTGATCAATGAGAACAGATACTACATCCATTCCTTGCCAAAAGGCCGAGAAACGAGAAAGTTGTTATAACGCACCTCTTTAATCGAATACTGAGATCAATTATGGAGTAACATTTGCGTCTATTAAATGGAAAGTTGTTAGTGAATACATGGCCATGACATGTGCTAACATGGAACGTTTTAACAAAAGGTCTGGATTATATAGCTATATATGTTAAAGAAATAGAAACTTTCTCAGAGGTGTAGTTCTAAAATTTCCGGTAGAAAAAATACTATTTTGTAAAAGAAAATGTGTCACAGAACGCTGCTATGTAGTCGCCAAAACCACTAAATTTGGGAGTTAAACTTTGTAGACAATAATTGTTTGATGACTTTCTATGTCCCAACTGTCGTTATAAACTATGTTAGCTGCTTCTAGTATATTTAGCCACCTAACATATATCACGTAGTACTAGATTTTTGTTCCTAGGCACCTCTGATGTCTTCAGTTAGCAAAACAGAGAGCTCATGATAGTAACGTTAACGACATCTTTGCGTTACCTGTACATTTGAACATGTCCGATCTCTCAAATAGCAAAACTGCCCTCAGAAGTTGTCAGTCAAAATATTTTTAAAGTGACAAAATTTGGTATAAGTGACAACAGTAACAAATTGTACGTTTAAAACAGTTATGAGACGATCAAAGATCTCTCTAGTTTGAAAACAGATAGAACATGGTTGGAAAGGTTCCTTAGTAGTGTGAGTGTTGATGAATGCTAGTAGAGGGGACTCATAAAAATTCATGTTGACTTGTTATCGTTTATGATATGGAAACTTTAATCAAGATTGACTAGATAATTACTTGTTTTATTATATAGTATTTATCACAAATTAAAATAGTAAGACTAGTATATATTTGCATATGTAAATGGCAACTCAAATGTGAGTTGTTATGACATATATATCATCAATGGTCAAGGCATTTTATATGGAGTAGGGTAGATGGGACTGATTGTCTAAGACATTTATTGTTATTTACTAGGTCAAACCAATCTTTTATCATTTTCTTGTTTGAAGGATCAAGTACGTGTAATAGCGGACTTCACAAGTGCCCAGAAAATGCCATTTGCCAAAGTCTCGGGGAGACTGAGTACAGATGTAAATGTCACTTGGGATACGTATGGGAGCATCACCACTGCCATAAAGAAGGTAGTTTTTATCAATGCGCTGCAACTATTGACCAGCTGCTTAAAGTTATGATATTTGCATGGGCAATCGCGAAAGAAAAAAAGATGAAATTTAGTAGGCCATGATGTATCACTAGTTTCAGATTTAGAAGTTCCAGTGGTAGGAGTCAGCTTGTTCGTTCATTCACCTTTACTGTATTGTAAGACACAATAAAGGCTTCTTGTAAAGACTTCTACTTTAACTTACTTTAAAATAAAAGAAGGATGCAGCAGTGTGTATAATGTCAACGTATAGATTAGGAGGAGTGCAACAGCAGACATTCAGCAAAATTTCTGCCATTATGCAGATTTCTTATAAATGCCATTCACTCACTGTATACATAACATTGCAGAACTGCAAACTAAACTACTGCGATTCTTAATTCTAAGGATAGATAAATACAATAGAATACCATGCTCGCAGCCTCTAAATTAATGACCCCTGATAAGCAGTGGACCCGACATTGAAACTAACTTAAATAAACAGAAAAACCACTCAGCAGGTTAACTAATAAATAAGGGACAGGTGGAGTGTCCAAGGGTCCAATGATTCCTCAATTTAGGCTGCGGAGCAGAGGATAAAGCCATGAGGCAGGCTCAACCGCCTAGTAGGGCCGCCTCCTCCTAATTATGAAAGAACCTATCATCATTGAGAAGAGGCACTAAATCCAATCCGTGCCTAAAGGCCGAGAAGCGAATACCTTGCTCACACCACCTGAACCTGTTGTTAGAAATA
>JAAAKM020006971.1:140618061-140634706 GCA_010016025.2 Alatinidae sp. Z8VKAUB7J3 | reverse complement strand
GAATTATACTGATTTATTGCAACCCCATTCAAGACTGAGTTTTCTTTCCGAAGACTGTTAATGCCTTGCAACAGACATCGGTGTTGGCGTTTGGGGGTGGAGTTACGCACTACAAGAAATATTACAAAAGTAATACTGTGAACAGAAAAGTCGGAATCAGTGGAAACGACTAATGGTCAGCAAGAATTTGCGGATGGATGTGTGGAGTGTAATAATCCATGTCGGAAATTAGGGGCCGAGGAAAATACACAAAGAAAGCCTAGATCTAACTTCCCTATCTGAATATTTGAATAACAAAATCTGAATGATTATCCCAATTGGTAGAGTTCAAAAAGCTTTTTACCAATGTACAACATCAACAATTTGAGCCAAGCTTATTGATAATCTCGACAGCACTCTGTTTATATACTATTTATATTCATATCATATCTTCAATAGAATTCATGCAAGTTGAGCACATGCAACTATCCGTGTGTGGATAATGAAAGACCAAGACAGCTACTGTTTTTGTAGAGGAGTTCTATCGAACACAATGGCCAAGACAAGTCATGCCTTAGTCGATAGAGACCGTTTTCGATTTAAACTGCCAAAATTGATTGAAGCTAATATTGTGGGCCACTGAGGTGCAAACCTTTAAGTAAACGTTAGTAGCCTTCTGTACACGCAACTTTGTGTTGCTATGCAACACAAAAATGCCACTGGAATTTCTCTGTGCTGAAAGGTGACCAAAATCAACCTTCATTCAGGCTTTGGAATGAAAGGATGCTATGCAAGGCTCCAAGAACTTACCTTAAGCATGGATTCACGATAAATCTAGTGGTAAGAGAATCTGAGGACATAAGTGAACGCTTGCGGACAAAAGTAACGCTTGTAGCTCTCAGCGTAACAGCAGTGAAAATGAAAGAACAAACTGATATACAATTTATGTCAACGACTATTAAATTCACAGATGTTGTTGATCAATAACCGTTGTTCTACAATCGAACAGAATGAACTCCTGGTTTTATAACAAAGTTTATATCTAGGTTTACCAAGAAACAGTCGACCACGACAGTTTTCGTGTTATTTTCGTGATATTTCGTTTTCTTTTCGGGAAACGTAACAGTAGTAAGAGAGAAGGAGCACTGAAATAAACACGAAAATATCTCGCTCTTATACATTTTTAACGTATATCGAATGAAAGCATCATCAGGTTGAGGACTAGCCTCTGTTTCCTTGTCCTCCTAGTGACTCTTCGACCCATAAAGCATTACGTACTTCGTTGTTGTTACACTGGACCACCCTGTTCGTCGCATTACTTTTTAAAAATCCTCGAAAACATCTGTGTTCTTTAATGAGGGTTTGCGAGTCTTTGTGAGGCAGCCTAGTTAATTAGTATTCAGCTGTCTAAATGAATTGAAGCCATTGTTAACCAAAATTTAAATACGTCATATGGCAACAGCTGACAAGAATTAAAGGTCGGCACGTGAAGTTAAGTATCCAGGAACAAGTTCTACTGTAATTGCAAATTTAATTTTTTGTCAATACAAAATTTAAAAAACAAACAAGACCTGGACAGACCGCATATGCAAGGTCGTGGATATTGGGGTCATGCATGACCTTCACGAAATATTAATCAAGGAGGGATCAAGGGCAGTAAAGGTCTATCGAAGAACAGTGAGCCAGATACTGCAATAACCCTGAGTAAATAGTAAAATAATCGAATAGGCCAACTAATAAATAATGAGAAATTCTCACTTTGGACTAGTAGGTGGACAAACAAGCCACGATGCACGCTCCACCACTTCTCGCGTATTATTGGGAACACTGTAATCAATGAAAACAGATGTTACGCGCAATCCTTGCCAAAAAGCTGGACTATACACCCTCGTACAATATAGCAAACCGTGCAAGTAAAAAAGAAGCGGTAGCTGACCATCTAACCAGTGACAGCCAGCTGTGAAACATGTACTCTTGGTCGATTCACAATCATACTTAAACCCAGTCAATTTGTACTTGAACCATCCTCAACAAGCAAAAATTTCATGAACAACTATTACATGTTCTATGCCATATTCTGCCCGAATTTTACAATCGTGATTAAAACCCTTCCAGTTGGGCAAGTTTGCAATGTCTCAATCAATGACCCTGATGAGCAGTTGGCCCGATTTCAAAACGATCCTAAATAAACAGTAAAATCACTTACCAGGCTGACAAATGGATAAAAGGCAGCTGGGTGGTGCAAGGGCAAGGCCCCTCAATTCAGGCTATAGGGCAGAGAAGCAAGCAATTGGGCAGGCTCAACCGCTCAGTAGGACTGTCTCTTACGGATCATGGAAGGGATCTGTCGTCAATGAGAGCAGATACTACGTCCAATTCCTTGAGAAATTCTACCACATAATATGGTATGGCTGAGGCTCCGTTCATCACCTAGTACGCCCGCAGCACTTTGACGTGCCATACCTAGGTATTCACGGTGCTATTACAAAGACGTTTGGAAGTACTATAGTTCGGCACTTTTACAACAAAATACAAAAATTGTTTTCATCTGGCGTCAATGACATCACATAAGACTATTACGTGTTGCGTAATATTGCAAATTTTTACAAATCTTGTAAAAAGTTCTCAAAATATCATTCTTGTACTAAATTTTTCTAAGTGCTTGTAGTATCTTTATGGTATTTCCTACATGTACACGTAGTAATCAGGCAACATAGTTTTTATTTTCGAGTTTTTTAACTACTGAAATGAATTACAATTTTACTATTGATGCATTGGTTTGTCTTCCTTTCGCGCATTGACTGGAAGATTTCCAAAAAACACGCAATACTTCTAAATCAATTTTTGCGTAATATTTAGCTAAAAATGTGTTGTTCGCATAATTATCCCGCATATATTTTCATCGAAGTTTCTCTAACGAATTTCACCTTATTGCAGTACATATTTTATCTGTTTCTGCGAAAAATCAGGAAGCAGCATTCATTGAACAAAGAACCAATTCCTGTGTTGACAAATTGAATTCGTTCACACGTTTTTCAATAAATCCGATGATCGAAAACGCGTCGCTCATATACGTGTTATCTTCAACGATATGTTACGGTACCCTCCTTTCCGTAAGATTCTCCACCAAAAGTTTAATAAGTACTTCGTTTGCATGCTTTAAAACCTTAAAAAGACGTAATTTAAAGCTAACGCTTGATTACTATACTTAAGTATAATTATACTTAATTATTCTGCAATCTTATCTTAGTCATGGGAACATGACCACTTGTTCTCGTTCATAAAAGTACGAGAGGTGTATTCTATGTTCACAGAGTTTAGTTTAGGCTAGTCGATTTCATACCCGGAGGTATAAAATAGACTAAGCCAAATTAGACTACCCAGGGATCAATCTGAAGTAGCCCATAATATACCCGAGTAAATCTTGTTTGGCACAGCAGTATTAAATGCTATCAAATATCTGCCCTGCGTTGCAGACCCATGCAACGTCTTTGTTAGGGCCTGCGATGCACGTCTTCCAGTACTATGCAACCGAGGCCACATTTGTTCCGCTTCAAGTGATAATTTTAATGTGGCCAGCAAGTAGGCGAACTGAGCCGAAGGTAGAGAAGCTACAGCCCTCTAATTTCCTCAGAAAACGTATTCTTCATACGTTTCCTTTGGTCTGGTGGACATATTTACCTTAGATATTTATGCAGGGCTGTATACCTGATACGTTTACTTAGTTCTTATATGCGTTATTTTACTTTCACTTATACTTTCAGAGGCGTCATAGCACATTTTTATTACATTCCTCATCTTATCTCGCTTACCTACCCAGACGTTTAAGTTCTTATTGGCAAGACACGCTTCTTACTGACAAGCTTCTAAACGCATAAACTTACTTGTTTGCCTGTGCCTCAAAGGTGTTTAATTACTTCTTCTTCTTGGCTTGCCCACCCAGCATTGCTTTGGCGAACGTCGTACATTGTGCTTTGTTTGATGTTTTGTCTTTTTGGGGTTCGTCGCATATTGTTCCGATGTCCAAGTTAGGTCTAAAGTTCTTTATAAGTGCCCTTCTTTGTCCGCCGCTCAATCGTTTGCAAGGTAGCCTCCCACTTACACTCTGAGCTTTTGATTTGCTCTTTCTTATCAGATGCCCTAGAAAGCCTGGTTGTCTTTTCTCGATCTGTAGTAGCAGCTGACGCTTCTGTTGCACTTTCTTGAGAACCTCTTTATTGCATACGTGGTCAACATATGAGATTTCGTCGATAGAAATAAATCTCAGCTTCATTACTTACTGACTTCCGTATTTATACATATGTATGTCTTTCTTACGAGAGTTCTTGTAACTAACTCGACTGCGCACTCTAAAAATTTAATAATCGAAGTAACAAAATTTAAAACTAAGTTTATCCGATTATGTTGTAAGCAGCAGAGAACTTTTAAGTTTGTTAGGTTTTGTAGCTGGGGGATTAGCGTGTTAGAGGAGGGGCCTATTTGAAAGTAGGGGCCTATTTAAAGCATGCTCGTTAAGGAAAGCAGTTTCTTCTAGTGCCAGGGTCCGTGGGAGGGATTTTAGATTGGGAGAGTGGGGCTAAAATATTATATCTCACTTGCCTTACCTGTATTGCCGCAAGAGTTTGTTGCGTCTATGATACCGTCCTTTTTTAACGGAAGAGCAGGGCGTTTAAGCTTGTGTACTGCTTAACCTTTACCCACAACGCACAATATTCACAAATAATTTTGTTTAAATATATTGTTTTTGAAATTTGCAGCTTTGTTTTTAATATTCGGTTTTCTTTGTTTTTAAAACAAACATAAGCATGTAAAAGTGATATCCATTTGCCCAATGAAAGAGATTCCATTATTTCTTATGAGATATTGTAAAATGCGTTATCATGCTTTCTATAAAACTGAAAAGCCACGGTAAATCAAAGTGAAAACAACATAAAAGACTTGAAAGAATATATGATGTTGTAGGCCCTATAGCCATTTGCCCTTGATAAGGAGTCGTTCGCGAGTAAGGGCTGTATTTAATCAGCAAAGTGCTGCCTGTCTGCTATTGTTATGATTAGATTTTGTTTGGGAACTCATTTCTTTTAGCAGCCGAGTGATATCATGTATGTGATTAGTCATGGCAACTATGACCCGGTCAGTGCGACGACGCGTAAGTAGGGTGGATATAAAAGTTTGATTACAGATTGTGAAACATCATGGATATAACACGTGACGCAAGACAGGTGACCTACTAATTGGAGCACGCCAACCTAAAAGACACAGTGATCATGAAGTCACTGGAGAGGCAACAATAGAAGTCAGCGTGATCAAATTAGGTTATGAAAGCCATGAGCTTACATTAAGCAAGTAGATTCATATTGATTTAATGTCAGTAGCATGGGATAAACTGAGTATATGGTATCACACATTGCGTTAGGTATCAGTTCTTTACAGCTAAAAAAGCTAACGGACAATATGTTAGCCATCAAAATATTAATTTTTATTTTCCGGTGGAAGCGTCTACATAGGTCATGCACTGCAAAATTTGCAAAAAGAAATTTAGAAATTGTCAGGTCAGATACGTACGTAGCCATTAAAATATAACTATGCCAACAATAACGAAAAAGATACTTGGTAATCATCCAATATTTTACGTAAAAACTCATTATGTGCTGAAAAGGATAGCCCCAGATGAAGCAACCCGATTTTGATTTTGCAGTAATGGAATCGAAAATAGCCAAATGTAGGTGTGGTCGTTTAACAGTGGTACGTTAGCCAATTGCCCCATTCGGTTGAAAGAGCTTCTGTTTAGATATTTGTGATACACGTAGGGTGCTTTTTTAATCTTTAAAAGTTGAAGATAACAGTGAAATATCCTCGATGGAGGGAAAGACTTACAGGGAAAACCGATAGTTCCTCATATAAAGGTCCTTTTCTACAAGCCTACTCCATGGTGTACAGTCTTCAATCGTTCAATCAATCAATCAATCAATCAATCAATCAATCGTTTAATTAATCAAACTATCAATCAATCAGTGAATGAATCCGGCAGTCAATTAATTCTAGATGTAAAGGCCACCTGCTTAAGGGTAGCAATGCACCATATAAAACTCGTATTCGAATCTTTGATATTTCAGCAGATCTTTTGGTGACAGCATAAGCCCACTCTTGTGATTTTAATCTTACTATGCTAGTGTTGAAAAATGCATCTAAGGAGAGAAGGCAACGACGTGTATCAAACAGTTTCTTAATAATAAAAAAATTGCATTCGTTATTAATCAGACGGTTGTCACTTGAATTTATTTGTCTACAAATGTTTAACATTTGAAAATGTTATGTTTTCAAGCCAAAGAGATTTGTTAGAAAACCGAAAGAACGATTGGGAGTTTTGAAAGTCACCACCGAAGAAGTGCGAAGACGCAAATTAATGATGTAAGCAATAATACTGTCATTGAGCAGGAAGATGAGGGTAACATTTTAGAAATTTTGGAAGGCATGTAAAAGACTGCCATGACTTCGAATAACTGACTTTTGTTTACGTTGTATTACCTTACGTTTAGGAAGTTGCAGTTGATTATAAAGATGGATTTTTGACTTCATTTTTACACGTTTTGTTCATTTTCCAAGCCCCCTCTATTCCAACCCCTCGTTTATTAAGTTGGTGGGATTTTTCCACACACCCCCCCCCCGTTTATTCCATCCCCCATCTATTAGGCACCCAAGAGTACGTAAGAGCAAATCGCCACTCCCGCACTTGAACCCTAGCTGGTACTTATGCCATTACGAGGCAATGTTAATGAAAAGGAGGCTTACTGCTTAGCACTTAATAACATTTCCATGGCTTCAAGACACTGTGAATTTACTTTACAAAACATTTTGTGCCATCGATTGATCAATGCCAACTGATTTTAGCGTCATAGTTGGTGCTGAGTTTTACTGAGAGACAGTAAACAATACCTTTTTTGCAGTACAGCACTAACCTACCAAGCTACTCTTTTGATAAAAGTAAATAAAGGTATTTGCTTTACAATTTTAAAGGCAAAGTATAAGTAAACATGCTTTGAAACACGTTTTGTAAGCTTTGTCATTATCAAGTACGTGATAAAGGCACTTCATTTTTGCTATAAAATTACCGTCAGCTTTTAATCTTTTAGAAGGTCTCCAACCTCAAGTCAATTTTTATATTTTAAACCTACTATTTAAAAGTTCGCTGATATTTTATGATGTATTTTCAAAATTTGAAGTCAATCAGAAATATCTTGATGTATTTGTCTCCTAAGAACGACCCACAACAATGAGCCCCATTCTTCGGGGTTTTTTTATCTTTTAACTTCAAAGAGTGATCGCTGTCTAAAATATGAAATCCCGGGTCAACATGATATCAGCTGGAGGAAGGATAAAGCTAAAAGTAATGGGAGTACACTAGTAGACAAATATCATACAATGGCCAATAGCAGCTGAGATTTTCCTCGTGAAGCGTGTAAGGCAATAAACAATAAGAGCTGAGGGTTAGCACATTTAATAATTAATCAACAACACGATCAAGTTATTGTTTTCAAGGTAGTGCCGTCGATGTCGTGCTAGCACAAAAGTTTGGTGCACAAGTCTGCTTTCGAGCAAGACTTTCCAGGAAGGAAGCGATAGAGCTTCCCCCAATTCCACATAACGATGTATAATTCCTCATAAAATGTCATTTGGTGTTTAGAAGTAACTAGATTTTAAACACCACGGTAGAACCATGTCAAAAACATGCCTTGTGTAGTGCTGTATACTTAAAGTAATTCCAGATATATCCGACAATTGTTGTTATAATCCGTTAAAGAACATAAAGCGCTAAGATTATTGCTTGTTCGGAATGACTGTTTTTAGTGCTTGTAAACTTTCGGTGTCAAATCTAATACGTTACCGACTAATGTAAACTTTCCCGAAGCTGATTTATTGATGACATAACGACAACACCTTCGTCTGAAGCATGAAAGCCATGTTCTGTGGATTGGGGCTTGCCTAATCGTTTCACGTTTGGAATATTATAGTATATTACCTGGCTGGGTTGTCGGTCCAATCTGCCAACCAGTTGTAGTCCCAGACAACACCTAAACTACTGCAGTCTGCTCGTCGACCGTTGCCATGGTAATGTCAACCTGTTTGATGTTGATAAAGTATTTCTACTCTTGCAAACTATGGCAGCAATTTTCATGATGCTGAAGCGGTGTTTTACAGAACGAAAAGGTATGTTCTTAAATTGGTCAGTTGGCTTATTAAATTTTTATTGTATCATTTTAATCCATATTAATCGAAGTCAATGTTTATGATCAGCTACCTTCTTTAGCCAGTCTCGCCATATTATTGCCGAAGTTGAACGCTTAGTTTGAAGTCGTAAACTATGCGATGTACAACCAAGAAACCTGATTTAACAGGGACAAAATGCTCTAGTATTTCGGCATTAGTGATGCCTATGTTTTGAGTCTGCGAGGAACGACTGACATAACTGCCATCGCGTTGCACATGTGCATAACCTGCCACGACCTGTTTATGTTAGGTCACAAATCTACTTGCACATGTTTGAGGTTTACAGCTAGTCAGAGCTTAACTTTGAAGCTGCTGGAAGTGGGTAGTAGCACAGATTAAGGTGTTCTCTGGGTTACTACCGAATAACATCGAGTTTCTCCGGCGAATGGTGATATTCCAACAGAATCCTGATGTCAAATAATCTGAAGAATAGGGTACTTGTCATGTTGACGCTCGGCATGGTTTGAGAACATGGTTGACATCCGTATAAATCTGTCTATTATGAAGCAACAAATGTATGGCTAAGAGTTTGGTTGATTTAAAATTTGATTCAATCAGACGAAGATAACATCGAAACGTAAAGATAGTGTGTATTTTTTAGCTTTATATAATGTAATACGCATAGATAGACGGCTTTTGAGGGTCTATATATTTTGTATGTATGCATGTATGTATGTATGTATGTATGTATGTATGTATGTATGTATGTATGTATGTATGTATGTATCTATAAATAGTAATATGAGGCAATCTTAATAGTAATATGAGGCAATCTTAATAGTAATATGAGGCAATCTAAATAGTAATATGAGGCAATCTAAATAGTAATATGAGGCAATCTTAATAGTAATATGAGGCAATCTTAATAGTAATATGAGGCAATCTAAATAGTAATATGAGGCAATCTAAATAGTAATATGAGGCAATCTTAATAGTAATATGAGGCAATCTAAATAGTAATACGAGGCAATCTAAATAGTAATACGAGGCAATCTTAATAGTAATATGAGGCAATCTAAATAGTAATATGAGGCGAACGAAATAGTAATGTGAGGCAACCTTATTAGACCTTTATCTAGGAGAGTCTGTAGGCATATTGTGAAATATCCCACCACTCCTCTCCCCCCCCTCTCTCAAAAAAAAGTTTATCAGATTTATCGTCGTGACGCCATTCCTTTGATAGGTGAAAATGTAGTTTTTCTAATTTTTTAAAAATGAATTTTACGCTTGATTTTAGCATCAACTCTTACGCTTTTGAAGAACGTTAACTGCAAAATGAGTCAAACATCTGGATCATCTAGTTAAAAATTTATGTTTGACAGGATGTAATGTGTTGAATCAGAAAGTGACTCACCAAAACGAGGAAATAGGCCAAAAAGATATTTACACATTTTTTGGTACATGCATCAAGACAATTGGGTTTCTTTACTTGACCAACTTTGTACAATTTAAGCACAGTCCAACAATGTTTATGGCCGACACTGACTATTCCCCTTGACTTTGATGATACATTTTTCTCGGCTAAAGTACAACGCTTAGTCAAATGAATATTGTTAATTAAATAATGTAATACATAGTTGCATATCTTGCTAGCTGAAAGTACTTAAAGCGGTTATTGAAGAGTGGTTGCCTTATCAAGTTGCCTCATCTTTTTTCATATTTTCAGAATTTTCGAAATTCAGATTTTCAACGCAATGATTTTCGATCATTCGATAAATTTCGCAAAGATAAACGAAAATTGGGGGTTTTAACGTGATAATATATGAAACGAGTGACCGAGAAAAAGTACGAGAAAAAGATCGTATTGCAATCTTTGTTTTGAGAAAGTTATAAATACCATTTGCGCAGATTTGCAAAAGGACTTCTGATAGTAAATTTTCGCTTCAAATTGAATGATTTTCGTTGTTGAATATTTTATGTCTTTGAGTTATAAAATATTTATAGGCTACTCTAATTTAACAATGTTCTGCAGTGAACTCCTGAATATCTTTAATATCTTTAATACCTGATATCATTTGCTGATCGCCCTCTAGAACAGCGAGCATTGTACAATGTAAACGTGATATCTCCGGCAAATATCATACGACAATTACGCATACGTTTTTATCACATCGGTTTTAAACGTTTAATACACAAAGAATGTTCAGGAAAGTTATGTGTGGATATAAAAATATCAGAAAAGACGTTTGTTACTCCTTGTGACACTTTTTATATCAAATCCGCTTTTTGTGATATTTATATTTGCCTTGATAATGTGCACTACGTTTAAAAGTGTAAGAAATGTGGTTCCACCGTAAATTCTATTTTGTTTCTTCTTTGCAAATGAACTGGTCCGTTATGTATGCCCCTACAATGATTGCATCGGTCACACGTATAGACTGCAGACGCGTCATCGCAGTAACATTACGAAAGAAAACCAAATCATAGTACCAATTAGGCGCACAGTAGCTCTAAGGATTTAAAACTCTCCACCCTACATTGTAGGGATAGATCCTAATAGAGGAACAATGATTCACTGCGAAGCTAAAACATTTCAAGGAGACCCTGATTTACTGACATCAGGCCCCACTTCAAATAGAGGGCCCTCCTGTTTTGGCTTAAAGCACAATAAACGCCCTCCTTTAGTAAACGCCTTCTCGTATAAAGGCACACGTTTGAAATAAATAAACTCTTTATGTATTATTCGAGTTACTACATTTTGTTAAATTTTGACAAAATAAGCAATGGAAATTTTAAGGCAGTGAGAATTTAAGGAAAGTAGAAACGTCTTCCCATAGAAGTATCATAAGAATATTCTTAGAAATGTTGTAATTTCATCATAATTTCTCCATTTTTGCCTGAAATGTATCACGCCTAGTACATTCAGTCAAAGCAATATATGATTAGCCAACGGTTTCTCTTCTGATTAAGTATTTATCATGTAATGAAATATGCAGTACTTCAAAGTCGTAAGAGAATTGAGCGTATGAAGAAGCCGAACCACTACAATTACCATTATCAGTGTTGATATCGGACTCTGACATCATAGGATTTATTAGGTTTCCTTTGTCATAATAACAGCGCCCGGTAAAGTTAGGGATAGTAGTTTACAGAATTTAAGACCATGAGCGATAGTACAATGTTCAATTAAAGGCTAAAAGTAAGTGGGAGATTTGGCCATTTGTGCAGATTAGCGGTTTCCTTGAAAATATAAATTTACTTAATCTTAGTATAGCAGAATCACGTTGAGGGACAATACCACTCAAGGTGGAACAAGGTTCTATACACCGCCCATATATACTTTGAGTATTGAAGAAATGTGATTTAGCTTTTGGCTTGTTGGTACTCTATTCAAAATGAAGTCTGCCTCCTTCTGCTATTACCCTATAAATATAATTGGTTTGCCGATGGTCTCGTTTTCAAATATTAACACTCAGATTGTAATATCCAGTAATTCTTCGGTAACATTACAAACCAAATAAAAGAAGTTAAAGAGAGAGGATTCAATACATCAATTTAAAGATTTACTGGAATTGTCAAACTTAACCTTGATTTACGCAGGTTGACCGAAGGGAGAAGGTAGATTTGGGAGAATATTATCGAAAATTGGTCTACTATTTCCCGTTCTCACATTTCAGAAAAAAAAAATCATTTCGAAGCGTTACTTGATGTATTTCTGCCCCAAGATACTGGAGTTTGTTAAAAATACTGCACTTGGTAAATGATGATAATGTAGTTAAAAAACGCACCAAAATTGAACTTCAAAGGCTACTCGTTGGGTCACATTGCCTATGTAGGTTTAAAGTTATTTAAATATAGAACCAGATAACAATACAATTAATTTTAAGTAGCCAATACTTGACATTAACAAATTTTTCTACTACTTCAAAATGAGAGATTAATATGGAGACAAAACAAAAAATTTCACAAAACCTCTACTAATAGGTACTGCTGGTACCGTTGCAAGATTGCTTCTAAGGTAAAACGTGATACTAAGGGTTAGAGTTTTTACGGCCAACGACGTTTAGCGGATCCAATAATTCACATAATTTAAATTCCTTACATTTCAGTTGCGTTTAACATGAGATTTAAAACAATATCTAGTGATCATTAGTGACGATACTTAAGAAGTATTCTTTCTAGCAAGGGTTGTATCTTCCGTGGTAGAACGCATTAGATAAATTTGTTTTTACTTTACTGAGAGCACTATAATGTGTTATCTTCGTTGCTTTCCCAACTTTTCAATGGAAAGGGTCCTAAATTAGTCAGAAAGAAGATACTAAATAAAGCATTAGATATTTAAAACATATATACAAGAGTTACATTGTAAAGAGAAAGGGGACATTCGTTTACAACAGTCCTCTATCTCAAGTCTTCCCTCCAATTCAGTAATGATTCCCAACTTATTTTCACCTTGAATCCTAAATCATTTAAATACAAACCTTGCATCCCCTTTAGGTTAAACTAACAATTTATTTTAGAGTAGATTTGTTATTGATTTATATATAAACAGAAGTGAAACCTTTGAAGAATATAGATTTTACAACAAATTAATCAAAAAGTTTGATAAATCCTAAAAAGCAAAGCTTTAATCCATTATAAAATCAAAACCAGTAACGTTAAAGATTTTAAAAGGCAATTTTTATTTTATGACTCTTTTGTTCCTTTCTCTTGCTTTAAAGTTTTTTTGAAAACCTGGCCTTTCGAGCATACATGTGATTTTGAGATCGTGTCTCAGGTGCCAACAGAGTACAAACTCCAGACTAGCATAGATATCTGGCAGCCCTTGGTATGCAATTTTGTACCCCCAATGAGTATGAGCACACCTGGTTTGGATATAGTGCACTAAAAGTTAAATTATCCAGGACATAAAAATCTTTGGTATTGGTAACAGAATAAAACAAAAACATCTGTGTCTGGAAACACCTAGTGACAATATTGGCATTGTTATATATCGTTAAAACAAAAAGTGCTTAACGCCGGAAAACTAATATTTTAATTTATGTCAGCGTTGGCAATGTCATAATGACAGTGTTGTATACTCATGTTAAATTACAGGTTACTGTAACGAAAGTGATTACGTTAACTATCTTTTAATTGATGAATGAAAAGTTCTTATTTTATTCAAAAATAATGCTATATACTAACAGCATAAAGGGTTGACATTTGGACTAGCAACAAGCGTTAGAAAATCCTTGTTAGCTTACAACTTCATTAGTTACACTGTATCACAAACCATAAAATGCTAGCTAGCAGAGTCCTTAATACAGTCGTGGCCAAAAGTTTAGGAACATTGATCTAAAATTGGCATTTTTACTCCTGAACCCACTGATTGCATCAGAAATCAAATTTGTTGCATCAGACAACATCATTTATATGCCAGTCGATTGTAATCACTTTTTACTTGGCCTTCAAGCAGTAAACGGCATTTTGTACCTGATTTTTGGTCATTTTTGAGTTGTTGAAAACCCATGAAAATGGGTAAAAAAACATCACTCTAAGAAGTTTAGCGTGCTCAAATTGTGGCTCTACACAAGGAAGTATATTCTGAACGATCAAATAGTAAACGAGTCAAGTGCAGCGAGAATGCATTTCACAATGCAGTCGTGAAATTTCAAGAAACAGGGACTTATTCGGATGCGAAAAGGTCTGGTCGTCCACGAAAAAACACGTCCAGGGATGATTACGTCATCAGGAGGACAGCAGTACGATCTGTAATGAGGTCTGCAAGCAAGATACGGTTCGTACTGCTTGCAAAAGGCACGGACGTTTGTCGGAGAACCGTAAGTCAGGGTTTGGTCCACGATTTTGGTCTAAAAGCCTGTAAAACCTGCGAAAAAAAACAGGCTAACACGCAAAATGGACGATTTAACAGTGGCATCGGGTGTTTTTCTCCGACGAGTCCACTGTGCAGCAGTTAACTACACGCAAGCGCTATGTCGGTAGACCCACCGGAAAGCGATTTGACGAACGGTACACCACGTAGACTATGACACATCCCCCGAGTATCAAGATTTGAGGTGGAATGCCAGTGAGCGGAACCGCCGGACTGTTCTTCCTACCACCAGGAACGACCATGAATGGCCAAAAATATGTCGATTTGGTACAGGACAAGTTGAAACTGCACATGACCGTTCATAGATGCAAAATTTTTATGCAGGATGGTGCACCATGTCACCGCTCCAAAGTTGTTACTCACTTCTTAAAGTCAAAGAACATTCAAATCCTGGACTGCCATGGAAACAGTCCAGATTTAAACCCAATCGAGAAGTTATGGACTGCTCTAAGGACAAAGTGTCTCAGAAGCAGCCAACTAGTACCAAGGGACTGGAAGAAGCAATCAAAGCTGTCTTGGTACATGAATTGACAGCTGAGTACTGCTGACGTCTGGCGGAGAGTATGCCAAAACGTTTAGAGGCGGTAATCAAAGCTAGAGGACGACCAACAAAATACTGACTTTTCTTGAAAACTCTTTGCGAAGCAAATGTGATTTATATGTAAAATTGTCCCCATATTTGTCAATTTCACTCATGAACCGAATTCATAAGTTTATTAACAAGTAAATATGCGATTTGTTGTCTAAGACCCTGTTTACACGGGTATGGATCCAAACTGGTACGGATCCAAACTGGTACGGATCGGCCTCGCGTTTACACGGGGCCTGTTGGATCCGAACTCGTTTGGATCTGCTATCCGTACCAGTTTGGTTCCACTTATGAAAGTGGACCAGTTTGGATCCGTACCCGTGTAAACGCTTGGGATCGGATCCAAACTGGTACTGATCGCAGTTACAGCTGTAAAGATTGAACAAACATATTTTTATCTGATAATAAGGAAATTAATGTATTGTTTACAATGATAACGATGTTGATGGTTATTATGAAAATGATTGATGACGATGTTGATGATGATGATGTTGATGATGGATGATGATGACAACAATGGTAAGGATGCTGCTGTTGCTGTTGCTGTTGATGATGATGATGATGATGATGATGATGACGATGATCATGATGATCATGATGATGATAATGATAATAAAGATTGATAATGCTGACGTCGATTAAGGTTTTGTCCTACAAACTGATCAACAGAAATGTTTATTCGCATTCTTTGCCAACTGACAAAGATTTGCATTCATCGACAGTAGAGAATGCACATTAATCTCCTTCTCCTAATTAATAATTTGATCGAGACACTCTACTGATGTACGTGAGTGGCATAAGCTGGAAATTCGCAGTAGCTATCTTAATTTCATGAATTGATATGGGTATGGTATCTTTAAACCTTGCTGTTCGTTAGTCGCCAATGTAGCAAGTATTACCTGGGTCTAGTTAGATTGAAACGTGCAAAATGGTATCAACACCGAAGCCATTCTGTAACTCTTGGGTTTTAAACCCGTCTAAGTCTAAAAAATTGGTCTTTGTATTCCTTTCAATGGATGAAACGTTTGCTTCTTTATTTTGATGCAATTGCAAGCACAAAGGCACTTATAGGAATACATGGTAGAGCTTTGACACTGTGACAGTAAGGTCACGAAGATTCAAGGTTAACCTTATTGGTCAAGTTCAGCGTCCACACGAATTGATCTTTCACTACTATCTCTCTTATTTCATAACGTAGATTTCCCCAATATTCTATATATAAACTAAATATATAGGAAAGTATTTCTTAAAGAATCTAATTTCGGACTTTTGATCTCTGACCGGCATGAATTCTTCCGTCTATTATTAATTTATACACGAGATGACTGTTGTTCCCTCACACATCTGCTAACGGCGGGGTGATGATCGTTAGCGTTCGAGTATTTTCCAAAAAAACGCGGTCGATCAGTAACGGGCCGTAAACACCAACTCAAATTGAAATGATAAAATACCGTACTGTCTTTAGTCGTTTGAAGTGCTTTAGCTTTCATGATTGTCTATTAATGTCGTACTTCTTCATTCATATATAAAAATGAGACATATTAACAAGCTTCTCATTTAGCTAATTAACAATTTATTCTGTTTTACCTTCAAAGAAGCGCCAACCCAAAAGGAGTAGCATGTGTCCACTGGCTTATTTGGTCTTCCCTGAAAACCAGATTTTTGCCTTACAAGGCACCATCGCTTTAAACATTCTAGTTGCTTCACATTGAAACACGTTTCAACGTGCCCCATTAGATATAGAGACGCTAAGGCGCAAAATGTAGATCCTCCTAGAAAAAGAAGAAGGTAAAATGAGTTTAAAATAGATTCTCCTACAGAAAGAGCCTGCTATTTCTGGAGCACTTAAATGTAAATCGCTATAAACATTCTAGTTGCTTCGCAGTGAAACGCGTTTAAGCGTGCCCCATTAGATATAGAGACGCTAAGGCGCAAAATGTAGATTCTTCTAGAAAAAAAAGAAGGAAAAATGAGTTCAAAATAGATTCCCCTGA
>JAAAKM020006971.1:140606466-140617961 GCA_010016025.2 Alatinidae sp. Z8VKAUB7J3 | reverse complement strand
AAAAAGGGCCTGCTACGTCTGGAGCACTAAAATAAACATTCTAGTTGCTTCGCAATGAAATGCGTTTCAACGTGCCCTATTAGATATAGAGACGCTAAGGCGCAAAATGTAGATTCTTCTAGAAAAAAAGAAGAAGGAAAAATGAGTTCAAAGTAGATTCCCCTGAAAAAAGGGCCTGCTACGTCTGGAGCACTAAAATAAACATTCTAGTTGCTTCGCAATGAAATGCGTTTCAACGTGCCCCATTAGATATAGAGACGCTAAGGCACAAAATGTAGACCCTCCAAGAAAAAGAAGGAAAAATAAGTTCAGAACAGATTCCTCAACAAAGAAGGACTTGTTACTACCGAAGAGCTAAAACATTTATATTGGGCTTCTAATCGTATTGATATAAAGTACAATTTAGTAGATAATAAATGCTTACTACAAGTGAAAGAAGCTTCTGCCCCATGCCATTTCTGGCACAAACAGCCATCATCAGGGTTCCCCTTTCAAGGTGCTTTTACTCACACATTTCCAAGTACTTAAAAACAAACCCATGAAATCGCACAGTCATCACAGTTTTCACTGATTTTGTCCATGAATAAGCACTTCTGCAGATTTGGATAATTTGGAAACTGCAAGGGTCTGGTTGCGCTGTCTGCATTTTCACATCATACAACCTTGTAATATATATTAGGGAAAGCAGAATAAAACACACATATTGCAAACAAATATTAAAAGTTAAACTTACCATGTGACTCAAGAGAGGGTCCTTGTGAAATTCCATGGTCGTAAGACTGAACAGAAAAAAATATTATTACGACACGTAATTATCTCTTCCATGTGTTTCAAAGCACAAGGAATTAAGTGTTTGATTAGCTGACCAATCTACTCAGTGTTTTTTAGTTAAGTTCACAAAGACCCTGCTTACATTGCGGACAGGATAAATTCAGCAAAACAGCATGCTATTCCCTGTTCAAATGTCGCAAATTTTCAAAGATGTTTGTGCTCAAGTTTTATGAATCACTTGGCAAAATAATGGGCAAATTCATTCCATTTCCATTTTATGAGGCACAACGTTCTACGCGTGGTCCGCCATCATTCTTCTGTTTCCCATTCTCGATACTGATAAATGTAAATGTAACAAAATACCCTCTTCTTTTTATAACCGATTTCTCTCACCTGGAACGTATGGAGAGTCTAGAGGAAGTGCTGAGGGTTGTCAAAAATATTTAACGTAACATACGCATCACAAACTCCCTACTGCATGCTGCACTTTCAAGACAATAATTGATGTCATGAAAGAACAGAGGGCGAGGTTCAGCGGACACTGCTGGAGGAGCAAAGAAGGAGTCACATAAAAACGTCTTCTTTGAGAGCCCTTCATGGCAGGCCGGCCATCATGTACAGATATAGATCATGAAAAGTTGGTTGGTGGTGCAAAACTTGAATATTGCTTTGAGTAAAGTACTCATTTTGCTAAAAGTTTTCACCATACACCGACAACAGCAATCATATTGAGTGAAGTGAGAAAGCTTTCTTACTTAAAGCAATATTCAAATTTATAGATCGGTTTGCTGAAGACACCAACATACCAAAAGAAGGCCTTGCTGGGGTACTGAATGATAGAATCCTCTGGAAAATTGTGTCATGGTAACCCAATTGAGGTCGATCTGGTACATAGGGTAAGTACACGCAAAGTCTTACTCTATTGCGCAATCAGCTGCAAAAAAAGCACAAACGAAACTAAACACATAGTTACAAATGCACTTACCATACTTCTATTGATGTATTCAATTGCACGTGGTATGTTTATACCACTCCAATCATTTAAAATGTAGCAGATACAAGCTGCACAGTATATAAAACGCATATCGTGTTCACTTCCATCTGGTGTTGAACAAAAGCTAAAAGAAAAGATGAATATGATAGATAGTACATGGAAAAATATAATTGCAGACACAAAAAACAAAACAAATCATAACAATTACTGTCATACATCCTTTGCCAACGTAAGGCTATTGCTGAAATCAATAATTTTCTGTCACGGAATTGACATTTAATGGTCAATATAGTTCTGGTGGATAGTTTCACTTTCGTTAAACATACGAATTTGAGCCAAACACTACCCCTGAAAACGGGCAAGAAGATGGACTTCAGGTCAAAAATGAGGGCAGGATATGTAGTAAAACTTTTGTTCCAATTTGTTCCATGAGGGGCGTACATTTCCTGAACTAAAAGCAAACATAAAGCTATTGCTGATTCTGCTGTGCATATCCTTGCTTTCATCTGAATTCTCTTTCTTTTACATTGTGGCAAAGACAAGAAGAACAAAAAATTGGGTTCATAGCAGAAACTTCATTTAATCTATATCTACTTTCATTGTGCCACAGATTCAAAGCCTCACCAACTTACAACAAAAAGCTTGAAAGGAAGCACGAATTTACTTCTTTTACCAATGACTTATAAATGCTTTTCTTTACATGGTTTAAAATTTCAATATCAATTATGTAATGTTAAAGCTGCAAGTATTTAACAGTCCATGGCTACACCTGTTTGTTCCCTATCCATCTCTTCATCATTGCTCTCTTTGGCCTTCAGCTCTACACTTGCCTCACATCTTGGTTGAATCTCCAATTAACTTCACTTCACTTCACAATGTTAAAATGACACAACAGCAAGATAATACAAAAATAAATTTGATGAATTAAATATAATTTGATGATGAGGTTACATATATAAGGTGCATTTGCTAAAACTGAAACTAAACTTTTAAACCGTCAGTGATTTCTCACAGCAAAATCTGGTAACAATTAAGGAACCCAGCAACACAGTAATCTACCATTGACATAAAATTATGTGTGTGAATTGAGTTTTCGCAAATTTTTACAAAACCTAATCTATTTAAAACAAACATTGGCATGTAGAATGGAATCCACAGTAACACAGGAAGGTCTTTTGAGCATAAAGTGTGTAAATTGGTCATTGTGCATATAATTTGATAGATATATAATTATTACTGTAGAATTAGCACAAGCCCTTTATGCCAGTTACCTGCCATCTTCTAACTGCAGACTTTGTAGCCCTGATATGACTGCTGCCTTATTAACTCTAGACAGGTCATCACCAAGAATGAGTAATGAACAGAGTGCTGTATAGGTCATGGCAATATGGCAGCCTTCATACGGGTCAGATGATGTAAATGATCCCTGCAACAAATAAATAATGCAAAACGAATTGAAGTACAACCAGAATTACAGTGCACAGCACATTGATAAGTAAAAAAATGGGTCAAATGATAAAGAACTGAAAAAGGAATTAGTATATACTGAAACAGCATAAACTTATTACCATGGTCCAATGATCCATCAGTTTACTGAATTAAGGTTAAAATGACAATTCTTGACAAAACCTTAACAATTCAATACAATGACAATTCAATTTCTGGTACATAATAAACCGTTTTGTGCAACAACAAAAGTTGTATTAAGACACTTCTGTTGTTCTTCGGGGCTTTGTTATGATATAGTCACAATTTTACTTAAAAAATTCAGAGAGTGGTATAACTCACTGTTATCCACACAGTACTATTGGTAAATAAAACTTAACAGTGAATAAATCTACAAAATGTCCATGAAACAAACTGCTGCAGAGGTAAATTATACCACCATTTACAAAAAGGCAAATATTGAAAACTAACCTATTTATAGAATTTAGTCGTAGAACTTGTCAGGGTTATCAAAGATATATATTCCTTTATGCATAACTTAGTTTATATATGTACTATTGATTCTCCGATAATTGCCTGTATCAGAGGTCATTGACATTGGTAAACTTTACAAAACCTTCTTTAAAATAAATTCCAGCAGGCAACTCAGTGACACTATTTTGCATCTTAAGCCTAGTTTGAGTGCACAACAATAATTTCTCTTTAAGTTACCAATGTTTTCAAGTGCCATCAACTGACATTATGTAGTTTCATCTATGTCTGCATTTTAATGCAAATTTTCTTCCATTGTATTCCTTAGATACAAATAATCTTTATGTATGTGCTTATTACCAATGTAGATCAACTGAGAAGACTTGGGGAACAATATTTGGATCAAAATGAGTTGCCTTGAATATTATGTTCAAAAGCTTCTTTGAAACCAAGATAAGAGTATAAATATATATATATATATATATATATATATGTATTTATAAGGTTGAACACCATCTCAAGTTTAAATTATATTTGTAAGTAGTAATTATTCCCAATGTTATAAGTGTTTGTAATTTGTAGGTTTTTGTGATGATATTTAAGCAAATCCATGTTACCAACATGGAATACAGCACGGATTTATTTGAAAATGCCACCATCGAACGAATGCTGCGGCATTATCATTAGCCCCTGTTAACAAAATTCTTTGTTATTCTAGCCTTAGTGTTGTTATACAGGGTTTTTGAATAACTCCAATTTTTCAAATATTTAAATGTTTGATTCTGTTCCACAAACTCCTAACAATGTTCCGGAGACTTTGGAACACCATCCGTCCCCCAAAACTGCTCATTGCCCCAAAGCATGCAAATTACTCACTTAAGTCATGTTCACACTGGTGCTTAAAACCGTTTTCAAATTGGTTTTTGAATTGGTTCTAGGCCTTGAATCGGTTCAGACTGGCAGAACTGTTTTGAAAATGGTTTTCACAACTGTTTTGATGTAGATTGGTTATGGAGCAGGTTTCAAAATGGTTGTAGAATAAATCGGTTATGGAGTGGGAGTGGCATTCATCAGTTGTTGAGATTGAGGTTGGGAAAGTCTTGTTTAGGGGCATACCCAAAGGTATCTTATAGCCAGGTGGGGTGGAATAAGGATGGAGAGGTTGGAAAATTATTAAAAAATCAACTAAGAAGTAGGGGGCAATCAGGTTCCAAAGAGCAGGGGTAAAAGACAAGGTAAAGGTGTATGGAAAGCTGAGGTTGTATTAGGGTGATCAAAATATTTACCATTTTCTGGCATTTTGAATCTCTTAAATTTTCTACATATTTAAGGAATATGATGAAATTTAAAGAATAGCAAAATATTGAGGCATTGCCAAAACAGGTTTTGTAAATACAGCAAAATCCTTTTTATCACAGAAATTCAACATAAATCAATAAACACTGTTGTGATATTGACCTTAAATAACTGTTCTCGATACATGTGTCTGAATCTTTAACTAGGGTTGCTCATACATAGACCACAGAGACAGAGGTAGGAGGCATCCCCCCCCCCCCCCAACACACACACACACACACACTTTCCAAGGTGTATTTTTATATGTATACTAGGCCTATACAGTATATGAATTCTTTTTGTGCTGCTGAAAATACATGCAAACTCATGTAGAGCTACCTGCACCAAAAGCTTGGGCCAAGGATTTTTATTTGATGTTGGTATCCAACTGTCAAAATTTTAAGGACAATTCTATTATCGACAAGCAGTGCTTCAAGTAACTTGGTATTCGGCCTGAAAATCAGCAGTGCGTGAACATACCACACATATTATTTTTGTTACTTTGAAAGCTGCAAGTTTGTGATCCAATCCTTGTTAATCTACTCATGTGATTTGGTATGAAAGTCCACTCTCTGCACTGTGAATAGCCCATGATCTCATTAATCAACAACGGGAAAATTGTAGTGATCACATTGCCTTAGCAAGAGTTAATGCAAATAGCAACAGTCTACACTTTTTGTGTGATGATTCCTGGTTGAGAGCTGAAAAGTTGTTGCAAAATGAACAAAACCCCTTCTTGATCTATGTTGCCTAATGCTGCTACGATACTCTGGCCATAAGTGACATGCTAAAACAATTGTTAACAAAAGCATCAAAACTGCGCAGCTAGCATCCACCATTTTGAACTGATTTAAGGAATAGGCCAAATGTGGACTGGTTTTAACTCAGTTTCCACCAAAACCAATGTGACAACTGTTTTAAGTAAATCAGTTTCACAGCTGTTGCCAGTGTGAACACGACTTTTGAGAACCACTTATTTAAACCAATGAGTCTTAAAACTTTAGTAAGTTATTTTTATGACCCCCTTTTTGATGTCAATCAATGATATACCAGTAACTACTTTAT
The DNA here is from genome assembly GCA_010016025.2 of Alatinidae sp. Z8VKAUB7J3. Taxonomy (NCBI): domain Eukaryota; kingdom Metazoa; phylum Cnidaria; class Cubozoa; order Carybdeida; family Alatinidae; species Alatinidae sp. Z8VKAUB7J3. The sequence continues at coordinate 140,611,879 of JAAAKM020006971.1, read as the reverse complement.
ATGTGGAAAAAATCTTTTGGTAAATAATTTCATTTCAAGAGCAAAAGAATTTAAGTCATATGCATCTATCGGCTCTGTATTTTGAAAGTGCAAACTCTCATGTTATGATAACTGCCGATCGGTTTTGACTTTGGTTTTAATTATATATATATACATATGGATTATATTGAATCAGTACTTTAAATTCCTGTGATGCTTTATCAGACCTCCTACAACTGTTGCACCACTCCCTGGGAACCACAGACCTAACTTAGAGAACCATAGGTGTATATATGCAATACATTAGTTTCTGTTTGAATGAACAGTAACTTGCATTGTTTGTCTTTTGTGAGTTATTTGGGTTACAAGTCCAAAACCTCACAAGCTTCTAATCTGTCATCTATAGCAGTGCTCAGTGACCTTCCCCCATTAAAGATATGCACTATCCATTTCTGCCCATCACTTGGAAATTTTATAAGGTCTTATTCTTATCAAGCAATATTAATTGATTGCATGTAATCTTTCCAGTCAGGTCCTTGACATTCTCCTCTGCTAGAAGATTTCTGAATGGTGTCAAGAGTTTGTGTGGGGATGGTTTTATTGCTGTATTGAACTGTACATTAGTGTGTTCTATTATCTCACAGATTCCATGCAGGAGCAGGCAACAAACACTAAAATGGTTTTGCTGTTACCTTTTCTCGTGCCCTTTCATTTCAATATTTAGCTAAGTAGTCATTTTTATATTTTGTCAGGTAGTAGGTGGTGCCCAGCCCCAACTCACAATAAACAAATGATCAGATTTGCCACACTATTCAAGACTATCCAATAGGTTCCTATATTTTGCTATTGCCAATCCTCCTGTTAAATTCTTTGTTTATGCAAATGATGCATGTCTTTCTGTTCTTTGATAAAACTGGCAAACAACACATGCGAGTTTGTGTCAGCAGTAATATACTGCAATTTTGGAAATATTGTTGCATTAAGATACTGTTGAGATTTTTGCACTTCATCATGTTGACACTTTCGGTGTTTCATGGAAGAAAGCTGTCAGGATGGGCAAAGGTATCTACACAATGCAAACAAGTATGTCAATGTTTTGCAAATGGATAGTTGGGATGAAATTTACCTCTGAGAAAACATGCCACAAGACCACTCCCAATTATTAATTATAGAGTGTTATAGAGCTATCAGGTCATCTAAAACCTGCATGGTATAATTGACACATTGTAAACTTTTTCTTTGGTACCATCATTATTGGGTTTTTTTGGCATGCCTATGACTCACTTTAAAACTGTATTGAGGAAATAGAACCCATGTAAAAACACAAACCTGTTACCACTTAGAGGCCATATCCACTCCATGAATGTGCTGCTAGCATTGATAGTGGTGTACCATTCTGACCACCAATTCTATATGAACTTCAAAGCATTTTCGTCAATATCTAATCCAGCATAGATAATGTTTCATGTGATTTAATGCTTCCATATTGTGTGTGAACAAATGTAAGCATACATCATGCATTATCTCCATTGTTCTTTCTATCACTACTCTTGTGAGAGAGGTTTCTTTTCATTAATCCATGCTTTCCTGTAGCCCACTTTGTTCCTCCCCCTTCCCAGACTATTTGTGCCTGCCCACTAATACACTAATAATGTCCATAAAAGTTCTTAACACAAGGTTCATAATATGGATGATGAGGCTAATAAAATAGTGTAGTTTTATATTTGGTAGGTCACAGAGGCTTTTAAATGTTGCATTTATAATTGCTCATCATACTTTGGATTATAAAGCAGTTAGGTATGAAGTAAAATTTTATGTCCATGCAGATGGTACTCCCCAATTTTGAACAGGGAGGTTGACTTTTGTCTTACGGTAGAAAAAATATGATAGAAGTAAGCCTATAGTAAAAGTAGTTGCTTTTTAAATTAATTACAGATATTTAACAATAAAACCACGTATCAGTTAATATTTTACCATTTAATGACTGAGTGTATGGATCTTTTCATTTGCAGAATGGCTCTTTTGGCGACCTAAAACCACTTGCAGAATTAATAAGCTTTGACTTGAACACAATAACCGAGGATGTACTTGCTGCCCTGGATCAGATGCGAAGAAGGCAGCTGCCAGCAGAAACATATGCCCAGCTAGCGGTATGCAGTATGGTTGCTACAGTACATTAGCCAGTCCTTTCTTTGTTTACTAATTTATTACTCTGTGGCAAACATTGTTTTTGACAGCAGTTTGCATCAATAAGAATAATGTTTTTACAAAATTATGATGCTAGTGATGTTGCATGTTGTGGCCTTTTACTTGTTTTGTGAAAATGCCGAAGACTAACATTTAGGATTCTGTTCTATTTAGTTCTATGTAAAATAAGCATTCTGACAACTGGAACCTGCCAGTTACAATTTAAACAAGAAAGACATTTCAGCAGATAGTAAAAGTAGGTATATACATTAGTCAGTATTAATAATGATTTGACAAAAAGAATCCATTATTTAGGTGGTAGGGCAGGAACTGGCTGTTATATTGCACATCAGCATGGCACAAACAATGCGTTATCTTGTTAATCTTGTTAAGGTAAAGAGATGTGACAGACTGGAATTCCCTTTGTTTTGAATAAGAATTGATCTCTATTTGTGTTTTGTTCATATTTTATGTTTATGATATGATTACCAAGACGTTCATTGCAGATTCCAGTCATGAAATACCTGATAGTGTTCTAATGTATTGAGACATGCAAATTGCATGTCTATGTGAGTTAAACACTGGGGCATCATTGATAGATTTCACAAGTGAAATTATGTTGCAGTTTTTCATGAGCAGAAACTTTTTAATGAACTATGAATTTGATATACCTCTACTTCAATGCCTATACCTGGCATAGTCCTTACAGGTGAGGGTTGGCCTCTGAGGTGAGGATTGATATTTGCAGGTGCGGGTTGTCAACCATAGTGTAAATTAAATTTTGTGGACAGTGCTATCCACTTCAAATTAAACGTTGTATCAGCGATTCTGTTTCACCTAACTTAAGAAAACTTCTTCTCTCAAGAAGATGGGTGTTTGGGTGTTTTTCTTGAAGGAAGTGGCATTGTGAAACCTTTCAAGTGATTTCTTCCAAGTGGGGTTGGCCTTTAGAGTATATATAGATACATATATATATATAAGAAAAGTTTTTTTCTCATGAAGTGTATGGGTAAGAGATGCAAGGCTTGTGTCAATGTTGTGGAAAAGGAATATTTTCAATGTAATCAACTTTCCTTTCAAATTAATTACAAGTTAGACTGCAACTCTTCCAACATCATTTACTTAATTTGGTTTGTCTAAGTTATGTTGGGGAAACAACCACCCCATGGCACTATCGCTGGAACAATTATAAGGACAACCAACGTAAGGCCAAAAGGGGAGATGCATGCTTTCAGAGGGAATTACATGAATATTTCCAGACTTTAGGGCATAAGGGATTGGAAGAGGATGAGGAGGTTACGTTAATAGATAGGGCAGATCCTCGCGATGCAAAATGCAGAGAGATATTTTGGATTGACACACTAAATACTATGGCCCCCTTTGGTCTCAACATCGAGGTTAGTGTTTAGTCTCCCATTCTCTAGGGTGACCATACTTTGCATCATTGCAATTCTATTCGCACGTGCAAGTATGTAATTTTAAACTTTGTTTTAATGACGGGTTAGCAACTTACTTCTTTTGTTAAATGTACAAAAGTTAGACTTACAAATGAGAATTTGTTGAGTTTAAATTCGGAGACTTGTAATGAAAAGGCATTGGTAAAGCTAAACGCAAAACTGTAACACAGAGAATTCTGCTTCTTGTTTTCTCTTATTGATATAGCAGTGGATTAAATGTTCAACTGTCTGGTTTACATATATATAGGTTAGGTGTAGAAACACAATAGGTACATGGCATGAGCCCATAGTTCCCAATCCTTGTTCCTCACCTTTATGTTATAAAATTGTAGAATTGTTTGTTTTTCTGAATAAAAATCCATGAAAACTCCAGCCTCTGTAAGCCAGATGAAGGATGTTACTTAATCAGAAACTCATTTTATTGCCTTCAGGCATTTTAGTTTTATATGTTTTAATATGCCTTTTTATATTTTTTAGTCTTATGTATATATATATATATATATATATATATGTATATATACATAGTATAAATGTATATATATATGTATTTAATAGTGCAACAGGCCAGTGAGATGAAGATGCCACTTAGTTTGTGTTTTGTTGATTTTGAAAAAGCATTTGATAGCGTTTTTATTTTTCTTTATCTTTTTAAGGCAAAACAAGGCAAAGGCAAGAGCGTGAGGAAACAAGGAAATTTGCACAAAGCTAGGTCGAACAAGAGTCTCCTACACGTTCAAGTTATCAATACTGATGGAGGTGCGAAAAATGGGAAGAAAAACGTACTGGTGATAACACGACAGTCTCCCAGCGAGAATGCTAGGGCAGGTAACAGTGCTCAAAGAGACAATGTCAAGGTAGAGAGGAAACCCATTGCTTCGAAAAAGACATTAGAGGTGCCTCTGGTTGCAAAGAACACCCCTGAAGAAGGAGGGGCATATTCTCCTTCGAAGACGAAGATTGGGAAAAAGAATAAACGAAGTGCGAAAGATGAAGGAGTTCTGCTGAGGAGGAAAAAGAAAAGTGTTAGTGTTAAGCAAAAGATAACAAGCGAGATACAGCTACTGGAAATGAGGTACAGATATAATTTTCGATGCAACATGGAAGGGAAGGGGAGTAGGATTTTGAGGAATTTCCTAATAGGAGCAGGTGTCCATATATCTTACGTATAACACTTTAAAACACTTTGACGAAAACAAAAGCGAAGGGTTTAAGGCAGTGACTCTCAACGAGGGTACGGGGACCCCCTTAGGGGTATGTGAGATTTTAAAAGGGGGTAAAATTGAGACAAGGGGTACTACTGGATACAACAGCTAATAGCATCTTTCATTGCTGTTCTTATGTCAAAATGGCAAAACCAAAGAAGAAGTAGATAACTATTGCCTCTGTTTACTCCCTTGTTGCACATATTTTTGTTTAAAAGCTAGTAAGTTACGACTCTTTTATTGACTGTTTATTTCATGGTTTACTTGTTTAATATCCATGACGTTAAATAATGCCGACTTCCTTTGTGCCATGGAGGGTACTTGAAACTTTTGGTAGCTCAAGGGAGGTATTTTGCTATCTGAGATTGAAAAATCCTAGTTTAAGGGGCTCTCTTTCCCAGAAAATGTGTTTTTTTGTGCTGTTGCAAAGGAATTTGGGGTACTGGGCGTGGGAAATTGGGGGGGGGGGGTTAAAGGAAAGCTCTATTCTTTATCAAAGTTGACCCAGGTTCCACCAGAATTTATGATGTCAGAAGTGGTACAAATATATAGTATAGCAGATCTTACTTCCGCACGCACAAAGTATAA
>JAAAKM020006971.1:140591745-140606366 GCA_010016025.2 Alatinidae sp. Z8VKAUB7J3 | reverse complement strand
CCACCAGAATTTATGATGTCAGAAGTGGTACAAATATATAGTATAGCAGATCTTACTTCCGCACGCACAAAGTATAACAGTGAAACAAGTGATGTCTGATCTAAAAGCATATGTTCATACAAATCGGTGAACGATGAACTGTACAGAGAATGGTGTTTTTGAGTTTACAGCGACGCAATCACATTGTTTACATCTCGTCCAGTAAGACAGAGTAGGTTAATCATGTGACAAAACAAACAAATAGCAGCAGCATTGTTAAACTTAAGCTTGTATTGTTCTCAACATATTGCACATAAAATTGTGGCATCAGATGCACCCACAACTTTAGTGCAAGATTAGCATTTGCCATGCAGCAAAGCGAGGTATTTCTCGACAGTGCTTAATACAATTATGGTTTTCCCTTTCAGGGAAGAAAAGCAAAAGCAAGCTGAAAAGAAGGCACAAGATGAGCAAGATTTCTTACAACAGCAGACTGAACTACGTAGAAAGGAAGAGGCAGAAGCAAAGATAAAAGAAGAAGAGGCTCGCGAGGCTGCAAGAGCTGCAAGACAAGCCGTTGCTGCAGAAAGAGAAGCGAGGCGGGCAGCAGAATTGGAGAGAAGGCGACAAGAGGTATGCTAAACATTTAAGATAGAGTATGGACATCTGCAGTAACCGTGGAAATAGACCTTAAAATCACTTTTGTATAATTACAACAGGGACGGGTGCTGTAGGGCCCAAGTAGAGTTGTTCTCCGCTCCCTAGAGTAGGTAAGGGTTATCTATGGGTTATCTACTTGTCCTTGATATACTGTAAAAGTATAAAACTTCCCTGAACGTTCACAACGTGAGAAAGGGTTGCGTTAAAAAAACACTGATCGTTGTACATATGTTCACACTTTGAGGTACACTAACCGTGTAGTGCGTTTGTTCGAGATGTTGGGTTTATTGAAATACATCGGAGGGGGAGGGGGGAGGGGATTTGCAGGGTCGTTGAAACCATTTTCCTATTTGACGTATGGATGGAAATCAACAAAATCTCAGCCACATGCCAATCTCTGGAGACAGTGTTAATTTAAATCAGCGCATTATAATCATATTTTGATTAATTTTAGGGATCTGATTTCTCTGAATAATAGCAAGAGGCAGGAAGGGGTACAGTACTTTTGCGGGAGAGTTTGTTTACTAATTTGTTTGGACTATTAAAGAGTTCACGCTTGGTGGAAACACTATCTGAAGCGAGCATGTTAAACGTAGTAGTTTTGTTATCTTTGAAAATACTTCCAAAAAAACTCTCCTATAGAGTACTAAAGTGATGACGTCACAAAAAACCGTTTTTCGTGGAATCGCAATTATAATTATATCACAGTATTAACCCAATCGACAAATGCCCGTATACCAAATACTGCGCTCACATCTCGCACCGGCTGCGAGAAACGGCTGTTTGAATTTGGAAATGGTTATAAGGAAACACTGTTAATTTTGCTCAGTTCTAGAAATTATGAACTGGGTTCATTTAACAAGGTTTTGATAGACATGATTTAAAGTTTGAAAGGGCGTATCTCATTGATTGCTCAAGGTATCATTTTTCAAATTTGAACATGTTATTCATGTCAACAAGAAGAAAGCAATGAGTCCAAAAAATTATCAAATTTCTGATATTCATTAAATCGTGACGTAACACTCTAGTTCTCTATTGTTCCTGAAGATTTTCGCCAATTCTATTCAGACTAGAAACATCGTTAAATAATACATTGTTGGCACCAAATCTATAGATGTTGAAAGGATCGAAATTTACAATAGGCGGAAAAAGTACTGACGTCACGGAAAAGATGTAAAATTTTAGCGCTTTGTACAGCACTAACAAAAAACATCTAATGTAAATACAAATTCCATTTGCTTAGATAGAGAAGGTTTTCGTTAAGATATTTGTAGAGCCTCTAGGATGGAAAGATGAAGTTTTGAACTCGCTTTCCTCACAATCTCATCTTGTAAGGAACTGTCTTAATACGTTGTGAAGAAAAGGGGTCGGGGACCGTATTTGCCTCTCGGTCTTTTGGCAAGGAATGGATGTAGTATCTGCTCTCATTGATGGCAGATTCTTTCCATAATCTGGGAGACACGGTCCTACGAGGCGGTTGAGCCTGCCTCATGGCTTGTTGCTCTACTGGTAGTCTAAATTGTGAGGCGTTTTGGCAAAGAATGGAATTAGTATCTGTTCTCATTGATGACAGATTCTTTTTTTGTTATCCGTGAGAGGTGGTCTTACTGGGCGGTTGAGCCTGCCTCATGGCTTGCTTCTTTGCCTGGTAGCCTAAATTGAGAGGCGTTGCCCTTGAACGCCGTAGCTGCTTTTATTTATTAGTTAGCCTGTTTGGTGTTTTTCTGTTTATTTAGGGTAGTTTCGAAATCGGGTCCACTGTTCATCAGGGGCCTTTGTTTGACGGACTGTAGTAAACCGTATATTCTTTTCACTGTTTGGAGATCGGCTAAAGTCAGACTTGACCGCGAATATCTTCAGAAAACAAACAAGTTTTGTTAACAGAAATATATACTTTAAACTGCGCAATTAAAGTTTTCACGCTGGATCCCAGTCCTGGAATTACATGAAGTTTCCCGTACTTTCAGTTAAGCTGTTGATAAAGCAGTTGCTAATAAAAATATCTTGTATTAACATTGAAATGGTATTATGCATAAAATGTTCCGTCATGTGTCTGACGTGTTTTGTCATATATTATTTCGTTGTGAATTGAAGTGCTCTTGTGTCAGGATGTGTTATGAACAAAAATTCCACGTACGAGTTACACTATTTGGCCAAATACGAGGTGGTATGAATATTTCGAAATTGAATGACAGGAACGTCATTACATCTGCGACCATACGCTTTTATACAGAATTTTCCATGACTAACTTAGCTAGATTATGTCATAGTGTGCCAGAATTCGCAAAATCATCTTGATACATATATGTGGGTGGGGGGGGGGAGGGGGGGCTCAACAACCTCCTAGATCAAAACTCGTCGCCCACTTGATGTAAACACAATATGAATAAAAACCGCGTCTACTTTCCCAGGTCGAGAGACGACGAGAAGAACGACGCGAAAAGCTGTGGGAGTTGGCTCGAAAGGCGAAAGAAGCGGAACGGCTTGAGGCTGAAAGAGAACAACGAGAAGCAGAGCTTGCAAGAGAGATGGAAAGGCAACGTCTGGAAGCATTGCAAAAAGAAGAGGAAGAAAAAGAACGCCAACGACTAGAAATGCTTCAGTGGGAAGAAGAAAATCGCAAACTGGAAGAGGAGAAGGCAAAACAGATGGAAGTAAGTTCTAAGTGTTCAAAGTTCGTATAACATCATATACTGCATTAATAGCTACTCTTTGGCAATTTTTAAAATTGCTAAACAACCCTTTAAATTACTACTCAGCAATTACGGAATGATATTTTAAGGGGGGTTCCGCTCCTCTTAGGGGTAATTGTCTCTGCTCTTTTTTGCCAAAACCTGCTGTAATAATGTCTGCTCTGTTCTGCCCCCCCCTCAAATGGACCGGTTTCAACATTCAACAAGGTAGATTAGATGAATTTCCCTGCACCATACTCTCTTAGTCACCCTCATCCATTCGATAATTGTTATTAATGAACCTTGTGAGACCAAGCAAAGTAGACAATTAGACTATCTTTAGTCAGAATGAAAAAGCCAAATTTATGAAGGGTCAGTGGTAGTTGGAGATACGGCCCAGGCATCCCTATGCATCGCCCCAAATGTACTAAAACCAAAATCAGCAACGAGCCATACCACTACCTAAACCAACTACAGCTAAGAACTAGGAGGAGGCTATCATGATAACATGAGAAGAAGGCTCTGGTCTCTTCTGTATCCTTGCACATAGAGCTATAGATGGCGGGTAGAGTTGCCGGCTATGCTGTAACACGCAGAGTTAGATATAAATCAAGCGTTTGCTTCTTCTAAGATCAGGAACTTCTTTAGTGTTAAGGATTCTATCCCCTCGCTACTGCGATCCCGCGTTGTTTACCAATTTTCATAGGCGGAATTTTGTTGCTCGTCTTGCTGGAATTAGTCGTAGCTGACCGTGATTAAGTTGTCAAGGGAAAGCACCAGACTTTTCAACCTCCTAGTCAGACCTCTTCGGGGCAATTGATGAAGAATCAACTAATTAAAAGCTACATCCAAGACATATTTGGGATTGGGAGCACGGTTCGCGAAATCGTTCTAAATGAAATTTTTGGTTGCCAAAATGACTTCGTAAGAACTGCTTTCAATAGTCATACTACCTCAAGCTACAGTAATTAGACGTCTTTAGAGATGGATAATATGTCTTGTCTCTTCCCAGGCCATGCGCGTAGGTGTAGGAGGTGAGCAGAGAGGCTGACGGCCCCTGTTAACTTGCCCAATGCGACGTTATGCCCTCCTAATGAAGCTATAAAGTTCTTGACTTTTTATAGTCTCCCTCTGGAGGAAAACTCACTCCTGATTATGCCTCCATTTGAGTTCCCAGCTAGGCGACGGTTTCAAAGGGATATAAACTAAAGCCACTTTAACAATTATTCTTGATGCTTTGTTGTTTATATAAATAAAATTATCCGAAACATCCCCCGGGAAATGTTGCTCTATTTACAAATGCAGCAGTTCCGCCACCTTCCACAAAACAAGATTTCGTAGATCCGGTAGAAGCCAGTTTCATTTGATCCCTTCTTTGGATTCAGACTCCGCTTCGTGAAGGATCAATAATCAATCAGTATTGCATAGACCCATTTCTCAATCTGCTTCAATGCCATTTTCACCCAGATTTATGGAAGACAGAGACCAATGGCGCAATATTGTGAAGGCATGCTCGACTGCGGTCGAGTAAAGTAAAGAAAAGTAAGCAAGTGTACTTAGAACGTAACCAAAAACACAGTAATAACTTGAAACAGTCTTTATCCAAGTTCAACTGACGAGATGCTGCAACCATAAAATCTCTTTGATACTTGACACTTAACTGAAAATGAAATTAAGAAAAACAAGTACAAGGTAACTTATAACATCTGTGTGCTAAATGAGCACCCATGTCAGTCTAGAACGCCCTCTTGTAACATGCATAGATAGAGAGACCGAGTACTTAGGTCCCTCGTGCTGCAGGCCTACTCTTCGGGCATCATGGGGGTCTGCAATAAATCGAGAAGTAACCCGATCCTAAACATTGCTTGTAAAGCCAGTCTCCCAACAGACCTATTTGGATGCATTCTAAAGCATAAAACTTTATACAAAAAGCTATTGGATATTTTAACGAGAGAAATTCATGGCCTGTTGTAGGTACTAACGGATGGAAAATCCATAGCCTAAATAATGCTGTTCCAGAGGTCTCTCCACATCAATTTATTATCCCACACTTGAATAAAATCTACTCAAAATAGTTCCAGCAATTTCGTCCGAAGTGGTGTTATTACAAATTAGCAGGCTGTATAAGGGCGAACATTTACCAAGTACTTTTCGTGTAAAATGTATTGTCTCTCCTTGACAGCTTGCATAATAGCAACTTCTTACCATTAATTTCGAAAACAGGGATTCAAGGAATACAGTCTGTCAAGGTGCATCAACGCCTCTTTCCGTGTTGAATATTCAAAAAGACGACAGTGTAAGTAATGATTCCCTCAAGTCTCGGAACTGATTGGACTCCCATCCCTGTTCTATGCTGGTGATCTGAGCGCCTTCAGTGCTATCGGGTTGCATATATTTTGTCTTTGTTTAAAGAATATCAATATCCAACAGCTATCTGAATGCTTGTGAACTTCCAAACATTGTATGATTTTTGCTTATCGTTGAAGACAGTAGCTTTGTGTACAATTCACGAAGTGTTGTGACTGTAGAAATGTAAAACAAAAATTCCGAGTTGCTTAATAGAAAGGCAGCTGTCCGTACGTTTGTGCTGTAGATTTAGGTATCTCAGACAAAAAATGTTTCCGATTTTCCAAACACTTTGATACAATGGTGGTACTGCTGGCAGCGAGTTGACTTCGCTGTCTTTGTTTTCTGTCCATGGTTACCCATCGGGCTCTAGCATTTTGAGACTCAGTTGAAGAACCTGTTTTGGTCCTCCAGCAATTCTATTAATACCTCCCTGGTTGGCTTGACCGATGCTATGTAAATGCCATAATTTGGTTTTCTCGAGGCTCGGATTTGCAACGAGGCTCTTGACATCTTCTTCATTGTGTTGACTTCCCTAGCAACAAAATGAAAGGTTCCGACGCTGCCGTTCAACTCTCTACTTTCATGTGAGTTAGATGTTGGAAACCTCTCTGGCATAGAGTATCTGTGAGAGTAGCCAATGTCCACGTATCCATATCTCACATGAAAGTAGAATATGTCTGTTAATGCCATCTTTAATCGGCCAAATTGGTGCTGTCGTAAAAAGCTGAAGTCTGCAACTGACTGTACACGTCCTTCTAGTAGTACCTTTAAATTTTCCATGCTCTAAGAAAGGTAAGAGACGTTGCGATATGCATGCCAACGTTGCTCTCGTCACACAAGCGGCTGTAGCTACAACCGGTATCAGTCCCCCAAATTGACCATAGTCAAAATAAAGTAAAGGGATAAGGGCTAAACAAACAGAGTAATATCAAGGGCTGCGCAGAGGATTAGAAACTGGACTATGGCACTTCTAATAGTTTTGAAAACAGTGCATTTACAATGTGAGTCGTGAGCATTGTAAGATGTGAGAAGAAAGTGGAACAAGACACAAAGCACAAATTCACGTCCTTGTACCAAAAGATTAGCACCAGTAATGTAAAATTCTCTTCAATAAAAAGATAGAGGTAATAAACTAGCTTTAGCTCCTCCAATCTCGGAGACCCTCCATTGCTCCTGAGCTCGGTAAAAACTGGCCTTCAATGGTTTTACATGTTATTACAAAAATGCAGTCTATAAGTGTGCAAATAAATATTTATTTTTCTAGCTTCATGTTACGGTTTCTCCACGCCGAGGGGCTGAGCGTAGTTTAGCTCCTCTACTTTTTTCCCAAGTGATGTTTTTCTCTGACAAGGAGAATAATGAAAACACTAAAGCAGGAAAGGAAATAGAGGTCCATTTCATCTCTAAATGTCGGAGGGAGCAAAGACTCCTTTGAAGATGAAAGGGATTTTGTTTTGTTGGTGTTTACCTACATCTACGTACCCTTACCTACCCCGAACGCTACCTACCTCTACCTACTACTACCTCTACCTACCTATACCTCTACCTACCTATACTTCTACCTACTCCGACCGCTACCTACCTCTACCTACTCTGGCCGCAATCTACTCCGGTCAATTCTTACTTATACCTCTACCTACATACACCTCTACCTACTGCTACCTACTGCGACCGCTACCTACCTATACCACTACCTACCTATACCTATACCTCCTATACCTACCTATACTTCTACCTACTCCAATCACTGCCTACTCCAATCTCTACCAACCTATACCTCTATCTACTACTACCTCCACCTACTCCACCTACACTGACCATGACCTACTCCTGCTTCTACTTACTACGCTCTACTCACAACAATACCTACTCTTTCTTACTTTGCTTTATCTAACTCTGCCTATAATTATTACCTGCAAGATTATTTCAGTAGCTACTGATCTACCACTGACCACCTCCACTAACATGCTTCTGCCCTTTTACCACTTACTTACATGTGCCTAACTAGTTTGACAAAGACAATCCTCAAACTACTCCTCTCCCTACCTATCTCTACGTACTATGACCAGCGGAGACTCTACTACTGGCCTGTGGCACCATTCACTAAGCCCATCGTAATAGCTCTTCATAATAGCGCTTAACGCGCATTTTAAGGGGATATCATTTCTTTTGAGCAGCAGATCCCTAATATTCCGCTCACCTTTCCATGCATTGTCCTTGACGTCTCTCAAATATCTATTTTGGATAGACATTTTTGCGTTATATTACTATTTTGTTGATTCTGTACCCCCCGTAATTACGAAAGTTTTCATATTAAACGTAATCTACAAAGACACGGAAAACATGGAAAACACTCCTTCCAGAGAATTTTGAAAAAAGGTGCTGCTTCTTCATTCTTAGTTCGGACTACTATATTTATATTCTATGCATTTGTCAAACTTCTTGAGGCGAATTCAGGCTTAAATTTTGACAGTTATGCATTTTGAGAGGTCTTCTTATAAACGTAAGTAAACAGCACAAAATTCGAGATTTTATATTTCTTTCTCCGCTTAAATTTAAATCTTTAGTGCCCAGGTGTCTTTTATTGGAGAAAATTATGATAATTAATGATAAACTGCCAAACAAAACTAAATTGGTTTTAAACAAGTTACAAATTTATAAAAACCTGACTGCATACATTTTGAGCAATATTATCAAACACACTGACAGACTATTGGTAGCTGACGGACTATTGGTAGCCACAAGGATTGTGGCGGTGGCATGTCTATTGCCGTAATGATACACCTTTTAGCTTATCGTGACTATACCCTTCCTGAAAATAAGCGAGAAGCAGAGGGTGGTAGCAGTTGCAGCAACATAGTTAGACATGTGCTGAATATAGAGAAATTTTTGGAGTTTATAGTAGCTTTAGTAAAGTCTTAGTATCGATGGTGTAGTTGCGGTCGTAAGCTTTGACAGTGTTAGATAAGATTGGAACATGTGGAAGTAGTGGTTACATAACTAATAGTAAGTAATGATAAGTAACATAAGTAGTATATAGGTGGTTGTAGTTAGTAGCGGATAAGCAGAGATGGGTAGTTTTCATTAGTGATAGGTACAGATAGGTAGTTGAAGAGTTTTGTTAGCGGTAACAACTTTGAATATTGCGTTGAATAACGGATTCATTTTGCTAAACGTTTTCGTCATACACTGATCACAGCAATCGCAGGTATTATGTCGACGAAAAGAATTTGTTTACAAAACGTCTTCCTCAACAACAAGAGTGGCAGAAAAGGTGTCGCTCTCTAGACTCTTATCTTCTACGACGTATTGTGGTCTTCTCGTCTCCTATATAGGCATTGTAAAAAAGCTTTCTCACTTCACTCCATACGATTGCTGTGATCATTGTATGGCGATAACGTTTAGCAAAATGAATCCGTTACTCAATGCAATATTCAGATAAATAGTTGTAATTATTGATAGGTAGATGTAGTTGCTGATAGATATGTAGAGGTGGGTAATTGTGGTTAGTGATAAATAGATCGTCGTAGTTAGAGGTAGAGTTAGGTAGTTGTAGTTAGTGGTAGATATATGGTCGTAGTTAGTGGTAGATAGTTCTAGGTATTTAGAGGTAGGTAGTTGCAGTTAGTGGTAGAAAGATAGAGGTAGGTAGTCGAAGCTAGTGGTAGATAGGTGGAGTTAGATAGTTATAGGTAGTGATAGATAAGTATTCGTAGTTAGAGAGAGGTAGTTGCAGTAAGTGGTAGATAGGCAGAGGTTGTAGTTAACAGTAGGTAGACGTAGTTAGTAGTTGTTATTCGTAGAGATAGGTAGTATGTTGTAGTAATACTTGCAGTTTGGGAGACGGTAGTAGATGCAACTGGGTTGCTTATTGTTCGTCGATAGTATAACGTCAAAAAATACCAGTACTTTCTAAACTAGCTTTTACTGAAGTGTAGATGAAAGAATTGTTCCTTTTCCCGGTTCCTTGTTGCTTCTCCTGTTTACGATTTCCCTATTGCTCCCCTTTATTGACTTGCCTCTCATGCTCGTGATGTTTCTTGTACTGGACGTTGAACAGTATTTACTTAAACATGCATCGCCAGTACATCTACCCACTACCTATCTCCCTCTACCTACTCTCCCCTACCCTAAAGTTAAGGAGACGTAAGTCTATGATTGATGGCAAAGAGCGCCTCGATTTGGATTAATTACTACATCAAAAACAGGGAAATTTTCTTGTCTACCGTTATAGAATTTGTCACTTTCCAAATATGTTCATGGAAGGGCAAAAAGAAGAAACTCAACAATTCAACACAAAAATACTTAAATAACTTAAAATGTATTGTTCTAACGACGTAAATACTGTCTAATTAATTAGTTCAAATGTGCTTTCATTGAAATTATTGGCTTCCGTCCGACTGTATTTCCCTCGACTCAGACTTCTATTTAATTTCTATGCTCCCACTTCCTAAATCCATCTTTAATTAAAGATATCCTCACCGCTCCAAACTATTGTATAACTCAATTCATAAAATCTAACTGATACATCTACCCCTAAGTAATCGACTCCTTCGTACAATTAGGGAGGGTGAAACACATTAATAAAAATGAACAAACTTTTCCTGTGTATGAATACCTGATTCCTTTCAAATTTCGTCTCCCTATAATTTTCGCTCCCTTTAATTTTCGCCCTCTGATCCTTCGTTTTGCCCCCTTTAATTTTCGCGCCCCCTCCCCCCTGGCAAAAATTAGAGGCAGACAAAATTTCACGGTGCATTGTATTTCTTTGCTTGTTCCGTACGTTTTTGAATTTTCCTTTGATGAAGAAATATTGCAAACCTGCCCATACTGCAGCCCTCGAAATTAGACATAAGACGCCGCGGTGAAGGCAAGGCACCGCCGAAATAACCGCGGCACTTTTTTCAGCGGCAAAGAAGAAATTCCAGACCGTACATTTATTATATATCGTTTGTGACGAGAGCAATCTATAAATGTAAATATCAGACGCAGTACTCGAACGTTGAACGAGTTATAGTACTTTTTATGCTCAGTAAGTTAGATTTTGCGCGTTCTTATGTTATGGTTGCAATTTGACCAAAAAGCAACACATGTCATTTGAATAAGTAAAACCAAAAGCACTGATAACTTTGTTCTTGACCTGGTACTTTTTATGAAGTAAAAGTAGCGGAGACGCTTTAAATTTTCGGTTTTAAAAAGGTTAATAGGGAGGAATTTGTGATCATGTTACAGGCTTTTCTAATTTTAAAGCAACATGAAAACAAACTCTTTTCTAGCTAACTGCAAGGAAATTACGACGTTTTATACTAATCATAGACAAAAAATTAAGGAGGCGAACTTTCATGGTATAAATTGTTTTAAACATCAAAATTTTATAAAAAGGGTACACCCGAAGAAAAATACAAAATATCTAAGACAGGTAGATTGACATATTTATCTCTTTTGTTTAATGAATTTGTTAATAATATGTGCAGCTAACATCTTTCAAGGATGGCTCTGTATATAACCATTAATTCAAGTAATTCAATTAAGGAATTTAAGTAAGGTACACAAGCCTTACCACCAAGTAAATACACGAAGGACAGTGACCATCTATCATAACTGACTGGACTATCTGGATAGTTAAGTAAGTAAACTAGTGAAGTAAATGAACATTTACAACAATCATATTTATATATGTAAAACATCATAAAGCAAGGAAGTACATAGGCCTCTTTATCGGGGGATGTACTTTAAATGGAAGCAACAACTCTGACTTGAAAAGGTTTTTTGGACAGTAGAAGCAACTGAATAATTTGCACGAGTTGCACAGAGCTTCAGTTAGATGCCATTTTTATACTTTAATACCTTCAGCGCTGCAGCTCAAGTATGTCTAGGACATATCTAAAGGGAAACGCTTTTGACAGATAGATAGAAGGTATACTGTTGACACTTCTCAGAAAACGACCTACGGTTTTAGTGAATGTTTAAAAAGTATGAATATCAAACGTACTTAGGCAAAATATTAAAATTGTACCTCTTGAGACTCAACAGTGCAGTCATTTAAGATACCAAGATGTTGTTACTCCTCGCGTAAAAACTGTTGTGATTGTATTATAGTAAAAAATACCAGCCAAGTATACTTATTGCAATTCAGGAAAATCTTCTTCTATGGGTGCTTAGTGACGCTTTGTATTACTTAGTAGAACTCGTTTTCAACTCTGTACTTTTAAGGGTAGGGTGGGACTTCACTGCTCCTACCTATTCATGTTCAAAAATTTTTGTGGTCGTTAATTAGTCAGGTCACTGATAGATTATAACTATAGGTTTAAAGATGTGTTCATGACACACATAATCAGCAGAAATATCAACTTTATTATTAAAATTGTGCAATAGTATTTACATATGTTCCATTAGTAATAGCAGTTTCTATAAATATATTGTGAAAAAGCTTTATCTTGGGGATACCTTTGTGCAAGGAGAAGAGAAATGCTCTCGCCCTCTCTCTCAAATTTGACGGAGAAAAATAAATGTCCTTATAACGGAATTTTTTTGAAAAAATATCGTTACGCAATAATATAAGGAAAAAAGCTTACCTTCCCATTTTACTTTTTATTGAGAAAACTGAGAGTGAGACTTGATTTGTCAGTCAGTACCTCAGCAAGAGAAAGCAGAGACTCAAATGATGTTTCTTTACAGTTTGGACAATCTGAAAAGAGTTTACGTGTAAAATAATTTTTTTCGTTATATGTCTTGGAAAGACAAAAATAAGTATCAGGAGACTGATTCCGTCATGTTCATCTTCACTACCAATACTTTTGGTTTGATAAAGCTACGATCCTCTTGAACATCATTACGCAACAAATCGCGAACATAAAAGACCTGATAATCGTGCAGACATTCATCGCGGTATATTAGTCTAAGCAATTTGTAACACAAAATTGTATTTGCTCTATCATTCAATAAAGTAGTTCGACATTTACAGTTTCAGCTATGTTATAGTTAGAGCAGATATATATATCGCGACACAGATTTTGTCTTTGATTTTCTGTAGCTGCCAACAAGACCGTACGGCTCGTAATGTTTCATGTAAAAGTTACAAACTATGCGATATAATGCATAAACAAATATGTAATGCGATATAATAGCAAAAATACGTAGCCAAACAGCTTCTGCATCGAAGGCCTGGTGAGCTGTAAAAGTCAAGAGATTTGACAACATAGACATGAGCTCGTAAGTCGTTGCCATGGCAGAGGGCTTACAACGAATAGCTTTGCATTTTGCGTTGGATACTGTGGTCTTGAAATTTGAATAGCTAAACTAACTAGCATTGGAGATGAAAGAACACGAGTCTTTTTTCAGCTATGAAAATGTTCTGTTAAACTCTATTGGTGCAATAAAGTTTGAATAAAATTATAAGCTAAATTTGCTTAAGCTATGTCATGCATTCGTACTTACCACAAATCTTAATATGCTGACGACTAACGATTGCCTAGTAACCTCTTTTTGAATACAAAATTTTTACTTCACTCATTTGACACTAACGATTTCTAGTTGAACTTCTCATAATGTATTCAAAACTAACTGGCGGTTGACGGGCTGCTGTCCGAGTGATGAAGTAGTTTTTACTTCTCTAAGTCTCGTCAAACTTTCTTCCTTAAATTATTGCTTACGATCATTCTGGGCTGTGCCGTTTATAACGAGATTCAGCAAATTTTTGCATTAAAAAGGGCCAAGAGGGTAGACTCTTACATCATGAGTTCTAAACAAAATCATAAAATCTGCACAGCAGTGGTTTAACGAACCAAAAAGGAACGCTTAAAATCTGATGATTAAATCTGAACTAAAGAAACGATATCTAATTATTAAGAGTGATAATATTAACGTGAGTAATTATTTTCTTCCCAATAACACATGACGAAAATGAAGGATTGACAATACGTAAGTTGACAGTGCCCAATTATTGTTGATTATTTTATATTGCTTATGTTACTGAACTGAAATTTTTTAAACAATCAATAAGTTTACTATAAGCTAAGAGTGCTTTATACTATAGCTCATAGATGAAAGTAATTTCTATCAGACGTCTCTGAGGTATTCCCATCATTGTTTTTACTAAAAAAGAGTACGCTTCAAGGGAAGATAACAGTTACAAAGCTTAGTTACAATTAATTGCCTATGCGTTAGCACCCTAATTGAGCGACCACAGATAATAGAACCTCAAGAGAACATCTATTATATACACTTAACTACGGAGTTTGGGGCTTGAATTTGCTTGAGGAAAGCTTTCGTATATTATAAAATATAGAAAATTAGTATCTCCAAGTGTTTGCTGTTAGTTACAAGGACCAATAAGAAACAGCAAGTCTATAAAATGTAAATAAAAGAAATGCAGTGCCTTAAAAGTAGCGAAAATTTAAGGAGGAATTGCTTTATTATTTTTCGCCTGCCTTTCTTTATTAGTATCAAAATTAGATTACAGCCCTTGGGGAAAACGCATGCGTAATTAAGATAACCGTTGGTTTCCGACCTCAAGTCCTATGATATAAATGTTAACATCTATAATGCAATCCACCTGATGTTTGTCTAGAACAAACTAGAAACAACAATTTTTACCACGATTGCTTTATTCTGTTGCCTATTTCTTTGAACAGTAATTCACCTGTCCGCTTCGTTGATACTGTTTACTTATCGTGCCATTACATTGTTACGTTTTGTTCACTAGATATTCATTACGTCTGTGCTTTGGTGTTGAAAGTGTACTCCCCAGCTCTTTCCTCCCCTAAAAAATTAGATTAATACAAGCATTTCGGACTTTTTGAAAATATGTCCGGCTTTCAAGCTACAGATAAAAATGTTTTCTGAAAATTAGGATAATTTAAGCAGCGGCCATTATTTTCCAACGATTGATACGCGTAATACTGTTATTTTTAAGTTCATTGTCTGTAATCCAAATGGGTGTATTTTTCTTATAAACTTGTA
>JAAAKM020006971.1:140578807-140591645 GCA_010016025.2 Alatinidae sp. Z8VKAUB7J3 | reverse complement strand
ATTGATACGCGTAATACTGTTATTTTTAAGTTCATTGTCTGTAATCCAAATGGGTGTATTTTTCTTATAAACTTGTATTGGTTTCCAAATTTACTTATCATTGTAAGAGTAAGTATTTAGGTAGCAATGGTCACAGGACAGGATTGCGCAATACTTACACGCCGTCGTATTTGTCAAGTTGTGTCAACAAAACCACGCATTCTAAGATCAGTGGATACGTATTATGCGGCATTGCAAAACGGTATGCCTTTTTTAAAGCCATTGCTGTTGTTGACAGGTAAAGTTAAAGTTTCTGACTCGCTAAATATTGCGCATGCGAAAGCTATGATTGTAGGCAATGTGAAACCCGATCTTTGTAAGTTAGGTTATCAACCATTCTTTGATTTTAAGTGTTTGCTACCACTCTATTGGTTTTTTTTTAAGTTCTTAAAGGTGGAGCTATTTCCTGTAAAGAACTATATTTTTTCTCCACTCAGACTTTTAGCATTATAATGGAAAATAGAAATAATTAAATAAATAAGTCCATAGCAGGATCACAAGTACACAATGGCTTGTTTGAGAATGTATTGAAATTGTTGATGATTTTTGGATTAGGCTTTACACGTACACGTACACAAACATAGCAAGCATAAATTTATGAAATACTTTTTGGAATTATAAAGGCAAAATTGATTTTAAATTAATGTTCCTTATATGTGTAATTGTTTATCCTCTGCTTATTGCCGTCCTTTTTTGCAATTATCGTAGCTGATTTCTCAGCTACGACAATCTGTCTTGATCCTTCCCTTTCGCTTTTTCGGTGTACCATCTACATTGTCTTTTTGTTCCCCACATTCATTTATACATTTGTTTCCAAAACACATCGTTCTTATCCTGTTCTCTGCAGTACTAGCTGTTGATCCCCTCTGTCCAATATATTTTTTAGCACATGTTTTCAAAACCTCAATCAGCAAGCATTAATGTTATCACTCTGTACCACGATCCATGTTGCACTACCATGCTCTGGAAGACTTGCCAAGCACGTTAGCATTCTTTCTTTAAACCCACCTGCCAAAACCCTCTTATAAAGGCTCCTAAATTATAAAAATATTTATCTTTGGGTTTGAAAAACACCCAAGGTAAATGTAACTTAATTACTTTGTTGCATAGAGGAATAAAATTTTTATCAATTGATTTCTGGAAAGCTTGGGCTGATCTGGAAAGCTCTCAGAATAAATCTCACTCAAGCCTAACCTATTATATTTTAAATTGTATCTTCAGGTTGGTACCTTTAAACGACGAAGCTATTATATGTTACCAATTTGAATATGTCCTAGCAGGTTTAAAAGAACGTCTCAGATTTTTCCTGAAAACTGTACCATCCCTCTGCCGCTGTATATCTAAGACATCTACAAGACTCATCTTTATGCAATAAATTGCTATATCAGACAAAATCATGCCCCTGAGTGTTTTCACTTTTGCATCTCCTTAGGATTTAGAATGTACAATTTCATCGTTTCTTGCAAGAAACTGCGTCTATGTAGGTATATGATTGTTGGTTGAAAACCGTGAATCTGATGTTACCAGTTGATCCCTTTTATAAACTGCTTGCCTGAAAAGAAATATACATAATAATTATGATATTTTCAAGTTAGTTAGTTTTGAATAAGTATAGAAAAGAAACTACAGAAATAAAGAGCATGTCATATTTGGGGTCGAACCCGTAACCTCCGACGTTAACACACTTTCTTTTTCTAGCCGTCACATCAGGTCACTCATCGGTGGCCATCGGTATTTAGCTTCTAGGCAAGTTGAGATCAGCCTCTCTGTGCCATGTGACTTGACCAAGAAAGGGCCGCCATCCGGCCCATTTGTCTGTCCAAAGAAATGTCAGAATAGAACACCTGAGATGAAAATGGTCTATTTCTCTAGTGTTTTTTTCTATGCTGACATTTCTAATCCTCTCTTCTCGATGACACTTTTCGGACAACTCTGAAACAAACTTAGAAATGATATTTACCAAGGAAAATCCATTTGTAGACGTACCCTATACATCCTGATATCTGCATGATTTGACAAAATGTGCTTCATTAGTTTTGTAACTTGATATCTATCTATTAAACACGTCTTACAGAAAGGTCCTCCCCCCTCCCCCCTGTTTATTAGAGACCAAAGAAGAGAAATACGTAATATGTCAAATCTTCTCTTCTCGATTTTAGTTCATTTTGTGGTGTAAGGCGGGCCCATGTTGGATGCCCCAGTTACCTTTAGAAATTCGTGTTCTCTGGCTGTTGTGTTACTTAAGGTTACCTTAACATCGGTCAAATGTTTCTCAAAGCCTTCGACTCAGAGAGAATGGCCATGGGTAGACTTATGCATATCTTCTGAGTTGACCCTTGAAGGTGTCAGTTCTCAGGCGACGTAAATCTCCCTGTGTTAGCTCGTATATAATCTTGTAAATGTATATAAATAAATATATTAATAAATGTTACAGTTTTTATGTTGATATAGAAATGGAATTCGTTATAGTAATTTCAGAATTGAGATTGGTGAAGAAGGAACAGAGAAACCTTTATCAATAGGGTACTTGTTGCGTATTGTATTTGCTGCGCATGATGTTGGTTGCACGTGATGCTTGCTGCGTATGGTGCACATCGTGCTCGCTGTACATGATCACTTGTTGCACATGGTGCTCGCTGCACATGATGCTGGTTACACTCAGTGCCTGTTGCACATAATCGCTTGCTGCACATGGTGCTCGCTGCACACGATGCTGGGTACGCTCGGTGCTCGCAGTACATAATTGCTTGTTGTACATGGTGCTCGCTGCACATGCTGCTGGGTACAAATTGTGCTCACTCCACATAATTCCTTGTTGCACATGGTGCTCGCTGTACATGATCTCTCGCTGCACATCTTGCTCGCTGTACATGATCGCTTGTTGCACATGGTGCTCGCTGCGCATGATGCTGGTTACACTCGGTGCCTGTTGCACATAATCGCTTGCTGCACATGGTGCTCGCTGCGCACGATGCTAGGTACGCTCGGTGCTCGCAGTACATAATTGCTTGTTGCACATGGTGCTCGCTGCACATGCTGCTGGGTACAAATTGTGCTCACTCCACATAATTCCTTGTTGCACATGGTGCTCGCTGTACATGATCTCTCGCTGCACATCTTGCTCGCTGTACATGATCGCTTGTTGCACATGGTGCTCGCTGCGCATGATGCTGGTTACACTCGGTGCCTGTTGCACATAATCGCTCGCTGCACACAATGCTGGGTACACTCGGTGCTCGCAGTACATAATTGCTTGTTGCACATGGTACTTACTGCACATCCTGCTCGGCACAAATTGTGCTCGCAGTACATAATTGCTTGTTGCACATGGTGCTCACTGCACATGCTGCTCGGTACAAATTGTGCTCGCAGTACATAATTGCTTGTTGCACATGGTGCGCACTGCACATGATCGCTTTATGCACATGGTGCTCGCCTTACATGACCTCTCGCTGCACATAATTGCTTGTTGCAGATGGTGCTCACTGCACATGATCGCTTTATGCACATGGTGCTCGCTTTACATGATCTCTCGTTGGTCATGATTGCTTGTTGCACATGCTGCTCGCTGCATTTTAAGAACAGGCATCAGATAAGCTTTTGAAGACATTGATATCATTGATGACACATTGATCGCTGGTTCTTTCCACGGTCGGTGAGAGGCGATCCTTCTGGGTGGTTGAGCCTGTTTCATGGCTTGCTTCTCTTCCCGGTATCCTAAATTGTAGGGCGTCGCCCTTAGACGCCCCAGCTGCCCTTTATTAGTTAGTGAGCCTGTTTTGTGTTTCTTGTTCATTTAGGGTAGTTTCAATGTCGGCCCAACTGCTCAGCAGGGGTCTTTAATAGAGAGACTTGTAGCAAAATGGGCTCCCAGCGAAGAACGCATCGGTAGTCAACCATTTTGTTCGTAACCTTGTTGAAAATGATATGAAAACATCAGCTGGATAGAATTTAGAGTTTCTGGAGTTTTTGCTGGGTGAGCCCAACGATTTTTTTATTAACGGTGACATGGTTGTTTAAAAGATTCCGTTGTTTCGTGGAGGGGCACACCAGTGAACACAATGAGTTTTAAGGTATGTCTCTATGGAAGACTCGGGTTTTATCGTGCCTACTCAATTCCATTCTCGAGTAGTTAAACTAAATGTTTCTTTAGAAGGATATGATTTTTCCGCGACAAGCTCGGGTATGCTTAAGCAAGGCTCCATTTCAGGCTCAAAATATGTTTATCATATGCTTATTTTGGGTCAAATTCAAATTCAACTCGGATAGTGTTTAACAATAATCTAAGGCTTCTATGGTACAATCTAGGACAAAACTGGGTGTGAGTTTTGGGTCTCTCCTGTAGTACCCCTCCGATCATTTTCAAAACAGTCGTTTCTGAGAGCTAGGTTCCAGATTCACATAATGCCCTAAAGAAAGGGGCAGGTGCAACGAAATTACAGAAGTCAAAAAGTCTGTTCCGCGGCAACTGTTGTGATGCATTTTCACTCTTTGACTCCAATTTCACTAGAAAATTCTCAACAGTTTAGTCCAAAATTGTAGATATAGGCTTTCCGAGTTTTTTATCTTGCTGTTGACTTCGACTGAATGTATAGGTCAAGAATAAAATTAACATGCAATCCCCTCCCCATTTTGGCACCATCACGAGAATGTCACTACTCAGAGAAACCGGCTGGGCAATATGCTTATATTTGCAGCAATCTGATGCTGTTTATGCTTATAAGGGTTATGCTTATGAAAAAACCTATGTAGTTACTAGGTTCAGTTGAACATGATCAGAGCGGCTTTACATCTTTGTTTTTGCATAAGAATAATGGTTATAAGCATAAACCGGCTCGGATTGCTGAAAAAATAAGCATATTGCCCAGCCTGTTACTCTAAGCAGTGACATTCACGTGATTGTGCCAAAATGGGGGCCTATGATATAAATTCACGTTCAATGCTTTCATTGTTGAGAGTGAGGAGAGTCCTACATATAGCTACCTTACAGCAAGATAACAAAATTTGGAAAGCCTATACCTAACAAAGAAGCCTTACATTATTGTTGAACAGTATCTGAGTTGAATTTTTTCTGGATTTGAATTTCACCCAAAATAAGCATACGATAAGCTTATTTAGAGCCTGAAATGGAGCCTTGCTTAAGCATACCCGAGCCTGCCTCAGAAAAAAAACAAGCTTATTAAAAAAACATGTACTCGCTTTTCCACTCCATCGCTTTTCGCTATCCCAATGACAATCAGCTTCAGTCTAATCCACATTTCTCGCAAAAGGCGCTCGAGACCAGGTTTGAGAGTTTCTACTTCATAAGGCCATCTTGCCCACATGTGACCTCCTTTAATCCACCCTTGAAGAAATCACTCAAATTTTCTAGAGAAAAACTACCCGGCATAATTTCCGAACTGTTTTGACAATTTATGTAAATCGGAGTACCCTGACTGACAAGATCATATTATGGATGAATAAGCTCGGATTAAGGCTAGATCCAAGACGTAGGAGATGCTTTTGCAAAGCACTCACGTTCTCCTGAATTGGTCCCACCCTTTCACTACACTGTAAAGTTTTAGATGATTCTAAATTGCCCTCAACTCAGAGAATAATCCGTCCTACTCCTAACCCAGGTAACACTGACAAAATTGAGGATGTCTCTCTTCTTTACGGATCTTGAATCAGACACCACGCAATGTTTTGACTTCCAATGGGCAACATACATTTGTCTCCTCTTTATCCTTACAGGATGTCGGGGCTTACATTGCTTTGCATTTGTGACTTCAGTAGGTTTAAATCCCGAACTCAACATAAAGTTAAAGGTGCAACTCCAAGCTCCTACAAACGTCTTGCAAAACACTTGTCAATAGATTATGTTGGGGAATTTTGACCTCACACAGTCTAGATATGGCTGGAAATTGGGCATTAGTTTACCCTGCACAACCTAAACTATCATAGAAAACAGACGTTAAACTGAGAATGACAATGATGATAATGATGATGATAATGAAGACGATGATGATGATGACAATGTTGATGATGATGATGATGACGGTAATGATGATAACGATGATGATGGTAGCGATGATGATAATGAAGATGATCATGATGATGACAATTATGATGACAATGATGATGATGACGATGATTATGATGATGATGATGATGATGATAATGATGATGACAATTATGATGACAATGATTATGATGATGACAAATATGATGACAATAATTATGATGATAATTATTATTATGATGATGATAATGATGATATTGATGATAACAATGATGATGGTAATGATGATGATAATGAAGATGATCATGATGATGACAATGATGATAACAATGATGATGATGATAAAATTGAGGATATCTCCCTTCTTTGTGTACTTTGAATCAGTTTGTTTTCTCTCTTTTGGTTTCGCTAGTCCCTAAGGTTAGTGATAGTGAGATGTCCACATAGATACTCTGTTATGAAATCATTCTTTCTTTCTTTAAGTAGCAATACAACTTTTATTTAACTATCTTCGGTTCCTGGAAAATGAGTATTTACGAATAAATATACAACACCCCAATGACGTCACTTCCCTCTCTCCCCTTCGCTACAGCAACCCCTGACGCGACAAGTCCTCAAATGTTTTTTTATTAACAACATTTCCAGCGGAATCCTCAAATTCTTCTTCGTGTTCGGGTTGCCATCGTTCTTTGGCCTTTGCCAGTTTTAATCTTTCCCACAGGGCAAGAGCATCTTCAATGAGGGTCACATTAGCAAAGTGTGCCGTGTTTGGGATCCCAAGACATCGCATGCCGTGAGCATGGCGCCATTCGGCAAAGTGGCGTTGGAACGCTTTCGGGCCACGGTACTTGAAATTTCCGCAGATTTCGCAGTTGTAGTAGATATTCAGGCCATGCAGCTTGTAAAGCCAATATGGAATTGGCTTGCCATCCCAACCTGAAAACGAGATTACATTGGTGCGAGGTTAAATATCACTTTGGTTCAGACCACTAATCTCTAAAAAACACTGGATCGAGTGTTTATCGTCCGAAATGCATGGTCAACCATAAGCCGTTTGAGCGCCATATTAGGACTAAAAGAGCTGATGGAACACCGACAATGTCAACATGAAAGTCAAGTCTGGCTTCTTTCACTGCCGCTCCTACGTACGTCAGACTTCCTTTTCTTTCGCTTCTTGCATCCAAAAGCGCAACACTGCTTGCATTGCTTCACCATTTTAACTTTTGGTACCAATGTAGCATTTTCAATTTGGCTGCGCTGACCACATTTGTTTATCTCGGCAAACAATAGAATGTTCAATCCAGTCATTTTTAGAGATCAGTGGTTTAGACAATAAACCGCTCACGAGAAGAACTTAATACAGAATAAAGTTCACGAAATATGTTGAGTCACCACCGGGGATTGAACCCATGGCCGTTATGATACTTCCTAACTTCAATAGGCAGATAGACGGGCCAGATGGCAGTCTTTCCTTGGGCAAGTTACATGGCACAGAGAGGCTGGTCTCCAATTGCATTGAGATGAATGTTACTGTCCACCGGTGGATGATAGGGAGCTAATGTAACAACTAACAACTTCTTTTCAAATCCTTTAGTATCAAAGACATTGAACACCTCCAGGCTTATCCTTTAGCAAGAAGAAATTGGGAAGCTCATCAGAAAACTTTATGGAACAGGCCCTACATATTATGAACAGTTGAGTCAGCAACGACAACTATGGGAACATTTAAGACTTTATTAGTGGAGTAAAATACGAGGGTATCAGGTAACTGATTGCCTATTTCGTGGTGAGTCAAAAGATGCATTACCAAACTTCGTGGTCATCAAGCGTACTCTTGGGTGCCTAATAGACGTCCCCCCCTGCTAATTAATTTTTCAAATATTTTGCACCAAGGACATTCTTATTCCACCCCACCCCCACCCCCCCACCTATTAATTTACGTAATCTCCTACCCATGACATTTTTTGAGGAGGTACTTTGGCGGGCAAGTAGAAAATGTCTTTATTAAATATAAAAACCACACATTAAAAGATGATGGTGGCCTTTTACGAGGCTCAAAGAAGTGTGAAGATGCACATTACAGATGTTAGCAATAATACTGTCATTGAGCAGGTGCTTGCTTAAGACAGATAACTGTCATGAGAACGCCTCCTGCATAAATACCATTGGATCCTTTTCTTGCTCATGTAATCCTGGTTTTACAGGAGATGGTCATAACTGCAAAGGTACCAATCTACACAGATCATGATGCACATTGACTATTGATTGATGTCATGTTTGATTCATCGTTGCTCATAATGCGCATTGACTAACTTTATCGCAAGGCCTTTACAATATATATTTACTTCAAAGAACCTTAAATGATACACGTTACTGTAGAGATAAGATGCGTAATGTTGTAGTTTAATTGTTGGAAGGAAACTGAGGACTCTCTTTAGTATAGTAAGGAGGATAATCAAGCTAATGACAAATCCTTGGAGTAGCAACACTACACACTACACTGAAGCTTTGTATAACTCCAATGAAGATAGCACCATTGTTAGGACATCTACCGATATCGATATGCTAAGTTCTCCTTAGATATAATGGCTTCATGCCCGACGTCGTTGACAGCTTTGAAACTGAGGCTTTACATTTACATGTGTCTACTATTATTTAAATGTCGGGGCAATAATACTTAACTCTTTTGTGATCAATATAAATTCGTCACACTGGGAATTCATTTTTCATACTTTTTCAGACTTTCTTTGCGTTATTGTAGGATCACTCTGTCAAATATAAACATCTTGTTTATTTAAGCTCATACATTGAAACAACATTCCATTAATTAAGCCTAACATACATGCAACGTATTTTCTACAGATTTAGACGAATGTGACAGTGCTGCTCATAACTGCCATAAGTTTGCCTCTTGTTCAAATGCCAATGGTTTGTACCTGTGTACATGTTACAAAGGCTATACAGGGGACGGTCATTATTGTGAAGGTACTTACACCCTTTTATCATCCTCTTCATCATTGTTGCACCACCAACTCAAACCGCACATTATAAATAAGACATTCTAAATTCCTTCATCATGGTAGCACATGATGCATTTCACAGTCTCTTCCAGAAGTATGGTATTCCTTTGCTATTGACAAGTCAAAGAGGATAATCAGTGCACGCCTGTTTATCCTTGATTCTTTGATGTTTAACAGAGCTTAAACAAGGAAATTAACATTAAATAATCTGCATTAGGTCTTGCAGTCAGCAAAAGTTTCACCTTATGATGCTCTGAACAACAAGGTTCAAAATATATAACTTGATATGCAGAAAGCTAGAAGTTGCATCAGCTCTACGTCATGGCACCATTTTTGATGAATTGTGCACGTGCATTAGATCACCAGTTGTTATGAAGACTTTTTTTGCTGACCAAAGTTCATATTTGTTTCATGTCTCTTCGTCTATACGGTTCTATCTTCAACCATGATCCATTGACTTGTGTTTCCTTTCCAGACGTAGATGAGTGTACACTCAAAACAGATAACTGCCATCAGTATGCTTCGTGCATAAATACGAATGGATCGTACACTTGTTCGTGTCATCCTGGTTTCACAGGAGATGGTCATGCCTGCAAAGGTATATCAACCCATAAAATCATAATGCACACAAGTCAATACTTTCATCTATCACTTTGTATGATACCCTGGAATCCATATACCTTATGTTCTCACATCCATACTTTACAAGATATTAAACGCCCAGTGTATTTTAAGCACTTCAGATACATCAACACTGTCATAACAGAAAGCATACAGAATGATACATTGTGATACATCTGAAAAGAAAGCTACGTTTATATGCCAACACATTCTTTGTACTTCTATTGTGGTATAGCTACATTGTACTGTCCTAGGTTTCACGACATCGAGAAGGGTGTTAAATACAGAACAAGCCTACCACTTTGTTCTTGCTTAAAACTATTTTGATGGCTTCCTACTCTGCTTCTTTAACAGCACGATGCAAGATTAGTCTTTCTATCTGCGTAGGCATAGTATCAGATGCACAAACATTATCTTCTTCAGCAAACTACATTGAAGATTGGTATATATGTATATATGTATACAGACTGATTTGGATGGCAAACGTCTTTCGTTCTGATTCTTTAAATTCTTGAATTCAATCTGCACCAAGGTAGATCCACCTTCACTTTCATAGTGAAATCACATACCTTATCCAGTCCTCCAATCAAGTTCCACATTTTTCAAATAATATCAAGCAAATATAGACATACCCTTTCATTTTTTTGTCGATATATTGTGTCCTAGCTTCAAACACTGCAGAAGTACATGCATCACAATTCTTCTGGCAAAACGGTAACAGTTCTACCTCAAAATAAATTTACCATACCTTCATTTATTCTGAGCATACCCACAAACAACTAAAATTTTGTCAAAGGCTATGTCACACGTTATGTGTCTTTAGACATCACGCATAAAACAACAACTACAAGTATGTTCAGTTTCATATTTGCACCAATCAACCACCTATCCTTTTTAATTTCCAGATGTCAATTTGACTTTTTCGACCAATATTTTTCTGTAGATGTAGATGAATGTTCCACTCAATTCCATAATTGTCACAAATCTGCCACCTGTTCCAACATCATTGGATCATACTCATGTTCATGCAATCAAGGTTATGCAGGAAATGGTAAAATGTGTGAAGACCTGAATGAATGTATGCTCAAAGCAGACAATTGCCACCAGAATGCCAAATGCGTCAACACGAATGGATCCTTCTCATGCTTTTGCAATAAAGGCTACACAGGAAATGGTCATATTTGCAAAGGTATAGAAACTCACAGATCATTTTGTGTAAAAAGCACCTTATTTGCACGCTAATATCCAATCATAATATACCGTAAACTTTCAGAGTATGAAGGGTTTTACACATTTGTATTCATCGACGTTCATCACAGGTTCGATTCCCGGTGGTGACATATTTTCTAGTGTTCTTTTCAAAACATTTGAATTTCTTAATGTTTAGAGTAATCTTGTTGAATAGGTATAATCAGAACAAAAATCGAAATCAATAATTTCGATGAGCAAGTGATATGAAGAATAATGCTAATTCTTGTTAGGGAAGAAAATTTGAATGGCATAGCCAAGCAACGTTTTATCTTTTATTATTACAGAACCCCCTCCTAAACTAAGTTTAGGTTAAAGAGGACACAATGGGCCTGAAATATTTTGGGTTGCAACAGGTGGGCGGAGAGAAGTAACACAAGTGCATGAACTCGTTTCATCATTATGTTTAGTACTTTATAAAAATATAGGGTACGTCGATTAAAGATACATTTCGCTCTAAAGAGAACGACTATCATCAGATTTTTGCGATGGCTAAAAACATTGAGAGTACTTTGAGATATATTTCTCTACATATTGATGTGTGATTGCGCTCATTAATTAGGGTCATAATTTGTTTCATTGTTAAAGGTAGTTTTGATGTTTTTCAATGACTTCAATACAGGCCTGTAGCCAGGGGAGCTATGGGGGTTTAGATCCCTAAACTTACCAGCAGTCTCTCAACTTCGTCTGCCGAGATTCAAACATTATCAATAAAGGCCCCCAAAAGTCTGGAATAGCCCAATCAAATTCTAACCCTGGCCACGGAACTCTGCAATGACATCATTCTTAGTCATCCAACAGAAGTGAAACGTAGTAAAGTTCATATGTACTACCTTGACATTACTCTATAAATTGAGACAAGTCACAAGATCTTCTCTATCTTTCCTGATGTTAAAAGCAGGTTTAATTTGTTATCAAAAGTTGACTGTCATTTTGCGACTGAATATTTATTCCATAGACATAGACGAGTGCGCTAGTCAAACCCATAACTGCCATCAGTTTGCCACCTGCTTCAATGCGAAAGGATCGTTTTCATGCTCGTGTAATCATGGTTATACAGGAAATGGTCAAAATTGTGAAGGTACTTCCTAGAATTTGGCATCACTTTTCATAACTGCAGCACTACTGGCTCACATTCTAAGTTGGTTTTTTAACATTTTTTACAAAAAGCACCACACATTAATATATACCTGACTTTACGTTGTTACATTTTGAATCTCCTGAGAGATATTTTGACCAGAACTAATTTACTCTGGAGTGCCGAATAAAGGAGGGGTCTAAATAAACGGGGGGGTCATCATTACAGTCTAAAGTTAATATAAACGGGGGTGTCCAAATAAACGGGGTTGTCTGAAATCTAGTCTCAATATCGTGAAGGTTTTACAAAAGGATGACACACATAAAGACAAAATTCTTACTAATTGTCCAATTAGCAACTGTTTTATGGTCAAATGTTGCATGGGAAGTTATTCAAGGGTTTTCAGACATCATTTACGTTTTGAGTACTGGGAGGGGTCCTAATAAGGAGCGGGGTCCTAATAAAGAGCGGGGGGTAAAAATTTCAAATAATTAATAAGTTGGGGGGGTACAATTATTTGGCACTCGAGAGTACTTACCGACTGTTGCATACCAGTGAAACACAATGCTTAAGCTACTACAGACAGTACTGCACGTTATTTCAAGCGTAGAAGGCAGGAACTATAACGTTGTAGACGTCTTCAAGTTATGAGGCATGTTCTTTTGTCTGTGATTACATTATCTTCCTCGTACATTGTTTTATTTCTGGTGAAAACTATACCACTTTCATGTGAAACATTATTAATTACATTAATCTCCATGATGGACTAAAGGACAAATGTTTCCTATTTTATATAGCTATCTTTAATTGTTATACCCCTTTTTCATGCAT
>JAAAKM020006971.1:140524781-140568866 GCA_010016025.2 Alatinidae sp. Z8VKAUB7J3 | reverse complement strand
GGAACAGTTTGACTTTAGAATAACCAGTCTTAAATACATGTGGTTTTACCACAGCATTCAAAGCATTTGTAGGCAAAAATGAAGGCAAAAGAGATCTTCAATGTAATGTTATGCTACCCGCGAATTGCTTTTTAACGAGCAGGGCTTGTACTATGGCGATGGCCAAGGAAGGACAAGATTTTGTCCGCAACACACGAAGGAATTTTTTTTTACGACAGCAGAATATCGCTGTTAACGATCGCGCACTTCAACACACGCAGGCAACATCAAGAAGTCGTTATTGCCTAGCATTGCGCTACCATTGCTCAGAGCATTTTGTGTCATTCGTAAGTTGCCAAACTTAGTCCAACCCACCAGATTGCGAGGTCAGTATTCAGCGCGTTTATGGGAGTAACGCTTTTCTTAAATAGGACTCAAGTTGAGGTGAATTTCTATCCAAAGTATGAGTTACACTTGAGACAAATATCGCATTCTGGGATCCTTTAATTCGACACGTCCGCTACATTTTAGTAAGATTTAAGTTTCGCTGCTCGTAGAGGTTTGGAGGATTGTTGAGTATGATGTCTTTATTTTAGAAAATGTACAAGTTTGCTAAATAGAAATCCATTCGCAATATTAGAGTCATAGTGTGTTGATACGAGTGGTCTCTTGATTGGAATATGTATGTCAGGATTCTCAATACTTGAACTTGTGTCCACCCATGCTGTGCCATGTTTTTATGTAGTCGCCTTGTTTCCCTCATACTCTTGTGTGGCAACCTCCAAGTTACCGGCACTTCCTAGAGGAGTTTTAGCTCCTAAAAGTCACTAATCCAGTGGAACAGATCTCTCTTGTTATCAAAACATTTTAATTACATTCTGGTTCACTAGCGTAATCGGCGATGATTGTGATGCCATAGCGATAATCACAAAAATCTTATACAATTAACGTAAAAGTGGGACGGCAATTAGAATTATTTAAAATTGCTGCCTCACTAATCGGGATACTTTCTGGCTTCCGTGCAGTTCACGCTAGAAGCACCCTGACCTCCTCCTTCTCGGGCTTTCTGGCAAGGAATGGATGTAGTATCTGTTTTCATTGGTGACAGATTCTTGTACTGCACTTGATGTGCATTTATTTGCGGTTTGGAATGACCAACTATTTTGATTAGATTTGCAGCTGAAAATTGCTTCAGCATCTATCAATTTGCTTCGTAACTTTGAGGCTTATAAGTCATCTATTGCGAAACATTTCTGCCACAAAATCCAATAGAGCCCAAAGAGCTACTTTTCACATTACAAATAACAACCAATTCTATTAACGTTGTATATGCACCTGATTATTATTATTGCCTTTGTCGTTCAGACTGTGCTTCAGTTTGTAAATGTTTGTTCTGAGAAGGGCACTCGATACGATAGACGCATGTACAAACGTTTTGGACGAGTTTCTTCCTTATCCTTTTCAACGTTACTCAAGCAGAAAGCCGGTAAAAACATTCAAAAAGTCGGTTGGGATGCTAAAGCCAAACATTCACGCACAGTATGCGAAATTGAGCACGTGAGCCCGAACCGAAATTTACAACCAAAACATTTGGAGTACATAATGCATTTATGGCTGATAATGTTATGACTCACAGTCCTTGAAATACCATATCAGTTGCAGGTATGTAAGAAGTATTTTCTGTTTCATTAACGCATACAGTGGGTCCTTGGGGGTCATAGTGGGGCCTCAAATAAAGCTGGTCCTCGGGCAAAGTACGTCTCGCAAAACGAATGAAATATGAAACATAAACCTTTGTTGATCTCCCCTCTTGATCTGCTAGCACGGCCCTGCTCAACGTGTCTCTATTACTACTTCCCACAATCTTAGGAATCTTACATCTATAAATAGAAACATATGGGATGAGTCCTGGACTGGAGGGGCTGTTGTTCTGTTAGGGGAGTGAGCCCCTTGTTGCCTTCTGGCCTGACTTGGCTTAGCATTCAATTTGTCCTTACAAAATCTGCCAACGCCTTTAGGATTATGCCTTAACTCGCAGTTGTATGTGCCTGTTGCCTATGAATGGAAAATAATAGCCATCGTTTAATCCATATTTTTCCACAACTGCAGTTGTCGTTACGGAGGCCATGGTAACGGAAAGTCTTGTTAGTCACAACGTTTAAGGATTTGGGCTATTTATCAGGGCATGATGGAATAATTGTATGAACCCCCAAAGTTCTTTCAATCTTTTGTATTTCTAAAGCTCTTTCTTGCTATCGTGATCGACCTTTGACCCGGCTTGAGGTGGTCTGACAAGCGGAGCTGTTTACATAAATTTCTATGACGTCGCGGTCAATTTGATCCTACAGCAGTTATCGTCTTCATCTGTTTCA
Source organism: Alatinidae sp. Z8VKAUB7J3 (assembly GCA_010016025.2). Taxonomy (NCBI): domain Eukaryota; kingdom Metazoa; phylum Cnidaria; class Cubozoa; order Carybdeida; family Alatinidae; species Alatinidae sp. Z8VKAUB7J3. Next base: position 140,566,515 of record JAAAKM020006971.1, on the reverse strand, counting down.
AACGACCTGGTTACACTCAATTCGTAGCAAAATTGCTTCGTTTATTGAAAATGTAGTTATAAATGGTGCTCCTTGCTTTGGAAAACTTTTCACATACTACCTGAACGAAAAGTAAAGCAGTTCCAAGAAATCTTGTAAAACATTACCCTGTATTTTATTGTTTTAGATGAAATATCTAAGAAAATCCTATCATTTTGATAGAAATAGCATGCGTTTTTGTGGTAATGGTTGACACAGCGGTAATAGATAAGAATGACCTCAATAATATAACAGCTATAGGAGATGGAAACATTTGCATGAAAATGAGATTATATCTTATAGTCCGAAAAGCTTATATCCTGACATCCCATTCTGTAGGTATGATTGCAAGTTCGTAAGAAAACAGCACAAGGATAGAACCTCCTTCAAAAGTAGGAAGTGCTCCAGAAGTGTCATTGGAGAGGTCCTAGGGTCAACGCGCTTGGAAAAATTCAAGCAATTGTCGTGAGGGATCTTTCCTTTCCATTTCCATTTTATAGCAATTAATATACATTTACTGTAAATTATGCCCTCAGTTCGTCACCATGTTCGTTTACAGACCTAAAGTTCAATTGTTTTAATGATTTCATTTAATAGGATTCAATACAAACAGGACATCCTTGAAAGAATTCCTTTTCGGTTGGTTCGGTCAAGTGCCTTGTACTTATTAACAGCTAACAGCACACCCCTCTCTGTTCTGAATGTTTTAGGACAGCAGTCTGTATGCCCTCGATAAGTAGTAGAGCCTCCTTCCAAGACGGCGGCAAAATTGACATAATCATTGAAATTTTGAGGGTTTGCGGCGTTTGGATCTCAAATTCACATATGATATTACATGGTCGTACAGAGTCTTAGAAAAGACAGTTTTAGGACGGCAATCTCTCAGCCAAAGGCTCCTGATAAGCAATGGGTCCGATTTTGAAACTACCAAAAATGAACAGTAAAACCACCGAACAGGTTAGCTAATAAGTTAAGGTCAGTTGGAGCGCGCAAAGATAGTGCCCAATTGGGCCTTTTTGAAATCCCTCGATTTTTGGCATTTTTGACCCCTTTTGCCTTAGTTTTATTCACGTTTTGGGCCAAAAGTGGGCCTCTTCGAAATCCTTCTAACTAACAAATGTAAAAGGAATACTTTACAACCTCGCTCAGACTGTTCCAATCTTTGCTTGCCACAACCACATTTCATAGTGCTAATCGCAGATAATGTTTTCAACCCCTTATTATCAAAGCTATAAAAGGTGTCTGTACAAACATTTAAACACATTCTGAAGCTAGAGACTCTGGGTTTTTCTGGCTTCAATAATACAAACACATTAATACCTTTGCATACAGAGCAGACTAGGAAAATTTAGTGGATTACATTCTTGAGTAACTAAGTCATTTTTCCTATCTGGTGTCTAGTATATTATATTTATACCATACATTTATGCACGGACTGGTCAACACAAGATCAATACCAAACTGGTGACAAAGAGTACTGATCTGTTGAATATACCAGTCCTATATTTTATTTTCAGCTATGGTTTGTAATTTCGTCTTGACAGAAATTCTGTTTTAACATACAAATTTCTTTTTCTTTTATATATATATATAAGATAGGTGAGTTTTATTATCTGCTTTTTAAATTGAATTAGTATTTTTTACATAGGGCCTGTATAAATATTATATCATAAATAAATAAGAATTGTATCTATTAGTGCAGTGGTCCACAACCTTTTCCTTTCTTGCAATCCTAATAGACATTTGAAACACAGATTTAGTGGTTGTTCAGCTAAACTATAGTTAAGTATCAGCTTAGAAGTTGTATCTATCTGGTGTCCGATACCAAACCTTTGTCTCTATTGTTTCCCTCAGGCAAATTACCAAGTAAACCTATCCTTTTGTTGGAGTTTGATCAAAAAATAGTTTCGTACATACAATTCACATAGTGAAGGTACAGAATGAAGATATAGTCTTTCACATATCAATGTTTACATCTTCTAAAAGGCCTTTCTTTGTGTTCTACGAGTCCTATCCAGTTAATTAAACTGCTCCTTCATCATTTTAAGCTAAAGGCTGATTCATTTTCAGCTAAATACTGCTTCTGGTACGGTTAACTTGCTAGAAATCTATGGCTATTTCTACAATAAATCCTGATACAGAAGGCAAATGACCTCAGAAAGTAAAAAATAGAGCTTAAGAAAGGGTATTATCTTAGGTTTTAAAGCTGTCTGAGATCAATTTGCAGCTTAGGGTATCCACAAAGCGCATCTTTTGAAGAAATCAATTCCTAGGGAAATTTATATGAAATTTTACAAAGTCAAGTAAAAAGGAGCTAAGATAAAACTATAAGATATATATAAAAACAAACATTTATCTAAATATCTCATATGCACATATTTCCATCAAGCGTATTTATTCGGAAAAAACAGACTGATGAATACCGCATCGAAAGTCAAAGTGGGTACCAGAAAGCAAGCACCAGCAAACTAATTGTAAGACCGTTTCTTTCAACGTTTCTGTTTCTTGATTCTTCCAGACATGCAACTGACGTCAATCTGTCTGGTAATTTTCTCAATTTAACACAGAACGAATTAAGCTGAATAGTCATCAATGCTTGCCACTGAAAACGACCAGTCACCTCACAAATATGAGCCCTTTGGTGATGAGTAAAAACCAGACATTTGCAAACGAGACAAAGCACAAGAAAATACCGCCTGCCGACAACTTTATCAGACAATAGAGGTCGTTTTCCTCGTCTCTCCGCCATTGTCGCCTCAACTCAACTGTTCCTGCTTCTTCTATGGAAATACAAGTAGAACCTAACTGCAGTGCTACGGTAAACTACACACTTTCACTGCAATTTTTATTCAATGCGTTTAGACATGACTGAGTTCGTGGCATCATAGCAAAGAACTGCCAGTTAATCATCTTTCCAGACATGAATGCAAAGCCAGACAGACAACAAGAGAGAACGAGGTGAGAGCAGGTGAATCTGAAGCAGGCAGGGTCATTTCTAACCGACAAAACACATGCCGAGGGCAAGCCAAGAAACCCTGAAGCCGAATAATGCATGACCTAGGTAATTCGGCATATCAACTTCGGTCACATATGATCCCTTCTTTACTTTTCTTGGTTAGCTGAATTCCTAAAAATCACCTTAACGGCCTTCTTCTCTTTCTCTCTTTGCAGCCATCTTGCTCGTATCTTCTCCAATTTTCCAGACAATATTACAATGGCCAATCAGTGACCCCCTGGTTCACTCTCCACCAATCAGAACGCGAGTACGCCTGGAAATCAAAACTGGAATCCTCCATCTTGGCTGTGTCGTCTCTCATCTTTACCTCAACCAAAAATATTTTTTTCGCTTCGCCCTTTATCTGGCTGTGCCACGAAGATGTATCACCACCGACAAATCACCAAAAACATCTGACCGAAATTGTTAACCTTACAATCTCAACCAACCGACGCAAACTACGGAATTGTTTCCAAGACACAACAGAACAAACAAGCGACATGACTGGCAAAGAAATAGTTCGCCCTTGGAATTGAAAACGCTTTACAGAACTTGGTATTATTCGGGGAAAACTGAACAATACACGACTGAAAAGTTTCAACTCATTGACATTTAAAAGAAGGATTGGCAGTAATGATAAAGGCCTACACGGCTGAAAAATATGAACGGTCCAGCTGCACTGCTTTCCTTTCCTTCCATCTCATGTTCCAACCCGAAGTCCAGGAACAAATGGCGATTGTGTATTTTGTCACAACCTGCTGCTGACAATCACGGATCAACTATGTCCGTTCGAAGAATTAAATGCACTCGTTAAGGCTTGGTTTGCTGCTTACTATCGCAGACATCACCTCTGCTTTCACGGGGCACATTCACCAACTACTCATGGTAGAAAGTTCCTACGAGATTCAGGGTTTCCATTTTACAACATCCAAAAATGTTGCGTAAATTTAAAATCTTACAATATCGACAGTATCCTATAATTAATGTTTTTAAAATGGCCAGCTAAGGTAAAGCGCAATCGTGCTTCCTTATTCACTAAGGGTCTATCGGTAAATCAGTAATTTATGGAGCTGCCTTGTTCAACAACAAGTGATAAAAAATAGGGAATGCCAACCTGGCCATTTGCCTCTCCATCTCCGTGAATGTGAATTTCAACAATATTTTAAATATCATAATGTCTGCCATGGATTTTGAGAAACCAGGAATTTCTAGCTCGAAAAAAAACTCGACCTCAACTGGCATGCACGGGCTACTTTTGCCAGTTGAAGGCAACACTGATTGCTCACTGAACCAAGAAACAACAGCTTGGCCATCACAGATCGGATCCAATTCAACCACAAATGGAAGCTCTCATCATCCCAACTCAAATAGCTTCAATTTTACAATTCTTTCAAACAATCTGCAATCAAATCAGCTAAGCATCGCTTAGAATATCATTTCACTACCTGGAAAAATCAGAAAAGTCAAATGGATCGCCGTAGTTTTCAAACTAATGTACTTACCATCTGAAATAATTCTGGAATAGTGATATGGGTTGGCACATTTGAAATCACCGTATCTGAAACCATGATGACAGCAGAGTAAAGATTTCAAAGACTTGCTGGAGTTCAGTTCTGGAAATCGAAAAAACTGGCAGAATTTCAAGAGTGGCGAGACGGTCCTCTTGCCAAGCACCACTTGCTCTGATGCGAATAAAACACAATCTGTCTCAACTCCCCCTCTTGACTCTAAGCTACGAAGTAAATTCTCGAGTTGATGATCTTTCAGTCGCTTGAATAGACTAGAAACCACTGATTTCAGATCGTCCTCGGAATTATCGTAAAAATACTCCACAGATTTGTTCTCCTCGACACTAGTGGAATTCTGGACGGGTTGACTGTCTAGATTGCCATTATGTTGAAAACTTTTTCGAAATTTCCAAAGCTTTTTGATCAGATTGCTTCTCTTGCGCCTAAACATACATGAGGCTAAAATTTACGAAAAATTAATTGAGAAATATCAGGAATCGAGTGCAATCGCTGCCTCTCAACAACTTAAACTCCATGAATATGGTACGGCATCCTTGCGACTAAATCTAGAGCCCCATCTACTGTCTAGACAGGCGAATTTCTTATTTCAATGGCGAAATTCATTGCATACAGCACAGGCATGTCCCGATTTTGCCTAACCAACCTTAGCAGATGGCAATCCGTCACGGTTCATTTCACACACCCAGACACAAGTGGCGGCGACTCAAGACGACGACGTCGCCCGCTCGACTGGAACAACACATTACCTAAATACCTTCACGTTTTAAATAGGCGCCCTCTTAACTAAGCGCCCGTGTTGGGTACTTATATTTTGTTGATAAGGGCTCTTTCGGATAAAGGGACATAATAACCCAATAAACAATTTTTTCAGAACAAGATCTTCCGGACATCAAGTCGCAATAAGCGCCCCATACGGTCATAAATTAGCAGCAAGTAACAATTTAGCGATAGCTGTGACGTAAACACTTTGTTTTGGCTCGCACTTCTAACCCACCCCCTCAATTTGAAGTTTCTATTGTCCAAGGGCCGCGGAGGGTGGGCGTGGAGGTGGCCGAGGGGTTCTAGCCCTCACAATAAATTTGAAAATCATGTACAATGTTTATACCATTGTTTCTTAAAGGGGCCCCAGGAGTTATTTGAGATTTTATGGGGGTAAATTAGAAACAAGGGGTACTACGGGTCCAAATTTTTTTTAAGGGGCTGAGAGAGACATTTTTAGTTAAATGCTTTTTTATTTGCGAATTTCCTTACGAAATTATTAACTTTATTAAGGTGATGGTTTTGTGCATTTAAGCACAGGAACAAAAAATTATAGCAATAACAAAAATGTCGTTTCCGCATTTCTTCCACACTGCTAACTTTTTCGTTTTATACCTTGTAATCAAGTTAGGATTCTTTATTGAAAGTTTATTGCGCATTTGACACGAGTTGATAGTCCTCGATTGTACTCCTTTGGATGAAAGGGGGTAATCTGATATTTTGGTAGTGAAAGAGGGGTGATAGACAGTCAGAGGTTGAGAAACGCTGCTTTGTGCCATGTGAGTTATCAAAACATGCGTAAAATTTTACAGCAATATATATACAAAGGGCAAGATCATGGCCTTCTCAAAAAACTAAAAATACCACCGAAATGAAAGAGTTTTTTAGCAAAGGAGAGACCTAGGGGTGAACCTCCTACCTCAAAAAGCGCAAGTGATTTCCGTCCGAAATATAGGATTTCTCAAGGATTTCTATCAAAACAGGGATTACTGCCTTGTATTAGATTGAATTTTTCTGATTAGAACAATCAAACAACTGGCCAACGTTTACGAGATTCCTAGGAAATTGCTAATTGTTGGGGAGAGACCAGGATAACAGGGACGGGGGCAGGTAAGGTGGATTGAGGAGGGGGGGAGTAGGCTGGATTCAAATTTCGTTTTTCACATTCCACTAAGGTACCTCTGGTCATTATGTGGAAAGTGGTGTTTGTGTCGATATGCCTATCTTGCTGTGAATGTGACACATTGTCTGTTGTAATCAATTTCAATCTTCATAAAGCTGAAAAGTGGTCACGGACAAAATTGAGATCTGGCAAATCTTTGGAAGGCCATGACCCCCTCTGGCCCCATGTTTCTCCGTCCCTGGATAAGTTGCCTATAGCATCGCTCTAATATTATAGCCCATCCAATTCATAATACTTTTATCTCCAATCTCAGGCCTCTGATTTCTGCTTCAGAATGTGTAGTTAGTTCCCTTTTTTCAGACATACACTGGTGCTTTTTGGCTGACATTCGTACTGAAACTGTATTATGTATGTTTCTTTACAGTCAATGTGTGCTAATGAGATCTGAATCAAACCATTTACGACCTGGTAAGATCGGATTAGGATCGGATTTATCATCCTTGTTAGAGCCCATGCCAATGATTTTGATCTTGGGAGGCCAATAACTATTCCAACTATTCTCTAACCTTAATTTCGACAAAATAAAGCTCTGATGATATTTGGAAAGATTACATTAAAGCCATGTCATTCGGAAATCTAGTTTGGAAAATTGAGTATTAAATTTAGTGTTAACTGGGAAGATGGAGGGCAGGAGAAGCAGAGGTAGGCCAAGGGCAACTTACATCAGTAGCTTGAACCTATTAAAATCTCCTAAACTAACACGAGATGCTCTTTAAGCCTTTCTCTTTAGCTTGTGATGGATTTACTTTGCATATATTTGCTAGATAAAAAGTATATCACATTTACAGTAAAGAACGTCTCTCCGGACGGTATTGTGTGTCAATTCGCGGGCTAACTATTTTGAAATAGGTCTTTTTAATACTAAAAAGAAAATAAGCCAATAAAAACACTTGATTCCGAAAGAGGGCGTTTTGAAGCCTTCTCAAAACAAATTTGTTTAAAAGAAGGCCGTCGGGGGACGAGGAATCGTAAGTAAAGGTTAGGGGTTATTAACGACCCCTTTAAGTAACTCTGTCCCATAACTTTTTTAATGTTTTAGAGAATCAGTCGATTTGTTAGTATTAAAATCTATTAACAATTACCATTTCTGTGCTTACTGTTCACTTATTCAAAACTTTAAAGCAGACCTGAACAACGCCATAAATGTGTACCAGGCTTATTGTTGAATTAGGGTAGGCCATGCAGCGTGTATCATAAAAAATAAAAGTGTCCCTAAATTTGAACGTTTGCGGAACGATATAGGTAGTGTAAGTAGTAGAAGTAATATATTTGACTTGTTACCGTGTGCTTATAAGTTTGCCAACCCAAGTGTTAAAGAATAAACAATTTAGAGGTATGAGTTTTATTTTAAACATCAAAACTTAAATTTGATGTTATAAAGCGTTGAACGTAGTTCAAAATGATATAAAGCGTTGAACAAACTTTTGTAAAAAGCGTTTCGTTGTATGCAAAAGGTTGATCACTTCTGCTTGTTTAGCTGACGACCTGTCTGCGGACTGAAATGACGGAGGCAGTGGTTTACAGCCTTTGTGGTGATGTGCCTCCAAGATTCAGGGCGAAGACACGATCCCCCCAATGGCCATTTGCTCTCAGGGAGATTTCATCCAGCTTGGGAACCACTGGATTAGAGGATTTTAAACTTGACTAGTATACTACTGTATTCAGTTGAAACACAAATGATATGTTGAGACCGACTTAAAGGCCAGCGATTTGTCCAAAGCCCAGTGGAAACCCACATTTTAGCATCGTATGGTATTATTACCAAGAGGTCTTGGTGTTAGTAGAGATCAGGAACTACAATTATCGTAATCATTTTAAATTACCCTTGGAAGACTTTTATCTCAATGTCATTTTCATTTCACAAAATATTCCTTTCGCAGGTGTACATCGAAAAATTTCGGAATTTAACTTACTTGGAGCAATTACTGGAAGAAAGCAATAAATCAGAACAGGAAAAAATAGAGGTAATGATACCATTTTATTGATCAAATTGGCTGCGTCAGCTAACAGGTTTTGATGCCACTACTGTCGAGAGACCCAAACTACGAAATATTTTCTAAATTTCTTGAGACTGAAGTAAGTCACCGCACTCACTGTGTGTTTATGCTTTCATAAAATGTTTTATTTTTGTGGGCTCATTTCTACAATACGTGAAACTGGGTATGAAAGTCATTTCACTTCACACTTTCATACGATTTGGTCGGGCTTGCCGTTGATCCAATTATGTTTTCATCATATCTTTTGAATTGTTTTAAAAGGAACTGGAAGCGCCGCTGAAACCAGCTGCTAAGACGAAATTTGATGAACATACAATACTGAACAACAGCCTCGATGTGGAGAATAGTGACAGCGATGATAACGAGGACGAAGAGATGATCATGGAAAATCCGAAAAGAGGACGGCCACCACCAGCAAGTAAGTTTTGCAGAGCTGAAAAAAGGATTTAGTTTTAGTAACTTAGATGCTCAATTAATTACTATTGATGTTATCTTCTGGCAATATTTGTATAATACTCATTTAGTACTAAACAAGGCGATGTAAATATGAGGTGAAAAATACCATCTCACCATGATTCTGTTTAATACCTCTTACTCAGCCTATTATTTTCAAGAGATTTACATGAACTTCTCCCACCCAAAGGTTACGTAACGGTTGAATGATCACAAGTGCACCGTCAGCTAACTTGCAAGTTACATCCCTTTATTCGCACTTTACATTAAGTGCGACAAACATTGTTTACATGGAGTGAAAAACAGACTTGTTTCTACGTACCCTTTATTGCGCTTAGTGCTACTCATTTGTACAGACTGGATTTCCTAATTGCGTTTTATTTTTGTCTTCTTTTAAAGAACCAGGAGGAAAAGTAGTCGGATCAATGGATGGTGGCATCGACAGCGACGATGTAAGTTGCGTATTAGTACCAAACCATAACAGAATATCAATAAATTTGATATTTGATAGCACAGAGTTGTATCAGTGGGAGGCCAAGGCATGTCTCCTGGTCGGATTTCTCGTTCACAATACTTAACTATTTACTTCGAGGGTTATCCGAAAGCTGCCCTTCTTACAAAGCTGTTTCTCGATCCATTTGCATAGTACAGAATTGAAGGAAAATGTTAGAGGGAGAAAGAGAGAATATAAAAGTTCTTAGTATTAACAGGGAGAAGAGCGACAAAAAATTGTCAGTGTTTGACAGGAAAGGGGGAGGTACGCCTTCTCAGGTTTGTTAACTTCGATTACAAAGACCCCCTTTTTCCAGGCGACGGAGATGCGATACAGTTCTCCGAACAAAGAGGCTTCTACAAGACCCTTGGTAGGGTGTAGTTCTAGATACAAGATCAATCTTAGTGATCTTAAAATTATTTGCTTGCTGTAGATCAATAAAAAACTGGTGCTAACCGTTGCTGTGACAAATGTATTCGGTAGATCGAGTGGTTCCGTAACGTTGTTCATGGTATATATGATTCTATTTAGAGGACATTAAAGCAAAGGTAACTAGGATCCCGTCTATCAAAATATAAACCCGTCTAGGGTATGCCCTCTTATTTCACATATTTAGACGACTGAGACCTCAGTGTGTTTGTCGAGCCTTGCATTTTTAATGACTTCATCCGCTTCACGAACACCTTCACAAATGGATTATGATTAACAGTAAAAGGTATTCCAACCAATGTAATGACTTTTCGTCTTGTCCGGCCGTGTAGGTTTTCAGACGAGTTAAATCTAGGGTGTTTCCTTAAACATTTAAAACGCAGCTGAGCTCAACAAGTGTCAAATCTTTTATCTACAGTAATTCTCTTTGATTATACATGCCCGTGTTAGGCACAGACACTAATCTTTATAGGAAGCTGAAAAGTTCTGTCCGAAAATTGTATATTTGAGATCTTTACAAACTCTTGGCTTTAGAGGTGTTTTTATTTAACCAAGAATCAAAATTTTCCTTACAGCTGTGTGCTACGGAGAGTATCGTTGGTTTGCCTACCCATAAGAAAGTATCACTTATAACCTCTCTTCCACAGGGTGATACAGAAGATCTCTCTAGTGGCGACAGTGAAATCGGTATGGACGATGACGATGATGATGAGGAAGAAGATGATGACGACGATGATGATTTTGCCGACGGCAACGACTACGGGAAGCAAGGTGGAAGAAAAAAGGTGGACCTTGCGGACAGTGACAATGATTTCTAAATAGATAATCTCGCTCTAGCTGTATTCGATGGCTCACGCAGGCCTTGTACAGTTGCATTCATCTTTACTCACATCTAATTATTGAAACTCGATATGGTCTTTATTTTAGAGATATGTATGGGATAGTTGTACAGTAATGAAAGGCTTGATATGTGTTCGGAGGTAGCCCGGCCGCACCTACGAGTATTTTTCCGTGCATATGATATACATATCGTACGTACTTTAACTTTCGTGTATTAATTGTTACAAGAAGAGATTTAAGAGAAATCAATGTAAAAATCTGCCTTTGATTGCGGATAAGCGTAGAGAGCCGTTAGTCTGCGCCGCAGATTCGTCATTTTTAATTTTGATCTTCTTGTGATCCGAAGGGTTTTGCGGTAGCCATTTCACACAAGATTTGACGCTTTGGGGAAATCTTCAATATTGTAGCGCCACAGCTTTTTTGATAGACGATCGTAACATCTGAAGCAAAGACGTGCCCCTGTGTCAGCCATTTTTACTTGCGTAATGAAGTATCCCTTTATTGTGTAATGACTATTTCTTCGGCACTGGGAGATGCGTAACCTTTCGACGTGCACCCCCAGCCTTGTCTTGATATTTTCAACGGAATTCAGATCTAACGGTTTCGTGAATATGACTCACCGTCTTTTCTTCAACCTTTTACGTCTCCGCGAAGTTGCCAGAAACGTGTTATTAACCAATACTTTTGTAAACATCTATCAAATAATATGTAGAAGTGGCGTAAATAGCAAAGAGTATCAAAATTAATAAGGAGTGCCGTAAAGTAAATACATACTTTACACTCTACCTATGCAAGCATGAAGATTTCGAAAATATCTCTTCTTTTCTCGACGCAGTTCAAGTTCTGCTCTTATTCATTCTGACGCATGTTTATCCCGATTATGATAACATTTTTCTCTCATAGAATCTAACTATCTAATTTCTTTTGTAGCGGCAGTAGTTAGTAAACAAACAAGAAGTTAGTAAATGTATCATACAGTACTAACGATGATGATGATTATGATGATGATGATGATGGTGATGATAACAAAGGACGACGGTGATGACAATGATCATAACGATGACTATGATGATATTGCTGATGATATTGATGATGATATTGATGATGATCTTGATGATGATAATGATGATGATAATAATGATGACGATGGTGTTAATGATGATGATTCATTGTTTCAAATGAGAAGGCCAGCCAGCTCCTTTTGTCAGCGGCAAGTTTTGACCAGTTGTATAGGAAATGTTAGGAAACACTGTTCTAGCTCAGGTCAATATTTCCTTCACAAACATGGATAGGGATAGGGACAAAAAGGGATAGATGTGATAAATATGACAGATGTTATGTGGTAAATCTTAGTAGGATAGAACAGTTACTACAAAGTTACCGAACAGATCTTTCATTTGTTCTTAACGTTCGTGGATACTTTTGACAATTTTTTCTGTTCGTTTTGTTTTAAAAGTATACCTGCCAACATATATACTTTGTACACGATGAATACGCAACACAGAAGTAAACGAGAACCAACGTTTATTTCCGGTTTTTTGCACCCATAGCCTTTTTAACGATATGTTTTAAATGTACAGCAACTACATGTGATTACACTATACTTCTATGTATCTCTATTCAAATCCTTGGTGCTCCGTGAAGTTTGCAATGTACAGTAGATGTGTCCCCAGATTAACTGTAGTTATGTTCATGATGTATCACTTTTGACGAGTTGCACGAGTTGTAATCAACGTGCTTGCTTCCATGTGCAACATTCACGATTCCCTTCAGACAAGAACTTTTCCCGTAGTGCTTCTTTCGCATATTTTAAACTTTTCGTTCCAAGACACCACACATGAAACTTTTTTCTCTAAAATAATTAAGAATTTCAGAAACTTGGATTATTAGGCCCTTTTCTTGTATTCTTACAAGAAAGTACGTGAATCATGCCACTTGTTTATCATAGATTCATGTCATTAAACTACCCCAGATTTCAATAAATTATTATCAATCTTAACGTCAGATAGTTTTGTTTAATAAACGGAGATATCAGTAACATTTTTAACATGCAGGCTTTCTTTTTCAGGGCCCAGAGGGCTATGGGTTACCTTATATCTCTGCGAGTCAGAAGTTTTTGGACTGCAGGAATGGAATGTTTTTTCGAATGCGTGTATATGTGTAATGACGTCATCATTTGTATCCCTTCAAAAAAAGGGAAAGGCCGCTGACTATAGCAAGTATTTACTGTATATCAAATTTGCAAAACTCTGTACACAAAAAGCAAAGCTGTTACTTTTCGTCGGTTTCTTGTAACGGTTTCAAAATTTTTACGTTATTAAGGTAGTAAAGTCTGTAATAAACTAAGAGTAAGCTGAGAATAACTTCAATGGCTTCATAAATCCGTTGTAAAAATCTTTGGCAATCTCTCAATCAAAGACCCCTGATGAGCAGTGGACCCGACATTGAAACTACCCCAAATAAACAGAAAAACCACCAAACAGGCTAACTAATAAATCCTTGCAGGGAAACATCGTTAACTAGCTACACCAAACGAAGAGCGTTGAATGTAAAGAAGGCCAGTCACGTGTAACTTCAATGGCCCGACGACCTGCCGACATAAAAACTGACATAACGTTGAGTGAATGTTTTCACTCGTAGGTAGCCATTCCGTAGATACCGACATCTATCTTTCCACCACAGTCGAAGATACGGACATTTCAACATACTCACACGTGTCCTTAGAGAGCATTGGAGTTAAATCATTATATTTTAGTTCTGTATCCCTGAAAATTGCAGCAGGAAAGTTAATTAAGACCCTTTCCCGTTAGGCCTTACAGGGAGTATAACATCCATTTAGACGGCGCCCGCGTTTTTTCCTATTTTATTGACTAGGTAGATTAAAGATACTTTGTATGGGAAGTCATTTCATTCCTTTGGTATTAAAGTCCGCAGTCCCATAAAGTTGGACCCACTCTTTTTGTCTCATCGCCAGTGGTGTTACAGATTCTCTTGTAAATATTCAGAGAGAACTTTGCATCGTTTGACAATCAAGAGAAGGCATATGACTTTCTTTTCCCATTTCTCTTTCTTTCTTAAGTGGTATTTTTTGTTCTCGTTGTAAGAGGAAAATATTACTTAGCGAGAAGTGGAGGGGCTGAATCCTCCTGAATCCATCCCCTTGCTCCGCAACTGTTTGAACATACCACTGCATGCATCTGCAGGCCGCTTCACTTGTTGATTCGTCAAACGTTTTATTTAGAAGATTTTAAAAAGTTGTACTGTTCACCACTTTTTATGCTAATAACGTTTTCACATTAACAGATGCGGTTGAATTTGCCAAAGTCACACTTAAGAAACTGTTGAGCGGAAGCTTTGATACGAATGTGTCAGTTGCAGACGCAGAAAAAATGCTTGCGGAACTTCGAAAGCGAAATTTTAGTGAGACGGTTGGTGTCAGTGAAAGGGAGAAAGCCCTTTCCAAGAATGTGTCTGATATTGCTGCCAAGCTTTTGGAGAAAACCCTTGAACTGGTAAAGGAAGCTAATGCAAAGAACAACATTCTGGATGATCTTGTGAAAACATTCAATGAACTCCAAAAGAGTGGGAAAAAATCATCGTCGCAAGTTGGAAAAGCTAAAGAGATAGTTGTTTTATCTACTCTTATTGATTTACAGGTATGTATATGAAGGGAAATATGTTACTTAACATTTAGATTAGAATTTTGTATCTTATGTTTGCAGTGTGAATTATGTAAAATTCGTCGTCCTGTACGATTTATTGATTTTTCTGTAAAACAGTAAACATATTCTTTGAGTTACAGAATTTGAAATACAGTAATTGTTATGTCAATGTTGCTTGAACTGCCGTACGTCCTTAATCGTTCACAATTTTACCAATCAGTAGTGTGAATACTGTAGACTACTTTTCATGATTAAAACCATTGCCGGAGGATCGTATCTTAACCAGAAAATCGTAAGTCATGGTTGTAAGCATACGTTAATTATTGTATAACTGACGATTTCTTTGAGATTTCTGATTCATATATATTGAATGTTTTATTATGTTGTAGCTTTTGATTGACACAGCCATTGAAGTAGCAGCATCTCAGAATATCACGCTAATAAAGGCACGAGAGCATGTTGAGCAGACTCAAGTAATACTAAAGAATGCCAGCGCACTGTTGGAGGTAGGATTTGAATATTTGGTATTTTGACTCTACAACGTTACCCCAAACGACGTGTTTCATAATTTAATCTTCTAGTAACCCGTGCCTTCATGTAAACCGTATCGCTGAGTCAGTTTGCATTGTTGAATGGTATGATATCAACTACAACTTCAGTAGGGAAGATGACCATACCGTATTTCCTCAAATTAACGCCGCCCGCTGATAAACGCCGCCCGCTGATAAACGCCGCCCTCTGATAAACGCCGCCCTCTATAAACCGCCGCACTTCTAGCCGAACATTTGTAACAGACTCCTCCCTCTGATAGGTGCCGCGCTCTAATAAATTCCGCGTCTTGAAGGTTAGCATTTATTAGAAAATAGATCAAACAAGAAATGATAAATAGTTTATACGAGTTTTACATGTTTCTCAACAACAATTTCTGCTTTTTCCGCCCAAGTAATATGTCATGAAGAATCTTTGCGCGAAGGTTTTTTTTCATATTTTCATTTTGTAATAAACGTCGCCGCCATTAAACGCCGCACCCATAAGCTAGGGCTTGTAATAAACGCTTATTAGAGGCAATACAGTAAACCCATCAGTAATGAGCATGATGAATACATCGTTTCTCTAATTTATGAAGGGTTTGTTGTTACTGGTAATTCGGTATCAAGCGCTCCAAAGCAGAGTGCCGTAAACCAAAGCCACGTCAACGATGCAAAGTTGGGTTTTTGCTACTCTTCCTATTTTATTATTTGCTTTATTGCAGTTCTAGCGCCGATGTAACCATTGTATGTGTGATGTGTAGGTGGCAAAATTAACAAAAATAGGCTTTTACGTTGTTAGTCAACCGTACCCTTTTAATTCATGTACAGTTTTAACAGGCCTTTTTAACAAATTTATATCGAGTGTGTTAAACTTTAAAATGGCACTATGTTCCTCTTGAATTGTTGGTAATGGCTAGGATTCCATGTGATACTGACTTGCTCGCAACCACGACCTCCTTTATCAAGAGAGGCATGCCGTTTAATGTAGCTCATCTATGAAGCTACCACCGCTTTTGCAGGACCTCCTAGTGAAGTGTTTCTTATCATATCAAAATCAGACTCGTATTATCTAAATCCGTATTGTAGTATGTACCGCACAATGGTATACGCACGATTTTCCATTGTCCGAAGGGAGTTCTGAAGGCAACCTTACTGAACAATAGCTTGTGTGACCATGCGGCGTAGGCTACAATGTCAAGTCACATTCCTGATACTACTGTTCATGTTCTTGTCGTCTTAACAGATCTTCCAGAAACATCGCACACCTTTGCAGTCTCTAATGGAGGAACTTCGTAAACGCGTTGAAATGGTCGAGGATGGAAACGTAATAGCAGTACCGTTGGTAAACGCAGCTGAAAAGCATGCCAACCATTTGCAGAAGCAGGCAGAGCAGCTGGAGAGTCTTATCCGCGATACAAAAGAGTTTGCTCAAGCGGCTGTGCGCGCTGCTACAGTGTATTCTAAGATCGTTGATGCAATTTACAAGGCATTAGCAATTGCTCAACAGGCGAATGCAACAGCTGAAAATGCCACAAAATTGGTAGGTAACATAACAGTAGTGTTTAACATGTTATAAATGGTGGTTTGTGTTGATATTCTCGCTTAAGGAGCAATATTGTAACGGGACAGTTCAATGATCTGTTACAGTAATTTGTAGTCACTTTTATGCCAAATTTTAAATGGGATTTGGTGAATATGTTCCACGCCCCAGAGCCCTCTGACAGACAAAGTTCACAGGAATCAGTTGGTGGAGGCGAGTTCACATGGGCCTTTCTTTGGCGATAATAGTAATCGGAAAATTTTATGTCTAACTAGGTTTGGCAAACTTCTTCAGGCCAAGTACCAGGGTAATCAGCGAAAATTTTTAACAAACCCGGGGTAAATATCACAGGAAAATACAAAGTATTAGACATGAAGGCCCATATTCCTTCTTCTTGTTAGCAAGGGTGATTAACTGTTTATTAAGATATTTGACCTGTGTTAAAGTTTCATATGCAACCGGTCATTTTTATGAGAGGCTTCATAACCATATCATGTTGATATGTGACGTGTGAACAGCGACAGGCAGCGAGGTGAACTTGTTACTTTCGATAGTGTACAGAATGATTTAAGATTAATGTCGGTAACTGTATGTACATATACTGCTGATAATTGGCACCAGTAAGGACAGAAGGATACAATTGGAATTTTCACTGTCAGGGATTTGCCTCGTCTTTGCAGTGACTTACTCTGCACCTGTTGAGAAGTAAAGTTTGATATGTATGTAATTGTTTCAGTCACTTATTCCTTTTATGTAGGCTACTGTAGTTGACAAAGATGCACAGACTTCCGTTAAGGAGAGCCTTGCTGTATTGGACGAAGTTACTTTGCAAAAGAACGATTTCACAACAAAAGTGGAGAATCCGTTTAAACAAGTAGAGGACGATCTAAGTGCAATCCGATCTATGAAGCAAGAGATCATGTCAAGACTAAAAAGAATTCGCGATAAGTTCCAAGAGTTTGACAAAGCAGAGGAAAATGGTGGGTGCTCTCCCAGATAATACTGATATTTTCCAAACTTTTAACTACTGAGGGGGGAGTTGTGCTGAAAGTTTTTTTTCCAAAACTAGAATTTTGGATGCGTCAAATATGATTGAATGGAAACGAAATTTGGCGTGTATAATAGGTACAGCTGACACTTAGATGAGATTTAAGGATTTCAGTTACTTTCTTTAGAGAGTCGTTCAATATTCAGATTCATTTACTGATTCTGAAGCCACTTGTGTGTGATTTCATCTTGATTGAGATGATTGCGCCATTTGTAATGTTAAGATTTCGGTTTCGTCATTCAAAATGTGCATGGTACCAAAATTCCAAACTTTTTTCATAATTGCTGACTTGATCAAAACTTTGTATGAACTCTTATTGTATAATTAAAGGATCTGACATCGTGAATTTCAGGCTTAAGTCAGTGTGTGCTTCAGTATTCAGTTTTACGATCTTAAGCGTGGACGTATGCGAGATAATAGAACAGGATTGTGAGTTATTAAGAACATACTCATGTATCTGTCTTAGCTAAGGATCTGTAGAAGGCTATTAACTTTAAGCTTTGTGTTGTCACAACCTTATCTAGTAAAAAAGATGACTGAAGAATCAAAAAAGAAAGCAGAGGAAGTAAGCAAAACTTTAAACAAGACCAAAGAATACGCAGATGCAGTAAAGGTAAGCCAACTATTAAAATGTACCTTATGGACAATAACACTGAATTTGTGAAGGGGTATTACTTCATGAGCTTGGAAGTAATAGAGAGGAAACTTCATTTCAAGAATTGTCAGAAAATTAGTGAAAAAGCTACAGGCTGTTTTTGGCGACATTTCCGTAATAATTTCATATGACTTCGGTTATGTTTTAGATGAGCAGGTTCTAGTTTGGGGGTCGTAAAGTTAATGTGAGCGTCCGTGCGTTTTCTCGGGAGAAACGTGTTTTGCCTCATATTTGAAGTTTCTGAATAGCCGGTTTTACGATCTTTACTGGAGGTTAAATAACTTCTAGCCATAGTTGTTTTAATACTGGAGGTTTCCCCGAAAAGCAGCTAATCGGTGCTGCTTACGAGTGCAGCGTGCATTAAAGGATGTTGAGAAATATGAAAGCTCGTCATGAAAGGAGATGAAACAAAGTGAGCCGATATCATGAGTTTAAACTTAGCTCGTTTGTTAGCCATCAGTAGAATTGAGGTCTTAAAGTGTTTATGTATCATTAGAGGTCAAATCGTACTTAGCAGCCTTGTCCTCACTCCGTTTTGAAACCTAAATAAGACAAAACTAAACAACGTACATGACCTTGGCATTCCCACTTCCTTCAGTTAAGGGAGGGGTAATACTAATAGGTAGAAAAGGCCGTTGTAACATCTTGTTTCATGTTGCACTGTCCGTATATTATGATTTCGATGTAAAGGGACAATATACGGTAGTCCCTTAATTGATGCCCTCGTCAAACAGGCACTCCCCTTCCAAGAGACGTCTATTAAAGATAATTTGTATTCCTTTTAGCTTCGAAAATTGTAGTGACTGCAAGTAGTAAGAGCACAGGCCACTTCCGTTACGCAAGATGATAAAATAGTAGATTAGTGTCGATGTTGTCTTTCGTACTCTGATCAAGAGTTATTCGCGTTTGTAACAGTAATATGTCACCACCCACTCACTATTTGGCCCCTTCTGTTATGCCAGCCACCGCCCCTCACTCTTTGGCTCCTTCTATGATGCCAGGCACCGACCGCTTATAATACATCAGTTGGTCGATATTAAATATAATAAGATATGTAAGTATATCGATTAGATATCTGTAGCTCCTTCGTCGAGAAAGCAATTTTCCATCGCAGCTATCATCCGCCATTATTAACCGATATTAGGAGGCATCCAGTATGAACTGATCTCGAAACGGTTGTAGTTAAATCGGTTTCAAAACCGTTATAAGTACAACTGTTTCGACAACCGATGTTGGTGTGAACACAGCTTTAGATATCCCCACAAAAACAACATAACTTACTGACCATTTTTGGCTGATACAGAATAAGCCCCCACTCTAAAAATGATTTTTGCGAAAAAGCCCTTAATCAAGGACTTATGGTATATGAAACATGAGCTGTATATTTATTGTATTTATCATAGTTTTATTGATGCATAGTTTACTTTATTCTTTTCTGCAGAAATAAAACTTCAGTGTGGATCAACTCAAGAAGTTTGTTGGTTATTCCCTATTGATGGGAATAATCAATAAATTTTACTGGTCAACACAGTTCCCTTGCATTTTTAGACCACTTTTGCTTCAGTGATGTCACAAACACATCAAAGTTTCTTCATCCTAATGACAACTGCTTGTCAGAAGGAAACATGATGCAACCAAATTACAAGGCACTGTACAAGGTCCATCTTCTCTTAGATGGTCTTCGTTCATCATGCAAGAGGTATTTTACACCTGATAAGTATATTTCAATAGAGCTTAGGATTAGGATGAAGAACAGAACTGAACTCATGCAGTACATTCCTAATAAACATCACCATAAGTGGCATGGTCAAACTGTATCTTGTCACAGATTCAAAGACAGGGTACCAGGGTATACTGTGGAAAAAATGGTCAGAGCCAGTATCAGAACATGGACATTCCTTCGATGTTGTGAGTGCCCTTCTAAATCATGCTGGATTGTTCAGTAAGAGGTGGCATCTCTTTGATGACAATTTTTATACAAGCCCTGCTTTGGCAGGCATTTTGCTTACAAAATGACTGGAACTCTTTGTTCAAACAGGAGTAGGCTGCAAAGGCTGCAAAGCCAAATTTCAAGAATACCATTACTTTCGAAAGGCCATGTACTCTGCCCTTTTCAGGGAGACAATAAAATCACGGAAGTCCCCATGTCTGATGCTATCATACCAACAGGGTAATAGACCACCAAAAGGAGGGGTGGCAGGTCTCATTTATTGGATCTGTAGATAATATTTAATAACAGAATCATTAGTAAAATGCCATTAATGATTCCGTTATTATATATTATCTTCAAATTTGGCAGTACCAGGAACTTTTTCTGATTTATTGGATCATGTAATAAAAAAGAAACAAATTAATTGATGTTAGTTGTAAGTTTTTTTTAGCAGAGGAGCATGTATTTTCGAAACTATAGGTATCTTTTGCCAATTTTTGATAAGGGTATGGGTGGGTGCGTATGCATCTTTTCTGATTTATATTTCTTAAGTAAAGGTTTATTATATATTTATAGTCAACATGGAAAAGTATTACTGATAAATTCCATTAGATAACCTACGTAAACGAAGATTTGCAGAGGCAGACAATTTGTTTGTGATGCCATGTACCACTTGTATTCACTTTGGCTAAAATCTGTCCATCCATCTGTCTGTCTGTCTGTTCATCTGTCTATCTGTCCGTTCATCTGTCTGTCTGTTCATCTGTCCCTCTGCCCCTCCATCCATCCATCCATCCATCCATCCATCCATCCATCCATCCATCCATCCATCCATCCATCCATCCATCCATCCATCCAACAATTCATTGGTTATAGTCAGCCTTTTCCCATCACATAAATGTAGATTTCAGAGTAGGGGAGTTCTTTTTCTTTACTGTAGGGGGCCTGAAATTTATGGTTACAGTTTGGTATTTCTGATTTATGATCATTTGCTCAAGAATAACGTCTATAGCAAATTATGATGCTATGAAAATAATATTATTAGAAAGACCTTTCAATAAGGATTAAAATTATGTCTTGGTTTTTAAAATCAGACATAGTTCAAGTTTTATACAAAATTGATCATGGTCCTCCAGTTTTCTGTGGCACCTGGCACTGATAGGATGAAGTAACTAACCATAATGATGCAATTATTAGTATACTATGGGTAGGTTTAGGTTTAAACTTGCTTTAAATGTGACACATTTTATGAACTTTAATGAAACTCGATATATTGTGAAGTACCTCCAAACCCAACATATATAAGATGAAAAGGGCCTAAAAAGGATTAAATTCCTGAAAAGAATCTACCTTACCTTAAACAGTGCACCTCCTTCAACATTTGCAGAAGACCCCATGACCTCTTCTACAAGACAGCTGACTATTGGGAAGACACCGCGACAGGAGAAAGTACTGTCAATTAAGATAAAAAGAAATATTAACATATGCCATCAGCGTTTATTTGTTGGAGGCAGAGGTGGTATGCCCCCACCACATTTTGAATCGGGAGGAAATCATTTATCCTTTAGTTACTACAAACTTCTCATTTTGTAGGAATCTTTTTGAGATAAGAAGTTTGAGCTCTAAAACCATATTTTAAATTTTAAACATATTCTTGGTGGTACAAAGCTTGAAAATAGATACGAAATGCAGACACACTGTGATTTCATTTTTTAATCAAAGATTTTTAGTTAGCCTTTTTTAAGATCATTGGCCAACATACAACAATAAAGAAGAATTCTTATATACCAAAGCAAAGATTTTAAAGTGAGCATGCAAATTTACACTATAAAACGGAACTTTAGTGAATAAAATTGTTAAGCTGTAGAAGTTGAGGTAAAGTTATTGATAATAAATAAATTTTGTACAAAAATAATTTAAATATAAGATTGCTAAACTACAATACAGACCTACAATAATCTTGTTTTATAAACAAACTCTTTGCCTGCATAAAGTGGTGTTCTGAAATTTTTGAATTTTGAAAACACAATTTAGGAGGCAACTTATAGTGACTAAAAAGCTTTTGCCTATTTGCTGTCGACCCTCATCAGTACATACATCGATAAATACATTGATACTTACTTAGAGACTAATTACAGTATGAATGTACGTAAGAGAATAAATTACAGTGATCAACATATTTCAGATGATCAAAATTTTATTTAGAGGTTTTAGAATCTTTTTTTATTTTGCTTCTTAAGGCTAGTTTGTGTAGACAAAAAGCATTTATTTTTAAGTTATCAATTTTTTAGCATGCAATGAACTTAGGGTATGTAATTTCATCTATATATGTCCACATTCTGTTGTAATTTTTATTCTATGGTATTCCTTAGATATATATAAGTCTGTTATAAGTGTATTCGTTTCCAATGTACACCGGCTTACAAAGAATCAGCAAAGAACTTTTTGATCAAAATGAGTGGTGTGTTGAATTGTGTTTTCAAGTTATGCAATACCAATAATTTTAAAAGCAATATTTTATAAATATTGGTAAATTTATTGTACGATACATGTTTCTTCTTACTGTGCTGGGTACGTTGTTAGGTTGGGTGGGGGATGGGGAAAAACAATTTCAAAAACTACTTAAGTGAGTGGAATAAATAGGGGGTTGGAATCAATCTTTTAAAAATAATTTCTGATAAAATGAAACTAAAACAGAAAAGATATTAACAAAGGCACATTTTAGCCTCAGAAATCACTGGAAAATCATCATCAAAGCTGATTTCCCAATACTAAGTGGGGCTTCTAATAAGCTCTGTGGGGTGGAAAAGTTAATAACTGCCTTCCTCCTTTTTTACTGGACACCAAGTAGTATCTAATTTATTTCAAAGCTGTTATTTCAAATCCACTTTTTTATGATGTTTAATTTTTGCAGAAAAGAGGGCTACTTCTTATTGGATTACCAAATTTTCATTAAAAACAGAAAAGCATCAATCACAAATAAAGCTAACGGTAATCTGTTTTGATATTCCTGATGTTACCAAGATCTTACCATGAGGTTTCCTTCTTTGCATATATCAGAATGTCATTGAATAGAAAAATGGTCCTTTCCTTTGACCCACCTCTTTCACAAATCTATAGATACAAAATGGAGAAAAAGGGGTGCTTTCAATTTAACTGTACAGAGCATGTATATACATATATGTACGCGACACCAATCAGATCAGTGGAGGTACAACTGAGGGGCCATTGGGGCATTAGACCCTCCTTATTGCTGTTTGCTGGTAAAGAGAATGAAGAAAAAGTAAAACAAAGAAAGTTATGAGGACAAGAGAGTCTTTCGAGAAATCATAATGTCTTTGTTGCAAAATCGTCCTCGATTATCAATTAGACTAAAAAAAATTCAAAAACCTTTTGATTATATCTCGAGGCCCCTCCCCACCTTTGACTGGGTGCAGCAGCCCCTGTAAATAAATACAAGTTATATACCTTCAGATGATTCACACTCTGCAATAATTCATTGGTTTGGTACGTGTAGAAGCAAAAGTGGAACTCCTGCTCTCCTCTTCGTTAACACTGTTATTTTGGGAAATTGACTTGATTTAATAAAAGTTTGGGAAAGGGCAGTCAAATACCTACATTTCCTAGTTTATTTGTGGTACAACAGAAACCCAGAGCATTATCCGCAAGTAGTATAAACAATAAACAATCCCAATTATGTAATTAAGTGCATTCCCTTCAAGAAGGCGCCATCACACTTAGCAAAGCAGATAAATATGTATCATGCAAAAAAGATCAAAATCCGGTAATTAAATTTGTTAGTAGTATACAGTTTTTGAAGTAGGTCAAATCTTTGATTATTTAATTTTCACACAGCAAACAGTACAGCTTCTAGTTTGTACAAGCATGTTGGTCTTGAACACAAAATAAGAAGCATCACAACAATCAGGGGTCTGGGAACTTATATACCAGGTGGTGACATATTTTCTACTTCTCTAGTGTCATGGTGCCCCCCCCCCAGTCAGTTCCTCCCATCGGTCACCTGTTCCACCATATCGGCTTTCCCCCCTATCTAACTTGGAAGAACTCCCCCATCTGCCCAAAGCCCAATCCATTAAGTTAAATTTGCTTATACCTTAACAAAACTGACTTCAGCTATACTTAAAATAAGAGACAGACTAAAATTGTTGAAAGTAAGAGATGGTTGAAGTTGATTTTATAATAGTAGTGGTATGCGCCATAACACTTACTTAAAGAAGGGAAATGTATGCCAAGTTAGTAACACAAAAGTGCATACATGGCCCTACATACATTTTTGTCGTATGTCCAACAGTTATATTTTTATAAACAACTAAACTCAAAGTGAAAGAATGTGGAACTCCAGTACTGGGATTTTTGTCCATTAAGCAACTTGAGATTATTAACTGTGTATTATTCTCTGAGCTGAACGTAAAAAAACCCTCAGACATAGCCCTATACAACTCCACGACGACGACGACGCTATGAGTGGCCTCTAAAAACGAACTCAGCTCAGGGCCAACCAAAGACTATCTTCAGCGCTTGCAGACACTTTGCTTACAAAAATCACTATAAAGTTTACTATAAAGTACTATAAAATTTTCTAGTTGCTTACTAAACAAAAACCACAGTACCAGAGTTGCTTTAACTTTCAAAACTTTGAGTTTATTGGCTTACAGAGCCGTTGCATATTTTAAAAATCGTGTCGCTCAAATATTTAAGGTTGGTGCGTAGAGACCTCGATGTATGAAGCAACCCTACTTTGGTGCGTTACGTACACCATTCTTTACAGCTCCGCACTACTTAGTTGTATATTTCGCTATTTGCAGACTTTGTGCGATGCTAAAATTTTGTATTTTAGTAACCATCAACGGACATTCCTCACAATGAAAGATATCAGAAAGATTTTTACAACAATATAGCATAAAACCACATACTTCATTGGCAAATATATCTATTTTCTATTTATGAACATCATAAATTAGTTTTAATAGATATGTCCATAGAATGGTTTGACAACTCATCTGCGTCGAATCCAGCGAAGAAATCGACGATGCCACCGCTGTTCTTTTTGCTCCATCTTTCGGCGCTTTTCCCTCTGCAGGTCTTCAAACCCCTCCTCAACGATCTCCATCATCTGTTCCAAAAGTTCTTTCTTCGTTTGCAACTCCTTTTGCTTGTTTTTCTGTATTTGCACAACCTGCAATTTTGGCGCCTCCTAATTGTTGGTAGGTCTTTACAATTGTCTAATCAGCGGTCGACAAATTTTTGCTTCGATCCTTTTCTTTTTTTGCAAGTTATCATAAATGATGCTTGAATGTTTGAAGAACTCGTTCTTTGCACGAGCCATTCTGATGAGGGTGCACCGAAACCGGTCACTGGCATTTCACTAATGATTCCATTATTAAATAGTATCTATAAATTTTGTACTACCAGGAATCTTTTCCGTTGCAAAACCAATAAACATGTTTAAGAGAGAGGATCAAGAGGAAGAGCAGGTTGTCTCTATTTAAGGATGGGAAAACTAATAAAGGTCTTGATCCATTATAGAAATTGATGTAAATGATGCAGACAACAAGGAATAATTAATTTAGTTATGAATGGCGACGCCCAGCAAAGAATGCGCATATGAACCATATTGGAGATTACTTAAGACAAAATTGCGTCCCCGCCTGTTAAACCAATTGCAAATACACGTTTTCTTAAATAAACAACTCAGTTGCTTAGGTGTGAGGCCTCGATTTGGTCCAAAATCTAAGAGAAAAGCTAAGCAACTCGAGGCCTCAAATTCAGGAGGGACGATATTTAAAACGCCTGAAAAGCAAACCAAGAAACGTTTTTCATTAAGAATTAATCAAAAATTGTTGAGATATAACAAATATCACACTGTTGATAATGTCTAAAGTAAAGAGATCAAAGATCCAAGCATCATTTGGTATTTCATCATTTACAACATAACGAAATTCGACAACAACCTGCAGTTATACCTAAACAACTACTTAAGCAACTCCAGGCCTGATTTTTGAAAATTGCTAAGCAACTTGAGGTCTGACCCCGAAAATAGAGTTGCTTATAAAAAACGTGTAAGGAAAAACTAGTACGAGTTTGGTAAGCGAATGGGGAGTCAGTATTTTGAAAGATCAAAAATAAAATTTCAAATGTAAAATTTCAAAAGTAAAGTTAGGTATACTCTTTCACACGTTCCATTTCGGTCATTCTGACGATTGTACTCTGAGGAGTGTCAGACGAGGAAATCTTTTAAGTGCTTAATGTTTTCGCTACCTCGTAGCAATACTTTTGCTTAGCACTACAAACAAACTTTGTTAGAAATAGCATAACATACATCTTTTTTAATTAAAATTTAAAACATTTTACTGTCCTAGATTGGGAAGGAAAGCAACTGCAATCACATCCTCTTGAAGCATCTTAGAGAGGCGACGCCATAACCTCAAAACACATCATCTCCTTTCGACTCTTCCGTGTTACTGGCACATCGATCAATGTTGCATTTTGTCGAAGCAAGCCATAATACTTTAATTTTCAAGCTACTAATTAAAAGTTACCTAAAATTACAAAGGAGACTTTCAAAAAGTTTACTTGTGAGTCGGTTCTTTAAAAACTAAATATCATAAACAAGTGTCTCGAAACTGACCGATAATCAATTGGGACAGTCTGCTTGGCGACCATGAGCTTTAATCAAGCATTGAAGAAAGGCAAAAAGAAACAGTCTCTTGTGACAGTGGCTTTTCCAAAGATAGTGGTAACTGGATGTTCGGCGCAAAGTTTTCAGTACCAAGCAGCTACAAAAGTCAATAAAAAATATCTATGTGATACAGAGAGTAAACGCCCCGATAGATTCCCTACAGAAGACAGAGAAAAAAAGGAAGGAAAGAGAGCCAATCATAGAAGACTTAGCGTTTTTAGAGAATGGAAGAGGATCGACAAAGAATTAAAACAGAAATTCTCCATTTCCCCGGCAGCCCCCATGAGTATACAAGGAAAAGAGATGCATTTGACAGAAAAGGGCGGAGTTGAGACCGCTGTTTACGCTGGAGGTGCTGCCAAAAGAAATTTTAAGACAGGTGCAAAAGCCCAGCGTCTGAGAAACTGTAAAAATTGTCAGACGCACAATCGTTTACCTTCCAAAAGTTTCCTACCCAGACTTTAAAGATGAGGTATTTGGTACATTAACTTACTACGCGGATAATTTATTGTTCACATATTTAGGGCAAGGGTATTTACTACACGGATAATAAACAGATAGAGTAGTTCCTCTTTTAATACATACGAACATACGGTTCAGACATAAAGTTTCTAAATTTTTTACCGTTTGGCAACTCACCAAACGAATATCCTTGGAGACCTACCATGTGGATAATCGAGTAAAGGCAACTTCAAGGATTACGTTCCTTCATGTTTCATGCTTATGCAATCGTCAAGTGGTTATTTTCTGGTTAATACAATTTCCACTTTACATAATTCTTTCTAAACATATTTAAGTGACGTTTATTTGATCAGTTGAAAAAGCGAGATACTGCTACTTTAACACGTCTTTTAATGCTTCTTACTTAAGGCACACAAGAGTAAATACTACGTACAATATTTTGCTCAATTAATGACAATTTTATCGAATTTTAGGCCTGCACCTTGGGCTCATCATGTTCGTGTGCTTTTGTACGTCAAAGGTTGAGAAACTTTCGTATGGATCATGTATTACTAGTATTACGAATATAACCAATTACTTACTTACTTGGTCGCCTTCAGGCGAGCGACTACATGATTTTACCAAACTGCCCTGTCGACCATCAATGTTCTCAGTTCCTCTGACGTGACTCAACCAGCACATTGTCCGAGTACATCAACGTAACTTAATCGTGGTCTTCCTCTGGTCCGGTGACAAATATAAGATTATAATAATTTGGTCCGGTGACCAATATAAGATTATAATAATTTTATTTTTCATATTTTCTTTACTTTTAACAAATATGATCTTTAGTTAACTCCCAATCTGTTTAGTATCCCAGTATCTTCCGCATATATTCCTTACCCATGAATAAAATATTTAAACCTGATACTTTTTTACAAAGGTCATTTCCTTGCCTTCCCGCGTTTGCTTATTCTGAGTTTGGATGATAAGCCACGTTTCAAATTAAAATAGAATTCTCTAATCGGAATGTGTAGGTAGCACTACTTTTGGCTCTAGAGAACGGAACCAAACTAGTTCGCACAATCAAACTTAGTAAAGCCAGGACAAAAAGAGTGTCTAGGCACCAGAAGTATTGCGTTGCCTCAAAGGGGCCTAGTACCTATAGCTATCCGCCACTGTATATACCTGTCATCTATTGTAGCACATTTGATGTCAGTTAAGCTTAGATAAGTACTGTACGGTGCAGGGTGGCAGAAAACCGGGGAACGCGGGTACGCCGATCCCTCGAAGCGAGCTTAAGTCAAGCGAAGCGCGACCTCAGGCTGTATAAGTCATAAATCAAAAAATTGAGATTGATTGAAATATGGCTGTCAAGATATAAATATGTTGCCAGATCTTTCAGCATTCATATAGTATAAATTGTACAACAAACGTCGATCATCCTGTTTGATTTGATTAATTTTCAAAAGTGTTCCAGACCTCTTGTGTTTTATTATGCGCTGTATTTCTGTTTTGCGTCGCTATCTTATGAGATTGTTTCTTCTTGTATAGAAGCACGCTGTTTGAGATTGATGAACTGACTTTTTTGGTGTTCTAAATCAATATTCGTACTACTAACACTAAGGAACGGAACCAGTAAGAACTCCCTGAATTTTAATGTCATTGTAGATACAATACACTTAATTATGCAACAATGCAAATTCTTTACCTCACAGGAAATTTTGCCATTATTTCCCTCTAAGTTTTTAGTTTTCTGCCACCCTGGTACGGTGTTACACAGCCACAGATGCCATTGTTGCGAACTTGTGGAAATGGGAATACGGGAGATTTTTAAACCTATTTAAATGAAACGCAGGCCTGTGATACTTTGTAAATAAAACACCATTGAACTAGCACAAAGTTAAACCAGGGCCTCTGTAAAGTAAGTCCATAAATCGACTTGGTTAAATTATTGACAAAAATGGGACTTTCAGAAACAACAGAATGTTGCTGATTGGCTATTATGTTTGTCATGTGATTTAGACCATGCTACATTAAAAAATATGACTAGATTGTTGACAGGTAATATAATCAGCAGTTAATAACGATCGGTCGAAAACACTCCGGTGGGGCATCTAATCGAGGTTTTGCTCCTTCCGCTGCCAATGTGCATGCTGAATCTTTAGTTAGATTTCTCTCCTTTTAAATCTGCGTCCTCTGTCAAGCGTTTTCATTTAATGGTACTACCTTTCTCCTTTCCGCTGTTAAGCCGATATTGTTTGACTTTATGCATCTTGAAAGGAAGTAAAATTTTAAAAGACTTCAATGAAACTGCAACAGCAGCATCCAGTGGAATTAAATAACCAGGGTTTTTCATTTTTTATTTGATTAGGCTTCTCCATTTTTTACTATTTTACGTGAAGATTGACTGTATTTCACTGTCAAACGCTCTTACAGAGTGACTTTGTTTACAACTGATAACTCTGGCCTCGTTTTCATGCTCAATAATGATTGCGTCATAGTAATTCGGGAAGTGTCTATTTGACAAAACTTTAAAAAACTTATCCATGGTAAGCCTGAACCATTTGCTACCAACACGATGGGAGGGTGGAACGGCTCCCGTATGCATTTGTTTGATTTCTATGGCGTATGTATATATGCAGCCCTAAGCCAGTCTTCATAGATAGCATTTCGCTCTAGACTATAGAGACCTTTTGCAAATCTTGAAAAGTGTGTAACCGGGACGTTAATAGGTTATTGCTAATTAACTGGGCTGTACGTGATTGCAATCGAGTCAGTCTAAACTGCTGTACCGGTGTATGGGTTTTCCTCGGTATTTGTCATGTTAGAGTTTATTCGTATATTTAGAGAATTGGTTAGTTTCGTGTACGTCCCCATAACTCACGTTTCGAGCTGCATCAGTGCTTATTTACGCACAGCCTCGTTTCCATGTTAAATGGACATGAAACGTTTAGGTAGGATTTAGTTTTGTATTATATTATGATTTATATTATGGACTTGCCGAAAGGGCACATTATCGTCATTAAATATTTTATTACTTAAATTTGATTGGTTAAATTTTTAGTTATTCCTGTTTGTAGGAGTTAATGTAGAATGTATTCGATTGTAAATTCAGACGAAAGGAGACGCAATGATTGTATGTTGAAGTTAGATATCATGGAGATTAGATAGAGACTTTTATCTGCTGACTTTTGGGTCGTGTGTTTCTGCGCCCAACAAATATCTTGAACTAGCGAGAGTTGCGGCATGAAGATGAAGTTGCGTTAACCGGCAAAACTTAGAATGCTTCGGCTTTCAACGTATGTAAGGATTTGTTTTTAAACTGAAATATATAAATAATTATGATACAGGGATCAGACTTCCTTTTCTGCCGTATCCACTTCATTTTTTGTTTTCAAAACATGCCACCCTCTAGAAAGAAACATTTTTATGTCCGGTGAAGAGACTGAAGATCAACCCTTTCGTCAATCCCTCGAACAGCAAAATAAATATATGTTGCACGGTATATTATCATCACAACGCTTCAAATTTTATGTTTAAAACCAACAAATGTGTACATAAATAAACAACTAATTGCGCTACTTCAGTATGATACTCAGGGTGACAAATAAGCACCTTTAGATCTGCTTCAAACAAGATATATCTTATAAAATTTATAGAAAAATTGAAAAAAAGTAACAAAATAGCGCTGAGTTTTCATTTGCTAAGATTTACATGAATATATTTATGTTAATTTTTATGCAATATTGATTACGCATGCGCTTTCAACACTCTCGTACGGTACCCGATGAATCTATCAACTTGCTTCGACAGTACACTCGTAATTCCAAAACTGAAGGACTTGGGTACCTTATTCGCGATTCGGCAAATTGCAAAATAATGCAATGGTTCACCCGCTGGGTACCAAGTTAACGCAGTAAGATCCACATAAGTGAGATATAACTAAGTAAATGAGCAAGCATGAAGATGCTCAAGAAGATACCAGTAAAAACCGTCGACAAACCAATCTTTGCGCGAAGTTCGATGACATCAAAGAAAAGTTTA
This sequence comes from Alatinidae sp. Z8VKAUB7J3, assembly GCA_010016025.2. Taxonomy (NCBI): domain Eukaryota; kingdom Metazoa; phylum Cnidaria; class Cubozoa; order Carybdeida; family Alatinidae; species Alatinidae sp. Z8VKAUB7J3. The sequence continues at coordinate 140,535,266 of JAAAKM020006971.1, read as the reverse complement.
GATTTGACCGAGGGGCAAATACCTGAAAAAGGTCACGTACGCTATTTGCTAGTCTTGGAAAGGTAGGAAGGGGGGGGGGGAGGGTAATTTCATCTCCTAAGCAAAGATATTTAAGAGTCGTTCGTCTGTTTAGATGAACAGCGAAATGTACCTACAGGTTGTAAAGCGCAGAGTCATAAAAAAGAGCTCTGGCACTTTAGTCATGGCCCTTGAATGACATGTTTGACCTGTTGCAACAAGCAACACCATAAACGATTTTTCTGTCTCCTCTGTCAAGAGAAGGAGCTCACATATACTAAATGGTCTAAACCAGAATCTCTTTTAAGTCTCCGTCGACCTACTTTGGTCTAAACAGGGAAACACATTTTCTGTCTGACACTGGAGGGAACTTTCTCTGTCATTTGTTAGCAACGTCACGTTTATACTTTGCAAACTTGCACAAGTAGAGTTGTATCCGATCTACTTGGAATTCAGTAAAAAGAAACATGGCTTATAATTCAGGAATCAAAGTCTTGGATCTATCAGGTCTATTAGGTCTTGCAATTCACTAATTAGACCTGCAAAAACGCTACTTTTGCTGTGCTAAGCCATTTCCATAAATGACAACGTTCTCAAATCTATTCCAAAACGTAACGAGGAATATAAATACAAATATGAGGAGTAGAAAAAACAACAACTCTATACTATATCTTGACGTTCCCTTGTTGTTGAAGTTTGCGACCTATGCGCACATTTCAAGGGGATGCCGTTCAGACATCAAGCTGCGAGTTGATAAAGATGGGAGATGGCGGACTAACAAAAACTTTGTAGTTTGGCCTTTCCCTTTAGTCTTTTTGAGTCATACGAGTCCCCTCATTGTCAAGGTGTTTGGGTCCCCTTAGGAAACTTTAACATCCAAAGCCTCCCCCCAACAAAGGGAGAGCCAGCTCTGCAGTTGATGCCACTTTTGAGCGTAGAGCAAGGGCCTCATTTCCAAAATTTGCTGCAAGTCTGATCTTAAAAATAATTTTAATCTTGTTACTGTACTGTACTTTCTTGTTGCCATTAGTGACCTCTGAATTTGTCAATGATAACTATTTTCTTAGTTTTGAAGGGATTAATGCCCGAGCGTTTGTAGTATATTACGTACTAGTTACCAAACCTCTTCCGGCTGCGCAACATTATAAAAAGCTGTAATCATGTATCCAGAGGAGCTTATTCGGCTTGTGGAAATGAATAGCAGAGGTCATCGTATTTATAACCTACGTGCAAAGATAGCAGGAAAAGTATCTCGTTTGTCATCATTTTCGTATCACCAAGTGTTGTTTTGCTAGCGCGTGCGCAACAGCTTCTCTGGATTTGAGTGCTCTCCTGGTTTTGGCCGATTGCTTCGGATTTATTGCACTCATTGTGAAAGGCTCACTTCGTTGTAAATCCGAACAATAACTGCAGTCTGAAGATCTCAACACGACACTCCTTAGTTCTTCACCATTACACTTAATAAGCAGAAGATATCTGCATAAGAATTAAAAATCATCATCGTTTTCAAAATAAGAATTAGACTTGAATTAGAGAGGAATGCAGACATAAACACCTGCAGACGTTTCTCACCACCCAATCACCATCGAGTACGTGTGCATTACACTGAGATTGAATGAAAGGGCAAAAGTTGTGCAACTGAAGGATGTATTGTGTGTACCTGCCTATGCTGTCTTATAAATATGTTTTAAAGGAATTTTAACAACACTCTGAATATACGCGACTTTAGTGGAGAATCTCGTTAGGTCATAACGACCTTGGTTATGTAGAGGCAACTGACCCCACTGCTTATCAGGGGGCTAAACTGCGAGATTGGAAACGAAGTGCTCAGTACAGTACTTTCTAAAAGCCACTGCAAAAATGCCATTGGAAGTATCATGTAAGATGTGTCAAAGATCTGTCCTTAATTAAATTAACTTGCAAGTATATTTAGTCAAGGGAACCCGTTTGACTTGATAACTGCAAACCTATCGAAGCAGTTTTAGCATTTTGAAGATAATACTGTGCCGTGTGAGTAGTTGTCACTTAACTAAGGCTGTTCTAGTTTTGGCTTTAGTCGTCGTTATTTACAGGAAATAATAAAAAGAAGTATCTATGGATATACAGTGAAATAAAGGTCATCTTTTTCTATTTGATACCAGGTGCAACTGTATTGTAAGCCCGGAAAGTGTAAGAATAGTGCAACAATGTGCATTTCCGACAATCATGCTAGAAACCGCATTGGAGCTATACTCCTCTGTGCTAGAATTTATGCCTAAGATACAAAAGCGAGTCTACCCTTCGAAATTAGAGATAATTCTGCCTTTATTCGGTTTTATTCATATGCTTGACGGTTGTGTGACAAGAAGACTTTTGATAACACAGTCGTTCAGCATAAAAATGTGAATCTAATTATGTAAGTCTTATGAAACTTAACGCTTGAAATATTATGTGGGATTGCTGCGTTGCTGGTTGGCTGAGGTCTAACGTTTTGCCTAATGCTATCTACAAAAATTTTGTATATTCTTGAATGTTATGGCACAAAGACACGATTTTACGGTTTGTTACCTCCCAATAATGATGCAAAGTCCTAGTCTCAAAGCACTCTCAGAAGACAAAAAATGAAAAATTACATAGGTGCCATTGTAAAGTTAACATCGCTATATCTTGGTCCGTTTAATAGAAGAAGACAAAACAGAACTGGAAAACGTGGCAAGTTCAATACGATACATGGGCCTCCCCGAGTCAATAAAATAGATTTTTGGAAGGATACAGTTTAAAAGAATACATCCCTTAAAAATAGTAAACGGTAAGAACATGTTAAGATGAGAAAGCTTAAACTGTAGTGATGTAAGTACTACGGTAAGTGGATGGTCATAGTGTGTGGGTGTCATTCAAGACGTTTTATCCTCTCACTATCTTTGTATGGTTTTTCTAAAATTTTGACACAGGTACTTTACATCGGAACTAGATTATTAAGAACATAAGGGCTTTATATCATTGAAAATTAATAGGATATTAGAGAACTTTTAAAGGCTCTTTCAAACATCTTATATTATGTCAAGCCTTGATCATTCCAAAAATTCTTTAAAAAATACGTGTATCTATAAATATAAAATGTAGCAAAGATTATGATAACAGATGAAAGTAAACAATAGACATAGAGGTAAATATCAATTATTTTAAGAGTACCAAAAGTCCTTTCATCATCAAAAGTAAGCTCTGCTGGATCGTTTGTTTCATTACGATCGTTACACGCCCTATTTGATGTCTTCCCATCTCACATTTTGTATATGTTAGAAATACATTCTACTGCTCAATATCTACCTCAACAGGTGGCAATATGACCATCTGCTTAAACTAATGTAAGATTGTAGACAAATAAAAAGAGTCAAGGTATTGTGTGGTAAACCTTACATATTTTGTTAATATGAAATAATTTTCCTACATAACCCTGATGCCAGGAGACACAAGCCACTACAATGTTATTTTAGTGTTGTGGTGTTGATCAAAATACTAAATCCACATCAATACACTGAGATTAAGACAATAAAAACATTCATCTATTATTAAAACCATTTATTATCAAAATATAAAAGGTAGACCACAAGGACTGTCGTTCATAGTCATTCTCCTTTTCTAATCAGAAAATAATTTATTTCAGTGCTTAACAAGGATATTACCGAGACCTTTTCAATAAAAAGAACGTGTCCCAAGACCCTCTAAAAGTACCTTTATATGACTTATTCAGCGAGAATGCAATGTCCGAAATCAAATTTGTCCTGTGCTGATTTCTAGCTAACGCACGAGACTATTGAAACATGGGTAACGAAAGAGGCGTGGGAAGGACAGCTTTTATACTTATGGAACATCACGTAAGGCAGCATTTTCATAAGACTAGAGTCAAGAAGATATCAGAATCCCTTACTTAAATTAGGTGCTTCCAACATCAAAACAATTTTGCTTATACAAATAAATTCTTATAAAGTTCCTCAGCTAAGAAGTGTCATTTAAAACAATCCAAAATGTACAACATTACTGAAAGGACTGCTTATAAACATGATCGCAAGTCTTTAAACAAAAACTTAGAAATATGCAATACAGATACAAATATGAATACACAAAATGGACAGCTAGCGTGGGAGAAGACGAAGGGGAAAGACTTCACTTTTCTATGCAAAGGAAAATTCTCACATGCAGCATAAAAACTCTCTCTAATGAGAGCTCTAAAGTTACTTTACCCTTTGCACTATTTTAGAGTAACTAGGATCAAGGTGGTAAATGGGTAATGCTAGGAGTTTCATGTGGACCTCCATTCAACTTGGGGTTTTCGTCCATTTACACGTAAGGGGGACCCTCATAGTTCTGCTGCTTCAATCATGGTCTCTACCTTTAATCCTTTACTCGCCGAGGTCATGATTAATGTCTCCTCAACGAGCAGACTTCACATACAGAATAGAACAAGTTGTTAGAGGCCTTTCCTTATTTGGTTAATGTGGGCAATAGCTTAACCGTGTTCGCTCTCAGATATAATTTTCAAGGAAGAGTCACGTATGGCAGAACCTGGACAGTACCAAATAGTTTGTGAATTGAAAAGAAACTGCACATGACGTAAAGTTGCACGACTTCCTTTTCAACATATCGTATTCGTTACATTCCAGCATTCTTCCAGGTCGTTGTCTTAAAGAATATTTAGTGATAGTTAGTTTGACTTTTTATGAAATAATTTAAGACTGGTTCTTTTATTTGATCTTTTACGTTTTCATTATTTGACATGTACCAGCAACTTTGCCAAGCTTAGGATAACACGGAGCTAAAGCATAAAACTTTACAGTGAAAACATAGCAGACGTCATCAAACATAGAAGATTTGCTGGTTTTACAAAGAGACAAGATACAATTTTGCAGAGGGGGCTTTGACATTTTCGTCCTTAATATCATCAACGACTGTTAGACGTGATTTGTAGTCTTGTCTTGCAGGTACGGTCAAAGGGTACTGCAGTGAAGCCTATTATGATGAACCTTTGTTAACCACACTTTATTTTTTAGATGACACCGAAGTGGACAAAGTTGAACATTAGTTGCCCAAAACAGCTTTCGGTTTCGCAGTACGTGTTCTTCCTGACTTTCACATGCTACTTATTTTCCACAGATTATCTTCTTTGACCTGTACAACTACTCACTCTTTCTGTTGAGATGCAGTAGTGTCGTTTTACTTTCGTAAGCACGAGAATTGTGATCATTCTTTAGAAACGATTAAAAGATGATTCAGTGCAGGGTTCTGGATAGAAAACATATCTTATAGCAGCAAATAACTATGTTTTTACCAGAGTTATATCGGTTTCAAGGTGGAACCACACTGACCACGACCCTCCCTCCCAAGGATCTTACTTTTGTATTTCCAACTAAAGATAGGCTGATTGGAGACTTTGGTTGGTTTTGGAATGCTCCCTCAGAACAATAACAATAAGGATGTGGGTCAATGAGGGAGCATGGGAGAAGAAATCCATGCAATCGACATTGCTGGGTGTTAAAATTGGTTTCCTTGTCATCAATTGCTCCATTTTCCATTATTTCGCACGTCGTGGTAAATCATCCGTCTTAGTTTCGTAACTAGCGCCCACTGCAACAAACGAACAGATCAATGTCACCCGTCTTCTTACACAGCCCTGTTGCTTGATGGCAACGTCCCACTGGGGGCGGATCCACCTAGTTTGGGAATCAGTGGTGTAGACGTTTGGTTTCAAGCAGGGTGTTCTTTACTGGTTCCAAGCTTAGTACTCATGCAACGTTCCCATCTTCTTAAGGGCCTTCTTGACAGATTATTGCCTTAGTGGGCCCTACTAATCAGTTCTGAAACGAGGAAAATAAAAGCAATAAGCAGTTAATTATATTTCCCGTTCGTCCTATTTGCATGGATTGCTTTGACCCGTTTGCTTCAAACAGCTCTATCTTCCTTTGCTCCTAGAAGATCTTCAACATCACATTCTACATCTAAATAGTTGATTTATTAATCTTCATCGTCGTCAACAAGTTGTTAAGTGCCCATTTTTAATAAGTTATTGAATGAAATCACTAATGATTTCTATATTTTTCTTCTAATCAAGACTTTTGTAAATACGAAATAAATACAGTCCTCACAAATTTTGGAGTTGTCAGTTTTGTACCAATCCGTTCGCGCCAGCATATTTCACAACACACGTTAACAATAATGACTTAAACTACAATCTTACCATCAAACCAGTTCGCATAGATGCTCCTGAAAACTTTCCCTGCCGAATCGAGCGAATCGCACTTTACATAAACACAGCCCTGTGGAACGAGAAAGAAAAAATATCAATGATGATAAAATAACTGGAATTTTACTGCTGTCACTATTGTTGTCATCTTCCAAGCTACGGTTTTCAATGTCGGCAGTGTCCCAATCAAAGACTCCTGATGAGCAGTGGGCCTGATTTTGAAACTATACTAAATAAACAGAAAAACCGCTAACTAATACATAAGGGGCAGCTGCGGCGTCCAAGTGCAATGGCCTTCAATTTAGGCTGCGGGGCAGAGCAGTAAGCCATGAGGCAGGCTCAACCGCCCAGTAGGACCGCCTCTTGCGGATCATATAAAGAATCTCTCATTAATGACAACAGACAGTATATCCACTTCTTGCCAAAAGACCGAGAAGCGATTTCCAATGACCCCACGTGCTAATGACATGACAATATCAAATGAAGACCTTACTGCTAAAGGATCTTTAGTAATTACTGTCCTAGAAGGACTTTTACGGGCTTCGACAAATGAGGTGGTACATTGAAATAACTTTTGTCTGAAATAAACCCATCTTACGTTTTCTCTGGCGAAATTTCTTGTTAAATTTTCAAGTGCTATTTACGGCAAAATGCTACGCCGTCGATCAATTGAAAACGTACAAGTCTTAAGATTTTAACATACATACAGCGAATATTATGAATACCGCGCTTTGAATACAAAGGTGAACTGCTGCACAATGACAATGGGAAACTGATGGCAGTATCTGACGAAGACAATTATCAAGGTGATACAGATTCTGTATCCAAAAGTACTATCCAAAATTCTGCGTGCTCTAAGAATCACCTGCCAATTTTGGCGTATTCTAAAGAACTTAAATCCTCTATTAACACTGAGACCTACTCTAAAACGCGTAATTGTATTCTACGGAACTTAACGGTACCCGATTATACTTAAGAGTAATCTGTAGAACTTAAGAGTATTCTACAAAACCACGGCCTAACCTACAATACTTAAGAGTATCCTACAACTTAAAAAGCGTATTCTACAAGGCTTAAAATTATTCTACATCGACCGAGCGTATTCTACAACACTTAATGGTAACCTGCTGAACGTATTCTACAACTTGTCAAACGTATTCTACAACATTTCAGGGTAATTTGTTGAACGTGTTCTACAACTTGTAAGCGTATTCTACCACACTTCATGGAAATCTGTTGAATATTAAGTTTATTTTGCAATACCCACAGCCTAACCTACAATACTTAAGAGCATTCTACAACTTGCCAGCGTATTCTAAAACACTTAAGAGTATCTACTGAACTTGAGAGAACTCTACAGCACTTACACGCATTCTACAACCATCTAAGGCGTAGCATACAACACTGAAGAGTATACCACAATGTGTATGCGTACTCCAAAGAACCTACGAGTATTCTCCAACACCTAAACGTACTCTGCAGCACTGCCGCCATGCAACAATCTATGAAACACTCTCGTTAAATAATAATGAGGTTGTACAGTGCCTCATCTAGTCTATACGGGAAACAATATGGGAGCAATTTGATCACTCAAATTTCAATCCTGTACTTTAATTAAATGTATAATTTCCATTCTCCATTTTTCTACCCAACCATCTCCTTAGCAAAACATTCCCCTAAATTCAAGTTCCTTACACCCCAATAACTTCTCATTTTTGTTAGGTTTTGTTCTTCCCTGGACCGTATACGTGGGATTTTTCTTTCTTGTAAAAGTACCCATTCTGAACACGCGTAGTAGTCGTATTGGCAACCATATCTCATTCTGACGACTCTTTCCGTTGATTTCAACTCCATTGTAACCGTGCTATTTCTTTGTAGAAAAGTTCCTTCCTTGCAATGATTCTATCCTGTGTCATTTCCTCTAAGCTTCCAACTTGAAACGTTACCTTCCTACTTTCCATTGATCAGCAAATAAGTATTAATAAATGCGTTGCATTTGACGGTAATCAGCAGTTAAGGTCAAGAGACATACAATACTAATTTAGAAGAAATTTCCTTCGCATTCAGCAAGAACACATCACAGAAAGACGCTAGAGAGGCGATAGAAATTGCAAAGAAATTTGAAAACTTAAGCACGTATGCTTACAGAAAAGTTGAACGACATAAAAATTTGTATTTTGTTTCTGAAGTCGTATATTAAGCAGTGAGATCCAACGTAACAGCTGTGGCTTAGCAAATCTTAGTAAATTAGCAAAAACTAGAGCTCTATTGAACCTTGTGGGAACTTCGTATGCCTAGTTGCTTCTTAAGCTTGCATCTTTAATTCTCCGATCCAGGTTTGATTTCGCCGAGCAGCAGTCCAAGACTTCATCTACTTCGTACGAGTAACATTTCATAAGAGTAACACTGCCCTCGTGGGTCTGTTAATGAAACTGTACTTATCTTGGAAGGAGGCTCACTCCATCAATGGCTATTACCAACCAGTCGCCGCCACACTGAAACTATTCTTAACAGAAAAAAATCTAAACAATCTCATTCCCACGCACACGTAAATCTAAACAATCTCATCCCCACATACACATAAGCGGGGAGCACGGATCCGCAACTCTGTCAAATCACACGATGACGCAACCAAAGGAGAGATTCAATCGCTCAGTTGGATCGCTTCTCTATTATGGCCACCTTAAATAATGGGCCTTTCCTAAGTTGCCACAACCCCTAATGCGGAGTCAAACTACACATGGATTATTGTAACTATGCAAGTTATGGGGAGTCCTAAAAAGCATAACTTTACAACCAAAATTAAGACGAAAGGGCAGCTTGAGGTACGCAAGTCTGCTTATTTGTTTTACTGACCTCTGTCGACGCCTTGTCAACAAATATGTGCAGAATATTGGCTCCATCCGAGCTACATTTCTCGAGCAATGCGTCTCGAATCTTCAAGTCCCATTCATCTTGAGTTTCTCTGAACAGGGTACAAATAAGGCAAAATGATATGACTGAGAGAGGAAATATGGAAAGTAAGCAAGTACCTTACAACTAGTAAAAGATTTAAATCATAAAGAAAAGACTACAGAATCCAAGAACACTAAAGATAACCATAATATGAAAATTTGATGATAATAATGAAAAGGTCCTTAAGTACGCTTTGAATAACAGTAGTAAGCGTCCGCAATTTCCAACAAGGGTTTGAATTAGAATTCGATCCAATTTGAAGCCCCTAAACATCGATGAGATATTTGAAGGAATTATAGTCTCCTGAGACTGCCCCTAACGTGTCTTCAAAACCTTAAATATCACCTTCCAACCTCAACTACAGAAATTCTTAATCTGAGCCCTCGTTATTGTAGCCAAGACACCTTTCTACGATTCCTTGTAACCCAGCATAATTTATCATACGACATCCCTCTGCTCTTTTAGTAGCAGTACTGATTCCCCTCCAGATGAAGAAGTTATGCCTCACAAATATATTTCAAAGGTATCGTTTAAACCGACAAGTACAGTTGGGTGCAAATCCTTCTCTTATTTCTAGATACTACTCTGTACTTTTCAGTAGCACCCTCTATGTATTTTGCGACGGTTCCTTTATTTGAGAACCTATAGTTAACTGATTTTAACTCACAAACATAAAACTGGACTTCATTCACAAATACTTCATATGGGAAAAAATTTATGAAGACCAGTAATTTTTTTCCAAAAAACACGTACATGAAGCATAACCTACCTTAAGGCATTGAGATAATGTTATGAACTAAAATATCGATGCTTAACTCTGCATATATAACAAAATATTTAGTAAAAGAGTTAAATACTTACGTCGGACCTCCATGCATACATCGTATCTTCAGACAAGGCGTAGGCGTCACAATGGGCATGCGCACAACTTGCTCCAATTTTGCAAATGCTATCGGGAGAGACGTTTGAAAGTAGTATTTCATAACAATTGCTACAAAGGAAATTCTGAGCTTAAGAATAGTTATTTTTCGTGTTATAAGGCCCCTTTGTCAGTCAATTCGTTTCAAAATACGAAGATTGTAAATGATCTTTTTGCTTTTATAGAACCAACCGTTTGGTTGCAATGAAGATAAAACTCATTATTTGAGTATTATGGATATTGAAACAAACTCACAGACAGTCGATTTCTTGAGATTTTCAATGTCACTGCGGCACTTCATACGTATGAAGGGTGAACAGGCATATGACATTAACAAGATATTCTACGGGAGCTGATCCTCCTTAGATCCATGTGA
>JAAAKM020006971.1:140503486-140524681 GCA_010016025.2 Alatinidae sp. Z8VKAUB7J3 | reverse complement strand
CCTGCAGTAAAAGAAACCATTTCTTGGCCTACGAATGTCATATTCATAATCACTACGGGTCACATCACAATTTCTTTTCAAAGTTTGTATGCACCAAGGACATACACATGTCGCTTTCCTCGACAACATAAGTACTACTCCTTCAATACAATACAGTTACAACTGAATGAAACTACTATATGAAGGTCATGAGTGCCCAACCAGCATACAATGACATGCCACCACAAAGAATTCCATATATCATCCCGACTTTTAACATTTCGCCAATTGCAAACCATTCTCCGGATGTTTCCAGGTTTCCTAGGACTACTCACGAGCTATGACTGCTTTTAAAGATTGTTCAAATTTTTATGCCGACTATTAAGTACAATGTTCACCTAAACGTACCTGGACCTTGCCAATATTTGCCCCTTTCTATATCAGGCCCCTAGAATGGCAGTGAATAGAAATAAATCAGTATCACGAACCAATGTAAAACTAACAACAGAACAATTTTCTAAGATACCTATCATCTCTACTTTCTACTAATTCCAACATGTTTATCTGGATTTAAGTATACAGCAACCAAACCCGAGTCATATTCTAATTACCACGGGCCTGGCTGCAAGGGATAAATATCTTCATAACGGCCACTTAACAAATGATCTACACGTCAATCCCAAAAGGCTCGATTTTGAAACTACCCTAAATAAATAGTAAATCCACCAAACAAAGAGCAGATTGAGTGTCCAAGGCCAATGTCCCTCAATTTAGGTTACCGGGTAAAGACGCAAGTCACGAGGCAGGGTCAACCGCTCAGTAGGACCGCCTATTACAGATCATGGCAAGAATCTGTCATCAGTGAGAACATACACTACACCCATTCCTTGCTAAAAGACCGACAAGCTATCAACCCCAAATTACTTCACTGATACCTAGATCTAACTATCTTTCGTTGTTAGCCCCATCATTAAGTTAGATATCTAAGACTGATACTTTGCGTCAGGGATACATAGATTTTCTAGAAATACATGAAATTGGACGAAGGGCTTGGTGTGGGAGTTCCTGCATAAATCCCGACCGATTTTTTCAATGACAATATATCCATCAAATGTCTTCCAGTCATAAAGTATTCGTAACTTATGTACCGCATGGAGGCTCCTTAAACCCTTGCAGATGCACTCCCACGCTAGAACTAATCCCTTGAATTCTCTTTACCTGAGTAAACACCAAGGCTTACAATTGGTACTCTAAACTGTGTCGCACCTGAATTATGATGCGCCTGAATTACGTCGCACCTGTAACCTGCATGTAAAAGAAACCATTTCTTGGCCTACGAATGTCATATGCATAATCTCTACGGGTCACATCACAATTTCTTTTCAAAGTTTCTATACACCAAGGATATTTCACTGTATTGGCCTAATCTCTCATTTGTTGGTTCTGTGTGACTTGATCTCTCCTTATTAACCCTGTAATCTCTGTTTTAAGTTTTCCCGGAACGTTAAACAACTGCACAGCTTGTGCAAGTGAAACTGTTGTAACCTGTGACTATCTTCCGTGTTTTGGGGCAGAACGAATTCCAGGAGATATATTGGCCGGAAAATGTAGGTTTTCTATACACGCTGGTGCGGAATTTAGTGCCATCTTTTTCGATCAAAACATCAGGGAACGGTAGTGAATTGTTGTGTACCTTCTCAAAAGTAAATTTTAGAGCTTGGTGTAAGCAGTTTAAGTTTTTCAGGAATTCGTCGCATTCGGACTCCTTTTCAAATATTGCAAATGTGTCATCGACATAACGGAACTAAACAATGGGCTTTTGGCAGGATTCAAACAGCTGAAGTTCATGAAAGCCAACAAAGATATTAGCTAATGCTGGACCCAAGGGACTTCCTATGCTTACCTCGTTCTGTTGTCGGTACATTTCATTATTGAGGCTGAATTCAACACCACGTGTCGCAACTTCCTTCAATTCGATAAAAACTTCTTCAGGGAATTGGGGAGGGACAAGGTTACCTCTATACAGTGCATCAGCGCATATCTTTATTGTCTCATCTAAGGGAACGTTTGTAAACAAGTCACAGATGGCGAAAGAACACAAAAAACTTTCCTTGGAACCGAAATCAAGGTTTTGGGTAGTGTCAGACGAGAAAAGTTTTTCAGTACACAATGTTTTCGCTATTTCGTGTAATATTCTTGTTTTTTACCACAAACAAACTATATAATAAACCTAAGGATCTAGTTTCTTCAAAACTCTTCCAGTTTCAACCTCAAATGTTTCTTAATTTATCCTGTTTCAGCCTTCAAAGTTTCTTAAGACGTACTTCCTTGAAATCATTTAAGACACTTTCACAAAATACCATTTTAACTTAAAATACGTTTGTAGGACCTACATATTTTTTTGAGTTTTAGAGGTAATATATATGGACTGTTGAAGGAAAATTTTATTTCCACCCGTACTTTTCACGAATAATTCTTAGCTTGTCGATTAGTTCGGCCTGCCTAAGTTTCTTAAGAGTTTCTTAAATTTTCCCAAATCTGAGCGTAAGGTTTCATATAGACTGGTTTCTTATAAGAAAAACAACGTGTAGCCTAACGGTCATTGCTTGATACACACGATTCAGCTGTCAGTTTTGCAATTGGATATATCAGACGATATCTAGTAAATATTTGGAACGAAAAACAGACTTTTAGTCCTCGGGACAAGCCCAAATCTTTAACTGTGGGACAAATGTAAGAACTTTAAATATGTGGCTCGAAAGTAAGGGCTCACAGGTCTATATCAGCTTTGAATTAGGAAGGTTCCTGGATATTTGTCTTCCTGATCACAAAGCACCAGCAGTACTTAAAGATCGATAAGCAACAACCCAATTCTCAGTGATTAACCACTGGAGCGTCAGTTAAACGTTGAGTAAATTTGATCAAAGATCGTCCAAGGTACTTCATTGCCATAACACTTGCGGAAAATGAAACAAAGATGCTGGTCCTTAAGGTTCTAAAAGTACATGTTCTTCTCCTTACGAATATTGGTTTTGCCAAAGGTAAACATTTTATTAACATGTTGTCTCTGCAATTATATGTTATTGTAGATATTTCTCGTCCAACTTGAACTGACAAGCTTATACGGGTGATTACCTGCAAACTACAGACAAGATATCATTTCTTTACGTATATCCTCCACTTCTACCGTTGCAAGGTATAGCAGACTAGGTATTTTGACAGTCTATGTACAGTAAATCACTCCTCGCCATCAATGTTTACAATGATTCGGGTCCTAGAACTATCTCCCGGCCTTAGTAACTATCGAGCTGGAAAACGGGTTCAGAATTCTCAGCATGTCAACGATGGGTCGTTCTTTTATAATGACAGTATTCCTGGATGTGTCCCTTTCAATATAAGTTTCCAATTATTTAGAAAGCAAAGAAACTTATGATTTCACTCACAATTTGTACGCACAAAGGTACCTGAGAAAGAATACTCTCTACTACAAGAATGGTATTGATGTTTATGGCAAACTTTTATGCCTGTAGCATAATTATTTTGATTCTGTCCCATCCAAATGGCTCGATAGTTATGTCCACCGGACAGTGATGTCGTTGTCAGGTGAAAGCCAAACTTCAGTTAAGGCCAAACAAGCAAATGGATTAACGAGTGTAGAGTAGCTTGGGAATAAGCATTGCAAATACAGATCGTAGTACGTGCTTTAACGGCATATTCATTTTCAGGCACGTGTCGTCAATAAATGCAATTCCATGCCGGCCTTAAAATTGTCCCTAAATTGTCCCTTATTCTGTTCAAAGCTTGTTACTTATTTCATTCCACTATCAGTCAATTTTAATGTTAATGCTGCCATTAATGGAAGCAGGCTCCCTTTTCCAACTGAAAAGCGTACTGCACAAGATGAAAGACAGACTCCGACAGAAACTGCTTGTATGTACGCTATAACTGCTCTCCGTTGTCATGCCAACAATTGCCATGGGTACTTTAATTCGATTTTGTGCGAGAGAGTTGCTTTGCCAGTGCTTTTTAAGCAAGAACTTATGAATGCACTTTTTGCAGCCTGCGTTTAAACTCCCGAATTAAGAGCCATCGTAGAAGCAGGAATTTTAGACGATTAAGTAGACATTGACCCTTCAACTTTTAACTACATATAATTTATTTGTAGATAATATTTAATAACGGAATCATTAGTTAAATGCTTTGACCGGTTTCGTTGCACTCTCATTAGAATGGCTCGTGCAAAGAACGAGTTGTTCAGACATTCAAACACCATTTATGATAACTCGCAAACAAAGAAAGGGATCGAAGCAAAAATTTGTCGATCTCTGATTGGACAATCGTAAAGACCTACCATTCTGCACGAGCCATTCGGATGAGGGTGCAACGAAGCCGGTCAATGACATTTCACTAATGATTCCGTTATTAAATATTATCTACAGGAATCTTTTCCGATACATGTACTTTACTAATATCGAAAATTATAGGCACGCTGAATGCATGGTTTATTAATGTATTAACTTTCTTCTAAAGAAAGGAAGCGTATTATTATACATTAAAATTGTTAGTGTGTAATACTTTCAACTTTGTAGCTGAATCATGATTTTTAAAATTTAACATCATAAACAAATACAACTCTTTCTTTTTAGATTTAGTTGTTCCATACCCATCCTGATAGTCACGGCACTTCCCTATACCGTTTGCATTAAAATTCCTTAGAGAGACCTTTGACACTGAGTAAAAACATAAACACAACTACCTTATTTCTCTAGTCGTCATATTAGCACACAATCATACATCGGTTGTATATCGACATCCAGCTCGACGCAATTTGAGACCACTTTCTCTGCGCCATGTGACTTGACTAAGGAAAGGTTGCCGTCCGGCCAGCCATACTTTCCAAAGCGCATTGGAAATAGAAAGCTTTTCTACAAAGTGTTAGTACTTTTTACATTTATTTTATAAGGTAGCAAAATTCAGCATTGATGTAGATCTAATTCAGTCACAGAATCTATTCAATGCCAAAATAAGGTATACAAACTTTTGATCAAGCATGCTTTATAGTAACACAATACAATAAACATGTCATTTTACCTAGTATCACGCGACTTGTGTATGTTCTAAAAGTAATAAGAACTAGAAAATCCATCCTATAATGTGAATAGTCTACTACTGGTTTAACTATTTATAATGATAGGCGCAACGGACGAAAAATATTGTGGGGGCTGTGGATTATTTTCCCGAAAAAGTACTCCTTTTCCTGAAAATTATTGGGACCTGAATCGACGGTTCTGCAGACGGTTGAATCAAAGGGGGATAGGGTAAACTACCGCCACTTTGAATTGGAAATATTTCCTTAATGCTACGTCAATGAATGACACGTACAGTGAACGAACTTTTGTTTAAAATTTTAGCCCGAAAAATATAAGCTCCCCTCAGCCCTTTTGACCATGCGCCCATGTTTATAATAAAAATAGAAAAGAATTACTGACGCTACTCAGAAAAACCGTTTTGTTCCAGCTTCGAATCCTTGCTTTTGTGGGTATGTCACTAAAAATATACACTTCCTAACAACTGTGTGATGCAATCCTATTTTGTGTTCTTTAAGCATGATATGTCCGGAAGGAAGATGTGCCGTTATCTTTGGAACATCTCTTTTACTGACTTATGCAAGAAACATACATCAACAATGCCATCTCTACTGGGAAATGGGGTCCTCGTTGGAGCAGTATTCCTTATTCGATTGAACGCCTGTTTGGTTACTCTTTCAAAAGAACAATCTTGCTAATTTATGTCAAAGCAGGGAGTGGCATTGAATTACAAGATCTCCCTAAAAATAAATATGTTTTGTTGATCATTAGGTCTGTCACACTCTGAGTTTTAACTTAACGCAAAACTGGCTTAACTCGGCATCTTATTGTTCCAGAAAATGGAAGCGCAATTTGTGTAACGTAAACACCTATGGTGAATTTTTAACGTTAACGAGGAAAGTATAAAGTCTCTGCCTTGCCAGGGAAAAGAGGTCGCTTTTCAGCAAATTTGTTTACAAGAAATCTTTCGCGATTTAAAAAGAGCTTACACGCAGATAGTATCAATATTTGACAGCGTAAACAAGAATTATAAGCACATACGCGGACAGGACAGTAGCCCTGGGCCCCGCGCTCAAGATGGCCCCGCCCTCAAGAGTATCACAACCAAAAACGTCCATCGGCCATTCAGTCAGTTTCTCTTTTCGTACTCTTTGATGTATACACACGCTGCACTGCATATAAGAATTATTACACACGATAGGCACTGTTAAAGCCCCATATTATGTGAGCTAAATTGGGTGAGATATTGACAAATATACATCTCCTTAATAGGGTCTCGCGTTGGAAATGTACCCAGGGCCCAACACGTCGGAAAACTGCCCCTGAGCACATACAAAGATTTTTATGATAAGAAAAATTAAAATCTTGTTCCATTTTCTCCGCATACCAATGCTGTAAAAGCTCTTATGATGCAAAAGAAAGTCCATAGATGATAAAATTATTTTACAATTGTGTGTTATCTTACAACGTGTCTGTGCTTGCTGATATGAAGACAGAACTTTGCATAGTTGTAGCCACTTTCTCTGAGATTGTATCTTAAGAATGATCATAATTTATTTGGAATTTATCTTTATTTGTTAAAACTAACAAATTTTTGTCTTATTTTTCAGCGATTTCTGCTTTAAACGTCACAACACAGCAAAGAGGAAGGAATCCATCATTTGATAAAAGGATCTTATGTTTTGGGGATTCCTTAACTCAGGGATATATTTCATCCAATGAACCTTTTCACCCCTATACTATAAAACTCTCGGAATTTCTGAATGCCAACACATCAGATAGAGGGCCTCATTATTTTGTTTACAATGTTGGATTAAGACGAGAATGTGTTACCACTAACATGACTGATCGATTACCAGGAATCATCAATGGAAGTGTTCCTATCGATTTAGTAATCATCTTGGGAGGAACTAATGATCTTGGAGAGACGAGGTGCCCTTACAACAAAAATTTGTTTATGGCACTTAAAGATCTCCATGAAGCATGTCATGCGCTTAACATACGGACTGTTGCTGTTACAATCCCGGAAGCAGATAATAACGATAAACCTTATCGAGCACAAAATCATCCACTTTGGCTTTCTGTCAATCAGAATCTAAGAGACTATGCTTATAGGCATCAAAATTTTGTTATTCTCTGTGACTTGGCAGAGCAGCTACCCTTTGAATCACTAGACGAGGATACAAAGAAGGACATGTGGTATGACAGTACTCATTTCACCGCCAAGGGCTACGACAATATGGGAAAAATTATTTATGAATGCATCAGAAACAAAATATAGTGAAAGAATGAAACCAACAAGAAAGAAAAAAACAAAATATAGTGAAAGGATGAAACCAACAAGAATCGAAAACAATATATATTGAAAGGATGAAACCAACAAGAATCGAAAACAAAATATAGTGAAAGGATAAAACCAACAAAAATCGAAAACAAAATATAGTGAAAGGATGAAACCAACAAGAATCAAAAACGAAATATAGTGAAAGGATGAAACCAACGAATGGTGACAAACCACAGGTGAGCAATGCCTGCTTTAATGACTGGATCAATGTCATCGCCGTAGCCACACCATTTGAGAAACGCCTGCATTTCTTTTTCCAAACGATCGGCATCAGGGGCTTCAAAGTGAACCTTCTCTTTGCCAATTGGGCCAGAAACAACCTGCATTGGGCCTGCGTCGATGGTACGCCAGCCGCCAACAGTGATTTTATGCATGCCACTTCGTCCTGTAGGGAATAGCGCAGCATGCCAATCAAGAAGACGGTCTTTGGTCAGCGGCTTGAAAAACTGCTGCGTAGCATCCAGCATCATCTCAACGATGCCTTCCACATCTCGGCTCGCGGGAATAAGACCGGCAATATCAATCCCAAGCCTACGGGCAATAGAGGAGCGAACTTCATCCGGATTCAGGTTTTCACCCTCTATAGCAGAGGATTTGACTACGTCATTGGTCAGTGTGCTTAGGCTGGCTTCGCACTTGAGCTCAAAGCCCAGCCCTTCCATGCGACCAAGCAAGCGTCCTTGGCGATGGCGTATATCAGCCAACTTGGATGCAAGGGATTCCATATCCCATGTAAAGTTTGGCCAGTTTTGATGTTCATGAACCCACATATTAATCACCGCATTATTTAAGGTGATCATAGGTGATATTCACCGCAAGGTCAAGATGAATCACCGTATATTATGCGGTGATTAAGCCCGCTATTCACCGCAATACTGATTATTAAGTCCTGAGTATTGGCACGTTAACAACATCTGCCGCTTCGCATAATGCTTGATCAAGTGTGGCGAGCGGTAATTCAAAACGCTGAGCCAATTCCAGATAAGCAGCATCATACAGTGTTAATCCGCATCGGTCGGCCAAATGCAAAGTAGTACGCCATGCCTGGAAATCTGTTTCCGTATCTACTACAATAGCTAAAGCAGCTAAGTCAATCAGTGATGCATCTCGAAATGCAGTATCAATTCTGTTTCGCCGAATTGCCATTTGGAGCGCATTGGCTACTTCCAAACGCCATAGCGATGGAACAATTGCGCTCGTTTCCATAACTTGATGCAATGCAGCATCGGCCTGTTGAGAATATTCGTCTTCGAACAGCCAGGCTAATGTCATTGAACTGTCGAGAACAAGACTCACGGCCTACCCTCATTTATCAAGTCCTTAATTTCAAGCTCTCCTAGTGTCATACCTTTTCTGCGCACAGCAATATTAGCAGCCGCCTGGCGTGCTTTAGTACGGTCAAATTTATCCTGAGCTGAAACCAGACGCGCCACAGCTTTGCCATGCCGTGTAATAACAACTTCCTCGCCACTTTCAACCCAGTCTAGCAATGCACCAAATTTGTTCTTTGCTTCAAATGCTCCGATCTCTTTCATATTAAATACCCTCAAAAAAACAAGCTAGCTTACATCTAGGCTAAATTATATTATAAAGCACTTTTAACCTCAAAATGTCCCGTACTATTCGAAAAACTATTCTCCAAGTATTTTCTATTGTATAGACAACTTGTTGTTTGGCCATAAGCCTGTAAGATAAGCCGCATGATCGAAAAGATACAATTATTGATTCACCTTTTTGTGACGCTTGCCAAGCTTTTTAAGCCGGGCGGAATTAAAGCTGTGATGGCAGAAAACCTGTTACTGAAACAACAACTGATCACATTAAAACGTCAACGATCGCGCTCACCTCGATTAACCTCTTTTGATCGTGTCTTGTTTGGTTATCTGATATTTTTTATCAGCAAAAAACGGCTACAGAAAATAGCGGTTATTTTAAAGCCCGCCACACTTTTGAAATTTCATCAGACATTGGTTAAACGAAAATACAGCAAACTTTTTTCTAGTAAGACACAAACAAAACCTGGTCGAAAAGGACCTGAACAGGAATTAATTGAGCTTGTGGTTGAAATGAAACGGCGAAATCCACGATTCGGATATGGTCGCATTGCTATGCAGATTTTTAAGGAATTCGGTATAGATATCAGTCGATTCGCTGTGGCTCGAATTCTGCGCCAAAATTATAAAAATATACCGGATAACAATGGCCCGTCTTGGCTGACATTCATGGGGCATGCGAAAGACAGTTTTTGGTCAGTAGATTTATTCCGTTGCGAATCAATTCTGCTAAAGTCATACTGGGTAATGCTTGTAATCGATATTTATAGTCGAAGAATTATCGGTTTTTCTATACAGTCTGGCAACCCTGACGGTATTACAACTTGTTGCATGTTTAACAAAATAATCGTCGGCAAAACATTTCCAAAATGTTTGAGCTCGGACAACGACCCTTTATTTGAATCTCATCGCTGGCAAGCAAACCTGAGGATATTAGGAATCAAAGAAATCAAAACAGTTCCGGGCACACCAACTTCTCATCCTTTTATTGAACGCAGCATAGGGCTTTGCCGACAGGAATTTTTGAATCATGTGCCATTTTGGAATGCCGAAGATCTGGCTAGAAAACTAAACCATTATCAAGATTACTTCAATGAAACGAGGGCGCATTCGTCATTGGACAGGAAAACACCCAATCAAAAAGCATCAAATGATGATATTCCTAACGAAAAAACATTGTCCTTGGGAAATCATCGCTGGAAATCATTCTGTCATGGGCTATTCAATTTGCCCGTTGTTGCTTAAATATAGCATTTCGCACAGGACAGGATCATCGACGCTAACAATCAATCAATCGTTGCCGCCTACGAGAAAAAGATTAAGGAACTGGAAGAATGCAAGGCCGTTTTGGATGAAAAAATCGCCCATTGCGGACGTGCATTGCCAAGTTTTGAGGATCATTCTAGAATCGCTATGAAATTTCTCGAAAACCCGCATGAGTTATGGGCTTCAGAGATTCTCGAAGACAGGAGAAACGTCCTTAAACTCTGTTTTACCGGTAAGCTATGCTTTGATAAAAACGAAGGGTTTAGAACCGCCCGAAAGGCGCTCCCATTCAGGGTTTTGGAGGGGTTGAACAACCCTGACTCCGGTATGGTGCCCGGGGCCGGAATCGAACCGGCACGGACGCAATGTCCGAGGGATTTTAAGTCCCTTGTGTCTACCAATTTCACCACCCGGGCAACAGCATCGCAATGGATGCAGCATCGTTTAACGATTGATTTACAAATACTTAACAGAAAAACAAGCGGTTGCAAAGTGGTGTGATTATACCTTGAAAAGAAAGGATTTAATAGGTCTTATTCTGCCCACAGGCTTGTTACACGGCGGTTTCCGGTTTTTTCTCTACTCACAGGCGGCCAGTTTTTTCATCGTTCAAATCGCACTGTGCAACACTTCCTAAACCTGTCAACCGAAACAAAAGAGTATTCATTCCTTTTCAGGCTGACCGTATCCGCCACCGCCCGGTGTTTCGATCACGATCACGTCGCCGGGTTCGAGTTGTATGCTAGCGGTCGCGCCTAAAGTTTCAATCGCGCCGCTTTTTCGTTCGACCCAGTTGTGCCCGGTTTTTCCGGCATTACCGCCGTTTAATCCGAATGGTGCAATGCGACGGTGGTTGGACAATATCGCGGCTTGCATCGGCGCGTTAAAACGGATGCGGCGGATCACGCCGTTGCCGCCGTGGTGTTGACCGGTGCCAGCGGAACCCGGGCGGACGGAAAAGCTGTCAAGGCGCACGGGATAGCGCGATTCGAGTATTTCGGGATCGGTCAGACGTGAATTGGTCATATGCGTATGCACCGCGCTCTGGCCGTCAAAATCCGGCCCCGCGCCGGCACCGCCGCAAATGGTTTCGTAATACTGATAGCGTTCATTGCCGAATGTCAGATTATTCATCGTACCCTGTGCGGCAGCCATCACGCCGAGTGCGCCGTACAGCGCATCGGTGACGCACTGGCTGGTTTCCACGTTGCCGGCGACTACCGCTGCGGGATACGCCGGATTCAACATGCAGCCTTCTGGCGCGATGATCTCGATGGGTTTCAAGCATCCGGCATTGAGCGGAATATCGTCTTTGACCAGGGTGCGAAACACATACAACACCGCGGCGCGGCATACCGGCAGCGGTGCATTGAAATTGTTCGGCCGTTGCACGGTGGTTCCGGTGAAGTCGACCACTGCCTTGCGCGCCGGTTTGTCGATGCGGATGGCCACACGGATAATCGAACCGTCGTCCATTTCATAGGCAAACTCACCGTCGTCCAGTACATCGAGCACACGGCGCACGGTTTCTTCGGCGTTGTCCTGAACATGCTGCATATACGCCTGAACGACTTCCAGACCGAAATGGCCGACCATACGCTTGAGTTCGTACACGCCTTTTTCATTTGCGGCGATTTGCGCGCCGAGGTCGGCGATATTCTGTTGCGGGTTGCGCGCGGGATAACGCCCGCCGGTCAACAACCGGCGAATCTCGGTTTCCAGCAGTGTGTTGCCGCGCACAATTTGAATGTTATCGAACAAAATGCCTTCTTCCTCGACGGTGGTACTGTCGGGCGGCATGGAACCCGGCGTAATGCCGCCGAGATCGGCATGGTGGCCGCGCGCAGCAACGTAAAAAATCACGCGTTTTTCACGCCCATCGAATACCGGCGTCACCACAGTGACATCCGGCAAATGGGTGCCACCGTTATACGGCGCGTTGATCGCAAATACATCGCCGGGCTGCATCGCCGGATGACCTGCAATCACCGCCTTGACACTTTCGCCCATACTGCCCAGATGTACCGGCATATGCGGCGCATTGGCTACCAAATTGCCGTAACGGTCAAATACCGCACAGGAAAAATCCAGCCGCTCCTTGATATTGACCGACGATGCCGTATTCGCCAGCGTCGCACCCATTTGTTCGGCAATCGACATGAACAGATTGTTGAATACTTCCAGCATTACCGGGTCGGCGTGCGTGCCGATGCTTTCGCGCTTCGGTCGCGGAATATGACGCGTCAGTACCAGCGCGCCGTCAGTTTGGCAATGCGCCTGCCAACCCGGTTCGATAACCACGGTCGCATTCGCATCGCTGATAATCGCCGGGCCTTGAATACGGTCACCGGCCTGTAACTGATTGCTGGCATAAACCGGTGTGTCAAAGGATTGCCCTTCGCAGATCATGGACACGGTGCTGATTGGCTGTGACTGCAGTGCCGCGGAACGTGCGCTTTCCTGTTGAGAAAGACTGACTTTATCATCAAAAGCATGGCTGGTCTTGCCAATCGCTTCCACCGCGACCGTGGCGATGACTAGGCCGCGGCCCGACTGGGTAAAGCCGTACTGACGCTGATGCAACGCGGCAAAATCCGCCTGTAACTGTTCAAGCGGCGCTGCGGTTAATGTCAGCGCGGTATCGGTGCCCTGATAGCGCAAATCAACGGTTTTTACACAGGCTATTTTTTCCGGTGCAATGCCCTGGTCGGTCACATCCTGTCGCGCGGCCCGCGCAAGCGCATCCAGCGTGCGGTCGACTTCTTGTAGCGACTGCATATCCAGTGGCGCCTCCAGCGTTGCGGTATGAATCGCGGTGATATCGGCAAGCCCCATGCCATACGCCGACAGCACACCCGCAAGCGGATGAATAATGATGGACGCCATACCCAGCGCATCGGCCACCCGACACACATGCTGCCCGGCTGCACCGCCAAACCCGTTGAGTGCGTAGGCGGTAATATCATGCCCTTTTTCCACCGAAATTTTCTTGATCGCGTTGGCCATGTTCTCCACCGCGATCTGCAAAAAACCTTCGGCCACCTGTTCAGGAGTATAGTCCCGGCCGCTTGCTGCGGTCACGTCCGCCGCGAGCTGCGCGAACTTCTGCCTGACGATAGCCGCATCCAGCGGTGCGTCGGCATCCGGCCCAAAAATACGTGGAAAGAATTCCGCTTGGATTTTGCCGAGCATCACATTGCAGTCGGTCACCGTCAGCGGCCCGCCGCGTCGGTAACACGCCGGCCCCGGATTTGCACCCGCGCTGTCTGGCCCGACGCGAAAACGGTTGCCGTCAAACTGTAGAATCGAACCGCCACCCGCCGCCACGGTGTGAATCGCCATCATCGGCGCACGAATGCGCACTCCGGCCACATTTGAATACTACATACTGCCAGTAGACATATTTTGCAGTACTTTACGAGCACTCTGGAGTCTATTTCAAATCATGTCGTCGGGATCATAATTGGAGACAGAAATGCAAGATTTACATAGTAAAGAGTAAAATGCATTTTCCCAAGCATTCATCCACATTGATATCACACAGAACTGCAACTGCATTGACAGGGAGTAGCGTAGTAGTCTTAAAGACACAAGAGCTCCATCTGTTTTCGTTGCTACATTAACCATTAACTCTTGTTGATAATGCTAAAAGTAAGGCAAATTTAAAACACATCCTCTCCAAATGTTCCTACCCGTCACCTCATCTTTCATCCCTAACATTATCGCTAATAGGCTAGAAAAAACCGAAATTCCAAATTTCTCTCAATTTCAATATATCAATTCTGCTTATTCTTACTTTATGCTGACAGAAACTGTAGATAAAGTGGCTCCTACAAAAGTATCCGTAAAAGGGAAATACTCAGGAATGAATGAGAGGCAAAAAGCTAGTTTCAAAATCTTATAAGAAAGAAAACCTATTATGAGAAGATTAAATGACAGTAAAGGTAAACCAAAAGAATAATGAAAATGTTTAAACCTACTTAGTGCTAAAGCACAGAACACCCATACCCATAATATTTTGTGGAGTGGAGAGAAACATCACTTTCATGCCAAAATATTCTCCAATATTTTCAAAAGCCTTTTGATAATATTGCCTCTGAACTAGCAAAGAAGCTACCGAAGCAGCCAAGCAAACTTGGAATAGAAGGTGTTAAAAATTATTGTAGCAATTTCAATCTTAGTATATATAAATTGTCATTTTCTCCAACAACAAAAGCTGTAAATAGCTAATGGAAGAAAAAAAATTTGGCAAGGTAACAGAGATTAATAATTAGCTTGGAAAATTTTCTTAAAGATGGGTCTTCAGCACTCCTTAACCTTGCGTACTATCATAGCTTCCATAAGGTTTTAAAAAGTCAAAATATAGCCACTCTTCAGAAAAAGGGTCTGAGGTGACCCAATGAGCTACCGTCCCATCTCCATCCTACCTCAAATTTCAAAATCTTAGAGCAAATTATTCATAATCAATTGTGCACACATTTGATGAAAAACAAAATTCTATATAATACCAGTCAGTTTCCGCTCCCATCATTCAACAGATACCTGTCTGTCAAGTCTTAATGATATGATATTGCAAAGTTTTGATAATGGCATGCATTGATGATACTTGTTGACTTGCAAAAGGCATTTGATACAATTAACCACAATATCTTTTTTTAGAAATTACATAGAATTCAATAGATCTGCTATACTTTGGCCGACGTCGTACTTAAATAACAGAAACTTTGCTGTAAATGTTGGAAAAGAGCTCCCCTCTTGTGGCAAGCTGTCCAATGGTGTCCCTCAAGGATCTATACTCGGCCCTATTCTTTTCCAGTTGTACATAAATGACATGCCTCGAGCAATCGATTGTAGCTTACTCCTATAAGATGGTGACACCTGCATCTTCTGCATGAACAAAGACCTGCGAAAAATAAAATGATGTTTAAATAGAAATTTCATTTCCTTTGTGAAAGCATCCACCTTGGTGAAGGTAAAACTAAATCTATTTTATTCACAAAAAGAAGAGGGACTACAAATATCGATTGCTGGTCATCGAAAGAGAGGTTACTGTCATTAAACAGCATCAAAGCGTCTCCTATTTGGTGCATACTTGATGAAAACCTTTCTGGTGAGTCAAGAGGGTACTAAAGTAATTAGTAAAATAAATGGAATACTGAAATTTCGGTGCAGACAACGAAATTTTCTTGATTATCTTCTACGTAGGTTATTCTGCAACGCCTTAGTGCAACCTCATTTTGACTATGCTTGCATTGCACGGTACATCGCATTAAATATGAGATTGAAAACAAATATCCAAACTTTCCAGAATAAATGAATCAGGTTTTGCCTAAAATTTAAAGACAGAGTTAGCAAAGAAGTCAAAGAACTTAAGGAAATAAGTTGGCTGCCTTCAAGGGAAAAGGGTTGAGCAGTGTATTGCAACAAACATGTTCAAATCCTTTAGAAATACAGGCCCTTTATATATGGCAGAGATGTTTTTCCCAGAAAGCCAGAGCAGAATTATACGTAGCTCTAATATTAAGTTACATGTCCCTTTTCGAAAAAGCATTCAAGGTCAGAAAGGTACTTCTTTTTTACCAAAAATGTGTGATGGCCTGTTAATCTAAAAACAGCTAAAACCCTCAATGGTTTTAGACATAAATTGAAAGTTGAATTTTTTAACAGTAGCAAAGAGAAGAAAATCAATACCACTACTTTTTACCCCGCTGCTGGGTAGTTCAGGTAACTTATAGAAACCCCTATATAAACCTTTACGACTTTAGTTCTTCCTTTTGTTGTGAGCACAATTTTTTTCACCTCTATAACGGGACCATTATACAAATAAGGTATTTTGAACCTTTTTAATCATATCGCTACCAACTTTACTTATGGGTCGTTTGCAGTTTTAGACATTTCCGGTACTAAAGTCACGTGCATGGCTCAAGTGGAGGGCAAACAATCCAGCTGCACGGTCTAATCTCTGTTGAAGTTGAGGATATTATTTACTTGATATTTTGAAATATCATTGTTTTCACGAGAAGACCAAAATGGCACTGATATGGGAATTACAAAATGGTCTGCCAGAGCCATTCAAATTTAGATAAAAGGGGTTTTAGGCGTCTATAGATCGTCAAGAACATTAGAGACAGAATGCTTAAATCGAGGCTTATCATGACCGAAACGCAGAGGGCAACGTCTGAAAGATCCGATTCACCATGTCTGTGTAACTTCAATGATATTGACGAGTAGGACTATTTTGGAGAATCAGTAATTCTCAGTAACTATTTGAGGTGATTTGAGGTAAACGTGCCTTTCCACAGATCGGTTCGTGTACCTATCATTTTCCTCATGGGCAGATACAAGGGCGGATTGTTGAAGATGACTTTTTAACAGTATCGCCTGAAGGCAGGTTGAACACGAAAAAGGCATTTATTTGCTTCCTAACGATTCCTAATCAACATGATCATTCACAAGTAGTCTGGTTTAGTATGTCTTTTTGCACTACATCGGGGATTTCTCACGGAAACGATGAAACATGCATAAGACGGGGCATATCAGATTTGCGACATTATGGATTGTCTAAGTTTGAAAAAGGCCAAAACGCTGTATCGCAACTCGTTAGTTTCACTCCAAACAAAGAACATTTTAGGTGATAAACTAGACGTAAAGGAGTAATAGGAGCGAACATAACGATCAGTATGCTGCAATTCAAAAACCGTGCTCAAAATTAACGGCAAAAAGTTCTACCATGGATGCACGTCTGAAGGCTTAAGATTTTAACGATTTGCGATGCCTGTGATTGTGTTTAAGCTAAAAATAGTTGAAAACATTCAGGTTTGCAGCTCCCGTTACTACAATAAATGCATCCCAGGCTTACGGGGTTGCAACTTGACGGTTATGGTAGGCCTTTACCTTCGTCCCCCCCTCCGATCTCAACTGTTTCTCTGTACCCGGCCATTATAAACGACAGGTAAAGTGCATAGCATAAAATTAAGATTTTCGCCAAAGCAATAGGATTTATCAGTGATTTCGTGAAACAACAAACTAACAGGCGCATATGTACGAAGTTTTATGTTAGTGGGTTACCAATTCAATTTGCATGGTTATATTTATTAGGGGTGCACATCTAAAAACGGTTATGAATAAGTAGATATGAAACTATGACTCAAACATTGGATTAATATTATTGAAACTATTTCCAATAACAATTAGTGTATTTAGTGGGCGTTAACTATCCCTAACATTACTGTTACCAGGATTATGTTGGGTGGTACTCCACGGGCCGCTCACATTTATCACACTACTTTAAGGCAATATATGCGTTTCCAAGCCTTTTTCTTAGCCTTCCTCCCTTTGCTATAGCTTAATTTCTTGCAAATATAATGTTAGAGCCCAGTAGGCCTATGGGGCCCATTTTGACACGTCTTTGGTGCCCAGTACATCGGGTAGTTACCCCTCTAAACAGACCCTCCTTAAGATATCATATATTACCTGAAGCTAGTGATTTCCCTAGGACGTTCTCTTAGATATTTTTATCAGAGATTTTTAGAAGACTGCTGCATGATATCTCTTCAAAGATGTTCTCTAAATATTTGTGATTATCGCACAAAAGTTTCAAAAATTGTGACAAAGCCTGCGTAGAAAACCGTTTTTAAAATTCATACACATCAGCCTTATAATGTAATGTCCCTGATTTCAATATCCAAAATTACTATATATAATTTTTTACGCTTATTGTGCAATGGTTGCAATGGTCGTTGATAAATGTTGCAATGGTCGTTGATGTTGCATTTCACATTGTGTTTCTTTTGCCGAGATCAGATTGTTTGCCTTCAATCTGGAAAGCGGAAATGCGATTTCATTTCTGTAACGCTCACACTGCAAATGGCCTATAGGTGTTCTTTGTTTTTTGTTGTATTTATCCATAGGTGTATTTTTTACACACGCATGCATATATACATACATACATACATACATACATACATAAATACAGGTTTCCTGACGATTGGAAAACATTAAACTCCAGTGGAAATTGACATTGTATTCTCTACTTAATTCCTATGAATGCTCTACAGTTTTTTTTGTATTGAGCACTGTGATTTCGAGTGCTAGTGTTATCACATTTTTGACTACATACATACATACATACATACATACATACATACATATAACGTGGTAATTAAATTAACACTAGAAATACAGTGCTCGATACATATAGATGTAGAGCATATATAGATTGTAGTCAAAAGAAATACTAGGTTATTTCAGCTGTTTTAAGTTTCACGCATTTTGCGATCTTCAGGCTCGACTTCAAGATCGCAAAATGCGTGAAACTTGAAGCAGCTGAAATAACCTAGTATTTCTTTTGACTACAATCTACAGACCCTATAAATTCTCCCACTCAGCCCCCTATGACTCATCATAACTTTATCAGATTTTGCACAAGTCAAGTACAGGTGCAAATGTTTCACTTCCTACTTCTTGTCACAAATGCGATCTCGAGTATTTGGAAATTTGAAACTTAAATGACAATGTATTCAGATTAACTATGAGGAAATCACAGTTATACATCAATTTTGCACAAATACTGAATCAAGAGTCATTTTTTACATGTTTTGTGGCTTTTTCTTCTGTTACAATGTTCAAAAGAATAAAGGACCCCCGGATTTTCAGCGACAAACTGCTTCAGTAGTTCCAAAACTCATACATTTGAGGAAATAACTTTCCCAAAAACAAAAGTTATCTTGCCTGAATACTACGTATGCATGCAGAAATACCATAACAATACTACAATCACTTTAAAATATGACAATTTAGTACAAAAATTATATCTCACGGGCGTTATAACAATTTTAAAATTTTCGCAAAAATTAATAGCCATAAATGACGTCATTGACACCAAATTCTAAAAAAAATTGCGTTTATTTTGACAAGCGTGAAACTAAAATCCTTATAAAAATCTTTGCAATAGTATTAGCTATACATATTTATAGGGCGTCAAAGTGCCGAGGGTCTACTAGCCCCCTCCTACCCCCCCCCCCCCTCACCTGTAAGAGAAGATCCAAACAGCCCATGTACGCTAGGTTTAAAAGTTACAACATAGAGTGAATACGCGCCCTTGACAGATACTGTATCAAAACTGTGATTTAAGTTTCATGAGCGAATGGTATAGAATGCACCCATTTCTTTTAATACATTGTTGAAGGATACTGGAATTTTGAAAGCTTAATTAAAGAAATCGAAGTTAACTAACATAGAAGATAAGCTTACTATTTCGTTTTGGGAGATTTGTATTAAAAGTAAAACTTTGCAATGAATCAGCATTAAGTTTGCCAGGTTGTGATTGGTATTGCCTAGGCACTCAAGGCACGCATTACTTGTGGAAGCTACGAACCCCAAACATACGATTAAAGCTCCGGAAGGAAAGGGTTAAACAAGGTCATTACGACTTTAATCATTACTTCATGTTACTCCTTGAGGTTCAAATTTATTTCTTGATTCCCAAAGGTCACGAGTCAAAGTGTTTGATATTTCAAGGCAATCTGAACATCCTATACAAAATAGCAGATATTCTATATTCACTAGCATCGTATATGAATAAATGGCACCCAAAGAATTCATAGGATATGTCTTTTGATACTTGCCACATAACTACAGCTCTCTAGTATGATAGAAGTAAAATAAAAAAGCCACCACCAATTTTTTGACTAGACCTACTTACAGATCTTTATAGCAAGATTCACAGAGCAGAAGCATTTGGTTAAGAGGCTAGTGAGAACTCAGAGCATAGATAAGGTCTTTAAAATGAAAAATACGGCTTGAAAGAGAGGTTTGTTTTTTTCCACAGCTCCCTTAGCTCGTCTGCAAATTTACCCTTAGGTCACCTCCCCGATGGACAATAACCGACCGAGTAATTCCCAGACCAGGTAGTAAAACTCTAAACTTAAACTCTAAAACAGTATCTTACAAACATAATATGAAATACACATTTAAGTATAAAACAACACAGAATCCCGCAACCAGCAAGAGATGAAAATAATTTGTAATTCTGCCTCAAAAGACAGCCCAACATCGCGGAAAACCGCGGAACTGACAACATCAGTTCTGCGCATGAATATGCGCCATCTTTACCTCCTTTGCCTGCCATTATGGAAAACATATTCTACCATTTTGAACGTTCGTTTCCCAGTCGTAATGGTGTTTCTTGCAGGCAAACGAAGAAGGGGAGGAAGCTGAGCGAAATTCATTGAATATCTTCGTAATATAAAGCCTTTGTGAAATATCTTGGGATATAAGTCTGGTTAAACTTTTTTCGGATGTGTTGATCGTAGAGTTTGCTTAATGGGCCCGGGCGATTCGGCCAAGTATTATGCGGTGGGCCTGCTTGATAGAGTGAAACACTGAAAGCACTTTAATATTTTCCTTGACTGAAGAGCAGTGTTGACGACCAGTTTTCTGTCAAGATGTCGCTGTCAAGAAAAGAACAAGAGGAACTGCAGCCCATTGTACTAGAAACAGTCAAGGATAGGCTTGGCTTTCCAGAGAAAGCGGTAATGAAAGCGGCTATATCATGTCTTGCTCAAAAACTTGATCGAGATGAAACCTCGGAGCAATTGGAAGCACTGCTTGGTCAAGATCTTGCCCCAAGATTTGTGGAGGATTTATTCATTCGCATCGAAAAGCATCGGTATGTTTTTATCTTAGGCCATCTTTAATACTCTTAGGGGACCTATACACCTATACATAATAGACTATAGATGAGAGACCCAGTGGTCCAGTTGTATACAGTAAGCCTATAGGATTCACATCATGTTTGGTACACACATGGGTAAAAAGAACTTGATAAAGACCTTGTGAAGTTTTAGAAATAGTGAGACTCGACTGAAGAGTTTATTTTAATAATAACTGTGAGGAGCGAAACCACGAGACCTCATTTGAAATGTGATCCGGAGAGGCATGTCAAGTTTGGTTTTGAAAAAATTGC
>JAAAKM020006971.1:140429614-140495864 GCA_010016025.2 Alatinidae sp. Z8VKAUB7J3 | reverse complement strand
AGTTCACATTACATACAAATATCAAAATGACGGATGCCAAAATTTCAGTCGCGGTTAAGAAGACATAAAAGCATCAAAATCTATTTGTTGGTAAGATGATGTTGGCGTTAGGAGATTCCAAGAGTGACAGTTACCAATCTGTGTATGTATATGAGTGTGTGCGTCTAGATATCGGGATATATGTGTAATGTCGTTTCCATGCAAAACCGTTCTTAAGTGGCAGAAATAACTGCTGCCTCTTGGAATACAGCACCTTTCCTCCCTGTATTACTAGTCTTAACGTAGTTTGTTATTAGAGGTATAGTCAAATGAACTAGTTCCAATGCACTCTTCCGTCGAGGGGGCACTGCTTGCACCGCAAATCTGGAAGGAAATAATACTTGCTTGCATCTTGTGTCAACGTTGGTCTTATTTCAACTCTTCGTATAGTGCCACTAAACGTATTTAGAGCAGTGATTTCAAAATCGAGTCTAGAAGCGCAAGGTTAAGGGACCAACTGTTACAAGTGAAGGACCCGAAAGGACTACCCAAGATGTACAAAAGGAAAACTTCTAAGCTTTAATGGGTACCCAAAGATTTTAGCAGTGGGTAGTAAATGGCCAACCAGTGTATGCCAAGACGGCGGTAGGGCTAAAGCAGCAAAGAATTTTAAAGGATTTCTCAAGGCGATCTGGGGCGAATAGCAGATTTACCCATTACTCTCCAGAAATTTAAGTAAACAGGTTACTAGGGCCACATAAGGCTTTCGGAAACGTTTATACAGAAGGCAAACGATGCAACGTAAGAGCTTCGATCCCCGCAATGAACCAAGAGACGACTTAAAATCAGAATTGGCAATGTTTGTACATACGAATAGCTTTCATCGAGGAACACATTGCTGTTTCTATGGCATAGATGAGTTGTAAGTGAAAGGAGTTATGCAAACTGCAGCCAATTTTCTGAGTGGATAGCAACCTGCGGTTTTGTATAGTAGCAACCATTAAGCAGTTTGATAATGTAAACATGGTTAGATGAGGTGTAATGATACGGAAGCTTTGAAAAGAGGGGTAACTTTGATAACATTTTGTATCACTGATTATAAGGTGATATTTTCAAGCTGTAGAGAATTTGATGCTAGAATTTTAACGACTCCCTTAACAGAAATCATTGTTTGAACATGGATTGTTTGCAGCCGATCTTCGCTACACGGCTATTTTGGGTTTATACGACTTATATCTTTACGTCAGGGCACATTAGGATATGATCACCTTTGCTGGCAATAAGATGGTGAAGTCATTAGCTTTTTAAGTTTAAGATGCCGTATCAATTCATACTTCTTCTTAAACCGGTTTGTAACGCAAAAGGCGTTGGATTTATACAAGATTCCTAATTCTAGACACAAAGATAGAATTCGGTCAGTTTTGTGTAAGCTTGCATTGACTAATAAAGAATCATAGGTTGACTATAAGAAAGAATAGTCCCCCGTTAAATAATTTGAAATATCGTACTACCTTGCTGTGCTAACGTACTACGAAAGCTTGACGGGGAATTTCTTAATCACGGACTTCAGCGTGCTCTATCCTATACCGTCGTTTACAGAAGTGTTTTAGGGAGGCCCATCTGCGTACTGGCTATCCTAGAACTACAACTCCATGGTGTATTGAGAAGAAACGACTTTGTCTTTGATATATCCGCTCGACATATATGCTTTTGTAACATTCTTAACATTTGCTGGTGCCTGGCTGTTATGTTTTGCTATTTTACTAAGAGATTGTGCTTTGATAAAATATCTGGCGCCATGGATTTTAGACAACATTAACAGGCTGCCCGACACCAATAAATTAAACTTTAGACGTGTACAACAATGACAGAAACATGTAAACTATAGCAACTGTAAAACTGAATTACTTTAGATAAAGTCTAGTCGAAAAAAACTTTTTGAGTTCTACTGAAACTTCAATAGAAAACTGTCAACAATGTCAGCTAACATTGGAGACAAATATGACATCTTCAGGAAGGAGATGTTTCATTAAATTCATAAAGATTAAGGCGTCTCCCAGTCAAGCTTTGACATGACTGATTGGATTCTTAGCAAGGGGGGCAACCCCAATCTTCTGGAAGCTATTAGTACTTTTTCATAATATATTATCTTATTTCAGACTTGATCAACATGCAAGGCTCACAAGAAAACTCGCCCCATACTCCTCGTTCCAGGATTAAGGAAGATGACACGGAGTATGTTCGTCTCTCAAAGCAAGGAGGACACAAAGGTACGAAACTTGTACTGAATATTTCAATATTGGAGAAGTCGTGGGTTGTGACCTCAGAGTGGCTCACCAATATTCCTAAAGAAACACATACCAAGCCCAGTCTCCTATGTGGCATGAGCTTATGGCACAACAAATCCTATCCTGCATTGACAAACATATTATCACATAGACACTCTAAAACTGTAAGTTGTTCTTCAGAAATCACCGACCCTTATTAACGTTTCCTCATCCTTATACTATACTAATACAAAAATTGACAGAAATCTTTTGAAATACAGTTTATACTTTTCTCAAACCATCTCATTACCTTGATAATTTACATCGAACTATTTCACCCCTACCCTTAAACTATAAAATACGGGCCTTGGCTTCGGGGGTTATTTTTATACCAGTCATTTAGACATCTATAAAAGCTTCCATCTCCTAAAGTTGTTAGGGGCGAATTCACCGAAGTTTACGTTAATAATCTTCAGCAGGTCTACGAATGGGTTGAGATAGGGATAAAAGAATTTTGAGGGTCCTCTCATGTAACTAGGACAGTAACAATAATCCCTCCTTTTAAATAATTATAGGGCAACTGAATTGATAATGCTCAACTATCATAAATTATCATGTTGTTTCAGAGCAACATATATACGTAATTATGCTCGGCGATCTGGTTGAGGGTCATGAACAGCGTGACCGGGCGCGGATTGCCGCGCAGGGTGAGGGTACCGTGGACCCGTGCGGTCCGCTCGCCCAGAGGTTCGATCCTCTGACTGCGGAAGATGATCGCCGGAAAGGTCGCCACATCGAAGAAATCCACGCCGCGCAGGTTCTCGTCCCTCTTGGCATGGCGGGTGTCGATGCTGGCGGCCTGTATGACGACGAAGACGATGGAGTTCTCGGGCGTCTCCTGGTCTACGACGATGGTCCCGTCGATCTCGTTGAAGCGGCCCCAGGTCTTGGAGAAGCCCAGATGGTCGATCGCGAAGGTGACGTCCGCATGGGCCGGATCGATCTTGTAGGTCTCGCTGGCCGCCGCGCCGGCGAGATTCCCGGTCAGCGCCCAGATCATGCCTCCGGCAAACAGCAAGAGGGCCGCCCAAAGGCCGGCCCCGCGCAATCGAGACGCCATGGCTTCCCCCTTGTCTCGTGAACTTCGGTC
Organism: Alatinidae sp. Z8VKAUB7J3; assembly: GCA_010016025.2. Lineage (NCBI taxonomy): Eukaryota > Metazoa > Cnidaria > Cubozoa > Carybdeida > Alatinidae > Alatinidae sp. Z8VKAUB7J3. Next base: position 140,492,468 of record JAAAKM020006971.1, on the reverse strand, counting down.
TCGTGCCGCTAGATCTAGCCCTTGGGGCGCCGAGCCACAATGTCGATCTTGATGACCACCTCGTTGGCGACCACCGAGGTGTCCTGCCAGATCCCCTGTCCGACCCCGTAGTCCAGCCGCAGCACCTCGAGCTCGCCGACCGCGCGCGCCTGGAGTTGACCGTCGGCCTCGGGATGGTCCTGGACCTCCAGGGTGAAGGGCAGAACCACCTCCCGGGACACGTCCCGGAGGGTCAACTCGCCATGGGCTTCGAAGCCGCCGCCGTCCTGCAGGACAATTCGCTCGGCCGCGAAGCGTGCCGTCGGCCAGGTGGCGACGTCGAACAGCTCGGCCGACCGGATCGCGGTGTCGCGCTCGCCGCTCTCGCTGTTGACGCTGTCGATGTCGATGACGATCGTCACCCGGCCGCTTTCCGGTGCGTCGGGATCGAAGGCAATTTCCGCCTCGAAGCTCTCGAAACGGCCCTCGACCGGCCCACCGCCTTGCTTGGCGACGAATCCGACCAAGCTGCCGTCTTCGACGGTCCAGGCGGGGGCATCGGCGGCAGCGGCGGGCAAGCCGCAGGCGACCGCACCGAAGAGGGCCAATGCCCCGAGCAACGATGGTCCGAGCAATCTGGTCAAGACTTTCCTCCGGGAAGCATGCGGCGCAGGACGTCGTCGCCTAGCACGAAGTGATGCCGCAAGGCGGCGCCGACATGCACCACGATCAAAGCCAGCAGGGCCCAGCCGCCCCAGTAGTGAAGGGCACCCAGGAAATCCTTCAGGGGCTCGCTGGGGACGGTCAGGTTCGGCAAGGTAAAGAGCCCAAAGACCACGACCGGAAAGTTGGCCGACCAGGAGTGCACGATCCCGACCACCGGCTGGGCGAGCAGCAAGATGTAGAGCAGCAGATGGCTGGCATGGGCGGCGGCCCGCTCCCAATCCGCCATCTCCGACGGCAGGGGCGGCGGCGGCGAGACCCGGCGCCAGAGCAGGCGCAAGACCATGATGACCAGAACCGTCACCCCAATCGATTTGTGGAGGTTGTAAATCTTGATCTTCTCCGGCCCGAGCGGCAGGCCATCCATGTACCAGGCGATGGCGAAGAGCGCCGCGACCAGGAGAAACACCAACCAGTGGGCAAACTGGGCAACACTACCGTAACGGGCCCTGTGGAACCGGGTCGTCATGATCTGGTCTCTTTCACTCCGTCGGGCAAGCGTTTCCCGCCGGGGATAGCGGGAATCGCCTGCTCGAACAAAAGTAATCGAAGCGGAGATTTAGGGATCGTTGCGAAACAGCTCGGTTTCGATGGTCAGGTCAACCAGATCTCCGGTCAGGGGCGCGAAGGCGCCAACGCCGAAATCGCTCCGCAGGATCTGCGCGGACCCGGACAGGCCGGCCACGTATTTGCCTTTGTAGTATTCGACGTAGGGGCCAAGGGGATGGTCACCCTTGAAGTTGAGGTTCGCCACCAGGACCACGGGCTTGGTGTTCTCCTTGATGGTCAGATCACCGGCAATCTCGACCTGGGTCTTGCCGATCTGCTTGACCGCGGTGCTGACGAAGGTGATGTCGGGAAACTTCTCGACGTCGAAGAAATCGGCGCTGCGCAGGTGCTCATCCAAGGCCGTGACGCCGCTGTTGATGCTGGCCGCCTTGATGGTGACCTGGACCGAGCTCTTGGTCGGATCCTTCTCGTCGATCACGATGGTTCCGTCGTAATCGTCGAAGCTGCCGTGCTGGGTGCTGTTGCCCAGGTGGCTATAGGCGAAGATGATCTCGGTGTGGCCCTTGTCGAAACTATAGGTCTCGGCCGCCTGGGCGAAGCCCGCCAGGACTAGGGCGCCGGCCACGACCGCACCACCGGTGCCAAGTCGCAGGGTCTTCGCAAGTTGCTCACGGCTCATTTGTCGTCCCTCCCGTTGATAAACGTTGGAAATATCTCCTACCTGAAGTTGGGGAGCCCTCGGGGCCCTCCTCCGCTCGTCTTTGCTCAGAAGAGATAATATGTGTATGAGTATATCGGTATTGCCGATTGATGCGGAAATTCCGTGCATGAATGCACAGCGATCCCCCCAAAGGACCGCGCGCCGCCAAATCCACGACGCCTTCGCCTGGGACGACTTGAACACAGTCCTGGCGGTCGCGCGCAGCGGTTCGCTCTCCGCCGCGGCCCGGGTGCTGGGTGTCAATCATTCCACCGTATCGCGCCGCCTCGCCGCCCTGGAGAAGGCGACCGGCCATACCCTGTTCCGCGGCCTGCCGCGCGGCCACGCGCCGACCACTGCCGGCGAAGAGCTGATCAAGGCGGCGACACGCATGGAAGCCGAGGTCCTGCGCTTGGGCCAGCTGCTCGGCGGCCGCCACGTGGAGCTGGCCGGCACGATCCGCCTGACCTCGCCCGACGATGTGGCCAGCCAGCTGCTGCTTCGGCCACTCGCGCGCTTTCGCGCGCTCTACCCGTCGGTCGGGCTGGAAATGATCTCGGACAATCGCATGCTCAACCTGAGCCGGCGTGAAGCCGACATCGCCTTGCGCTGCACCAATGATCCGCCGGAGTTCCTGATCGGCCGAAGGGTCGCACGCATCGGCGCCACGATCTACGCCAGCAAAAGCCTGCTCGGTCAGATCGGCCAGAACGGCGCGGCGCCGCAGAACCTGCGCGATCAGCCCTGGATCGGCTGGGAAGAAGACTCCAGGCCGAACACCTTCATGACCTGGCTGGCCCAGAACTGTGCGCCCAAGGCGATCGTCTACCGCTCCAGCTCGGTCGCGCACCAGTTCGCGGCGGCGCAGGCCGGCTTGGGGCTCGCCATGCTGCCCTGCTACCTCGGAGACTCGGTCGAGCAGCTGGTGCGCCTGCGCCCGCCCCAGGACCCCGTCGCCTCGGACCTCTGGCTGCTGACCCATCCCGACCTGAAGGACACGCCCCGGATCGCGGCGCTTTCGGACCTGCTGTTCACCGACCTGAGGGAACAGGCGGCGCGGCTGGCCGGCGAGCCCTAGAATGCGCGAACCACAATGAGCGCACCGAGCGCCAGCAGGGCGCAGAAGAAGATCTTCCGAAACAACATTTCCGACAGACGCCCGCGCAGGCGCTGGCCGAGCCACATGCCGAGAAGGGCCGGCACGACGCCCGCGACCGAGAGCCCGCCCAGCTCGACGGACAGCAGCTCATGGCGGCCAAGCGCCGCGGCCAGCACCAGGGTCGAGACCGTGAACCAGATGCCCATGGCCTGTATCAGGTCGTCGCGCTTGAGGCCGAGTGCCTGGAGATAGGGCACCGCGGGAACAACGAAGGAGCCGGTCAGGCCGGTCAAGACTCCGGTCGTGGCGCCGATCAGCGGCGAGGCCCAGGCCTCGTGACGCCCCGGCTGGGGCAGTGCCGGCCGGCACAGGCCGAAAGTCGCATAGGCGCAGAGCGACAGGCCGAGCAAGCCGGCCAGCAAGGCAAGGTCGGCATCGACCAAAAAACTGGCGGCAAGCCAGATGCCGAGCGCCGCTGCGATCAAGGCGGTCCCCAAGCGTCGCAGCAAGGTGGCCAAGGCACCACCCGATAGGCCTTGCCAGAGATTGGTCACCAGGGACGGCACCACCATCAGCGCCATCGCCTCGGTCAGGCCGACGGTCGCGGTCAAGATCCCGAGCGACACCGTCGGCAGGCCGAGTCCGATCACGCCCTTGACCAAACCAGCCAAGAGGAAGGTGGCAGCGGTGATGCCGAAAAGCTCAGCCCCCAGATCGAGCATGGGCGTCAGTCGGTCTCATCCTTGCCGTAGTAGCCGACTACGTCGCCCTCCGTGGTCACGCCCAGGCCATTGAGCAGGCGGTTCGAGTAGTTGAAGTAGGCGCAGACCTGGTTGACCTCGAGGATCTCGCCGTCGTCCGCCCCCAAATCGCGCGCCGCGGTGACGTCGCTCTCGATCATCTCGCCCGGCGCCACCGTCAGCTTGTGGGCGTAGCGCAGCAGGGCGAGCTCCTTGCCGTCGAAGACCTCCTCCGGGCGGCCGGCCTGCAGAGCAGCGTAGACAGCCTCGGCGCGGGCGTCATCGGCGCCGGCATCGGCGATCATCAGGCGGCGCGCGTTGTCGAAATGGTGGGTCAGGCTGTAGGCGCAGTTGTTGGCCAGGCTCACGTAGGACGCCACGGTCTCCAGGAACCACAGCGGCAGGACGTTGGCCGGGTTGTGCAGCACCGACTTGTAGAGCACCAGATGGCCCTCCATGGTGTGCGGCCGCAACGAGTGCGCGCGCATCACGTTGTCCACGGTCCCATGGGGCGTCTTGACCCGCTCGTAGAGGGCCTTGAGCGCGCCCTCGGCCGCCTCCAGCGGTATCATCTTGATCCAGGCCGACATGTTGCTCTCCTCATGATCTAATCGGTGCGGACCACGCGGGGGGCGCGGTCGAGAACGCGCCGAACCAGGGGCTCGAAAACGGCGAGGGGCGCGGTCTCGAAATCGGCGCGCATGGCGTCCTGGTCGTACTTGAGCACGAACTCGGCGGTCCAATCGAAATGCGGATGCCCGCGCCACCGCTCGCGCTCATCCGGATCCGTGACATCCGGGTGCTCGTGGATATGGATTTGCTGAAAGATGGCGTGACGCTCCAGCATCCACCGGTTTGCTTCCGAGATATAGGGCGCCAGCAGGGCCGCGGCGAATGCGCCATGGGTTTCCGGGCAAGCGACGAAGCCGATGTCGTGCAACAGGGCGACCACCACGGTCTCCTCGTCCCGTCCGTCGCGCAGGGCCAGGGTCGCTGCCTGCAGACAGTGCCGGTAATTGTTCACCTCGTAGCCGAAGCTGGGCAGCGCCGCTCCGGCCTCGAGCAGTGCCAGGACCTGATCGGCCTGATGACGCGCGTAGTAGGGCCCGCGCTGCCGGTTGATCAGCGCCCAGTCGTCGGCCCGGAAATCTTCCAGGGGCAGCTTGTCGACGTACTGCCAGTCATCCTGGCCGAGCGGCGTGCGGCCGATGGTTTCTTGGGGACGGTCAGGCATGTAGGAGGTTCCTTCTGGGCACTGCGAAAGGACACACGGCTCGGTGAGCCATAGCACAAGCCCGCTCCGCAGGCGTCGGAGAAAAGCCCTTGGGCGGATCCGGCTTCGCAGCCTGCCGCCAATTGCGGGATTTACTCCGGCCTCCCGGTCGGCTACTTGCAAGCCCGCAACAGGACATGGAACCTTGAGCTCGATCACCGCAATTCTCACCGAGGCCGCCGAGCAGGCCTTCGAAGCCGAGGGCCTGCCGGCCGAGCTGGGCCGGGTTCTCACGCACGTCGATCCCGATGCTGCTGCCGACCAGATCGTCACGAATGTCGTTGATCAGGTCCTGCAGGGTGTTGATGTTGCTGTCCAGGGTCACGGTGACCGTCTGATTCTGGAGCGGATCACTGGATCCGCCCAGAGACACCTCGAAGCTGGTCGCCGCGGTACCGCGGAAGTCGAAGGGCACCAGCGCATTGGCACCGGTCAGCGACGACGGCTGGTCGATGCTGTAGTCGAAGGGCGTCGGCGGGCCGGCGGTTTCCAGCAGCGACGTGGTGGGGGTTACTGATATACTAAACTACTACCACATCTACCTCTTTATGTGGTGACGAATCTTGCGTAGACTCGCAGGGAAGAGGCCAATGATGTCGTAAGACCTTCGGAGACAACTCATTGTCGGGCCAAGGGCATTTATGATTATTTTACGGAGTAAGATGCTATCTTTGGTCGTTATGGCCTAGTGTAGTTTGTAGGCTTTTGGAGGATGTCGTGGTGAGCAGTAAGGTGGAGTAGGCTGAAGCTAAGAAGCAAAATCATGAAATAATCATTATTTACACTACACTTTTATCATACTGAACTGATACTACGTCTCTCTCTAAGTGTGATGTCGATGCTTGCGGAGCTTTTCAGTAGAGAGGCCAATGGTGTCGGTAGATCTTCGGAGACAACTCGTTGTTGTGCCAAGAATATTGAGGATGATGTTGCGCAGGAAGTTGCTATTTTTGGTCGTTGATGGTTATTTTTTTCAGGCTTTGGTATGATGAAGTGGAAGGCAATGAGACGGAGTAGGCCGAGGCTAAGAAGCAAAATCATTAATTAAACATATTTTACACTACACTACTGATATACTAAACTAATACCATATCTACCTCTAAATGTGGTGTTTTTGCTTGCGGAGCTTCGTAGCGGAAGAGGCCAATGATGTCATAAGATCTTCGGAGACAACTCATTGTCGTGCCAAGGACATTGATGATGATGTTGCTGAGTAAGATGCTATCTTTGGTCGTCATGGCTAAGTGTACTTTGTAGGCTTTGGGATGATGAAGTGGAGGGCGATGAGACGGAGTAGGCAGAAGCTAAGAAGCAATATCATTAATTAAACATCATTTACACTACACCATTAATATACTAGACTAATACTACATCTATCTCTAAATGTGGTGACGTTGCTTGCGGGGCTTCGTAGCGAAGAGGCCAATGATGTCGTAAGATCTTCGGACTCAACTGATTGTGGTGCGATGGATATTGATGATGATGTTGCGGAGTAAGTTGCTATCTTTGGTTGTTATGCCTCAGTGTAGTTTGTAGGCTTTGGGATCATGAAGTGGAGGGCGATGAGACGGAGTAGGCAGAAGCTAAGAAGGAAAATCATAAAGTAAACATAAGTTACACTAGACTATTAATATACTAAACTAATACCACATCTACCTCTAAATGTGGTGACGTTGCTTGCAGGGCTTCGTAGCGGAGAGGATGATGATCTCATAAGATCTTTGGAGACAACTCATTGTCGTCCCAAGGATATTGATGATGATGTTGGGGAGTAAGATGCTATCTTTGGTCGTCATGGCTAAGTGTACTTTGTAGGCTTTGAGATGATGAAGTGGAGGGTGATGAGACGGAGTAGGCCGAAGCTAAGAAACAAAATCATAAATTAAACATAACTTACACTACGCTATTAATATACTAAACTAATACTACATCTATCTCTAAATGTGGTGTCGTTGCTTGCGGAGATTCTCAGGGGAGAGGCCAATGATGTTGTAAGAGCTTCGGAGAGAGCTCATTGTCGTGTCAAGGATATTGATGATGATGTTGCGGAGTAAGATGCTATCATGGAGCGTTATGGCCAAGTGTACTTTGTAGGCTTTTGGACGATGTAACTGTGAGCAGTAAGACGGAGTGGACCGAAGCTAAGAAGCAAAATCATCAATCAAATATAATTTACCTTGCACTACCAATATACTAAACTAATAAAACATCTACCTCTTCATGTGGTGACGATGCTTGCGTAGATTCGCAGGGAAGAGGCCAATGATGTCGTAAGATCTTCGGAGACAACTCATTGTCGGGCCAAGGGCATTTATGATCATTTTGCGGAGTAAGATGCTATCTTTGGTCGTTATGGCCTAGTGTAGTTTGTAGGCTTTCGGAGGATGTAGTGGTGAGCAGTAAGGTGGAGTAGGCCGAAGCTAAGAAGCAAAATCATGAAATAATCATTATTTACACTACGCTTTTATCATACTGAACTAATACTACGTCTCTCTCTAAGTGTGATGTCGATGCTTGCGGAGCTTCCCAGGGGAGAGGCCAATTGTGTCGGTAGATCTTCGGAGACAACTCGTTGTTGTGCCAAGAATATTGAGGATGATGGTGCGAAGTAAGATGCTATTTTTGGTCGTTGATGGTTATTTTTTTCAGGCTTTGGTATAATGTAGTGGAGGGCGGTGGCACCGAGTAGGCTAAAGCTAAGAAGCAAAATCATGAATTGATGATAAATTACGCCACAGTCTTTTTATACGAAACTAATATTACGTCTATCTCTAAATGCGGTGTCGATGATTGCGGAGATTCGCAGGGGAGTGGCCAATGATGTCGGTAGATCTTCGGAGAGAATTCATTGTTGTTGCAAGGGTGTTGATAATCATCTGTTGTTTTAAAACGGTAATTTTGTTAGCAACGGCGTTTTGTAGCTTGTAGGGAGTGGTATTGTGTAATGGAGGACGATTGACTGTAGTAGAACTAACCTAAAGTGGAAAATCAAGAGTTAATCATTAACTGCACTCTAATTTAAGTACGCAGAAGAAATATATATCAAGATCTGAAGATGTTGAGTCTAAGAAACCAAGTGGTAAATGAGGGAAGTGAAACGTGAATTTTTATCTCCATGCACTAGTAAACAATGCTGAGGTGATGTGTTGCAATGAGAAGTCAGTGATGTCAATGCCTTTTAAAACGATGTTAAGTTTACGTTTTTATTGACGCTAATTTTTCGGGAGGTATAAGGAAAATGAAAATTTGTTATTAGGAGATATGAAATGTTTAACAGGAAGGATGCTTGCTTTTTATGGCCATTTTACATGTTATAAACTATTTCGTGGATTAGCGATTGTAAATATGAAGTGATTTACGAAATGTTATTGGAAAATTCCTGAATCTTTTATGTCGTGTAACTTCATACCTAGGAAGACTTCTGAATTTGAATCGGGGATAATGCTCTATCTGATTATATGATTTAAAGTAGGAATTCTCTACGGGGTTCCGGGACCCTTTAGGGGTCTTTATATTTTTGAAGGAGGTAAATTTGAGACAAGGGGTACTAGGGGTGTTAAACAGCTAATGCCATGTTCCGTTGTTTTTCTTACGTTAAAATGCAAAAATGAAACAAGTGAATAAATAAATATTGCTCCAATTACCCCAAACTTGAACATATTTTGGTTTTAAACCTGGTTGACAAGGTAGAATCCTTAATTGATTGTTCATGATTTAGTCGTTGAATATCGGTAAGAAGAAACAATGCTGCTTTCCTGGGGACCCATGGGGTAGTAAGAAATCTTGGCAACTCGAGGGGTTAGTATACTTTCCGAGGATGAAAATCTGTGCTTTAGAATGCATCTACTTACTGTAAAGTGAATCAGATTGATCATTTTTGTTTACATATAGACCTACAAGATGCCTATTCCTGCGAATATTTTCCTATATCGTCAGCCGTTTTTCTCTTACTGTCTTTCCGTCATCCGCTTTTTCTTACTTTTTCCTCGTCATCCGCTTTTCTTTTGCCTTTTACCGTCATCCGCTATTCTTTAACAGTCTCACCGTCATCCGTTTTTCTCTTATCGTCTTTCCGTCATCCGCTCTTTTCTTCCTTTTTCCCGGTAATCCGCTTTCCTTTTACCGTCATACGCTATTCTTTAACAGTCTAACTGTCATCCGTTTTTCTCTTACTCTCTTCCCGTCATCCGGTTTTCTCTTCCGATGTTCTCCTGTCTTCCCCAGTATTTTGTCTTTTTAGCCATCTTCATTTACGTCGGCTTTTCCTTAAAACGAAAGAGAGATTTTGTTTACTTTAAACGGGCTACCGGTCACCTGTGTCTTTTTGGGAGCTGCAAAACGAAACAAGAGACTGGCTTAAAACTAAACTTTATTTTTGTTTCAACGTAGAAGATGCATACGTTAATTCTAGGACAGTGGTTTCCAATACTTTGTGTTCGTCCTCCAACTGTTGAGGTAATATGAGCATATCCATACTCTCCACTTATTTCTAATTACTTAAGATTCACCGAAACAACAACTCAATTCTTTGTAACCGGAAAAACAGACCTATTCATGGATCAATCGTGTGTCCAGTGGATAGTTTACTTGCTTTCTATGCTAGAGGGTACGGGTTCGATTCTCCAAAGGGCCATTGGTGACGACAGGAAGGGCATTCGGTCTTAAAGTGCTCAATGCTTTAGCAAACAGTCACATATATATGGGCACGCCCTAGCCCCTGTTAAAGGGGAGTACAAGGTGTAAAAACCGATGAAAAAAAATTATGCTATTGCATTATTTTCATTCATAATCATACTCTTATCGGCTTTTCGGCAAGGAATGAATGTAGTATCTGTTTCCATTAATGGCAGAATCTTTCCATAAGCCATGAGGTAGGCTCCAGTGTTTAAGACGCCGATACTTAAATTGTTGTTACAAAATAAAAGCCTAATTAACAATTTGAATTATGCATTTTGACAAATATTTAGCGAGCTAGGGAGTAAATGTATTCGTTCTGCCAGGTAAAACAATTGAAAGAATACTTTGGCAAGCATAACACACCGTACTACGGCTCCAAGTTACGTTCTTCCCCCCTTAGCTTTATGGTTGATGTTCTCCGTAGTTTGACCGTAAATACTTGTATTGGACGTAATCTGTTTCATAATCGAAGGCGTGTCCCACTGGGGGAGAGCAGAGACGAATACTTAATACAATAAACGACAAGGTAGGAGTCCATGTAAGCCCCTACGGTGGGCTCAAAGTGTAATCTGTATGAAGTACTTTTGACAATTGCCATGTACCCTATCATGTAGTGTGATGATGCCCTTTAACGCCTTGCACTCCCCTTTACAGGGGCTATGGCGGTGCCCATATATATAAGAATTTTTTCGGAGCTTAGAGCATATTATGACCGGATGCCCTTCCTGTCGTTACGAATACCATAGTATATTAAAAGGAACTTGAATATTTGTAAAGTGTTGCAATTAATGAGAATGGCCAATGGGATGACCAGTGACTTTGAAATAAATAATTGGTAGATAATATTTAATAACGGAATCATTAGTGAAATGCCATTGACCGGTTTCATTGCGCCCTCATCAGAATGGCTCGTGCAAAGAACGAGTTGTTCAAACATTCCAGCATCATTTATGATAACTCGCAAACAAAGAAAAGGATCGAAGCTAAAATTTGTCGACCGCTGGATTTGGAGCGCCAAAATTGTTAGAACAATTTCAGAGAAAACACAAACTCCTCTTGTCGGTAAAGTAAAGGATCCCGGGTTTTCATAAAAACCGCTTCTAAATTTTTGTAGTAACAGGAATCTTTTCCAATAAATAATTAGGTAACAGGCTATTATATTGAAAACGATAGTTTTGCAAGCGTAACACAATATAATACGATATCCAGCTTTCTCTTATAGAAGATACAAATGTGGGTTTACATAGTAGGTAAAAATTTTATACCAGCCTTTTAAATCTACGTTTAACACATTTAAAGCAAAATTAATTTAAATAGAAGAACATTGATTGTCCCACTTCACGCTTGGTATGACATTGGACGGACCTTCTAGGAACGCGGTACACCCGATTTCGGTAAATTATGGAAACAAAAAAAATGGCTATAAAGAGAAAGGGCATGATGTATAATGCATGGAATAGGTATGAATGAATAGGACTTTATTCAGAACAACCGCTTATTATAGAAAAGTACAAAACAACAAGGTTCCGTGAAAGTATAATACTCAAAAATGTTTTGCAAGAAACACCACTATGAGGCACAAACTCATAACAAGGTTTCTCTATTCAAACACTTAAAATGCAAATTTTTACACCAGAACGATAGAAATTAACATTAAGAACTTGCCCATGTATTATTAGTTTTTGATGATCTCATGCCATTTTCTTTCCTAAAATTGACTTTGTAATGTACGGAATTTGTAAAATTCTATCTCCAGGAAACAAAAATTAGAAAGCGCCATTGTTTATCAGAATTACAAAAACAAAAACAAATCACCAAAGTTCAAAGAAAGAGCGCGAATGGATGTCGATACCTAATGGCAATCTTGTCAATGTAATACCATTTGTAATGTCATCATGTATAATGCCATTCATAATGCCATATATGATACTATGTATAATGCCATGTATAATGTCGTGTATAATATCCAGCGTAATACCATTTGCAATGCCATGTTTAAGGTCATGAATAATGCCATGTGTAATACCATTTATAGTGTCATCATGTATAATGCCATTCATAATGCCATGTATGATACTATGTATAATGCCATGTTTTACCCTGCGTAATACCATTTGTAATGTCATCATGTATAATGTCATGAATAATGCCATGTGTAATACCATTTGTAATGTCATCATGTATAATGCCATTCATGATGCCATGTATGATACTATGTATAATGTTGTGTATAATGCCATGTGTAATGCCATTTGTAATGCCATATATAATGTCATGCGTAATACCATGCTGTTCACTCTCTGCTTAGTAAACATTTCAGTAGTTGATTTTCATGCTTTTATTATTTAATTGGCTTTACCAATTTTCCAAAATTGGCATTACTCTTTACTCCTGGTTTTTAAAAACTATTTTATTATGTAGTGTTCTAATTTTTATAAACTCACTTCTTGTTCTTTTATTTCCCATCAATTGCTTATGTACGCAAGCTTTTCCTTAATGTCTTTTATCCATGCATTGGCATATACCCAAGTCCTTTCATATTTCGTCGTTTTTCAAAAAGCGATAAAATTCATTTGGGATAAAATGATTTTGTTGAAATGTATCAGGTTGCATTTCGAGTTTTGGTTTCATGTCTGCACGCTCCAGTTTAGCAAATTTACGGTGGGCCTGAAGACATATGTAATGAGACGAAACGTCAGTGTTACGATTTGTGTTTTTGTTCAGAGAACAACAGCAGCAACGAAAAGTGACAGCCGTCTTTCTGTAGGCCAGGTGTTCAAACATCTCGGTAACCAAACCGCCAATTTAAGGTTAAAAGCGTTCACGGGACAAAAAAGAACAATAAACGTGCGCAATTCACACCTTTCTGTTTATTTCCAAACACCTCTAGCTGAGTTCCTTGTATCGATTATGTATAAACCAGGTTGATATCTTAATTTGACTTCTCAAAAGCTCACGAATTAATAGTGAACCGTCAACGATTGCTAAATACACTGATTTATTATTGCTCACTTCATTAAGTATAAATCTTATTTGATTTGAAAGCAATTTCTGCTTTTATTACTGTTAATGAAAGTAACTATTTAATTATTATTAAGCGAAAATGTAATTTAGACCCGTGGCAAAAATTAGGCTTTACAGGTGCATGGTCTAGAAATGACCTTTCGAATCCTTATTATAAAGATAAGTGCCCAGCACAAGGCGCAGAGGTGAAACATAATGACAAAACATAATATGATGAGCTTTCGGTGTATTCAACCACCATCCTCGAATCAATTAATTACAATAAATGAAACACGTTAGGTTAAGACCGTAACATAAACAATAGAACACATTAACAACTAACAAGAGACGTACTAGAAGAGGGAGAGGGGAATCGAACTTATGTTTACGTTAAGTGAATCAGCATGTTTAGTCAAAAGAAGGCTTTCTTTGAGAAGAAGCTCGAATTCTTAAGAAGCAGAGGTGAGAAAAGTGAAGTCAGAGGCAGAGAATGGATGAGAACAGTTTTCAGCATGTAGACGAATACTAAAAAATGGAAATACACCGAAAGCTCATCATATTATGATTTGTCATTATGTTTCACATACGCGCCTTGTGCTGGGTACTTATCTTTATAATAAGAATTCGTTTTCCGCCTGGCTTGTCCATTGCAGACCTTTCGAATCATTTTACAGCTTGAGCGATTGTTTTCATGGTGACATTGTTTCGTATGGTCAGATGGTTGATGTACAACAATTATCGATGTAACGATCATAAAAAGTTCTTTTGTTCTATTTAATTCAGAGAAGACGTAGTATTTTGATGTTGAGAGATGACATGGGACCCGGTTTTCATGTTTTCTCGCGTGTTGTATTGTCTTCTTTATTCCCTCTGCCAGAGAATAACATTACGTCCCAAAAAGTGGAGTGTGCTAGAACCATTCCTACATTTGAAAACCTGGCGCCCAGCCTGTCAGTAACGCCCAAGAGAGCAATATGCTAACAAGGACCTAGTACACCTATTCTGTAACATAAATTTTACTGTGGGGTAGTCAATTAGTACGATTTTGTCCTCATGTGTGTCATCCTATTTTAAAACTTTCACGAAATTGAGACTGGAGGTCAGACCTCCCCGTTTATTTGGACCCCCTTTTATAAACTTAAGACCGTAATGATACCCCCCCCCCCTTTTTTCGGCACCCCCCAGGAACCCATCTCCCCCTCCAGTAGGCAATCATTCAGAATGACGACCCTCAAGTCATGCACATACTGTATGCTTGAATATGATTGATTATGTCTTTATATGCTTGTCCATGCTTGATTTGATGCTTAACACAAAACGAAACTACAATTAATGACTAATAACATAACTGTTAAATACAAACTACATCGCAATCAATCAACAGTAAATTCATATAGCAGATAATTAAAGCCAATATACAATCGATGTGTAAAAGAAATAAAGCACCTCTTGCCCCCTGATGCGCTCTTGGCCAAACCAAAACCAGACCAAACGGCTTTCTACCAATACTCTATGACTTCTAGATAGACATACATTTTCTCGCGTTACAACTGCGGGAGAAACGCGACTAGAAATTCAAGGCTAATACCGTAAAATCCCAAATACAAGCCCTCCCGAAAATAAGCCCTCCAATATAACCCCCTGTAAACTAACGAAAATATCCTTCCGAATATAAGTTCCCCGCAATATAAGCCCAGGACTTACATTTGGGATTATGTTTGTTGGATCCGAAATTGGTATTGCAGAAGGCAGTGGTACTGAATAAACATGGACAGAGTGTATATAGAACCTCTGTATTTACTGTTGTTCTTTTGTGAGATTTTATGCATTAAATGATGTTATTAGTCTCTCTCATTGGACACCAAATTGTGAATTTTTGGAATACACGAGTCACTTGCTAACCCAAAAGACCCTCCGATTGTAACCCGCCGAATATAAGCCAACCAAAAAATGTTTACGAACCTCTATAAGCCCAGGGCTTATATTCGGGATTTTACGGTATTTTGCTCGTCTGTTCGGAATGGCACTTTGTGAGTAAACCGTCTGCAACGATGGACTACGTCATTTCGGGTCACACCTATCACCGGAGAGGATGCAACAGAGTGGTTAAAGTCGACAACACCCCACCCCTCCCCCTTGACGTCGCCACTTGAGCACTTGCTTGCTACATCCATCGTAACTTTTTCGTAATCAACTAAATAAATACTGGGGAAGTCTTCGTCATGGTTCCAAATGAGCAGGAATCTTTATTTTTATCTCACCTAATTTGTACCGACTTGTACATATTGCATTAAACCATGATGGTTGTTTTTGGTACAGGAGGTATCTCTTTTGAAGCCTCTTCATTAATTTCCGTCTTGTGCCATGACGTATGCCTCATTAAGTAGGTTGCGAAAATAACAAGCACAAAGACCAGCAGTTAATTATTTTTACGTTGTTTTCCACTTGTGACAGACTAACGTATGTTACCAACTTGGAATCTCTTCCTGGGTCCATAAAAAACCTCTCCAAAAAGTATAGGAACAAAAAAATTCGGGCGCAATAATGTTGATCATTAACTTTTCTGGCATTGTTATTTTGACAAATCGGAACAATTTGAGCAATCGTAAATGAATCATAACCGTAAACGTTTACTTTTAATAGTGGGCATATCGTCTTGAACGTTAAAAATTGGTTAGACATTTTCAGCCAATAAAGTTTTAAGTGTCTACAGATTAATACGTCCGGATTATCCGGAAAAAGTTATCCGGAAGAAGTGCACATCAGTATGCTTCTTAATGGTACTCAGACTTCGGCAAAATATACAAGGATGATCGCGCCTGTCTGATAGGCAGAAATAGGTGTGCGCTTCAATTGGTTATTCTGGAGTCAGTGCACATCATAGGAAGAAAAGCTGTGGCTTGTTTGGCCAATCATTGCTCTAGCGTGCGCTGATTGGTCGAAACACGTAACTAATGAATTGGTTCAAATTTTGATTGGCTCTTTCAAAAAATAGCAAAGGATATGATAGAGGATAGGGGGAGTCAATAATTATATGGAAAATCTAAATAGGTTAATTTTTGAATGGCTTTTTACTCGTACAATTTCTTTTGTGGCATACTCGGCTTGCAACTCATGTGGCGCAGCGCTTGTTAATTGTCTCTCCTTTGACTTTAGGAATAACGTTGGCAATTGTGGGAGCATTTTTGTTGATAAATTTTTCCACGAAGGTAAGTGTTTTATGTACGCTACTCTTAAGGTATTTCTTAAGGGACATACCGAAAGAAAATGTTTAAAGCCACATTCCAAAAATTTGCCCGTTTCAGAAGGATGTGCTCATTCGTAAATAGAAACAGACAAAAATTGTCACATGGTATGTGTATTGAAATTGACACTGTTTTGCTTAAGTTACACTTTTCATCCATCATCGTTTGATATCGATGAAGTGAAACAATGCTGATTTCATATGGACTGAGGGGGTACTAATAAATTGTTGCTATTTCTAGGGGGGTAGTATACATTCCGAGCTTGCGAATTCCTTATATAATAAACAATTTAATGCCCGCCTAAACAATATACCGAAAGAAGACTTACGTACTCACGAAGAGTTACGTACCCATCAGGAGCTACGTACACTACAAGAGTCACGCACGGTTACGTACACACTAAGAGTTACGTACACACCAAGAGTTACGTACACACCAAGAGTTACGTACACATCAAGAGTTACGTACACATCAAGAGTTACGAACACATCAAGAATTACGAACACATCAAGAGTTACGTACACACCAAGAGTTACGTACATAACAAGAGTTACGTACACACCCAGAGTTACGTACACACCAAGAGTTATGTACTCACCAAGAGTTACGTACACACCAAGAGTCACGTACATATCAAGAGTTACGTACACACCCAGAGTTACGTACACACCAAGAGTTACGTACATATCAAGAGTTACGTACACACCCAGAGTTACGTACACACCAAGAGGTACGCACACGCCAAGAGTTATGTACACACCAAGAGTTACGTACACACCAAGAGTTACGTACACACCAAGAGTTACGTACACACCGAGAGTTACGTACACACCGAGAGTTATGTACACACCAATGTTCTGAATATCTTAAATTGAGCTGTGAGTAAATTTTCTAAACTTGAAACTGAAGTGTATTCTTAAAGTGTTCATATATAAGATTTGGGGGAGCTGTGCGCATAGAAGTGCAAGTTCTGACGTGTAGGATGTTTAAGGCAAAGGAAATACAATGCCCCATTTATTGCTGACAAGGAAGCACCCGTAATATCCTTCTCGCGCTTTTGGCAAGGAATGGATGTAGTATCTGTTTATGACAGGCTCTTTCCATAATCCGCGAGAGGCGGTCCTACTGGGTGGTTGAGCCTTTTTCATGGTCGTTGATTGCGTAACCGTCATCAAGCCTTCTATGGTTCGCATTAACCTCCTACTGAAAGTGAGGTTTTGAGTTTCTCTGTGGTGGTAATAGACTTTATCGTTCTTTGTGAATTTCTAGGAAGACACAATGCTGACTGCGGATGACATACTGGTTTATGTCAAGCAGTGGCCATTCGTTATATATTTGGTAAGTGTATCGTCACTTGACTGTCAACTGTTTCTAACTTAACCGTAGCAAGGACCGTACCATTGTTGGGAAGGTGCGCTCTTGTTAGGCCCTGTTTACATGAGCTCGAGACGAAATCTCGGCTCGAGATGAAATCTCAGCTCGAGGTGAAATTTCATATCGGGCCGCCGTTTATTTCTATGTGTCAACAGATTTTCGTTTACATGAACGACAAGTCAGCTCGAGACGAACTCAGCTCGAGATGAAAAAAAAGGATGAGATTTCATCTCGAGCTGGGATTGCCATGTAAACGCAAAATGATTCCCCCTCGAGATGAAAACCGAACTGCATCTAAGTAATATGCAAAAAGTCTTTAAAATCTGCAATTAAAGAGAAGTTTTTTAATTCTTCATGATTTTATGCTCCGGAAGAGAATTAAAGCGTCCGAAATAAACGGTGTGGGTGAAAAAAGTTTCAAAAATAAATAAACGGGGTAGCTGGAATAAGCATGTCTTGGGTGGAAATTTTCTAGTAAGTTAATAAACGTCCCGGGCCGTTTATTCCGGACACTGGAGTAGATCATTTTGTGAGTTTCGTTGAATCGGCGTACCCGGCTTGTCCAAGATATTAAAATGCATGCTACAAATGTAACGACAATGCAAATGACTACCGATCATCAGCCTTAAACTCTTTGCCACCAAGAAATTCTATAACGTTAAGGAAGCCTATGTTCAGACCAAATGTTACTCCATTCAAAAATAAAGCATAATTTCTTAACCCTTCAGCAACTTAAATGTTTTCTACCATGCTATATATACGAAGGCGTCAAGGATTATAGATATTTTGTTCTCAGATAATTTATCAAACTTACGGACAGCTACCTTTCATGCACCGTTCATCTCTTTAGTCGTTATCGAGAAATGGTTTGGAGATACCGAAAACACTTCATTATCGAATCTGACTTTAGTAAAATTCACAAACACAAGTAGTAAAGAGTAAGCAATAAAACAAAGCAATACGCATATACGTATATGAACATAGACGAATACATTACGAAAAAGAGGTTACAGCATGTGCAAATTTGCTCCATCTAGCCGATTTATAATGCTTTTCGAGCGAATCAGTGTTGGTGGGGCGCAACTAAACAAAAGAGGGTAATGTAAAAGCGAACAGGTGTGTACTGGGTAGGGGGTCGAAAAATCAGGGGGTTACTGCGTACGTACTTTGTGGATGACCCTTAACGTCCACGCACAGGATATATAGGCTATCACCAGAGCGTAATTCCAGTATTTCAAGACCTTATTCTTTACACTCCACGTCCTTCTCAACGGCGCACCATCTACCAAAAACTCGCTCTCTCTAACATCAACCTCTCCAAAGTCTTGTGTCAATATGCTTATTGCCTCCCTTCACTGTCGCAGTCGTGACATATTTACATATCTCCAGTATCTCTTCACATCAAATATCTTAAATTATCTCTTTTCGATGATACTTTGCAACTTCCAGTGGGTTTTGGCCGATCGACGAGCAAGATAAAAATCCAACCTTAGTCAAGAGACTTGGAACAGAGACGCTGGTCTCAAAACGTAGAACCGGAATGTCGATGTCGACCGGTGAATCCTTCGGAGCTAATGTGGTGACTAGAAAAACAAAGGATGTTAACATCAGGTTCATCTAGCTCAGTTTGTGGGGCACACATCGTAAATATTTGGATCACCGCTTTGAATTCCGATATTGACATATTCTATGTTTCTCTAGAATCTTTTTTCAAAACTTTTACAATTATCTACGATTTTCGTAAACTAGTCAGATTTGTTGTTATTCTCGAAATGGAAACGTTTATCGGTAGTTAGCAGACTACGTAATGTATATGCTGTGACCTAATAAGTCATGTGAAGATATATAACAAGATGTTTACTTAAAAACAAAAACGACAAAGTGTTGAATTGTGAAGTCTGTAACAACAAGCAGCACGTGAGAGATTAACCCTATACGTGTTCTTGAACAATAAAAAAGTAGTTACATCTCAGACATGCAAACACTACTGCAACAAATTCTTAAAGGTTCAAGAAAACCCTGAGCTACGACTTGTCTATGTCGATACTTGTAAGTGTGTCTGGGACTCGCTGAGAGACACTGTAGCTGTACACTGCCTAGTCTTAAACAGCCAAACAATAAAGTCACTTTGTTCCAACTGCAAATATCTGCGTATCAACTGCAGAGACCCATAAAAATCAAACCTGGACTGACTACTTAACATGTAAAACCAGATGACCAGATCCCAGAAACACCCCAAATTTTCTACAACAAGGCGGGAAAAACTATGGAATATGAAATCAGTCATGATATAAACATACATCGAAACTGCGCACTAGAGTAACATCTACCGGCTGGAAAGACAAATTAGTTGGTATCGTTTATGCAATATAGTAACCGCCATCGCATACAGATGGATCATGTATTCCTGAAGCAGACTCCCATTGTATTAATAAACTCGATATCACATAACGTCATTTAATGTCTTCAACAATCTTCAAATTCCTGTGGAAAAAAGCCTGATATACTTCATTTTGCATAGCTATGGTAGGCATTCGAAGATTTTCGATTTGCAACAGCTGCCCTTGGTATACTGTACAAATTATCAGTATTGTGATTTCCTTCCATGTTGTTTCAACTCCTGATTTCATAAAAATGACTCCGTAAATTTCTGTTAGCTTTTTAATAAATTGATACCAAGTGTTTCATTGTCAACTATTTCACTTTAAGTGTAAAACATAAACTGTAACAAATACGTTTCAGTAAGTAACATCACACGATTTAATCCATGAATATCATGTCTCCATCATAGGCAAAGGCATAAGCTTTTTATACTTCTGTATTCACAAACTGACGAGATATCTGTCATAAGACTAATTGCTCTTCTCTTGTAATTTTTTATTCTTGAGATGAAATTCTTAAGTTTGACGAATTAGGTACAATGTCCGCTCTACAAAATACCTGTACTTTATTCGAATCTGTCTCAATTTTGTTACTCTACTCCGATATATCGGGAGGATATAATTTTGAACATCCTATTCACCATCGTTGGGTGCAAGGCACAGGTAGTCATTCTTGCATCGTCAACTTCTACGTTTCTCCTTATACACCTGGAGAGCTTACGATACCACTCGAAAGTTCACAAAGATTACTTGTTTAAATGTGGGGAACGTTATAAGGACTCGCATAAATACCTGTCAATGCACGAAATAGGATTTCTGTTCAAGGACTAAAAGATGAGCAACGGTTGAAAGTAAAATGAGGGGGATCTTTTCACAATTTAAGGAGCCCTGGTACAACGGCAGCTAAAGAACATTACTAGGCAAATCTCAAGGGCGTAATAATACAAAACATTACTCGGCCTCCGACTGAAATATTTTACAACCAGATTAGCAAAGCTCTCTACAACATAAAGTATCTAATGATAAATTTTACAGCTTGGAAAAACATAAAAATGCATTTCATCTCAGTAATCTTAATCAACTGTTCGGTTTTCTACGCAAATGAATAGTAAGTTTACACCTTAATTTCAAATGCGCTATATCTAAGAGAATATTTCAATGCCCCTGCAAACGACTTATTAGGTTAGGAACTACGTAGTGATTAAGCAGACTTTCATGGTGTTGTTCCTTCTTTTAACAATTGTACAGTAAAATACGAAAAGTCATCAGACATCATTTTAATCAGAAATTACACTGTTTGGATTTCAGAGCAATGACTTGTTCTACTAGTCTTCTAAAAGGTTACCCCTTTTTATGTTGATCATTTACTATTCACTCTTTTTATCGTGCCCATCGTTAGGGATGATGTATCACTTCTGTAAATTCCCGATTTACCGCGAAAAGGGGGCGAGGTGTAGATGGGTTGATCCACTGCAGTCACAGGCAACACGAACGCTCCTCTCTCCTTGGTCATCTCCTTGGTAGTTGGTTTTACTTCTTTCGCTAGTTAAATCTGACTGTTATCCCCATTAACGCTGGTACCCATTTCACTGGCCACGTAAGTATGGCAGACTTTGGCTCTAAGCATTAAGGTCGAGTACACCTGAAGGTTAGTAGTTGACTGTAATCAAGGAGAATTTTATATACCCCATAGATTTAGCCACGAGAGAGAATAAGACGATCGAGCATCGTGGAAAGTAGAAAAGTTTTTAATTTTTATACAGTTTTACTAGTGTTAGATCTAATTTCTATCAAGTTTAGACCATCAGTGGCCTTTTTGTGGATTGCTAACCTGTGCTTCGGAGGTATTAAACTTTTAAGGTGATTCTCAAATTCTGTGATGAAGCAAAAGTCCACTAAAGATATACAATTATTATGAACGTCGGGCTGTCTTTTTATCAGACAAACGAGCAAAACCTAGTCAATTGGCGGGGCTTAACAACTTATACGAGGTTCTTATCCATGCAATGACTTCATACACAGCTGCAACTTAGAATAATTTGACTTACTGAGCTGACTTTCCTCCATTATACAATAAATAAACATTCGTTAGCATAATCGCCCGTACTAATGAACATACTCTACTTTCTACTACTTAGAATTACAGAAAATGCTACAATATTTACATTATGACGTTTGCTTACAATGACTGCAAGTAAGAAGTGTTATAAACAACAATCGGTGATGCATTCTCTCCTTAGTTTACGGCAAAAATAAGATATATATGAACTTTTGTGCTCTTGCATGAGGACCACAACATCTTTATTTACTGGAGGAAGTAAGGAAAGCTACTCCATAATCTGTACTTCTTCATGGTAGAATGCATATGATTTCGTTTTCTGTAAGATGTAGATTGGTGTACCGTTCCTGGGTGTTCAAAAAGTCCATTGGTCTGCCTTTTGTAAACTTGTACTACATAACACTTGGTCTAATTTGTGAAATGGTAACTGATGGTCCTAATACCCTGGACTTTGTTGCATACCTGGTCCACCTTGGTACTGACGTGGATCCATACCAGAATACTGTCTTGGATCTTGCATACCTGGTCTCATGGGCTGGTTCATCATTAATCCAGATGGCAACTCATTCGAAGCAGTAACTGTTACATTTGGAGCTGGCGGGGTACCTGCAGGTGCTCCATCCATACCGGGACCAAGACCCATGTTAGGTCCTTGAAGGCCAGAGGGTGACAATGTGTTTCCTTGGCCTTGCATATTGTTACCGAGTCCTGGGTTAACAACACCTGGGCCATTAGGGCCATACATGGGTCCAGGGCCTCCACCCATTTGTTGTTGTTGTTGTTGTTGGCTCATGGCCTGCATAGTTAGATTTGAATCTGCTAATGTAGCAAGGTAGATAAGGTTACGATGAAGCAGTTGTTGATACTGTGCACATTCCCTAGCTTTGCCTTGATTTTGGTAATCAAGAATGGCTTGTATCAGCTGCGTGTTCTCATCCAACATCTTTTGGATGGAAGATGATGTCACTGGCTCCCTTCTTGGTCCTCCTACAAAGGCTGATGACATGATGTTTCCTTGATTGATTGATTACTTACACTTTGGATCCTGGGCCTGGATTGATTAATGTTTGGTGATGGTATTGGCAAATGATGTTCCAATATCTGGCTCCTGGAAGATATTGTAATGGACTATATTGAAGTGTGCTTGTATGGCTGCAGCACTAGATAAAGTAAACCAAATTAAGAAAGCATAACAAATCAATACGGAATTGTCTGAGAAATATAATGGCATAGCTTACAATAAGGCTCAGCTTCAATGGACGGGGCAAGTGGCATAATGGACTACTACCTCTGGTTTAGTGAAATGTCTCACAACTGAAATGAAAGGAAGTAAAAACGGTCAAGTCATAATCACTAGCCTCCTCTGGTAACACCCACTTTATTACCAAGCACATCCTTCCAATTAGATGGTGGAGAAACATTAGGAAAATTTTGAAATTGTCTTTAATATTAAAGGACTAATTTTTAAGGCAATATAAGTTTAATGATTCTTTTGTTCTTGCATAAACGTTTCTTGGAATGTGGCCCATTTTTATTGACAGTAATGTGAATGTCTATCTGTGTACCCAGAGAATTTTGAGATTTCGTCTTGATTGACACACTATACAAGATCCTGATATGAATAGCTATCTTGTGCCCCTGTTTAGGAAATCCTGATTTATTGGATACATCAATAATACAAAAATATATGCATTGAAAGTAGTGTTAAGCTGAGTTAAATTAAATGATTAACATAAATTAATTTTGAATTTGCATTATTGTTTGAAGCAGAGGATGTTTTCAGTTAAACCAGGATCTTAGATAAGAAGTCAAGTCAATTTCAGAGTTAAGTGTGCATAAATTGCCAAAGTACAATATTATTGTAATTTAAAATTTTAAATGGTACCATTAGCAATAACAGGGGGCAGAAGGTTACAAAAGTTATCATTTCTTTTCTGCCAACTCGAACAAATACACAAAGTTTCCGTTGTTCTGCTTTTTTATAAAGGAACTAGAATAAAATAACAGTACTAGTATTTCTATATAATAGGTATCTTACAATCGTCTTTACTCTTATTCCCTATAAATTCTGTCTCTATTCTTTCTCTGTTCTGTATTCACGAACGTATGTGACCCATTTTACATATAAAAAATGATGTGAAGTCACGTGTCCAAGTCTAGGCCCAAACTAGATCCCAGACTCCTTCCAGATCGCTGTACATGGACATAAAGTCACATTCAACAGGTATATTTTTTATGTAAGGACATCGCTCACGAGAACCCGAACCTATAAATGGTAAAAGTTGAGAACACTCGAAGGTTTAAATTGGATCAACACTAAGAACATTCTATGGCTTGTAGTGATGCAAGTACTACAGTAAATAATGGGAATAATGTGTGGTCATCACTCACGAAATTTTGGCCTCCTTTTATCTTTCTATGATTTTAACTTTTAAATTTTTGACCTCAATACTGTATTTTTGGAACTAGGGCCTTCAGAACATAATTTATCAAAGTGGCGGCGCCACTAGGGGAGGAGGGAGGGGGAGGATTGAGTTCCTCCATATTTTGCCCGAGTAATCATTTTTCACACACTTTTTTCACTTGATGGCAATGTCCCTAATACAGTGCATCGTCGATTATCCGAATATCGATTATCCAAAATGCGATTATCCGGACGTCGTAAAAATTTTAAATGTTTGCTTGTGCGTAAGCAAGTTTACGAAGATTGGTGTGGTGCTTTAATATTGTCAAAGTTCGCTGTTCAAAGCAAATGCTTTCAATCATACATCCACCACATTCACAGCCAAACAGCAATCACCCCGTTGACATGAGCGCTGAGTTTAAATCCTCTTTCATTCAAAGCCGTATCACGCAATATTTCAATATTTAAATTGGGCTCCTGTTCTTTCATACTTCATCTGAGAACTAACAAGCTCATGAGTTGCAGTTTTTTTGCTTATCCGGATTTTTAGATTTTCCGGAAAATTTTTGGGCTGTTTGTTGTTGACCGTCTGAATACTCAACGATACACTGTACAATCATTATTTTTGGCACATAAGATTAATGAATCAGTACAGAGTACGAATTGCCACATGTCTAGGCTATATCCTTAATGTCCCTTCACTTTTGAACGCCCCCTTGTAAACTTCTTAAGGCCGATCCTGCCCCTCTGACCTTTACACGTCTTGTGCTATTGCAAGGAAAAAGCTGTTTTTCAGTAATCAGTGATTAAAAATAGAGTATTTTAAAAAGAGCATCGCAGGAGGAGGAGCAACAAGTGGTCTAGTTTTTGAGTCAAGTCTGAGGTGTTCATTATCGTGATGCCATAGTGTGACAACAAGCCATTTGTTACAGGTGGCTATTGAAATGAGCAAAGGAAGCCTAGTCTGGTGTAAACATTCCCAGCGCACAGGACAATCGTATTTACAGAAGACATGTTAGGTTGGGCTTCATTTGAAAAGGGATTGCGATCTGCAATTGAAAAGGTCAAGACATTTAATCGAATTATATATCAAAATCAGAGGCTCCACCTTCTAATTTGGAGATTTATATCCATGCACCAGAGGTATTTAGAAAGTTGGTAATCCCTAATATTGCACACTGAATTATCTCCTGCTGGGAGTCTAGTTTGTATGAAATTGCATAATTGCGTAATTCATAGTAAAATTGTTCGATAAACTAGGACAGCTTGAATGACGATTTCCATTTCGGACAAGTAGCAGAATTTTAAATACTATTAGCTTTGTACTTCAAGTATTGCCCAACGGTACTCCCTTTTTGCTTTACGAAGTTTTATAAGCAACGTATTGTATATGTTGGTGTTTCGGAGAATATGACAAATGTAAGCAAACTGCGGCTCCCCAAATTTGGAATGAGATATCACAGGCAAATCCGCCTATTATTGAGGGAGAACAACCTTACTTTAGTGTTTATACCAAAACGAATTTCAAAGTTGATAACAAATTTTACTAAGTGTGCCTGGTAGCCACATTGGTGGCAACAACCGGGGGCAGGCAGGCGTCTGAGGTGACACTCTGTGAATTATCTATCACGGCCAAATTTTAACCATTGGTAATCATTTGTTCCGTAAAACTGCACTGAACACTCTGTAGGCTAATGTTCAATATAAGAAGAGAATAAATAAAACACTGACACAAGAAAGAAAAGAGGACAAGATAATCTTTCCTGATGATTGATTGGGATAAAAACGAAACCTTCGATTATATTGATTATATCTTCCCCTCCCCCTTCCCCCTACCCTCTTCATATACAGTTTTGATTTCAGTATTTTTAGATGAAACATGTTAAATATGTTCATGTAGCAGACAGAGCACCAACCTACTTTTGAAGGTGGTCTTCTGGAGTGAAACCCTTTAAATATACGCGACGATGTTTTATTAAACCATTTCAACTTTCTATTTTGAATTCATGCGACTAGGCATCATTCCTGGTTTCCAAGAAGGATTTGGAAATAACTTTAACGTTCGATATGACATATTTAGGCAAGTTATGACTTTACAATCGTAACCATGGATACAAAGACACTTTCTCATCCCCCCATTTCCATCATGAAGTCCTATTTCATATGAACTGACCAGGAAGATCTTGTCCATTGTAAATCCTTGCTATTCTTTTGAATAACTTTTCCGTATTGAGTTATGTAAGAAATTGTGTGTGATATATGACTTATCATACTCCACCCCTACAGTCACGCCCTTTTCCGAGACCACCACTAAACCTTGGCAATCATTGCCACAATGCTGTTTAGTTACTTTGGTGACTGGGCTTCTACATACATTGGACTAAAGATATTTTCCCAACCCACCTTCGCTATAAGTGTTCCACAAAAGATAAAGAAACCGTGTCTGAAATGCAAGGTCTGAAAGGGCGGTGCCAGCGAGTCAAAAGTTAGGGGGGGGGGGCATGTAATGAAATGGCTTCTATTTCTTATACAAATCAAGAATCAGTGATGATTTTCTTTTTATTAACATCATGATTTGGCAATGTATCTTATTTTCTGTTTCCCTGTCTTTTTTCTGTGCTTTGTTGTGTTCCTTTAGCCAGAGAAAAACACCACTTGAAGAAATTGAGGTGCTTACATCTACTGATCTTCCTTTCTACCCTCGCCTCTTCATTTCTATGTTTATCCATCACTGTCTAACTCCGGGTACCACATCCATATTGTAATAACAATAAATGTTTTCATTGCTACAATATCATTTTCGAAATGTAAAACACTTGAGCTCTATTACTACTACAACTTTTTCCTAGTATCATGATTGAAACGAATGGAAAGCTAGTGACAGTATCTTTATGAATCCCAATATTGAACCTTAAAGTGTGCAGCTAAGGGTTGGGAGGTGTTTGTCAACCTTTTAATGTACTTGGCTAGCATCTCCGTAGTTTAAAATTTCCTGCTAAGCAGGGTTGTTCATATACCCATAAAAATTTCTATTGTTTGGCCCTAGCGATGAAATGTCGTCTTCCAAATTTAATGCAGCTCCCCAATTAAACGGATTCAGTCTGTGAAGTATTTTCATTTTACAATTTTTATAAGTAACGTCTTATCAAATATCATTATAACTTTGCTGGGCTGGTCCACCTTTGTTTCATGGACAAAATATGCGATAAGAGAAGTGCAAGACCATCTCTGTATAACTACTAAGTACTCATTTGCCATCAAGGCAATATTTCCTTAATAAGGACTCAAACTTTACCATCTTTTCAGAATAAATTCGTTATTATGATGGTAATAACAGTAATGAGAATAACTCGTTTGCTTAGTAAAATTAAAACATGAAGTAACTTCAACTGCCTTATGTATCTAGGAGAGACCTGGTTAGATGATGTATAAACACATACACATCAATTAAAAATAATAACATCAACAACAACAGTAGTATTAGCAATGATAGTAATAACAAGTGGTACGAACACCACCGCCTTTTCCTATGATTGGAACGAGTGGAAAGCTACTGAAGGTGTCTTAAACACCAGCCCTTGCCAGTCGCAGAGACTGAAAAATGAAAATCAGTTTGGTAAAGACAATAAAGACAAACAAGAAACTAAATCGAACAGATATCACTCTTGTACGCAAAGAGACCAAAGAGTGGACATAAATTGACATAGCAATTAATCAGAAGTATGTGAAGACAGAGAAAAATAGGTTGCATAAATTCAACGATCCAGCATTTTGGATTGAAGCGAATATATACAGCCTCTTAAGTAATTGTGAATATATAGACCCTCTTAAGTCAGTGAGAATCTATAGAGCCCTTTAAGTCAGTATGACACTCATGGTTTTGAGCACGGAATACAAGAAATGCCAAGTCGATGCACAAGAATCCACCAGATATCATTGGCAGTGCCCTAATACCGACCATACCCTCACCACCCCACAAGTCAAAGAAAGTGTTGTACTCCTTAACTGTAATAAGAAGCTGAGACGCAATGTAGAAGACCAAGAGGAAGATCTAAAATATAAAGAGAGAATAAAATAATAATAATAATAATAATAATAATGATAATAACAACAATAGTAAGAATAAAAGTGCCAACTCCTGTAAGGGAAGACGAAATCTCCATGTTATGGGGCGTAAAAAGGTGAAAATCATACCAGTTGTTATAGTTGTTATAGTTGTTGCTGTGGGAAGAAAGTTTAACGAATATATAGATAAACTAGGACTGAGTATCAGGGTTGAAGTTATGCAAGTTATGCAGAAGATGACACTGCTATGTACGGCAGGAACTTTAAGAAATGTGCCGTTTTTTTAGACATGGAGAGAGATTCACTGGGACCTTTGGCGACTTGCTGTCCCAGGTTCCCATATGAGTAATGAACCCCAGAAGAATGATTTATTTATCTGAGATGGTAATAATTGACAATAATAATCATGGGAAGAGTAACAGTAAAGACAATAGCAATTACATTTGTATAAACTACACAAATTTAAATATACAGCGTTTCCGATGCGTTTAGTGGTTCATGGACATATGTTCTCAATTATACTTAATTTTTTGCACTCTTTTTAACTTTTTGAAACTGTACTGGTAACGGTACTCCTCCTTTGCCTTCAACTATAATTCCTTGTGTCCAATATCTCTTACGACAGAAACGAGTGTTATACTCAATGACTACGTTTTCCTACCAGTCTAAAGCCTAGAGTTACAAGACAGAAATCTTTAGATTCTTGGAAAAGTAACCCCATCCCTACAACGATTACTATGAAATCCAGATCCTCTATCTACTCACAGAAATTCAACTTGAGTCTGAGATCCCTGATCTACTTTAGGACCTGCATAGCTCGCTATCCACAAGAATATAACCAAAATATGTCAACATGCTGTATTCTGGTTTCCTCCAGAAACAATAAGCTAATGCAAAGGAAAGTCAAACAGACCTGCTGTCGGGTAAACTTACAATCTCTGATCGATGGGAAAGTGACAGCAGGATCATAAACCATATCACAGTAATCAGAGATCAGGTTACATTGATATCACAAAGACTATAAAAATGGTGACGATTCTCTCAGCTAATATTGATGATAATGTTTATCAGATGGCGATGGTAGAAGCAGCAGTAACAGCCTTGATACTTGTCATGGTAGAAACAGCAGCAGTTAGTTGTGAATTATTCGTAGTCGCAGCAGCAGGAGTAATCCTAGTTGCAGTAGTAACTGCAATACTTGTAGTTAGAATAATTTATTTTTTGAACTTAAATGCCATTTATATTGATACAGAAATTATACGAATAAACAGTTACAATCTCTAAACAAATAGCATAACTAATAATACAATTTTTAAACTCGAAATTTATTTTTCAACATATATCAACGAGATACAGTCAAACACTCACAACTAATAGGCATGTATGACTGATTAAAATACAAAACGACTAGTTCACAATAGTTAACAGTACAATAACACTGTCAAAATAATTTAGAAAAATTTCCGAGCTCATTCCTTTATTTAAATTCTGGCGTTCCACGTAGTAATTTAGATTAACTCGTTAGCTCCGGGGTGAGGTAGAGGCACCCAGATCAATTCAAATGCTTTTAATATTTCTTGGCACGATCGATATCCCAACTTTTTGTAACAAAAATAGTTAGCAAATGCCACGCTTGTTTCTGCTATGACAAGAAGCAAGAAAGATGTTGCTTGCCATGCAGTGCTTGTTTCAAGCTTGTTTCGAATTTTTTTTTAAAAGTGCAGGCAAACAATTGTGAAAACACGCAAAAATAATAGAAACGAGGCAAGCACATTTTGCAAGGTCAGCATACAAGGTAATAGGGCTAGATGCGCAGACTATCCACTTCAGCTAGGATAGTCTGCACGCAGGCTAATAGAAAGACAAATACTGATGGGTAGAATGAAGAGGAAGAGAACGATAGGTTGACAGAGAGCAATCTATCTACAAAACCTTTGGCAATGGATAACTGTGCAACGGGAGGACATAACAACATTACTTCCAAATAAGAAAGACAGAGAAGTTTGAAAAGTCATAGTCTCTGATGTCTGTAACAGACTTGGCACTGGATGATGATGCCCTTGGGAGATAATTTATGATGATGACCTGGGCCCGGTTTCTCCTAAGTTCTAGGTGAGCACCTAACTTTAGGTATAAGGGAGCACTTAAACTTAAATGAGTTTCTCGTTCAACCCTAACATTAGGTACGCACCTAACTGAATTAGGTACAGAGCACCTAAATCCCCGACTTAGGTGGGCAGATTTAGGTCTACTCTGAAGGTCACCTAACTGCTCAGCCGCACTGTGAAGCTCTTCAAATATGACCGATTTTATGAAGGTTGAATAAATGAACGAGTTGATGGATGTTTTAGGGTAAACAAAGCCGTCTCGATTCATAAAATGACTTGGAATTAAACACTTGATTTCGATTCAGGGAAATTTCATCGTGTTGCAGCACATAATTCGTGTTCGACTACAATCGATAGAATTTACAGTGTGTGGACATCGTCTGTTGAACCCCAGCTAGCCACTGCTTTACGTTTTTAAGCAGCCAGGATTTTTATGCAAAGCATCAAAGACTCAGGTACTTAGCAAATAAGTCAATTGTAACCAAAGCAATCCAAAATTTATCAAATGTTACTACCTCATGCCCAGACGAATTCGTAGTGGCGTTTCGTATCGTTCCGTTGTTTCTTTCACTACTGAAATTTTTCACGAAAATCATGAGTTTCATGGATGTGACATGCATAAGGTTTCGGGCTCCATCAGAGTACCAAGTTTGTCCGATATGACTCTGGAGGTCTTGTTTTGTTTTTTACTAGCAGCTTGCTAAGTGTTGCAGTGTAATAATTGAACCAATTCCCAAACGGGTCGGGCGGCTGTATATGCTAGATATTTTCAACGCTAGAAAAATTTTAATGCTGCCTGGGGATAATAAAAGTATTCTCCAAACGTAAGTCAGAAAAATTGTATTTCTCGTGAAAATAAGAAACCCTACCATCTATCGGTTAAATGCTGTTAAATTTCCTAGAGTTCACTTCTTTGTGATCACATCCTTCGATTTTTCTCCAAAGCACAACTACTTAGAACCACAGTTCGCTTTTGTAAACACAAACTTGCCAGCAGGTATTGAAAAGTGAGCGAAGTTTCAAATTTCTCAAACTTGTTGACAGGTGAAATCAATAAGGCAAGAGCAAAACAATAGGATTGTCTGTGGCATCATTGCAATTTTTCAGCGTTATGAGATAGGTGTCCACCCAAGTTGACTTGGTTAGGCACCTATCTAAGTGACTCCACGAGAAACTCAATTTAGGTGCTTACTTAGATAGGTGCCCACTTAAAGTATCTAGGGCATCGCCTAAGCACTTAGGTGCTCACTTAAAGATAGGGGAAACCGAGAAACCGGGCCCTGGTCATTGTTACCAAAGTGAAGGAAACCTGGTGGAGAGATTAAACAAGTGGATAACCCGAACTTGAAATGAAAGGAATAAAAGAAAACATGGGGAAGACTAAGATCATGGTGATTGGCCAAGACCTTAACACTATCAGAGACTCTTGGAAATAACCTTATGCAGTATGCTGCAAAGAGTAGGGAGTAATTCCATGCTTTGCACTGAATACAAAATGTGGGTCCATAAAATGTCCACCAAGAGTAAGACCAAGAAAAGGCCAACTTCAAGTGTCAGCACATCATGGGGCTGGCCAGCTGCTGGTATGCAGACCAGTGAAGGAAATCTCTGTTACTGAAGGCTCCTTGGACGTGGTGGTCATCATATGCTATCTCAGGTATATTCCGCACACTGGAGGCAGTTGGGAGCTTGCTACTACCATCCAAATTCAGACTGCATGATAGAGGTTCAAAGAGTTAAATCCAATATTAACTGCCAGAGCTCTCCCTCTGCATACAAGAGGCAGGATTTATAACACCTGGATCAGATCCTCAATACAGTATGCCAGTGAAACTTGGACACAGCGTAATATTGCTCTCACCTGTCTTCACAGAACTGATAGATCAAGAAAAATAATCAGGTGGATGTGCAACACCAAACCTGACCAAGATACTAGCTATCAAGAGCTTCTCAATCTGATCAAGATACCAAACATCAAACAGCAACTTAGATGCAACAGGCTGCTATGGAATGGGCATGTCAAGTGTAACAGTGGCTGGACCAGACAGTGCACTGAGATGAAAGTTAGGAGGATCAAAGGCCCTATTGCCCAAGGAAAACATGGCAGGAAACCATTCAAGGGGATCCCAGAATATCAGGGATGCTGAACAACAATCCATTTAATTGTGACAGTTGGATGGAATGACTGTGCGCAAAAAGCTGAGATGTTAAACTAGGATATGGAAAAATCATTTCGCTTCAAGCAATACAAAACAATGATACAAAATAGGAATGCAAAATGGATGCAATGAAGCATCTTACAGAAGATATGCGAAGAATATCAAACACTTTTTGAATCTAAAATACCAAACTTTCTTTATAATATTTGAAGAGGCACTTACTGCAACATTTTTCTTTTCACCAGAATTGGGAGTAACTATGTAGGCATCATCTCCATCTAAACCATTTACACTAACAAAGCAATTGGTGGTGTGTCCAAGTCCAGATGGTAGTATTCTGTCTTTTAACATTGCGTTTATAACAGTACTTTTTCCATTACTTGTCCGTCCAAAAAAGGCAACTTTCATATGGTCTCTTGCAAGGACTTCTGTGATACCTGAGACTTGATCAAGGTATGTATTTACCTATTGTAAAGACAAAATACCAAGTAGATCATTTACATTAATATTAGGTACGGTAAACAAATTCTAGCCTCAATGTGAATCGAATGGTTTATGTAAGACATTTACATGAATACTGCTCAACAACATATCTTCAGTCATATGTAATTGGTCATCATGGTTATGATGGGTCAACGACCTCCAACTTTAACAGCAATCTGAATGAGTCCATAGCACCTGTATTCCTTCATACATGTAAGACTTACCTTCTGCATTTAACAGGTTTCCCACTCTCAAAGGCCCTATACATGTTCACTACCACCAGCAACCTTAAACCAGCGTAAGATCTAGCTAGTGCTGGTACTAGCACTATTGGACTAATGCATTGGCCTATTGCTGATGGAAGACACATGAAAAGAAAAAGTACATGTAAAGGCAATTTCCAATGCAATCTGTCAGCTTACTCAGCGCAGGTGTTCAATAAACTTAACCATCAAAAATGCATTTAAAATTCAATAAACCTGACCCCAGCCTCGTCGCAGCCTAGCGCCTCTGTTACCCATACGGGAACAAAAGTTATTGGATGTGCCATAAATTAAAATGTTTCTACTAGGTGAATAAACTCCATAATTTTAGCACGGAAATACCGCAATTATTTGTCAATTATCACTGTGATAGCAACCAAGACATAAATCCTATTCTCGCGGTGCCGTACATGTATATCCTATAGGCCTAACATTTATGCCTCTTGTTTTATCAAGGGTTATGCCTACCTGTTCGCAGTCTTTCCGCGTGTCCCGGTCGTACGTTTCTGATACATCACATTCAGCAAGAAATGCTGAACTTTCTTTTAAATATCTAGACAGTTCCTCAAATGTTTGATTGATACGTTTCTTTGCACGCACGAATCTCTGTAGCGGAGAAATGTTGTCCATATTGAAGCCACGCAGATGGACGTTCCCAGTATCAACGACCGATGTTGATTTCCGAAGAGCTTTATTATTTGGCATTCTGTACTAGTGTAACAGAACAAGATAGTATCCCCAGTGATTACTGGATTTATCTTTCACGACAAATCTAATGTTATTTTATGCAACTTATAAGGTACGTGTAAACGAATTGATTTCGTAAATCCATCTCCGACATCGACTTGCAGTCACCATCTTGAAATATGTAACTTTCTTTAGCCTCATATGCATGTAGGGGAGGATCATAATTCCTCGTGTGACTGTCACAGATATTGGGTTCAGTTGAGTCTCTGACGAAGACTCAAATGTGAAAAAGCTTCAAATATCAGCCACACTACTGTCTGGTGTTCGTTCGGTAATATTAATACTTATACTCAATCACATTATAGATCAGTTATCAGAAAATAGTGTATAACTGTATCTGTAAGTTGTATGTACTAACATGAGTTTGACCGTTAGTCAATTCTGCGTTTGGGACAGTCCACAAATTCGGCGCCTGCTACTTTATAAGGAAATTAAAATTGTCCTATCTTGCTTTTAATTGTTTATGCGCATAAGCGGATTAAGGGGGAGCGGAGCTGCCCCCAGTCTCCGTTAAAAAATTATGACCTTTAAAAAAACCAAAAAGGTTTTCCAAAGTTTAGATGATCAATTCCGCCCCCCCCCCTTCCCTCTCTGAAATCCTGGATCCGCCACTGTTTTTTGTGTTGTTTCTCCAAATGCATTTGAAACATATTTGTTATTTGAAGTAGACTCATCAATTTTACTTTACTAGCAATTTAATATTACCTATAGACACCAGTAAAAGACTCCAGTTTCTGTTCCTTTTTAGCATTAATTGATCAACTTTATGATCTGCAAATATTACTTTTTAACTTGTGACACCTGATTTTGTGAAAGGATATATTGTATGTTAAGCTATTTGTAAGTGTTCAGAAGACGTGAAAAAGATATCAATGCTATAACAAGAGCTCGAATTGGAAACTCTTTGTTTATGCTCACTTAATTCTATATGCTTTGTGGTGGATTTGCGCTCAAATCTTACCTTGTTATCTCTTTTCTCATAGATTAAAAGCGGTAGTGTCAGCTATATCTGCAATTAACAGGAAAATTTAATGATCCATACATTCATGTAGAGTGTTGCAGCATTGGCTTTGATTTGTTTTAGTTTTTTGTATTTGGAAAAATGTAAAGATCCTTTTTTGTTGCTTGACTAAAATTATTTCTTGGTTAAATTAATCAAAAAATTGTTCTGTTATATGGTGATTCAAGCCCCACCCTGAAGTTGCTTTATTAAACTTTCATTTTGACCTCTTAGTGTAAAATGGCTTTTAAAGGTGCTGTTAACTCTTTAGTAGCAACAGATAAGTCATGAGGTAGCACAATGCAATTAATTTCTATGTTTCATTGTAACCTCATTTGGATTTGCTAATGCAAATTGAGATTACTTATGTACTAGTCATGGTATATTGTCGTGAATCTTGCATCATCCAGTGAAATACGATGTAATGATTGCACGATAGGGATTTCCCTTTCTCTATATATTCTTAGTAACTATGTAATTCTATTTTATTCTACACATTTAAATATTCGATCTTGTAAATCCTTAAGACACACTTTCACTTCGACTTCAACTAACAAGCTGTTGGTAGTGATTTTTGCCTTCGCTAGTTTCGCTGCCGCGCATATAACAGTCTTGCCGCTATCATTGCGCTACGAAGTCTATATAGGTTACACATTCATCACGTAACCCATAATACTGTGCTATACACCGCAAGACGTGTTTTATAGAACCCCCTCTCATTGGTATAACCCCCAAAATGGAGCCTTGCCCCCCCAAACCTGAGATGCTGGCTACGGGCCCGTGCCTGCCCCTAATTATTTGCTATGCTAAATTGCATAATCTGGTTGTATATTTGTCGTTACCGGTACCCCTGAAATAATTCTACAAGACCATGAACTGCCCGAGAAGCTGCCATAAGAAAACGCTCGTAACAGGGACTCGGTAACGTGATTTAATTTCTAAAGTATTTTGCCGAATTTTTAATACTTGTTGTGGCTATTTTTTCAATATATATTATGAATTAATGTAAACTGTTCTCTTTTGTATCATTGCCACTTCGATAAGTTATCGAAAATGCTCTACTTCTTGCTCTTACCCCACACCCGTCTGTGGAAATCACTGCGCTCAGGTACAGGTTATGTAGCATCATTCAAGCAGAGCTGATCAATGACTGAGCTGATTCAAGTAATTTAATAGGTCGTTTCACAATAAAAAAAGTTAACCATATCTTAGTGAGCTTGCAAAATTCCATTGCACACGCTTTTCATTGTTTCAGAAAACATGTTTCAGCATCCTTAACTATGCGTCAGCATAGTTTGTTTTCAAAGGTGACGGCAAGGGCATTCAAGACCGTATGTAATTTAGCACCAATCTGAATCGATCCTTATGAATAGTAGTGTAAGCAAAAGCTTAATTTGATAACTTAAGCCTTAGATAAGTGAACAATAAGAAGAATCTAACCGACCCTTAATCTGAGCTACCTCTAATCCAAGCTACCCCTATGAATACAGACCTAGAAGTATCATCTCTGATACGTGAAGGAAGTAATCGCCGTCCAATTTCTAGCAAAGAAGGCGTTGATGCCTGCTCTTCTATATCACTGCTCAAAATTCTTCTGTCAACTTTCAAGTTGGGGTGCATATTATACCACTTATTGCTGATTAAATCGGGCAATATCTCATGCCTGTTAAGCTTCTCATGGCAAACTTGCTGAAACAATAATTCAAAGGGTACAATGGTAGGCTGAATTAAACTTCAAGCATCATAGATCTTGGAAGTCAAACTTAATATTGTTCTCTTCTTCGGAGGTTCTGAACTCAAACTTCTCACAAATTCATTTAAATTATAAGAAATGCGACCTGATTCCTTATTCTATCCCAAGCCAAGAACTGTGGTGTGCTTCTCACTACATCACCCCCCCTCCCCCCCAAGGTTGATTAAGAGCAACTTTGGTCCTTTTTTACAAGAGCCTTTTCGTTCCCTTTCATTTCCTCCTTAGCTGTAACAGAGTCACGTTTCAGCTCATTTTCAGCCGTTTGAATTCTAGACAACAATTTTGCATTCTTTGATGACCATTTCGGTAAATAAAATCCGCCTGCTGCAAAACAGGACTTCAACTTTTAATATTCTAAGAACGCTTCTTCCTCCCTTTTAAATGTTTCTGCATGATCGTCAACATACAAGCTGTGAAAGGTTTTCTTCGCAAAGGCGTTTTCTTCCTGTTCGTAATTAGACAAACGAGCTCTGACAGTGGTATTAAGAACAAAAGGGCTACTAACCAACCCGAATGGCAATCTCGGAAATTTATATATAACAAGTTGAGTTCCTTCTTGAAGGGATCATCCATATAGACTATATATAGACTGATATAGACTAATATCCCTTTTATGCTTACTGCTAGCGTCACATACAATGCGCAGCCGACTGCTGGACTCGTTTCCCTAATAACTTATCTGGTGGGCATATGAGAAGCTTTGCCTACACTAGCCTTCAAATGAATCATCAGAAACTTCTATTATGCCGCTCTGCTGTTGACTTCTAATGAGCTTATGGTATTTCCTTAGTGGGGCCCATATGCATAAAACATCTCAATTGTAAAAAATTCTTTAACTTTTAAAAATTTCTTTAAATTTGCCATCCTTAACTTAAGTGCATGCATAAGGGGACTTAAGATAAAGAATTCTTAAAATCTTCCTTAACTTTAAGGTACCTCCTCAGTTAACTAAAAAGTTTGTACTTAAATCAATAAAAGCACAAGCTGCGGCAGAAATCAGTGACAAGTGAACTCACAAAATAGACTCGCTCTTCCTCTCTGTTACCTTGTATAGTCGAAGAGGATGAAATACAATATGATGTCAGGAGACCTAGACATCTCGTAACCGTGAAAATCCAAGGAATATGGACCTAAGAAGTGCCCAGTCTACTTAAGGTTACCTTATATACGGCAAGTTTGAGTCCCAGATTAGTGAAGCTGTTGGTGGTTGTTTTGGGGGTAGTCAGACTAAGGTTATGTTCACGGCGCAACACATGTTGCCTGGAGTCTACAAGGACGTCATTCCAACCAAACAAAATAGAAACGTTATATATGAGTTTAGATGGCAGTGTGATGCTAGGTACATTGAAAGGACGTCTCAAAG
Organism: Alatinidae sp. Z8VKAUB7J3; assembly: GCA_010016025.2. Classification (NCBI taxonomy): domain Eukaryota; kingdom Metazoa; phylum Cnidaria; class Cubozoa; order Carybdeida; family Alatinidae; species Alatinidae sp. Z8VKAUB7J3. Next base: position 140,454,360 of record JAAAKM020006971.1, on the reverse strand, counting down.
ACTTACAGATCGTATTTCGCAACATATTCCATCTGCATTGAGAAATATGAAGGCCGTTCATGAGCATACACAAGCCAAACGAAAGTGTAAAGCAAATGTGAATCTGATAGATTGTGTTTCGGCCATCGGTTCACATTTACTACTTCAGCACGACTGTTTGTGGGTCTATACTAATGATTGCTCTCGTATATTAGCTAAAGCTAGATCAGCTTTCTATCTGAAAGGTTTAGAAGCGGTTTTCACCAAAACCTGGGATCCTTTACTTTCCGACAAAAAGGGTTTATGTTTTCCCTGAAATTGTTCTAACAATTTTGGCGCCTCCAATCATAACAATGTCATTGATACATACATACATTATGTATTATTACATTCCACCTCTTCCTTTGTACCAACATCGGAAATACGTCACGTATCCATCACTTCTAGAATCCATCGACGATTCTTCGCACAGACTCAACTCAATGTGCAGGATTTTTGGTTTCTCAAAATGGTCCTTGAGGCACCACAGAAGATGCTTGTCCGAACAAAATGTCATTTGGACAAATATATGAACCATCGTCTGGATCTTTTGGCACACGTCCAATTGGTCGCTGATTTATCCGAGTAGCAACTTCAAGTAAACAAGTATATAACTCAATTGGCGTGAGATGATTATCTCCTATAGCATGCGTTATTGCATATATGCAACTTTTCACTTGTGCTTCTGCTGCTCCATTATGATGGGGTGACAATGGTGTTGTAAATTTCCACACCAATCCTTCCAATGAACAAAATTCTTGTAAGGTGCTGACATCCCATGATGTAATAACTCCTCGTGATTCTCTTTCTGGACCTACTAGTTTGGATCTGTTATCGTTAAGTAACATAGATGGATATCCCTGATCGAAAAATATCTACGTGAAGAAATTTCCTGGTTGATTAATCAGTTTCCATTTGTAAATGTATGACTTTGGTATTCAGACATGTAAATATGACCCCATAATGCTTAGTTGTCTTTCCTCGTCCAAAAGTCACATGCTGCATAATAAAATGGTGGCGTGAAAGGTGCTTCTCGAAAAGTCCGCCATAAATTGTGACTTGGTCTGCAAACTGGCCTTCTTACAAATAAGACAACTAAACTTAATTGCTTTTGCTAAATCATGGGGTTTTAGAATCCAATAATTCTTACGTGACTTAGCTACAGTCCATTCCATTATGTCCATGCCTATGTTCATGATAAATAATTAATCTAGATACCCAGTGTCCATAAGGTAACAGTATTAGGTGTTTAACATGCTGCATGATCTACCCTACCATTAACTCTGATAATATCTTCACTATCCACAAATGGGCTTAATTAATACTTTCAACTCTATCCCTTAATCCTTCTTGTGCTTATGACATCCAGTACTTTTCTGCTGCATACAACTCTTCTGCTGTTAATTGCTCTCCCCTTTGGCGTAATATCTCTTCATTCGTCTGGACTGAATTGGCCAAAAGCTTGCACTTCAACACATCTACAAACCTCATAACAAATGCTGTCGCTCGCAATAACCTTTTTCAAGTTGAAAATTGTGTGGTTGGAATTAACTCTTCTCCTATTGCTAGTACTGCAACATGCTGCTCTCTTCCTCCATCTTCCTCCTCGTCCTCAAGCTTACCTGAAGACGTGTTTTGTGGCCGTTCATCTTCCTCTCTGTATAGAAATTCTGGTCCATGCTTCCATCTACTCTCTAACTGCTGTATCTTCAGCCCTCTTGATACGCCGTCTGCTAGATTGTCTTCACTAGACACATGACGCCAACAGCTAGGAGCTGTATTGTCTTTTATCTCCCCAAAACCTCGCTCACCTCTTATCCATGACAAAGCTATCAAACTGTCTGAAAAGAAAACCTCCTTCTGAATAGGGATAATTATTTCCTCTCTCACAGTTAATACAGCAGCTCTCAACTCCGACTTTGGAATAATCAGTCTTTTTAGTAGAGCTACTCTAGATTTTGCTGCAACAAATTTAATAGCAAGTTCTTCCAGATTCTACCTTCCATCTTAAATATGCACAGGCTCCAAACGCTTCATCCGAGGCATCTGCAAATATACAAAGAACGCTCATATGAACTGCTTCAGTGGGGTGAGGCACCAATCACATCTTGTCTGTTCCAGCTCTTGAGTTCCCCCTATAGTGTTGCCCACTCAACATGACTGTTATCATTTGGCTCTTCATCCCGTCGAATCTACTTCTTCCAGAGATGCTGCATACTAACCGGAATACTAATCTCACCAGAAATGGGCCTACAAATCCAATTGGCTCACAGAGACCTGCTATCGTACTTAAAATGGCTCTTTTCGTTACCCCAAACTCACCTGTTGTACATTTAACAATGCTTTGGCCCACATTTAAACTAATCTGATCATTTTCTCTCCACCACTTAACTCCTAAAATCATTTCCTCTCCTTGCTTACTCACTAATTCATCCACACTTTCCACATTCTCTGCTTGACTTCTTTCAATACAGTCTTCTTTGGTTTCACCAACAACCCATCCTTTAATAGCCATTTAAGGACCATACGCCAGTTTTGCGGCTTCCTATAAGAGTGCCTTAAGGACCACAAGCCCGTTTTACGGCTAAATCAGTACCTCACTTTCAGCAGTTATAACATGAGTAAAACACTTTTGAACGCTTAAACAATTCATATCATTGTCTTCAGCAAGGAACAAGCTTTTGATTGGTTATAAGCAATAATAGGATTGCCATAGCATTTTTTCGAGAAAATCGCAAGGGAACGTCGTGCTCTCTGATGTTACAAAATTGTGAATTCATGGGGAGTTCTGCGATAGGTAGCATGCCCGTTTTGTTCCATTTCTGGCTTCAAAAACAATTTTAAACTCTTTAAATCTTTGTAAATAGCTTTAACCCTACCTTACATTGGCTCTTTGGCTCTTCTCATACATTGGGGGGGGGAGGGGCGGGGGGGCTAGTAGGCCCACGGCACTTTAACACGCTATAACTTTATATTGGCTAATGCTGTTACAAAGATGTTTGGCACGTTTATAATTTAGCTCTTTTCCAACTAATTGCAAAAATAAATTATTTAATTTGGTGTGAATGACGTCATCTATGGCTATGAAATGTTGCGCAATATTCAAAAATTTTGTAAAAAGGCCTTAAAACATACTTTTTGAATTACATTTTGATTTTTTAAGGGCTTTTAGTATCTCTAGGGTATTTCTGCATGTATACGTTGTATAAGGCAACATATTTTAGATTTTCAGACAATTATTTATTCATAAAAAATTTATTCATTATAAGTTAATGTTAGGAAAAGTTACAAAATTTCATGTTACTCCGGCAAGGCTTAAATGTGTGGCCTACTAGGCCTACTAGAGCCTACAAGGCTGCCCCATGTAAGATGGGGTTAAAAGTCCGAACACCGTATGATAAGACCAATGATGATCACAATCTGTTCTTTCAAGCAAGAAAAGCTGAATACACGGTACCAATGTACTCAGATTTTAGTATCCTAGACTATTTTTTGATGGAAGGAACTTGTATCTTTGCCCCAAGAGATCGTTGGAATATCGAAGCAAATGAAGCAAAGGAACGTGATAACAGTCATAACTCCACGTGCTCAATGAGCTCAAGGTTGGACAGCTTCGTTGCTTCTGCTCTTCAAACATTATCTCCTCTAATTCACAACCATCCTCTAACTGATGGTTTACAAAGGCCTATAAACTTCCAGAATGCAAAATTGGGGAGAAAATTCTCGGAGAACTTTCAGTCTCACATCTTCAGCTCTGAAAAGAACACCAGAGAAATAGAAAATATGTCACCATCGGGTATCGAATCAGTGACCCACACTTTCGCGGCGTGCTCTAACAAGCTATGCGACCTCCGACGTTAACATGCTCTATTTCTCTAGTCGGCACATTAGCTCCCAATCATCCACCCATGGACATCGACATCCAGCTCAACGCAATAGGAGACCAGCCTCTCTGCGCCAGGTGACTTGACCAAGGAAGAACTGCCCTCCGCCCCGTCATCGATCCAAAGCCCATTAATGTTAGAAAGTATTATAGAGAAGCGAGGATTTGAAATGTTAGTTTTGAAAAGAACACTCGAGAAATTGAAAATATGTCACCATCGGGGATCAAACCGGTGACCCACACTTTCGCCCATATCCCTTGAGGAATGATGTTATTTTTAAACAGCCCCAATCCTCATAAACCCTTCGGACTTATTGTAATCACAAAGATCAGGAAGTACAGTGCAACGCCGCAAACGGATCACACAGAAAGCCATGAAAATGTGGTGCAACGGCCCTTTGGCAATGCAATGAGAACCCTAAACTAACTTTCTTTCTCAATAAATTTCTTTTAAATGGAGAAAAACCCCGAGTTGGGGAAGGTACAAAGGCTGCTGATAGATACAATTCAAATTTATATTATGCACATGAAGTTGTTCTTCGATTTCTGGTGGATTTTGAAAAGACATGAAAAACGCAAAATGGAACATACGACGCACGTTCCCAGTAGAACTGAGCCAATTCAACACCCATGTAGTATTGAAAGTCCTGCTTGATTCAATGGTGCTCTGTGGATTGAAAACTCCTAGTTATACTACACAGAGAAACTCCAGTGAAGCGGGTTTCGTCTTCCAGGTCTTAGTGAGTTTTGCAAGGTCTTTTCAAAGTTCTCACCAAATGAATCCTGGCCTTTTAAGTGACTCTTACTTCTACTGGGATACAAAATACTTTTTTGGCTCATGATGAAGCCAACGGTGTAAAAACCTGTGGAATCTTCGCTTTCAAGGCGAATGGCAAACTAGGTACTTGCTTGTCTGTCAAGAAGGCAAAACACGCTGCCACATCAACTTTGTCATAAAAATGAAACCGTTAACGTTGAGTGTCACTACCAAACAAATCCTGCCCTTCCCGACTGCAGCCAAAACCGACCACTGGAAAAATAGATTGAACACAGTCGATGCATGGATACTTTACAGAGACCCTGATTTGAAGAATCCAAAAGAAGCAAAAGATCTCAGTTTGACACCGATAAAATTACATCTATATACATGTAATATGAAGCCGTATTCAGATGGCGAGATACTCAAGGATGACATTCTCACTGTCACAGACGTGGGCTGCTCTTCTTTTTATTAGAAAGCGAAAAACCACACCTTGACTCGAGGGATACAGTACACTTCAAAAGATCTAAATGGCTAACTCGTCTTGTAATCCATTCAACTTGCCTGCTTTGCAATTACTTTCGATGGCACAAAGGAAGCCGCTGATGCTGAGCAGTTTGTTGTATTTATAGGGGTGGATGTAGGATTTTTCCGACTGTGTAGAATTCTCGTCACTCTGTTTAGTTCATAGCTGGACGAAAGGTGCAGATATGTATCGAGGGGTTCGCAATACACTTAGCAAGCTCACCACAACTCACCAAGCTTCTCACTTCAGATCGGGCTCCATCTATACTCGGATAACCTGGAACTCAAGGGCTACGCTACATCAGTCACAAGGGTATCTAACTGCAAAGTCACTTACAATGTCAGACGTCACTGTAGCTTCTATCTGGCTAAGCTACATGCAAATGCCCTCAACTATCGCCGTTTCAAGCATTTCCCCTCCGGCACCAACGGAGATCGCTGCTGAAGCTGCTCGTCTTCTCTCAAACAGTTCCAGCTACATCTACAAATTTTGGTGCTATGCTAAGGTCAAGTACGATGAGTACAATGGCATCTATGCTGGCTATCTAAAAACACCGTCAGTACCTTAGGTGCCACAACACACTGAAAGGTTTTTGACATTCATCAAGAGGTCAGGTTGCTTTAAATATGAAAAACATGATCGCAAGCACCATGTGCAGCTGGTAGGTATCAATGCTGCTTTGCAAAACAGAAGTGGCAGAGACTTACATCTACTATGTGCCTGCAGTGGTCGTAATCAACCAATTTCCGACTTCGTTTAGCGATTCTGCCCTACAAAGGAAAACATAGAAGGATGAAGATTAAATTACAGAACTCACAGAATGTATCTTCTCTCCTGTATGTGTTTACGCACTATCAAACGGCTTCGGAAACTTTAAGTCTAGCAGTAGTAATTTGTCATTTGTCAACTCAGTCCTGCAGTAATGACAGAACGATGAACGCTCTGTGATATCAACTTTTGCATCATCATGAAACTTTAGGAAAATCTTAGGAAAAAGGGTAATAATTGGATTTCCTCTTTAGCCACTGCCGGCGTGTTACTAACATATAGTGGAGCCTGTAATATTCTTTCAACGGCACATTTACCTGCTCCACCTTGCCCTGGGAAAGAGGAAGGATACTGTCACCCCTTTCCACGAAGTATTGTATTTATATGTTTATTAATATGATTGAGAAATGTTAATATTGGGCACCATATCATAAGATGCAGAGATACTTTCCACAGCGTATTGAATCAATAATCAGTTAAGTTGTTGGATACTAGCTGTGGCACAATGTGCGCACTGTCATGGACAATAACCGGGTTTACGTCTTTACAATAACTGCGTTAACATCACTGTTCTATGGAATCTTCCTTACACGTAACATATGCTAAAAATGATCGAGAGTGACTCAAGAAGTTAAATAGGGAGCTTTCCAGTAATAGATTATACTTGAAACAAACAACTTTTTTGCAGGATAAAATTCTTAAATCCCGCACAGCCACCTTATTGATGACGATAAATGTTTGGTTTCATTCTTCAACATCTCACATTTGCATTCCACATAGCATTAAGTAATAAAAATTAAATTCTAGTACAGTTGAATCATCTGATCACGATTCAATAAAGTGTATTGTTAGTTTTATACATGGTTCAACTATTTAAGATGGACTACTATTACCGTATCACCATTATTAAGTAATTTCTGCCGCAAATATATAAGCTGCGTGATGCATGCTGTTACGTACTGTAAAGTTTGACTAAAGTTCTTTGAATGAAAACTATATTCACCATACAATAGCAACTACCACGTAAGATCAAACAAAAGAAACATACTTTGACGTCTGCAAAGGGTTTCTGGTACGAGTTGAGAGGTTCTATGACTTCCTCATTGACCCTCCTCCTCAATGTCTTGAAGTTGCTTTCCAACCCCTGCATTATGAAGGGAATAGCAGCTCATACATACAGTAAACACGAAGAACCAAAGAGAACTATCTTTCAGCATCTTTAGGTACTGATCCAGTTATCGTACTATTAATAGTATATTAGTTCGTGAAATGATCTAATTTAACAATTGCTTAGGATTAGTGGCATGTAATTTCTCCATCAAGGTCTGTATGAAAACGGACATTAATAGACACTTCCCGAATTACATTACGCAATCATTTTTGCGCATGAAAACGAGGGTCCACTGTTAAGCCGATGGTATTCGACTTTATGCATCGTGAAAGGAAATAAAATTGTAGAAGACTTCAACGAAACTGCAACAGCAGCATCCAGTGGAATTAAATAACCAGGCTTTTTCATTTTTTATTTGATTAGATTTCTCCATCTTGTATTATTTTATGTGAAGATTGACTGTATTTCACAGTCAAACTCTTTTACAGAGTGACTTTGTTTACAACTGATTACTCTGGCCTCCTTTTCATGCTCAAAAAGATTACGTCATTGTAATTCGGGATGTGTCTATTGCAACATGTCATTCTAAATGAAACCATTATAGAGGACTCGCTTTATAGGAAGCAACTAGGGAAAGCTAATAGAGGTGTTAACTGTTCCATGAGTTCCCACGAGTTCCAACAAAAATAGGCAGTCTCCATCTGGAATATTTGAGCATGTAAGCAAAACTGTATCTACAACTTTTATTGCACTAGCGATTGACATTATTATTGAACTGTTGTGTGCGATTTTCTTGGTGTCTGTTGCTCTACCAAAAGACCATCTGAAAGAACGACAGAGCTAACATAAAATAAACTATGGACAGCAATTGCAGCCTTTTCGTGTGTCTCTTGCTGTTCGATGAGTAGCCTATAATTTCTGTTGAGGTCTGAGCCATTTGTAGTTCCTTGATTGAATATTTAGGGGTACCAGGGTTGGAACCAGGGTGGCTGCTTGGTCCATACCCTCAGTTGTTACTAAATTAATTTCGTGTCCACACTTTTTGTCTCTTATTGAATGCCCTTGTTGATTCAATTGACGATATGGGGCCGAGACTCTTCTTTGTATTGCAGTCTGTTCCTTTCGATGCATTATGTGCACTACTTACTTGGATTACTCGCTTTTATATTGTGGTTTATGGAGCATTTTCCACAGCTTGGTCCCCAACTTTTAGAACTGTTCTGTCACCCATGTTTAAGGGTGTTAGAAAAGCAAACCTTATACTTGTCAACGATTTAGTTGTACAATGTTCAACCTAGGGGCGTTGTGCAGCTAAGTTATCTTAAAAAATTTGTTTGCTACTTGACTTGTCGACTGCAAATCTCATTGTCAATTACAGGTAGCTTTAGACCGCCAGGCAATGCTAGTTGTGATCATATAGTTTATTCATCTCACCCCATTTCTGAGCCAACAGCTGAAGTTTGTCTTCTACTTACGTCAAACATGCTGCATAATCTATCCCTGCCAATCCATTCCATCTCATAAACCTCTTTGACAGCTTCAGCAAAGGCACTTGTGGCAACTTGCATAGCTAAAACAAACAAAACATATACCTTATTAACATAGGCAAAATCTACAAAAGCCTCATAACGCCACTACTCCTTATGATATGCGATGCTTAACATATGCATTTAACATCTAACAAAGAGTTTTTCAATAAGTAATTATTTTTTCTTGCTTTTGCTCTTGTTATTACTTTTAAGTCTTGTGCAATCTGGAAAAAGTCTACAGAAAAGATTGCTCATTTAGCTTTGTACATAAAATTATGAACTTGGCTCAGATAATAAAGTTTTGATGGGCATGATTCAAATGTGGAAAGAATGTATACAGACAATTGTTTAAAGTATAGTTCTCAAATTTGGACAAAATATCCCTACCGAAAAAAAGAAGCCAACCACAGCAAAATATAGGTGAGCTTTGGATTTTATTAAACTGTGATATCACGCTCAAGTACTCTATTGAAATCGTCCATGGTAGCCGGAAAAAAAAAGAGTGATCTTATTTTCACTTAATCTTCTTTGGAATTCAGATCCCATTCAATCAAGTAACACGATGAGTAGGGTTCTGGGTTCTGAAGTTGGTCCAAATAAATTTGAATTTACGTACCCCAACTGTCATTACAACCCTAACAAAGCTCTGCAGCACATCGTCTAAACATCTTTCTTTATTACTATGAGTTTAAATCTATTGCTACTCCTCTACAAATCAAAAAATGGGCACATTGTGAAGAGCATTTCTGTTGTTACAAATAAAATATACTCCTGCATTACTGTTGACTCCTGCATTACTATAAAAGTGAAGAATGGACATTATCAAAAGACCTGTCTTGAATTAGACAGTTTGAGCATGCAATGATCTTCTGGATATGTAAGGTGGTTTTATCCAGCTTTTCAGGTCCCCCCAGAAAAGTCAAAGCTAAACTAGAAATATATCTTGATGGAGTACAGTCATCTTGCTCCATGCAAAGAAGATGCTACTGATCCTCGTGGAGGAAAAAGAGCACTCGTGGTAGGGAAGGATGTCAGCAACCCATCATCAGATGGAAAAGCTGAAAATAAAAAAAATGATGATGATGATGATGCAGATAGAGAGACAAAAAGACACAAAGACATACAGACCAGACACACCACACAGACAGAGAGACAGACAGAAAGATGGCCCAACAGACCAGCCAAACAAACAGACAAGACAGAAAGACTGACAGATAGAAAGACAGACAAGACAGACAGACAGACAAAGCAGACGGAAAAAACAGGCAAAACAGATAGACAGATAGACCGGAAAGACTAGTCAGACAGACACAAAGACAGACAGACCAGACAAACTGGACAGACCAGACAGACACACTGACAGAGAGGCCAGAGAGATGATCAGACAAAACAGACAGACAAACTAGATAGACAGACAGATAGACCAAAAAGACTGACGGACAGATCAGACAGACAAACAGACAAGACGAATAGACAAATTAGATAAACCAGACAGAGAGAGAGAGAGAGACCAGCCAGACCACAAAGACAGACAGAAAGACAGACAGACAGAAAATAGATAGGCAATTCGACCGAAAGACGAACCAAACAGACAAACCAGTCAGACAGAACGAACAGAGAGACCAAACAGACCATACAAACCGACAAACGAACAGAAAGACAGAACGACAGACCAGAAGAATCAGAAAGACCACACCACATAAACAAGACAGACCAGACAGACGAACAGACAGACAGATTGACAGTCAGATCTACAGAAAATAGGGAAAGACAGACATACAGATTGACAGACAGACCAGCCGAACCATACAGACAGACCGACAGAAAAAAAGACAGACGGGCAGACAAACGAGACAGATAGAGACAGATAGTCTGTCTGTCTGTCTGTCTCTCTGACCTGTCCGTCTGTCTGGTCTGTCCATCTGTCTGTCTGTATGCCTGTCTGTCTTTCAGTCTGTCCTGCATATCTCGTCTGTCTGTCTGTTTTTCTGGTCTGTCTGTCCGTCTGTCTGTCTGTCTGTCTGTCTGTCTGTCTTGTTTGTATGTCTGGTCTTTTTTGTCTGTCTGGTCCGGTCTGTAGTGTCTGGTTGTCTAGTCTGTCTTTCTGTTTATCAGGACTGTCTGTCTTTCTGTCTGTCTTTATATCTGTCTCTCTGTCTGTCCTGTCTGTCTGGTCTTTGTGTCTTTCTTTCTGTCTGTTTCGTCTGTTTGTCTGGTCTCTCTGGTCTCTATGCCGATCTTTCTGATCTTTCTGTCTGTCTGTCTGGTCTCTCTATTTGTCTGTCTGATCTGTCTTTATGTCTTTCTTGTCTGTCAGTCTGTCTGTTTGATTGTTTGTCTGGGTGTCTCTCTGTTTGGTCTGTTATGTCTGTTTAGTCGGGTTCGTCTTGTCTGTTTGTGTGTCTGGTCTGACTGGTCTGTCTTTCTGTCTATCTGTTTGTCTGTCTTTCTGTCTCTCCGGTATGTCTGGTCTGTCTGTTTTTCTGTCCGTCGTTCTGTCTGTCTGTCTGTCTATCTGTCTGTCTGTCTCGTTTTTATGTCTGGCCTGCCTGTCAGTCTGTCTGTCTGTCTGGTGTCTCTGGTCTGATTAGTCTGTTTGTCTGGTTGTCTGTCTTCCTGGTCCTTCTGGTCTCTCTGTCAATCGGTCTGTCTGTCCGGTCTATCTGTCTGTCGGTCTTTCTGGTCTGTCTTGTCTGTGTGGTGTGGTTCCTTTGGTCTGTCTTGTCTGTCTGTCTGTCTGTCTGGTATATCCGTCTCGTTTTTATGTCTGGCCTGGATGTCTCTCTGTTTGGTCTCTCTGGTCTGTTTAGTCTGTCTGTTTCTCTGACTGTCTGTCTGTTTGTCTGTCTGCGTGTCTTCCTGGTCCTTCTGGTCTGTCTGTCAATCTGTCTGTCTGTCCAGTCTGTCTGTCTGTCAGTCTGTCTGGTCTGTCTTGTCTGTGTGGCGTGGTCCCTCTGGTCTGTCTTGTCTGTCTTTCTGTCTGGTCTATCTGTCTGTCTGTGTGTATGCCTGTCTTTCTGTGTCTCTCTATGTTCGTCTGTCTGTCTTTCTGGTTCGCCTGTCTGTCTGTTTGTCTGTCCGTCTGTCTGGTCTGTCTATCTGGTCTGCCTGTCTTGTGTGTCTGTTTGTCTGTTTGTTTGTCTGTCTGTCTGGTCTGTTTTGTCTGTCTGGTCTGGCTGTCTAGTCTGTCTTTTTGTCTGTCTGTCTGTCTGTCTATCTTTCTGGCTGTCCTGTCCTGTCTTTCTGGTCTGTCTGTCTTTCTGTCTGTCTGTTTGGTCTGTCTTCCTGGTCTGTCTTTCTGTCTGTCTGGTTTGTATGTCTGGTCTGTAAGTCTGTCTGTCTGATCTTTCTGTCTGTCTTTCAAGTCTGTCTGTCTATCTGATCTATCTTTCTGCCTTTCGTGTCTGTCAGTCTGTCTATTTGTCTGTTTGTCAGTGTGTGTTTGCCTGTTTGTCTAGTCTGACTGGTCTGTCTGTCTGTCTGACCTGTTTTTCGGTCCGTCTTTCTGTATGTCTGTCTGTTATTCTGTCTGTCCTGTATATCTGGTCCATCTGTCTTTCTGTCTGTCTGTCTGTCTTTCCGTCTGTCTGCCTGTTGGTCTGTCCGTCTGTCTCGTTTGTATGTCTTTTCTGTCTGTCTGTCTGGTCTTTTTGGTCTGTTTGGTCTGTTTGTCCGTCTGTCTGTTTGTTTCATACGTCTGGTCTGTCTGTCAATCTGTCTGTCTGTCTATTTGTCTGTTTTTCGGTATGTCTTTTCTGTGTTGTCTCTGTCTGTGGTCTCTCTGGTCTGTCTGGTTTGTCTGTCTCTCTGGTCTGTCTTTCTGTCTGTCTGTCTGTCTTGTCTCTCTGGTCTGTTTGGTCTGTCTGTCCGAGCCGTCTGGTCTGTTTTTCAATCTGTCTGTATGTCTGGTCTGTCTCTCTGTCTGTCGGTCTGTCTGGTTTGTCTTGTCTGGTTGGTCTGCTGGTCCGTCTGGTCTGTCTATCAATCTGTTTGTGTGTCCGGTCTGTCTGTCTGTCTGTCTCTCTGTCTGTCTGGTTTATATGTCTGGTTTGTCTGTCTGTCTGTCCTTCCGTCAATCTGTCTGTACGTCTGTCTTTCGGTTTCTCTGTCTGTCTGTGTGTCTGTCTGTCTCTCTTTCTGTCGGTCTGTCTATCTGTTTATCTGTCTATTTATCTGGTCTGTTTGGTCTCTCTGTCCGATATGTCTGTCTGGTTTGGCTGTCTGTCCGTCTGTCTCTCTGTCCGTTTGTCTGTCTGGTCTCTTTTGTCTGTTTGGTCCGGTCTTTATAGTCAGTCTGTCTGTTTCTTCGGTCTATCTGTCTGGTCTGTCTATCTTGTCTGTTCGTCTGTCTATCCGATCTGTCTGCATTTCTTTCTGGTCTGTCTATCTGTCTATTTGTCCATCCGTCTTAATGATTTGTCTGTCTGTCTCATTTTTATGTCTGGTCTGTCCTTTTGTTTGTCTGTCTGTCTGGTCTCTCCGATCTGTTTGGTCTGTCTGTCTGTCTGCCCGTCTCTCTGTTTGTCTTTCTGTATGGTTCGTCTTGTCTATTTGTCAATCTGTCTGTCTGTCTTTCCGTATTTCCTGTATGTATAGTCTGTCAATCTGTATGTCCGTCGGTCTGTCTGGTCTGTCTTGTCTATATGGTGTGGTCTCTCTGATTCTTCTGGTCTGTCTGACTGCCTATCTGGTCTGTCTTTTGTCTGTATAGTCTGTCCTTTTGTCTGTCTATCTGTGTCTCTGTCTGTCTGTCTTTCTGTTCTTCTGTCAGTTTGTATGGTCTTTTTGGTCTCTCTGTTCGGTCTGTCTGTCTGGTTTGTCTGTTTGGTCTGTTTGTCGGTCTGGGTGTCTGTCTGTTTTCTGTCTGTCTATCTTTCTGTCTGTCTTTGTGGTCTGGCTGGTCTGTCCTGCTTTCTGGTCGGTCTAATCTGTTCATCCGTCTAGTCTGTTTGTCTGTCTGATCTGTCCGTCAGTCTTTCTGGTCTGTCTGTCTTTCTGTTTGTCTGTCCATCTGTCTCGTCTGTTTGTCTGGTCTGTTTGGTCTATCTTTCTGTCTGGTCTGTTTTATCTGTCTGGTCCGGTCTATCTGGTCTGTCTGTCTGAACTGTTTTTCTGTTTGTCTGTTTGTCTATTTGTCTGTGTTTCGGTCTGGTCTGTCTGTTTGGTTTGTTGGTCTGGTCTGTCTGGTCTTTCTGTCTATCTGTATTTCTGTCCGTCTGTCTGGATTTTATGTCTGGTCTGTAAGCCTGTGTGTCTGATCTTTCTGTCTGTCTGTCTGGTCTCTCTGTCTGTCTCTCTGATCTGTCTTTCTGTCTTTCTTGTTTGTCTGACAGACAGACAGGCAAACAGACAGACAGACCAAACAGACAGACTGACAGATATACAGACAGAACGACAGACCAGACAAAGAGACAGACCAGACATACCGGAGAGACAGAAAGACAGACAGACCGATAGACTAGAAAGACAGACAAACAGACCAGAGAGACCGGACCAGATAGACAAAACAGACCAAACAGACAGACAGAAAGTCAGACAGACAGACAAACAGACAAACAAGAAAGACAGAAAGACAGATAACACAGGCAAACAGACAGACGAGACAGACACACAAAAACATTAGAAAGACAGGCATACAGACCAGACATACAAACCAGACAGAAGGACAGACAGAACAGACAGACCAGACAAACAGACGAAGAAGACAGACAGAAAGACACACAGACGAGACAACCAGGACAGACAGACAGAGAGACAGATATAAAGACAACAAGAAAGACAGACAGGCCAGACAAACAGAAAGACAGACCAGACAGCCAGACTAGACAAACTAGACAGATAGACCAGAGAGACCAGACCAGACATACAAACGAGGAAGACAGACAGACAGAGAGATGCACAAACAAGTAGAATAACAGAGAGAGAGACCAGACAGACCAGACAAACAGACCAAATAGACAGACAGAAAGACAGACAGACCAGACAGACAAGACAGACAGACAGGTAGACATAAAGACAGAAAGAAACACAGAATAGAAAGACAGACCAGTCATACAAACGAGAGAGACAGACAAACAGACAGACAGATAGAAAGACAAACAGAGAGACAGACAGACCGGATATACAGGACAAACAGACAGACCTGTCAAACCAAACAGACAAATGAAAAGAGAGACAGACAGACAGATAGATAGACACACAGACAGAGAGACGGACCAAACAGACAGACAGACAGACCAGAGATACCACACCATACAGACAGACAGACAGACCAAACAGACCAGAGAGATCAGAAAGACAAAAAGACAGAGAGACAAACTAGACAGACAGACCAGACATACAAACGAGACAGACAGATAGACAGATGGACACAAACACAGACAGACAGACAAACAGACAAGACAAACAGACAGACAGACAGACCATACATACAGGACAGACAGAAATACAGATAGACATATAGACAGACACACAGAAAGACAGAGAAGACAGACAGACAGACAAGATTGATGAACAGACAAACAGACAGAGAGACAGACAGATTTGAAAGACAGACCGACCAATGAGAAAGACAGACAGAAAGACAAGACAGAGAGACCCGACAGATAGACTTGACAGACAGACAGACAGACCAGACAGACCGAACAAGATGGACGAAACGGACCATACAGATAGACTGACAGACAGACAAACAGACAGACAAACATACAAGAAAGACAGAAAGACAGATCTGACCAACAGACAGACAAGACAGACAGACAACCAGAATTACAAATACCTACCATTACGAAATCGTAATGTTGCTTCACTTGCATCTGGAAGACAGTTGATTGGATGATTGGGGTTATGTAGGTGACGGGGCTTGCAAAGCCTTTCCTGGTCGTAGAAACTATTACGGCCTATGCTACAATTCTAGTATGGCCGTACTACTACTATAGGCAATAATTTGGTAATATAGGCCGTAATAGCTTAATAGGCCGTAAAAACAAAAAGACAGACAGACAGAAGGACAGGCAGACAGACCAGACGGACAGACCAGACAGGGAGACCGGGCAGAAAGACCAAACAGAAAAGACAAACAGACAGACGAACAGAGAGACATACAGACAGAAAGACAGACATACAGACTAATCAGGGAAATGAAACCGCCCAGCACCTTGCCCCAGGGCGTAATCGGCACCACGTCGCCATACCCGACCGTGGTCAGGGTCGAAATGGTCCACCACATGGCCGCGGGAACGTTGCCGAAGGCGTCCGGCTGCGCGCGGTGTTCGACGACATACATACCGCCCGAGGCCAGCACCATAATGACGCAGAGCAGGAATACGGCCGCTCCGATAATCTGCGCCTCGTCGCGCATGACCCGGTAGAGCAAATTGAGCGCCGACCAGTAGCGCGTCAGCTTGAACAGGCGCAGCAGACGGAACAACCGCAGCCAGCGCAGATCGACCGCAACGAACAAGGCCAGATAGGCGGGCAGGATGGCGATGAGGTCGATCAGAGCCAGCGGCGACACCATGTAACGCAGGCGCGCTTTGAAGGGCGTAACGCCTTCGCGCTCGGGATCGTCGACACTGACCCAGATGCGGGCCAGATACTCGATGGTGAAGATGGCGATCGACACCATCTCGAAGGCGTGGAAGTAGGCGCCGAACTGCGCACGGATCTCCGGCACCGTCTCGATGATGGCCGCGATGACGTTCAAGGATATCAGCACGATCAGGAGCACATCGACCGCCCGGGCCAAGGGGATCGTCGCGTGCTCACCTTCCAGGATGCGGTACAGGCGCGTTCTCATGCATATCGCTCCGCGGTTGCCATCACGGGTCCAAACGAAAAGGGGCCGCAGCGTGCGCTGCGGCCCCCTATCTTACACGGGTTCCGTCCGGTCAGTGCACGTCGGCCCAGACGCGCTTCTTGACGGCAACCAGGATGCCGGTGAACACGATCAGGAAGATCATGACCTTGATACCCATCTGCTTGCGCGCTTCCATGTTCGGCTCGGACGCCCAGGCGAGGAAGGTGACAATGTCCTCCGCCTGCTGCGCGACGGTGGCCTTCGTACCGTCCTCATATTCCACGCCGTCCTCGCTCAGCGGCGGCGCCATGGCGATCTGATGGCCTGCGAAGTATTTGTTGTAGCTCATCCCTTCCATGACATCGACGCCGGATGGCGCCTCGGCATATCCCGTAAGTAGCGCATAGAGGTAATTCGGGCCGCCGATCCGCGCTTCCACCATCAGCGACAGATCGGGCGGCAGGGCGCCGTTGTTGCCAGCGCGCGCCGCATTATCATTCGGAAATGGCTTGACGAAGCGGTCCGATGCGATGGCAGGGCGGGAATACATCTCGCCCTCGTCGTTCGGCCCGTCCTGCACTTCGTACTCCGCCGCGAATGCCTTGACCTGTGCCTCGGTGTAGCCGAGATCCGTAAGGTTGCGGAAATGGATCAGATTCAGGCTGTGACAGCCGGCGCAAACCTCTTTGTAGATCTGCAACCCGCGCTGCATCGCGCCCCGGTCATAGGTTCCAAAAACCCCTTCGAACGACCACTCCCGCTCCGGAACTTCCACGCCGCCGGCTGCCATGGCCTGGCCGGACAGCACCATCAGGACGGCAGCCGCCGCGCTCATCATCGCTTTACGCATTACGACTTCTCCATCTTGGCAGCTGCGGCCCCGGCGGAGGCACCGCCCCCGCCGCCCGATACCGGTTCGGCGATACTGGTTGGCAATGGCAAGGGCGTTTCGATCTTGCCCAATACCGGCATCAAGACCAGGAAGTGGATGAAGTAGTAGAACGTTCCGATCTGTCCAATGACCAGCGCGGTCCCTTCCGCCGGTTGCGCGCCGACCCAGCCGAGCGCGATACAGTCGGCGACGAACACCCAGAAGAACCATTTGTAGATCGGCCGGTACTTGGCGCTACGCACCCGCGCCGTGTCCAGCCAGGGCAGGATGAACAGGATCAGGATCGACCCGAACATCAGGATCACGCCCATCAGCTTCGCCGGGATGAACAGCACGTCGAAGGTGATCGAGCGCAGGATCGCGTAGAACGGCAGGAAGTACCATTCCGGCACGATATGGGCCGGCGTCACCAGCGCATTCGCTTCGATATAGTTGTCCGGATGACCCAAGTAATTCGGCGCGAAGAACACGAAGAAGGCGAAGAAGATCAGGAAGAAGCCCATCCCGACCGAGTCCTTGGCCGTGAAGTAGGGATGGAACGGAACGGAATCCTGCGGCCCCTTCATCTCGATACCGTCGGGATTGTTCGACTTCGTCATGTGCAGCGCCACCACATGGGCGCCGACCACCGCGAAGAGCACGAACGGCAGCAGATAATGGAGCGCAAAGAAGCGGTTTAGCGTTGCGTTATCTACTGCAAAGCCGCCCCACAACAGCGTGACGATCCATTCGCCGACGAGCGGAATGGCGGAGAACAGGTTGGTGATGACCGTCGCGCCCCAATAACTCATCTGGCCCCAAGGCAGGACATAGCCCATGAAGGCGGTCGCCATCATCAGCAGCAGGATGACCACACCCAGCATCCACAGCAATTCGCGTGGTGCCTTGTAGGAGCCGTAATAGAGGCCGCGGAACATATGGATGAAGACGACGATGAAGAACATCGACGCGCCGTTCATATGGATATAGCGGATCAGCCAACCGTAATTGACGTCCCGCATGATCCGTTCGACGCTGTTGAAGGCATGGTCGACATGCGGCGTGTACTGCATCGCCAGCATGATGCCGGTGACCACCATCACCACCAGAACGATCGACGCCAAGGCCCCGAAGTTCCAGAAGTAATTCAGGTTCCTCGGCATCGGAAACTGGTTGTATTCATGGTCCATATAGGTGAAGACCGGCAGGCGCTCATCGACCCACCGGACCACCGGATTCTTCCACTGCGGCGCAGTATTCATCGACGCCCCCTACCCAATCAGAATTGTTTTGTCATCGACGAATTTGTACGGCGGAACCGGCAAATTCTTCGGCGCCGGCCCCTTGCGGATCCGGCCCGACGTGTCGTAGTGCGATCCGTGGCACGGACAGAACCAGCCGCCGAACTCACCCTTCGGATCGGTACCTTTCTGCCCTAGCGGAATGCAACCCAGATGGGTGCAAAGACCGATCATCACCAGCCAGGTATCGTTCTGCACGCGATCGCCATCTTTCTCAGGGTCGCGCAGATCCTCGGCATCGTCTTTCTGCGCCGTCGCAACCTCGTCCGCGGTCCGGCGCCGGATGAAGACCGGTTTGCCCTGCCAGACGATCGTGATCGACTGGCCCTCCTCGATCGGGTCGAGATTGACCTCGACCGTCGACAGCGCCAGCACTTCCGCCGAGGGGTTCATGGAATCGATCAACGGCCAAGCAAAGCTTGCCGCGCCTACAACGCCCATGCCGCCGGCTGCGAGCACGAGAAAATCACGCCGCCCGGCGTCTTCGTCACCCGTTTCGGGCGACGTCGCAGTATCTGCCATTATGTACCCCCTCAGTCGCGCGGGCCCTCGTCGAAACGGGATCCCCGCCGCATCATAACTCAGCCGACTCTTGACGCAAAAACCTTACGAAACGCTTGACCCTCCCCGCCAGCCCGGATGACGCGACAATTCGTCGCGAGAAAGTCCAGGAAATCCGCGGTTGGAGCGGATGCGGAAGCGTGACCAGCCGGCTCGCTACCGTATAATGCGATTCGGGTGGCTTGCAAAGCCGCGAACGCGAAATTGCGGAATTTTTACGGGCGATTCATGCGCTTAGCTCTCTTTCAGCCCGACATTCCCCAAAATACCGGCGCGATCTTGCGGCTCGGCGCGGCGGAGCGTGTTCCGGTCGAGGTGATCGAACCGTGCGGCTTCGTCTGGTCCGAGCCCCGCCTGCGGCGCGCGGGCATGGACTATATCGATCTGGCGGCCGTGACCCGGCATATGTCCTGGCAGAGCTTCCGCGAAGCTCGGCCCGAGCGTCTGGTGCTGCTCACGACCCACGCCACCATCCCGTTTACAGATTTTACCTTCGATTTCAACGATATACTCCTACTTGGTCGCGAAAGTGCTGGGGTGCCACCCGAAATTCATCGCGACGCGGCCGCCCGAATCGTCATCCCCATGGCGGGCAACGCCCGCTCGCTCAACGTGGCTCTCGCCGCGGCGATGGTCTTGGGCGAAGCACTGCGGCAAACCGGCAGTTTTCCAACTCTACAAAGAGAAGAAGCAACCAGCGATGGATATTGAAGCGAGAAAAACCGACGCGCAAACCTGGTTCCGGTCCTTGCGGGACCGGATATGCGCCGAATTCGAGGCGATCGAAGACGACGCGACGGGCGACGCCGCGGCGGGCCGCTTCGAGCGCAAACAATGGCAACGCCCCACCGAAGACGGCAGTGACGGCGGCGGCGGCGAAATGTCGGTGATGCGCGGCCGCGTGTTCGAAAAGGTCGGCGTCAACATTTCCACCGTATCCGGCGTCTTTTCCGAACAGTTCCGCAAGGAAATCTCAGGCGCTGGCGGCGACGGCCGGTTCTGGGCCTCTGGCATCTCGCTGGTCGCGCATATGTGTTCGCCGCGGGTACCGGCCGTGCACATGAACACACGCATGATCGTCACCTCGAAACACTGGTTCGGCGGCGGCGCCGACCTGACGCCGATGAAGCCGGTCCAGGAAGACACCGACGCCTTCCACGCCGGCATGCGCGGCGCCTGCGACCGGGCCGACGAGAGCTACTATCCGAAATTCAAGAAATGGTGCGACGAGTATTTCTATCTCAAGCACCGCGACGAGCCGCGCGGCATCGGCGGCATCTTTTTCGACGATCTCGACAATGGCGACTGGGACGCGGATTTCGCTTTTGTGCGTGATGTCGGGACGTCTTTCCTGGATACCTACGCCGCCATCGTCCGGCACCGCATGGGCGAGAGCTGGACGCCGGCGGAACGGGAACACCAGCTGGTGCGCCGCGGGCGTTATGTCGAGTTCAACCTGCTCTGGGATCGCGGCACCCGTTTCGGCATCATGACCGGCGGCAACTCGGAAGCCATCCTGATGTCACTCCCACCGGAAGTGCGATGGCCATGAGCGCTACCTGCGTGAAAGCGGCTTTGTAAATCCACACTTTTTCAATAGTTTTGGGGCAGGGTCGCCAGACAGCGTTGTGGGCTGGCCGCAAACGGAGGGGTGAATATGTTGCTCTTGAAATCGCTGCGAACCGGCTTCTGCCTGCTGTTCCTCGCAACCGGCGTGGTGCAGGCACAGGACCTGACGCCGGCGCATTTCTACGGCACCTTCCAGGGCAGCGGTTTCGCCGAGGACAAGGACAGTATCTATTTCGGCACGACCGTGCGCGATCTCGACGTGATCATCGCACCGAGCGGCGGCGGCTTCAACGTGACCTGGACGACCATCATCCGCGGCGGCGGCGATCCGTCGAAACCCAATGTGCGCCGCAAGACGCAGACCGTGATGTTCTCGCCCACGGACAAACGCAACGTCTTCCGGGGCACGCCGTCCGGCGACCCGCTATCCGGCAATCGCTACATTTGGTCAAAGATCGAAGGCAACACCATGACCGTCTTCATCATGACCATCAGCGATAGTGGCGCCTACAACATGCAAAGCTACGCCCGCACCTTGTCGGGCTATGGCATGGAGCTCGTCTTCACGCGCATCCGGGACGGCGAACCGGTCCGCACCGCGCGCGCCAAGCTGACCAAGGCGTCGAACTAAGGAAACCGCGCGGTTTGATTTAGGTCATAGCAGCATGGCCCTCGCTGCGTTTGGATGGCGGCAAGCTAATCTGAACCAACGCAGCAGGAGGGTGAAAGGGTGTCTGTACGGGTAATATTTGCGCCGCTGTCCGGCCGAAATTCCGATAAATCCGTTCTGGCCGCCGCCGGCGCCACGGCGAAGCGCTTCAACGCCCATATCGATATCGTATCCGTCCGCGCCGATCCGCGTGACGCCATTCCCTATCTGGGCGAGGGCCTTTCCGGCGCCCTGGTCGAGGAACTCATCACCCGGGCGGAAACGGAGGCCAGCGACCATGCCCGCAAGGCGCGCATCGATTTCGATGCCTGGCGCGATGCAACCGGCCTGGTTTACGCGGATTCGCGGTCGGATTATCTGACGGCGCGCGAGTCGGATGATGAAGGGCCGAGCTGTTCAGAAAATATCCAGAAAATCTAACAAGACTGGGTTTGAAACAATAGGTATGAAACAATAACTGTCTTGTGCTCTTGACCTCCATGCCCTCCTGATATGGTTCATTTAAACTGGGAAACTAAACTTCGACCCAAAGCCTAGACTTTATAATATCAAGAGCCGGAACGTGATTCTAAAGACGTGGAAGCGAAACGTTTGCTAACAAAATCAAGTTGCAGCCTGTTTTGATAACATTTTACTTTGGACCATGCTGCATTGAGCAAGAAATAGATAAAGAATAAAAGCAAAATCTATTTTAAATAGACTGTTTACTCCTCTTGTTTTTTTCCCCCGTGAGGATATACTATGGAGATATAGTCTTTGTCTTCCAAAAGAAATGTTGAGCTACATGTTGGTTGAGATTTTTAAAAAACAAGTCCTTCATCTTTGTTAATGGTTTCAGTTAGGCCACCAGTGGCAGCCTGAGCCCCTCCACTTCTTTTGCCAAGTATATAATGTAATTTTCCTGCAAAGAGAATGAAGAAAACACTGAAGTAAGAAAAAAAGGATGAGAAAAGAATCATATGGTTAATGACAATGAAAAAAGATGTCAAATCTTCTCTAATCATCAATTCTGAAATAATAACTAAAACCTCTGATAGTATTTTAGCCCCCCTTCTTTTAACTTGGTGGTGCTCCCGCTAGGCCTATCATTATATGTAAGCTACAATAGTAAATTTTATCTGTTTTCCATTCAGTTGTTTGATGCAGAGTCATGGACATACACATACTTGCTTGGTTGTGCAAAGTCACGAGAAGCTGTATTAATTGATCCAGTTGACATTCAGGTATCACCTCAAGAGTCCCATTAAATAGTTAAATAGTGCACTTTATTATTTAGTTCTTGGCATAAATTATTTACTATATATATATAAGTTATATATTTACTTAGTAGTATATGTGGAGTTGCAATAAAGCTTCCCTTTTGTACCTGCTGCAGACAGTGTAATGAAATGAATATTTTTTATCAACTATTAATGATGACAATATGGAAACATCAAAAAAAATATTGATCAAACTTTTATAACCATTTTAAGATCACTCCAGGGAATGAACTTGAAATGGATGTTAAGAATGGTCTTTGAAGTGAAGCTCTAATGTTTATGAATAGAATGATATAAAATTATATACAAAGGAAGTTAATTATCTTTTATATCTGTTTAGATTAAGTAGTATGCTTTCATATAACAGCTGGAACATTTCCTGTGAAAAAAGGCATTCTATGTTACAATAATAAATAAAGCAATTACACAATGCAAAGTTTTGTGGAAAAGTGATTATCTCTTTCCAGTCTTCTTGTTAAAGACCCTTATGTAAACATAGTTACTATAAAACTGATTTATAGTTTTCATATGTAAATTGATATTTGCCAGTGATCTAATATACAGTTGAAACAGTATACTAAGAAGGAAATGCACTATCTGGTCAAGTAGGCCTACTGTTAGTTTTGCAGGGATAGGAGTTTTTCTCTTCATGGAGCATGAGTCATTCCATGGTCATAAATGTTTGGTTATATATACATGGTTGATAGATGAGAAAGTTCATCTGTTATTTTGTCTTCTTTCTGATAGGCTACATTTAAGAATAATATGGTATTGACCCTTGCCTTGTAGGTTCAAAGGGATACACAACTAATACAGGAATTAGACCTCAAACTTATATATGCTTGTAAGATTACTGATATTATTTAATTGCAAAAGTTAATTCCAGTTTAATATTGCCAACGAAATATGATCTCTAAACCATAAAGATGTCATCTCAGATGACAAACATTGTTTATGTGAAAGGCACTCAAGGCAAAAACCCTAGATAATGGGCTGGTTATGAAAAGCATTGAACTCTGTTTTAGACCAAACAGTTTTAGCATTTCACTAGTTTGTATGTGTATTAATGAATATCATTGTTTTACTTTGTTATGTATTGATCAACATAGGGTATATGAGACCTACTTTGAAGCTCCTTCTGGTATATCAATGCACTAAAGAGCTGGATACCTAGTGCATACTACCGTTGTTTGCAAGAAAAAATATTGTTTTGTTGTGTGGGATAATGTGGGTATTTTTTATGCTGATATGATTATGTCTATACTTTCAATGTTACCGGAGGCTATTGTGATCAGAATTGGAAAAAGTTGTTTTCATTATTCCCTTGCATACCTCCATCCCTTATGACTTCTGATGCCAAGCAGTCTTGTCAAATGCTATGGTGATTTAATGCGTAACATGCATGTTAGTAAAAGGGGGAACCAATATATTTATAACTACTGAATGAAAATGTGAATGTTCTTATAAATGTGCAAGAAATAATGCTTAGCAACAATTTTAAAATGTGCCTTTACTAATCTACATAGATGTGGAGGGGGCATGTACACTCATTTATCTGGTAGTTAGTCCCCAATTCCCCCTTTGTGTTTGACACACAGATTTTTGCATAGATCACTCTTTTATGTGGGTCATTTAGTGTGTTAGTTGACATGTTTTACAGTAGACTCACTGTTTTTACATAATTGTCTATCCTGTTCTAGTAAATACTCATTGCCATGCTGATCATATTACTGGCACAGGGATTCTTAAATCTTTGACTGGCTGCAAAAGTATGATTTCAAAAGGAAGTGGAGCTAAAGCAGACATTATGCTAGAAACAGGAGACCATATCAGGTTTGGAGAGGAGGTACATCATTTTGGACACTTGAAGTTGCCACTGTGATTCTGTTGGTGAAGCCACCTGAGCTTTTTTAAGATTGTGTCTGGTTTGTATACAAGTCAATCTATTGAAAGTATGTGATTCCTGAAATTGAATGTGTTAAAAGTAGGAATTTTGCAAATCATTTCTTTGTAAGGAGTGAATGGGCCAGGTCCACAGAAGCCCTCCCCACTGTTCAGGCACTACCGGTATATTACGTGGTTCTCACATTTCAGATGTTGTTTGGACATGTTGTTGTTTATC
>JAAAKM020006971.1:140418776-140429514 GCA_010016025.2 Alatinidae sp. Z8VKAUB7J3 | reverse complement strand
CCCCACTGTTCAGGCACTACCGGTATATTACGTGGTTCTCACATTTCAGATGTTGTTTGGACATGTTGTTGTTTATCATTGATTATACTTAATAAAGTTTTAGATTTGTTTTCTAAGAGTATTACTTGTATGCTCTCCTGTGTACATTTGGTAATTTGGTTACCTATTACTACAGCTATTCTATATTTTTTCCTGATTGTCCCATCCAACCTAAAAGCTGGCACTCCCTACTAGTCCCTGATAGGAGAGAACAAGCTCTAACTGGGTTTTCAAGGCTTGTTGTGCCTTTTACGCAGTATTGTACTATTGCAATAACTTTTTCAGGAGGATGACAGATTTGTAGGAGATTTTGCAAATTCTTGATTACCCTGCTAGCCTATAAATAAGTGACAAAAATTTCAGCAATAAAATCAACTTAATCTTTGAAGTTTCACAGATTGACTGAACACTGCACAGCAGAAGGGTGTTACCAGTTTTTGTTTGATACTAGTCTGAAAGGTCATGCACTGAAACCAACCTTAATTCACTGATTTTTTCTATCTGTGGTGATACTAATAGGCAAACAACAACACATACAATGTGACCTGGCATCTTCCCATTCTGTAAAGAGTTACAGATATGTCATGTGTTTTCTTCACTAATTTAGGCTTTTAAGCATTTATTTTCTCCTTGTTTGTTTCATCCATGAAATGTTTAAAAAATTTACAAAAATATTACTATATATATTCTTTTTAACTTTTCAATTTTTGTCTTGATGCCCCCCCCTCTCTTCATCAAATGCATCGTGAGGCCATGGCCCCTACCTTCCCCAATAAAACCACCAATGTATCTGTACCAATTGCAAGTCATGTAAATATGAGATAATGTTGCTCATTTGAGAATCTACAAAGTGCCATAACTTTTTTTTACAGAGACTGGAAGCTAGAGCAACGCCTGGACATACAGATGGTATGAATTGTTTTAAATCATATATATTCATTTATGATAATGAATATCATCCAATTCTGTTCAAAATCTTGTGAGCAACATGCTGTGTTAACTACCTATAAGCCTTGTTCACACCAAGTTCTGTCATCAAAATAATCACATGTTTTGAAAGCAATTTAACTACAACTGTAATTTTGAGATCAGTTCATACTGGATGTATCATTATATCAGTTCATGGTGGAGGATAATAGCTGCAATAGGAAATTGCTCTTCCTTGTTCTGTTCATAGAATAGGGAAAAGATTTACCAAAACTATACCATCACTTTATTTTTATTAATATGGCTGCAATGAACTAAAAGGAATATGCTGAGGAACTTCAGGACAGCTCCTGTTCATTGATGGATCCTACATTTTGTGAAAGTAAAAGTTACTAAAGTCAAGGATTTGTTTTCTTGCCTGAGCTGGGCTCCATGCAAGAAATTCCTAAATCAAAGACAGACATCATCAGTATGATTTTGGTGAGAAACTATATTTATGCACTGACCTGCCTCCAAATTTCACTCGTTTTGACAGTTCCACATTGTAGGCTTTGAGACCACGTCTATTACCGGTATAAACTACAATGATTGTAGAATGGTCTTTGATGCAATTCTGGCCGCTGCAACCATTATGAAAATTTTACAGGCATTTGCTGTTGCCATTTTGAGCTTTGGTGTGAACACAGTAACTGATTAGGCTTTGAGTCATTTCTTTTGATAATTATTTTTTGATCATACTTAAATTACTAGTAACAAAGTAGCTAAATAGTTATTCATGTTTTAATTGATAAATTTTTTATGGTATCAAGCATTTTAATTTTTTAGTACAGTTTCTTTAGTGAGTGGTCACAACATTATGTTATTTCATAGAGTTTTTGTCAAAATTGAT
This sequence comes from Alatinidae sp. Z8VKAUB7J3, assembly GCA_010016025.2. NCBI lineage: Eukaryota > Metazoa > Cnidaria > Cubozoa > Carybdeida > Alatinidae > Alatinidae sp. Z8VKAUB7J3. The sequence goes on along the minus strand of JAAAKM020006971.1, from coordinate 140,427,659 downwards.
ATGGTTTGATTGGAGATAGGTTAATGTAAACCGTACAAGAGGAAAAGGGGACTCGCCTTAATGGGCCTAAACATGACTAACTGTTGGATAAATTTTTACTGTTCCCGGATACATCCCATACCAAACATTTTCCAACCCAGACACTTCCCATTCAGGACACTTCCTACCCAGACATTTCCCATCCCTGGACATATCCCAGCCCATACATTTCCTATCCCACCTTCTCAGCGCCCTCTATGTGATCTCATTGTCCTGAATTCCACAAATATGAATAGAAACTTGTGTCACTCCATTTGCGCTATTCACAAAACATTCCTGAGTCGAGCAGAGAGGTCAATGCTGTAAAATATAATTATCATAGGACAACAAAAAACAAGTGAACAAATTGGAAATATATCATTCTTTCAAAAAATTGTCTATCATACACATGATTGTTTATGTACCTAACTTGGCCAAGTTATAAGAAATTCCTTGCAGGAATTAAATCCTGTTCACAGATCGATAACCTTTTGCCAATGCTTAAATATATCTATTGATGCCCCTGTAGATACGTTTCTGATGTGGTGCAGGGGCACCCGCAACGGTCTGGGCCATCAACATATGGTTGCATGCTGCAATCCTCTAAAGCATGTCAATGAACTCCAAAATTCTAGTTATAAAGTGGCTGCAGTCCAAACTCTTCCACTTTCCTATAAACATTCTGTGACAAATGGGAAAAACAGCCACATGCAGGAGACAATGGGTACCTTTGAGCTTACGAGCTGATCATGCCCGATTCGAAATCGATCATGCTGCGTCTTGGGGCTGCATTGTTTGTTTTGAGCTGCATTTGGTCCAGAAACTCTATATATGTGTTGGTGCGCTTGTTTTGCAGCTGACCATATGCGCAAACTATCTTATGTGCTTCCTTGTACCCATGGACTGCAATGAGTGTGTCCTTTTGCTTGCCTCAGGGATTGATCATTCAGATCCACGACGGTTCTTCCCTTGCACCCATCTCCACTGCGTTTTTGGGTGCATTCTCAATAGGTTATGCTTGAAAGAATTTTATTGTTTTGGTACAAGTAACCGTCCAACCCAATTTGACGACCACATTTAGAACAATAAACAGCAATTGATAATAAACAGCAATTGACAATAAGCAGCAACTGGCAATAAACAGCAATTGACCAGAGACAACAATTGACAATAAACAGCAGTTGACAATAAGCAGCAATAGACAATAAACAGCAATTAACAATAAACAGTAATTGACAATAAACAGCAATTGACAATAAACAGCAATTGACAATAAACAGCAATTAGTAATAAACAGCACTCAACAATAAAAAGCAATTAATAATAAACAGCAATTGACAATAAACAGCAATTGACAATAAACAGCAATTGACAATAAACAGCAATCGACAATAAACAGCAATTGACAATAAGCAGCAACGGGCAATAAACACCAATTGACCAGAAACAACAATTGACAATAAACAGCAATTGACAATAAACAAACAGCAATTAGTAATAAACAGCACTCAACAATAAAGAGCAATTGATAGCATGCAATAGGCAACAGTTTTCGAGCTAATGTCAAGAGTAGAGTTTGTACCTATCCAGCACATTTACCACAACCTAAATAATAACGCTCCATTGACATAAGAAAGGTGAGAACTTAAAAGGGAAAGCCATTAGCATTTTTCAATGGTGCAAGTATTAATAATGAATTACCACTGGCAGTTCGAAGGATCGAAAAATTAAATAGTTTACATAAAGGTTAAGGGAATATTATCACATCCATTGTGTGCTATGATTTCTTTCCCATGACATCTTCTATACTAGTTTAATTTTTTTGCTTTTTATATCTAATGTTGTGTTTTTCAGAACTTAAAATGGCGATAGTCTGTTTTGTATTTGTTGTAGTGACTGTACTGTGTAAATATTTATAATAAATAAATAAACAAACTTATGAACCGTGACGTAGAAAAGAACTTCCAGTCGATACTTACATCAAGTCTAAACTCTGCTGGGATTTTCATCAAGAAAATTTCTAAGGGAAACGAAAAGAAAACCGCATGAAGAATACGGAAGAGCGCCTATAAAATAACGTACCTACCAGTACCTGTGATCTCCTCTGACGATATAGTGAGCCATCATGGAGGCGTGCTAATTCTGTGACGCGGTGAACCCCTTCCTTTATTGCGTTACACGCTTAGCTTGGTTTATGTCAAGTCTAAGTAATTATGCTATTTTAATCCACGAATCTCGATAGTACGGTTTCGTTGCTTGGGCAAAACATCATTTCCTTCGCAACTGAGTGGTTTGCAGCTCTACATGCATGGCCAATATATTTCAAGTGCTGGGCATTGACATAACGTGTCACATTTTGAGACCCAACAATTTGGCGCATTTCTATAAATGCAACTGTAGTCACAAGTTTAAAATGCAAATTCATCTTAGAATATTAGGTATAAGAAGAGTTTCTGTTCCCTAAATGAAACTCCAAAAGAAGGAATATCCCTCCCAATATTAAAGGAAGATGTGGAAATAGCGGAAAGCGAAGGCGTACTCGTAGCAGGGTAACTGTAGATTTTGACGCTTTTCAAGGCGTACACGACTAGGATAATTTAGACCCTGCTTGCACAGGTACGGATCCAAATGAATCCAAGTTGGTCCTGATCGGCCTTGCGTTTACATGGGACCTGGTGAATCCGAAATCGTTTGGATCGACTATCCTTACAAGTTTGGGTCCACTTATAAAAGTGGACCACGTATCCGAACCGGAAGAGGTGTTGTGTAAATGTTTGGGACCACTTCCCAAACTGGTACGGATCGAATATGAGGCAAAGGAGTGATTTCTATTTATATTCTATTTTCGTCTTTGCATTGGCACGGTATTCAGAATCTCCAATTGTTCATGTTTCAACGTTGTAACTTATCACAGCTCGTATTACAATACAACGAACCGTTGACTTGCTAATTGGATTAGCATGCAGAGTTCGGGATCCAAATGGATCTGATCCCCTTTCTAGGGTTTTTGGATCCTTATCAGTTTGGCTCCGTACAATTGTAAACCGCGTCTTAAGGAACCATTGTAATCATCCGAAGAAAGTAAAAAAGCAGTACATGTAGCCACACCCACAATATGCACACGCTCTACTTCGTCAAGAAAGGGAATAGACTAGTTTTGTAGGTAAAGTAATTATTCGTTCCAGATCTTTGAAAGGAGGGGACTGGGTTGATACTGACAAACTCGTAGAGAACATGGTAATGACACTTGTACTGTATGCTCAAAACATAAATACATTTGTAGAAGTGTTACCTACCTGACAAATCTTTGACGACTTTGTCCCCTGTCACAAAAACAACCGCTATCATGCGCAAGCACGATTTGGCGACGGGGATATCCATGTACTCACGAAGCTAAAAAGAAGGAGGTGGAATAATTAGGGACGACAGGCAACGAAGCAAACTACAGAGAGAAGACAGTACTATCGGTCAAAGATGGAAAGTTTAAGCTATCTGGGTCAATATTCTGAGGCGAGGAGTGTCCCCTTCCTTACTGGCTGTCTAATTGACTGATGGATTAGTTGATGGTTGGCTGAGAACCTAAAAGACTAAATCACTAAGTAGCAAAAGGTGTTCAGCTCCATGTTATCTACATTATAATAACAACTAGATACAGTTAAAAGTAAAACATACACTCGCACAGACGAAGATACTAGAACAAGGTCAAAGATATCATCGATTTATAATAAACCAATCTAAAAAAAATCTACAAAAAGATGATAGTTTAAAAGAACTAATTAACAGATACAACGAGTTTGCAAATATAGCAAAATATTTAGTCTTAGCCCAAAATATCTTGTTTTTTCTATAAATTTTATTGAGTTAAAGGCAACGTTTGCTGAATAAAACATTTATAACGTTTTAAAGGAAATGGTTAAAATTATCTAAACACAGGAACTTTTAAGGCAACATTAACTATTTAATCCATTATATAAAACTAATATCAAAGATAGATGCAAAGTAAATATGGTCAATATTTCTTCACCAAACACGCGTGTTTCTTCATTATTGTTACAAAAACAACCAACAAATCCTATAGTACTACATATTTTCTTCATTCCTCGTATGAAAAAGAACTTGATATCATTATTTTTCTCAAGACAAACTTTTGACCAACGATCCATGGGCGACCTCACACCCAACCCACTCCCCTCGCCACATATCGCCCAACATCCTCAGTTCAAAAACTTACAGCAATCTACTTGATTCCGAAGACGTCGAATATACGCCCACAAACGAAGCAGTTAAGGCAACGTACATTTTATTCTTGGCTTACAAAATGGAGTATTATTTTGACCAGAGCTTATCACTTCCATATCACGAACTGACGAATGCTCGATTGAAATCGGGATCCAAAAGCCAAAAGACATCCTAGTTTGAGAACAATATTGAACTTCACAGTCCTAAAACACCGTTCAAGAATAACTTTCATCTTGCTATACTTACTACTGATGCTACAACCAAATCATCCGTGGATTGGAGAGCTTCCAAGGTTCTTACTGAATAAAAGAAAGAGTAAAGCACAACTATTATTGAATCATAAAACGTACAATATCCTCATTAGTCAGACGGACCAGAAATCGTAAAGAAAAACAGCAAATTTCCAAATAGCAAAGATTTGAAGATACGGATCACGGAAAGCAACGTAAAACACCAGGAAAGTCTATGTCAAGATAATTTAACAGCTCAAACAGATTATAACAGATCGGGTTTGGGAAAGAGGTGTTAAAGAACGATAGAGCAAAGACAAAAGGTCAAGATTGCAAAGAAAAAGGAAAAATTTGCAAGAAGCAATGAAATAGGAGCCTACATCGCAAAGTCTCGCGAATGTCTTTGTTTGGTCTGCGAATCAGAGAGCCAAACGTCGCCCAGACTTTCAGTCATGATGCTTACAAATGAATGAAAAACTTTGCTTTATTGGACCCACGGCGAAGGACCGGCACGTGAAAGGATGGCACCTCTGGATTGTGATGTGCTTGACAGTATCAACGCATTGATCGAGTGACTCTAACACAGTCAAATGAACTGTTCCTTTCTTTAGCTCGTCCAGGCTTTCACGATGCTTGAACGCGTTTTTTTTACAACCTTGCTTCATTGATCCCACTGTAAAGGATCGGCACTTCTCTACTATGACGAGTTTGAAGGTGACAACGGAATGATATATCGACTCTGGTACACTCACGTCAGCTTACCTTTGGTTGGCGACTCCTGATTAACAAAACCTGCCAACGAACTTCACAAGAATCTTGTAAAATCTAGACGACTATTCGCTATCTAATTCCAAGGCTATAGCAAAAAGTTGTTTGGGTCTGCGACGCAGGCTAACAAAAATTAAGACCAGGGTATGAAAGGAATGAAAAGAACACTAGAGAAATAGAAACGCATGCAACACCGGGGATCGAACCCGTGACCAACGCTTTTGCGGCGTGCGCTCTACCAACTGAGCTACGTGACCTCCGATGTTAACACACTTTTATTTCTCTAGTCACCACATTAGCTCCCAATCATCCACCGGTGGACATCGGCATCCAGCTCAACGCAATTGGAGACCAGCCTCTCTGCGCCATGTGATCTGACCAAGGAAGAACTGCCATCCGGCCCGTCATCAATCGAAAACCCATTAAAGTTAGAAAGTATCATCGAGAAGAGAGAATTTGAAATGTTAGTTTTGAAAAGAACACCAGAGAAATAAAAAAGCATGTCTTCACCGGAGATCGAACCCGTGACCCATCGAGTATGGAAGGAAGTAAAACAAAGAGTTACCAATGCAACAATCTATGACAGCAGATGAGGAAAGGAGTAAAAAGAGAAAAGAATATGAACTGTAACATGGCAGTGGATTACTTAATCACTAACCTTCATGTTTTAATGCCCTGAGCAAAGTTACAACACTTGTTGTCCTAAAATAAACAAAAAGATGAAATAACAACATCGTCTTCGTATGCAGTAAAGCAGCTTCTTCGTCAACAAAACGAATGCAATGGAGCCAATAAGCAGGAGAAAAGCAAATTCACTGATCTTATCGACCTTTCAAACTGATTCCAAATATTTCAAGCGGGGTTTCCCTTATCTTTCATTTGGTTGGTCTCGAATCAGTCCGCATCAAAGCATTATAATCATTGCTTTGTAGACAAAAAGAAATTGTCTTTTTATTTTCTTTTTGTCGATTCACTTTGCTTTAGCTGTGAAAAAAGGAATCCAAACCGGAAACAAAAAAAATGTATTGTTTTAACACTAACGGCCATTTTCAATGATGCTGTTTGGCTACAGTACAGTTGCCAGTTAATAATTTACATGCAAACCTCAATTTTATAAGTAGATTAAACCTAACCTCAAAATGTATTTTTGGTGAAGTTCTGTTTGAAGTTGGATACAATAAAAGTGGTATATTAACAATGGGTCGACTGTGACGTCAGAAAATACTGATTTATTCCTTTCCAAAGATCGTTCTCACAGGCAGAAAGTTCCTCGTCATATGCAAGTCAGTGGTATAGCTATAAAGGTATCTTAACTCTAACGTTATTCTTGTTCACTTAAAGACATTACCAAATCAATGACTGATACCGTAAGTCAATGAGTTGAGTCACCCCATTCTCTGGAACATTTCCAGAGGTTACCTCTCAAATCAACCTTCTCATTTTTAACCCTTGGACAGTAAAGTCCAAGGCATACGATTTGGCCTCACGTTGTGGTCAGCTTCATTTTGCAAAAGTTATTACAATGCGAATATATTGTATGTTCCATCACTGCCTGTTTTCGCAATAAAAAGTAATTCTTAAAATGGTAAAATAGTAAAGATTCCTGGTACTACAAAATTTGTAGATAATATTTGACAACGGAATCATTAGTGAAATGACATTGACCGGTTTCGTAGAACCCTCATCAAAATGGCTCGTGCAAAGACAGTTTTGGGGCTTCCAAATTGTTGGCAGGCCTTTTCGATTGTTTAATCAGCGGTCGACAAATTTTTGCTTCGATCCCTTTCTTCGTTTGCGAGTTTTGATAAATGACGCTAGAATGTTTGAACAACTCGTTCTTTGCACGAACCATTCTGATGAGGATGCAACGAAACTGGTCAATAATCTGCTTCTCTGCTTTAAGTATCACCCGGTCCACAGCTTTAGCTCTGAAAAGTAGTAATTTGATGTTATGTCGGGGTCTAATGATAACCTGTATAAGAATAAGACGTGAAAGTAGGTACTATAGTTAGACAGACCATCGGCCAGCTGTAATCACTTATCGTATAACGTCTGGCATTTAATTAATTGTGACTTTGTTTAAAGGTGAAATAAGATTAATAAATGGAGGTATGAAGTGGGATAGAGTAAGTGACGGCCGATTATAGTAAGGTACCCAACATGCACCATCGTCTGTCGACAAAAAGTTCATTAAGCTGAGTGGTATCGTGACTCACCATTTGAAACTTCTTTATTTCTCATTCTGCCAGCCAACGTGACCATTTAAACGATACCACTTTCGTGTGTGACTTGTACTTGAGATTTATATCTTCATTTATATCTCGTTTCGAAAATTTGTTTTCAATCACTATATTTTAAAAAGCCTTTGAAACACCAGAATATAAATGTAACATTTCAAATACCCCCTAGTGGGTCCCCGGACCCCGTTGAGAGTTACTGAACTAGCACAACCTCGACTCGTCTTATGCTATCCATTTTCACTACTTGAGGGTTGATAATGGTCATACCAGTGGAATGTTTAATGAGTTGTATTCCTACATCTGTAAGAGGTTTATTCAGCATGAAGCGTATAAAATGGCCTTTAAGATTTACAATCTTTCTACTGTGTCTTCTGTCTGATACTTATTTTTCTTTACAAGGGAAGGTGCTCTCAAATTGCTGACCGCTCACCAGGCAACAGGTTTTTCTTCTTCTGTTTAACACAATTTGGTATAGGAGGGTAAAGTTAGAGTACCCGTTACAGTTTTTAGGTCTAATAACTTTCAATGTCCTTACCAGTTTTGACTCTGCCTCAGTGACTTTTCCCAAAATTTATTCTAGTATTAAAAAATGACTTTAAAAAGTTTTAGACATTCTCTGCAGGGCCCTGATTTGAACAATGGGTATAAAGAATTTGTGAATTTTCAAACTTTAAAGTTGAAATTTTGAATTTTACGAGCACTTAACAATTATTTGTGGTGATATACGTTCTTAAGGGTGTCTAAGAAACTTCCTTGCAACATTTCATCAGCCAATTATGACGGCATATCATTTTACAATGTGACGTCATTAATATTTATGATATAACGTCATATCACAAAAGACAATATTTTTCCAACATTCTTTTCAACTGCTTTTGAAACTTATATATAAAGTTTCTCGAGAATTTCAGAAAGATACTGATAATGTTTTAAATTTATAGGCTCGCCTTGCAATTTGCATACAGAATTCAAATACATCAAGCATGACAAGGCTTCTAAATATCTAAAATCGTTCAAATTTTTAGCGAAGATGTATTATATGCATCACCATACCATGCAAGCAGAAATAATATCATTGGTGTAAACTTTGCAAATATAGGCTTCCATAGAACAATTTTGTTAATCGTTTCTAACAGTTGCCACGATAATGACATCATCAGCGTGTCACGTGAGCTTTTGTTTTGGGAAAAAATTCTTGTAGAGTACAGGGCAATTAACGTTGTTACCAATATCCAACTTAGGGATTCGAACCTGAGTTATGACGCATCTCAGACTATTTACGTTAAATCTTTGTATCATTTTCTATCCCACATCCATTCAACAAACGAGTTTTTCCTGCACAGGGTGTCGCTGTAGAGTTGTAATGTTTTACACATTGGTACTTGAAG
>JAAAKM020006971.1:140388459-140407820 GCA_010016025.2 Alatinidae sp. Z8VKAUB7J3 | reverse complement strand
AATTGCTTAATTTGTTCATGTATTGAATGGGGAAGCCTAAGACTTAGGGTGCTCATTTTATTTCTCCTATCATCTTTAGAAATTTCTGAGGTGTCACGGTTTTTATGCCAAAGTTTCTTGTCCCCTCAAAATCTTTTAGATTATAACTAATGATGTATCGACAATTTGCAGTGACAGCGAGTTCTAAAATAAGATCATCTTTCGGATCTTTTAATTGAGGTCGCCAAAGAAAGAAAATATCGTGAGGGTGTCCGACTGAGCATATGTAATCAAGAAAGTCATTGATATCCTTTTTTGTTAGAGGACTATTTTTTATATGACGCTTTAAGGCGTCTTCATACTCAAATATAAGGGGGACTGATATATGAAGATCAAATCGTTTAGTCCCTATAAGAGAGACCATTTTAAAAGAAGCACCATTTCTGGAGCGGATTGCTGAAACAAGAATATTCGTATCGATAACAATTTGAGGTCGTTTCATAATGGTATTATATATGATACTATAAAAATATTAAAAGTCAATTCAATCATCCTAAAATCTAGGGTTTAGACATAATGAGAATCCAACTTGGTCTTGCTTTTCAATTGGGTCTGTAATTCCCTCAACACAATGCGCTGAGTTTGGGGGTGACCTGCTCCCCTTAATTCCTTCCACAGAAAAGCAAATGGCAGACTTATTAGAAAAATGTTTTTTTATTTTCTTTTTTCGTTTTGCATTAAAATGCGAATTTCTTTTATATAAAAAAAGGATCCCTAATATGAATAAACTTGTTTTTTCAAGAAACAAGCAATTTGAAACATTTTTAAAGCTATTTTTACTTATGAGTCTTTTATCAAATTGCTACAAGCCGCGAATCGTTCCTCCCGAAACAACCAAAATTCCTCAAAATCTAGAAGCTCATGGCCATGTTCGTGTCGATCCATACTATTGGCTTAAAGAACGTGAAAATCCAGAGGTTCTTAATCACTTAAAGCGAGAAAATTTATATACCAAAAAAGTTATGGCTCCCACAGAAGCTTTGCAAGAAACTCTTTTTCAAGAAATGCGCTCTCGTTTGCCCAAAGAAGAATCAACAGTCCCTTATCAAGTGGGTGATTTCCTTTATTGGACACGCTACGAACAAGATAAAGAATATCCTTTTCATTGTCGCCAAAGACTGTCTCCAGGGAGTCCAGAAGAAGTGATTCTCGATATCAATGCTTTGGCCCAGGGTCATGATTTTTATTCTTTGTCTTTTGGACCTCATAGTATTAGCCCTGATCAAAAATGGATCGCTTATGCCGTAGATACGGAAGGACGCAAATTTTATACGATTTATTTTAAAGAACTCAAAACAGGCAAGATTCTTCAAGAAAAGATTTCTCAAGTGACAGGCAATTTTGTTTGGGCTAATGACAGCCGCACGCTTTTTTATGCCAAACAACATCCTACAACCCTGCGCTATGAAAAGATTTATCGGCGCACGTTGGGAAATCCTCAAGAGGCCCTTGTTTATTTTGAAGAAGATGAAACCTTTTATTGCTTTGTTGGAAAGACCAAAACGCAAGAGTTTCTTTTGATTAGGTCTTCGAGCACGCTTTCAGATGAATATCGCTTTCTCCAGGCAGATCAATTGGATGCTCCTTGGCAAATTTTTCAACCTCGTCAGCCAAAGTTGGAATATTCTATCGATCATGGGGGAGATCGCTTTTACATTCGCACCAATCACAAAGCCTCCAACTTTCGTTTGATGGAGTCTCCAGTGGAGCAGACAAGCCTTGAACATTGGAAGCCAGTGATGGCGGATCGCCCCCAAGCATTTTTGGAAGATTTTGAAGTTTTTGACACCCATGTGGTGTTAGCTGAGCGCATCGGGGGCCTAGAGCGTTTAAGCCTTTTTGATCGTCGCACTCAAAAGATTGAGAGTATTGATTTGGGGGGGGGAGTTTATTCTGTTTCCTTAGGAGAGAATCCTCAATACAAAACAAAGTGGCTGCGTTATCGCTATGAATCCATGGCAATACCTGAGTCAATTTTTGATTTCCATCTTGAAAATGGCAGTAAAAAACTCAAAAAAAGACGTGAAATTGAAAATTATGATCCTAGCTTTTATCACACCAAACGCATTTTTGCTCCAGCTCCAGACGGCACCCTGATTCCCATTTCTTTAGTTTCTCATAAAGAGTTTCAAAAGAATGGCAAAAATCCTTTACTGCTCTTTGGTTATGGAGCTTATGGGACAACTATTCCGGCTTATTTCAACCCCATGAGATTGAGCCTGCTAGAAAGAGGTTTTGTCCTTGCCATTGCCCATGTGCGTGGAAGCTCTTATTTTGGCCGCCCGTGGTATGAAGCGGGAAAACTTTTTCAGAAAAAAAACACATTCACTGATTTTATTGCCTGCTCAGAGCACCTCATCAAAGAAAACTACACGTCCAACGAGCATCTCTACGCTTGGGGAGGGAGTGCCGGAGGGCTTCTCATAGGGGCTGTTGCCAATATGCGACCTGACTTATATCGAGCTCTTGTGGTAGGAGTCCCCTTTGTGGATATCGTCACCACTATGCTTGATGATAGCATCCCTTTAACAACTTTTGAATACGATGAATGGGGTAATCCCAATCAAAAAGAATTTTACGATTACATGCTTTCGTATTCTCCTTATGATCAAATTCGTGCTCAAGCCTATCCTCATCTTTTTGTCATTGCCGGATGGAGTGATTCTCAAGTTCAATACTGGGAACCTGCCAAGTGGGTGGCTAAATTGCGATCAATGAAAATAGGGGACAATTTTGTCTTGTTACGCACAAATTTAGAGGCTGGCCATGGTGGGGCATCGGGTCGGTTACAAAATTTGCGCGAAACAGCTTTGCAGTACTCATTTCTTTTGCAGTTTGAAGGTTTTTAGTGGGTTTCAGGATTCAGGATTAAAGTTTATTAAAATATGTAAAAGGTGTTCAGTCTTGTAAATTTCAAAATCAGATTTCTCGATGAATTTTTTTCTCATGTCAATTTAGATGCAAATATAAGCTCCCTAACCCAAGTTTATTTTTTGAGCTAGAGAGCTTCCCTGAGAGAAGTTTATTTTTTGGCTGTTCAATAAATCCGGCCAGCTCTAAAACAGTTTTTTGAATTGGAGATAGATCTTTGAATACTCCAGCATAGGCATTTTCGATTTGATCGGCTGAAAGAACGCCTTCTAATACCACGTAGATGGAAATATCATCGTCTGGAATTATCAAAGTAAGGTTGCACATGGAATCTTTTACACCGATTTTTCTTTCAATCAAATTCCAAAGTTGATGGTGAATTTTTTCTAATTTTGAAACGGAGATGCGGTTGATTTTTGATTCAACTTGATTTTTCATTATTTTGATAATTTCTTGATCCTCAATGATGTGGATTCTGATGTCAGACGCTTCAATCGCCTTTAAAAAATTTTTCACTTGAGAATTTTTAATATTTTCTATTGTCATTTACTTATACTCCCCTTAATCGAATTTCAATTTGCAGTGACATTTTTTACATATTCCGCCAGATGTGTCTCTATCAAGAAAATCGAAGCGGCTTTCTTCCATCCATTTCATGCATTCCACACAGTAAAAAGAATTGCACTCAATGCACTCACCGATTTCATAGCGCAAGTCATAATCTCTCATATATAGTGTGCGATATTGTTTCCCACAAAAAATACAAAAGATTTTCAACTCGTCAAAGCAGTCCTCACAGATGCCTTGCCAATTGTGCCAAGGGGGAGATGATGTGAATGCTATTTCAGGGAACTGCTCTAAAGTTCCCGTTTTAAGGCAACTGACACATAAAACTTTGCCTTTCACGATAATGTCAAAGGTTGATTGTCAAAAATTTCACAGACTCTTCTGATGAGGGCAGAGTTTTTAAACGGTTTTTGCAAGATTCCTTTTACGTTAGGGAGCTTTTTCGCTAGAGCTACATGGTCATTTTTTAATGAGTCCCCCGTGATTATGAGAATGGGAATGGGTGATCCCCTTAACTCAAGAATGCGAGCAAGGTCGTACCCACTTATCTTTGGCATTGTCATATCTGAAATAATGAGATCGATTTTTTTTCCTGAAAAGATTTCTGCTAGAAGGCTTTCGGCGTCATTAAATTCCTGACACGAAATGTTTGGAATGCCCTCCAAGATACTTTTAAGAAAGGAACAAATGATTTGTTCGTCATCGCAGATATAGACTTTAAAGTTGTTCATAGCCCCACTACCTTTCCTCCTGTCATTTCGACGTAATATTTATCGAGATTTAACCTGCGCCAAAAATATATCCAGTTTTTGGATATCCAATTATTGCATATAAATTCTCTACTTGAAAAAAATCTTGAAAATATGCAAAAATCAGTCTTTGATCCAGAGTATGGAATCATGTTGCGTCTTCTTAAAGAAGAACGTGTTAAGGCTGATGTGACGCAGGTCCAGGTGGCGAAACGTCTCAAAACCACACAGTCCAAAGTCAGTCGAATGGAAAGTGGTGAGTATCGTCTAGACATTCTTGATCTGGAACGATATTGTGAGGCAATTGGAATTGGCTTCACAAAATTTATGAGAAAGTTCAATAAAGCAAGAAAAAAAGGAAGAGATTTATAAAATGGGGATCCCCTTGTTTTAAGACAGGGGGTCCCCGTGGGTCCAGCTACCACTAGACTTGATCTATTGTTTTTTCTTATGAAGTTCATTTTTTGATAAATACAAATATTGATTTAAAAAAGGAGTGAATCGGGCAACCAGATACAGTTCGCTTGCAAGCATTTCTGACCTAGCTGTTGTTCCCGACTCACTCCCGCATTTTGAAATTGATTTGAGGCCAGAGAAGCTCAATAAGATTTGCATAGTTCGGCCTCCTTTCAAATAGGGTTTACCTGATGATCGTTGGCTGATGACTCCAAATAAAAAAGGAGTGAATCGGGCAACTAATCATCTCGCTTGCAAGCATGACAACCAATTGTTGGTCCCGACCCACTCCCGAATTTTTATTGGGGTGGATGTGGAATCCTCTCTGATTGTCATTTGTTGAGAAATAAATTCCCCAACATGCTTGCAAGCGAGATGTCATTATCGCAGGCATTTCATTTTTTCTAAAGTGGTTTTGATAAAAAAAGAAAAGGCGAGCTGTTTAGTGCTTGTGCTGTAAGTAGAACTAGCGGTAGCTAAACCCACGGCGCAAAGCCAGCTCGCCGAAAAAATTTGACATAAAACCCCCGCACCGATCGAGTACTTTTTAAAAAACACTCTCGGGATAACCACCGCTAGTTCCGAATCTCTGAATATTTTAAGAAAGTCAGTGATGATGAGACAACTAAAAGGTTTAACAGTAGAAAAACGCCCTGAAATGAGATAAATCAAGAAAGGCCTTCTTTTTCAAAGATCGCTATGGCTTTTTTGATGTGTGAAGCGGCGTTTTCATCTCTACGAAGGAGTCCGTCGAGTAGATGGTCTTGGTGTCACTCGCTAGACTATTACAAAATCTGACATAGGACTGCCAGGACTGGACCTTACTAAAGCGATGAGTAACCGTAAACTCTGGAGAAGAAATTGTAAAGGTTTCACCTTAGAGGGGATGATTAAAGAAAACGAGAGATCGATTTCCCCATGTTCATTTGATGCCCTTGATAGTAGAAATGAATAAAATTCATAATTACATGGAACAGGAAAGATATTGCTGCATTTGCCCTGGTACTCCTTGGAGTAAAAATAGTAAGAGTGGGGTTAGAAAATATTATAAAACTCCGTAACCAGCGTTTATAAAAGAGCGAACCCCAGCTTGAGATGCAGCAGCGGCGTCGTATTTTGAGAAAAAATTGTATTCTCACTGGGCTTTTTCGGCAAATTCATGTCACCCTAACAGATACTGATTGATCAACTAACACAAAACTAATTAGTTAGTCAAGGTTCTTGTTGATCCTTTGATAAAAGGTTACTCTTATATAATTTTTCGTTCTTTCCATTTTGATTCATGCTGACTCTTTGAGTTCCGAGGAGTGTCAGACGAAAAAACCTCCTGACTGTAACATCATTTCGCTATGTATTTCTTATGACCAGTTGAAGAATCAGCGTTTTGCACCGTGTTGAAGGTTTTAATCCCAGAAGTAAGGAAAGTAAGCAACAAGTTCACTTAAGGTAGAAGGGACAGACCAATTGTAAAAGGAGTTATGTTGGAAATAGGAAGAAAAAGGTAAAAAGTGTCATCAAGAAGAGAGAATTTGAAATGTTAGTTTTGAAAAGAACTCTAGAGAAATAGAAAATATGTCACGACCGGGGATCGAACCGGTGACCCACGCTTTCGCGGCGTGCGCTCTACCAACTGAGGTAGATGACCTCTGTTGTTCTTTTCAAAACTAACATTTCAAATCCTCTCTTCTCGATGATACTCTCTAACTTTAATGGGCTTTGGACTGATGACGGGACGGATGGCAGTTCTTCCTTGGTCAAGTCACATGACGCAAAGAGGCTGGTCTCCATCTGCGTTGAGCTGGATGACCATGTCCACCGGTGGATGATTGGGAGCTAATGTGGCGACTAGAGAAATAGAAGTATGTTAACATCGGAGGTCACCTAGCTCAGTTGGTAGAGCCCACGCCGCGAAAGCGTGGGCCACGGGTTCGATCCCCGGTGGTGACATGCTTTCCTATTTCTCTAGTGCCCTTTTCAAAAAAGGTAAAAATATAACAACACTGTAAGTGAACACATGAATGCAAGACCGCGTTTTAAATAGCTAAGGTAATCAGATAAATGCTATTTCCTTTGTAGTTGTTTAAAAGAATAGTGGGTACAAATACCCTTATCCTGCAAAGATGTGGAACGAGAATTGCCTCTAACAATCATTTCTCCGTTCGTTATCTTTCTCGTATAAATTGAATTTGAGTGGTGGTTTGTAGCTCATTTATTCCTTCCTTTATTTTCTTAAACTTGATATTTTGCATTTGCGTCATTTTGCAGCTGAAGGATGCTTATAAAGTGTTTTGGCAGTTTCCTTCTTAGAGCTAATGGTTGATGAACGAAAGCTGTAACACGCTGGTTAGGTCTGTCAGCAAATTTCAAAGACTCTCCGCTAAACAGCCATTCTTTCACTTGCAAGAAACTAAGCAAACTATGGAGCTTAAATATTTTAAAGTTCACAGGCCTTTTCAATTAGTCGACAACTTTTTATTGATTAAAATAAGACATCAAGATAAGGCACTTAAATACTTCTCTGTGGCTTTTTGACCTCTTTTTCAGGAAGAGGTATTCATGTTGTCTTCGTACTGAGGGTCACTAAATGCTTTATTGCAATTTAGTATTTGTCTACTTATAGTAATGGATGACCTATCAATTCTCTTCATAGCGTGTGTCTTGAGTACGACGTGGCTTCCAGGATTAATTTGCGATATATCAGAGATATTTGGCTGTAGGAATAGCGTGTTCTACGGGGTTGAGATATTATCAAAGCGAAAGAAACACTATTATGAGCATTGACATGAAAGGTAGTGAAACGTTTTCTCAGAAGTATGGTAAATGGGGAAAAGGTATCAATATATGTTGAGGGGAGCAACTTTTCTGGGCTCATTTGAACAGGCCATAGAAACACTACTAATTATGCTAGCCATATTATATGTCCTGTTTCAAGGCTGTGACGTCAACACTTGCTTTAAGTCCATCGAATGTTTTCTTTGTGACTATGTGATTATTCGTTATTTACATTTTCCCGGTTGATGATGACTTTGGATTCAACAAATCGCATCAAAATTGAATCTCAATGTACCTACCTGTACGTGCCTGAGGAACGGCTCATTTTCTGCTCATGAAATATGTAGGAAGTCTTTAAGCTTCATAGTCTATATTAATGAATAGTAAAACAATCCATGCTTTCTTAAGTCATTTTACACAGCTGCAGAATATATTGGCTCTACTGAAAAGACATTAGCTTTCGTAAACGCCATAAAATCTGAGTAGGGTTGCTTTTTTAATTTTGTTTTTGCCAGAGGTCAGAAATTTGGAATTTAAAATGTACTGGAACTGAAATTACTAGTTTAAGTTGAAGTAAATAATGGTCTTTGGGGATTTAAATGATGAGGAATAGTATTAAGGCAAATGAGGAAGATGAAACCCTTACACGTTTTTTTATATAAGCAACTCCATTTTCGGGGTCCGGTCTCGAGTTGCTGAGCAATTTTCCAAAATCAGGCCTGGAGTTACTTAAGTAGATGCTTAGGTATCACTACAGGTTATCGTCGAATTTTGTTGTGCTGTCGGTTGACAAAATGTAGCCCCTGGCAGTTGTGCATTTAACACCTTCATGCCGCTTATTGTGGTCTAAGGAGGGTGGAATGCCGTTTTTCAGGCGTTTCAAAAATTGCCCCTCCTGAATTTGAGGGCTCGAGTTGCTTAGCTTGTTGCTTAGGTTGTTGCTTAGATTTTGGACCAAATCGAGGCCGCACACCTAAGCAACTGAGTTGGTTATAAAAACGTGTATGTGAGTGGCTAATTTTAATTTTGTCGCCTATATTTATCATTACACCTTTCTAATTTGGGTTCGCCGTAATAAATCGTCCACGTAATCATTGCTATATTTTGGTGCAGTATTTGTGATTGCGATTCGTTATCTATTACACCTGGTTATCGCTCCTGTGAACTTATAAACGACATCATATTTCCAATAAAGAACAAAATATTTTTGTGAAAAGTCTTCATAGACTAAATATAATTTTATCTTCGGCTAACAAAATATCATATTTTCAAGTTTGTTCTTATTTGTTAAACAATAGAGAGGCTCTGAGGGAAATTGGGGCTTTTTCCCATTTGTAGTGTCCATGCTCTGTTTTATGTCAAAGAATTTTACGACTTTTATGACCAATGGTCACAAATCACTTTTGTGCCCTTGGACGTAAATATCAGGGGAGATGGTATTTATTTATGTCGGTATAAAATATGGCATCAAAGTGGACACTAACTCTTGATACTGTTACCACTCTTTCCTTTTTTTAGTTGTTCCGGACGAATGCTCAAACCAGAGTGTCCTACTTACCTCAGTCAGACGATCGACTCGTAAGAGAAAGTCTATCGTCCCAGAACTCGATTTCTCATCGGAGCCGACCTACGTTCTCCCAGCTGCTTTATTTGAAGACTGTCTTCGAAGCAATTCGTCGGAATGGCCAGTGGCACTTGTTCCTGAAGAACCTGAGTCAAACGAAGCATCTGACCCTGGAACACCGAGTGATAGGGTTTTCTCGAACTATGAAGATGAATGCTCTCCAGCATGCGTCCAAGGAATTTCACTGTTACGACTTCAGTCACCAGTCATTGACGATGCATGTATCAAGACGAAATCCCAACTCGAGGACTTGCGACATAATGATGACATGAATCTTGTGAGTTTGAGTTATGATATTTCCTTGAACAAGCACTGCCCCGGACAGACGTAGCACTTCCGGGTCGCTTGCAAAGCCGTAGATAACAAATTACTCAGTCACCGTAGACTATATTCTGTTCCCCTGCTTTCACGTGTACATTAGCTCATTGATTTTGTACGGGGGGGTGGCTACATTCATGCTCCTCGATAAGAACAGTTTGAGAGGAAAGTTTTCTGCAACGTGTCACAGTGATAAGAGCTACATATTTTTTATCATGTCCATTGTTGCCATCTACTTTGTTTAGAGTTGTGTATGCAACGATCCTCGAAATTTCTCAAAATCCTTCCCTTTATTATATGTAATAAAGTCATAAACTACAACACACACCCATAGACTTCACTTCTTAAAACCAGAGCCCTCTTTGAGCTCACTGTGTTACAATTTTTAACGTCCTGTTTTATAAAGGCCATTTATCTTCATCGTGGCAGTTGTACAGCAGCCAAAGTGTATCATAGGTTGTGCTACCTTTAAAATTTCTGATATTGGAGTGTATCAGATAGCGCTTTTACACTGACCGAACACTATTTGAAATGCAAAGCTGATACCATATAACAAGTTATAGAAACAAGTTTGTGTCTTATACGAAGGACAAACAAGTGCGCCGTATTTTCTATATAAATACAACTGGAGGCATTGTAAAATATCCCGAAAACGATTCTTTACGATCGAGAATTGCATTGATGGCATGTGAATATTTCCTCGTAATAAATTAGGCCTAATTCGTCATAGTCAGAGTAACGTCTTCTTCGTGCACTATTTTCTTTTCTACCGTTTTTTTAGAATCTTGCTTTCTTTAAAGGAGTGTAGTTCGACGTTTTCATTTTCGCCAAACGTTCTTGTATCTTATTTTACTATGTTTGCTTCGCAGACTACACCAGCTCTATCGAGGTACTTGAAACAGTCAGTTCAGTCTCCTGAAGAAACACCCGCAGGTACGTACCCGTGCAATCTAAACTTGTTTATTTACACCCTTACTCATCTTCATTCTGGAGAGACGTTAGAAATCAGGATTCACAGCCAACCTGGAAATCAGGGAGATCAGAGAGTTACAAACAAACTGGACTCATTTTGTGAGTAAAAGTCAGGGAATTTTGGAAAAGTTTAGAGAAATCAGGGGAAACCTGATTTAAGGTCTCCTTGGTTCTTTTAGTTAATGGCATTTCGATTTTCCAGAAAAGTACCTTTTCCTTAAAACTATATTGAACGTCATTGAAATGATACTGTGAATGTTATGAGATATATGACATTGGTTTAACTGGCCTTCATATAATAAATGACACTCGATATGATGGAATGCTAGATTCTTGCAAGGCATGTATGGCAATACTCTGGTGTAGAATTGTCGGGGAATTATTGGAAATTAATTTTTTCCAAGGTGAGGGTGGGCACCCATTAAATATACAAAATATATCCTCACACATTCGCGGCGTGTGCTCTATTATTTTTATTTCTCTGTTGTGTATCTCTTAATAACTTACCATGCCCATAACATTATAGGACAGAAACTCATGTGCGTTATTCATTGCAAAAAACTGCTGCCTCTATACTCTGAGAATTACAAATAAGGGTATAAATTACTGTAAAAGATTGTTTATACTTTAAAGCCAACCATTCGGTGTTGAGCCAATCTGCCGACCTTAGATAGAACCCTGCGTTTGTTTCAAACCCGTCGTTCATGTTATTTAAATCGAAAATTATAGAGTTTTAAAAAACCTGCAACCCAGGGTAAACAGCTCAAACTTATCAGGTGTATGGCTTTTATTCATCTTACAATATTCTTAAATACTTACAGCAATCTAGAGCGATGCTTACAGATCTCACGTAATCCTAAGAGAGCCTGTCGTCTTCGGTTTTCGAGGGCAGTCCGCAACACCTCAGAAATTATGGTTAACTCAGTCCTAACTATGGTATGTTACATACCCTAGAAATGTCATTTGCACCAGCCATACGATCCCTAAATCATAGTTCCTGGACCCTAGGTTTCGAACAACTATTACAAAGTAACAGTACTGTATGTAAGTGTCCACTATCAATTTTTTTTGCACTAACCTCGTAAAATATTTCTAGTACAAAGCTTTCAATATTCAGATTGAACTATATTTACACATTCCATGGCACCCACAGTAGGGGAGCACCCGGCGCCCGGCGCTGCGGATCTCCTCGCGCCAGACCACACCGTCGTAGGCCTCGAGCGGCTCGTGCCAATCTCCGGCCTTGTCCGACCTGCGCACGCCGTCCGAATCGATCGTCGTCGCATCCCCGGTCGTCGGACGGCGAAAACGCCGGACCAGTTCAATCAGCACGACGATCGCCACCACGGCCGCCGCGGCGACGGCCAGCTCCGAATCCGCGATCTGATCGGGCCCCAGTACGATCACCCCGCCGCAGATCACCAGCGCGGCGAACTGCAGCAACAGCATCGCCGCCCCGCTCTCGCGGTGGCGCACCACGATGGGAAGGGTATCGAACCGCTCTGTTCCGATCATGGTCCCGATCATGGCCCCAATCATGACCGCGCCGATGATTGCGACTGGGCGACCTCCAGACAGGCCCGCATCAAGTCCAGATAGTACGCGCGGGATTTCTCGGCATCGTCACGCTCGGCCTGGGCAATGCGCTCGAAGAGATAGGCGGC
Source organism: Alatinidae sp. Z8VKAUB7J3 (assembly GCA_010016025.2). Taxonomy (NCBI): domain Eukaryota; kingdom Metazoa; phylum Cnidaria; class Cubozoa; order Carybdeida; family Alatinidae; species Alatinidae sp. Z8VKAUB7J3. The sequence goes on along the minus strand of JAAAKM020006971.1, from coordinate 140,395,788 downwards.
GAGCGCATACTCGCTCTCCGGATAGGACGAGTTGCCCACCAGATCGCCGACCGTCTCGGCCGCCTTGCCGGCCGCCTTCCCGGCCAGCTTGCCCAAACCCGAAACCGCCATCCTGATCTATCCTCCTGCTCGCCCAAATCGTCTGCCAGGCTTTCATATCATGGCAGACGCACGGCGGCGATGACCTCACCGATTTGCTCTGTCGTCCAGTCGATCTCTTCAACGGGCTTAGGACAGGCAACATAGTTAGCTCGACAGCAAGAGGCTTTTTCATCCGCGAGTTGCGGCAGGACGTTTACCCGTCCAGGATGTCGAGATCCGTCAGAGACATAATTGCGTGAGGAAGATTGGGGCCGGACGATGACGCTGGAAGAACTAAGGGAACTCGTTGGCCAGTACGGAGGTAAGCTCAAACCGCTGAATGCGAGGTCGTTCGGACTGCAATCACTGCCACACTTGGAGAGCGGATACTGCTTGGCGTTTGCGATCCTATCGATTTCGAGAAAGGACGGCACTCAATTGATGGGGTCCTCGCAGAACACCTTGAACAAGCAATTTGAAGCCCTCCCAAGTGACCGCCAGCTCCGAGAATCCGACCTGTCGGCGCATTGCTCCAAGATCATGACGCAACAGCGATCGATTTCCGTAGACGCGGCCTCGAGGGACATCGATGCCATCTACCAACGCTCGGTCGCATGGATGAAGACGCTCGCGCCGGCCTACGAGCTTGTCTACGAGCATCACAAGAAGGTTGATGGGGACAGGGTCAGCGGCCTCAATAGCGGCACGATTGCCAAGACAATCTTGAAGACCGCAGGGCGGTACATCATCGGCATGTCAGGGCGCATCAGCCACGCCATGAGTGTATACAGTGACGGGGGCAGCAGGATGCTGGTCTACGAGCCGAACTACGGCGGAATGATCATCCCGAGAGATCGCTTCACGGATTTCTGCATGATGTTCTATTACAAAATGCACAAATCGGGTGCCTACAAGTACACGAAGGCGATCGTCGTCCGTTTCGCGCTCTAAGGCACGCAAAACGGTCAAAACTGGCTCGTTAAATGCTCCGGTCTAGGACAAGTCGGGCACTACGACCGGTCTTCGATCAGCTTGCCGATACGACCTCAGCCTCTTGAACGGCAGCCCTCGCCAAGCCGTTTCCCAGCTCCGCCCTCAGGGCCATCGCCGGGCGGCGGCGGTCGGCGCCGGGTTGGTAGCTGACGGAGATCTCGCTACGGGCGGCGCGCCAGCCGCCCAGCACCTTCTCGTCGGCGACTTCGAAGGCGTCGAAGCCGCAGCGGGCCATGGCGACGAGCTGGTCGCGCAGGACCTGGCCGACCGCGCGGATCTCGCCGGTGAAGCCGTAGCGCTCGCGCAGGAGGCGGGCATAGGAATAAGCGCGGCCGTCGGTGAACTTGGGGAATTCGAGGGCAATCACCTCGAAGCGGTTGAGATCGCCGGCGACCAGGGCCGGCGACTGATCGCTGGCGAGCCGCAGGCCGAGGCGGCGGTTGCTCGAGCGCAGCGCCTCGCGGTCGCGCTGCCAGCGGTCGAGACCGACGATCGCCGGCTCGAGATCGGGGAGCGCCGCGTCGTCGTCGACCGCGATCCAGGGATCGAAAACCACGTCGTCTTGCTTAATGAGCGGCATAGAGCTTCTCCTTGAAGGGGGCGAGGCCGACCCGGCCGTAGGTCTCGAGGAACTGTTCGCCGTCGTGGCGCAGCTCGAGGTAGGTCTCAACGATGGTCTCGACCGCATCGACCACATCGTCGTAGGAAAACGAGGGTCCGACGATCTTGCCGATCTCGGCGTTCTCGTCAGCCCGGCCGCCGAGGGTGATCTGGTAGTACTCCACGCCCTTGCGGTCGACGCCGAGGATGCCGATGGCGCCCACGTGATGGTGGCCGCAGGCATTGATGCAGCCGGAGATCTTGACCTTCAGCTCACCGATGTCGTGCTGGCGCGCCAGGTCGCTGAAGCGCCGCGAGATGCGCTGGGCCACCGGGATTGCCCGGGCATTGGCGAGGTTGCAGTAGTCGAGCCCCGGGCAGGCGATGATGTCGGTGACGAGCCCGACGTTGGCGGTGGCGAGACCCGCCTCTCCCAGACCGACCCAGAGGTCGTAGAGATCGGCCAGGCGGACATCGGGCAGTACCAGGTTCTGCTCGTGGGTCACCCGGATCTCACCGAAGCCGTAGCGCTCGGAGAGCTCGGCAACCGCGTCCATCTGATCGGCCGTGGCATCGCCCGGCGCCTCGCCCTCGGGCTTGAGGGAGATGGTGACGATGCCGTAGCCGGCGCGCTTGTGGGCGGAGACGTTGGTGCGCACCCAGCGGGCAAACTCGCGATCCTCGAAGCGCTTCACCTCGAACGCGGCAACCGGTGTCTCGATCTTCTCGTAGGCCGGCGGCGCGAAGTAGGAACGGATCCGCTCGACTTCCTCCAGCGGCAGCGTAAGCGCGCTGTCCTTGAGGTGCTGCCACTCGGCCTCGACCAACTCGGCGAAACGATCGGCGCCTTCGCTGGCCACCAGGATCTTTATCCGCGCCTTATAGAGATTGTCGCGCCGGCCAAGCTGGTTATAGACGCGCAGGATCGCCTCGAGATAGCTCAGCAGGTGCTGCTTCGGCAGAAACTCGCGGATCGTCGCGCCGATGATCGGCGTGCGCCCCTGCCCACCGCCGACGATCACCTCGAAGCCCGGCTCGCCAGCATCGTTGCGCAGCATGCGCAGGCCGATGTCGTGCACCTTGACCGCGGCCCGGTCGCTCGGGCAGCCGGTCACGGCGATCTTGAACTTGCGCGGCAAGAAGGTGAACTCAGGGTGCAGGGTCGACCACTGGCGGATGATTTCCGCATAGATCCGCGGGTCCTCGATTTCCTCGGCGGCGACCCCGGCGAAGTGATCGGCGGTGACGTTACGGATGCAGTTGCCGCTGGTCTGGATCGCGTGCATCTCGACCTCGGCCAGCTCCGCCAGGATGTCCGGGGTCTCCTCCAGCTTGGGCCAGTTGTACTGAATGTTCTGCCGCGTGGTGAAATGGCCGTAGCCGCGGTCGTAGCGCCGAGCGATGTGGGCGAGCTTGCGCATCTGCGGCGCCGAGAGCGTGCCGTAGGGGATCGCCACGCGCAGCATGTAGGCGTGGAGCTGCAGATAGAGCCCGTTCATCAGCCTCAGCGGCTTGAACTCGTCCTCGCTCAGCTCGCCGGCCAGGCGGCGCGCGACCTGGCCGCGGAACTGGGAGACTCGCTCTGCGACCAAGGTGTGGTCGAACTCGTCGTAACGATACATCTGTCGTAACCCTTAAGAAGCCTGCTTGCCGAGATCGAGGCGGATTGTGGGACCCTTGGCGCGGATCCGCTCGCGCTGGCTCACCGGCAGGATGGCGCCGTCCTCCAGGCTGACGGGCATGAAGTAGGGCCCGACCACGAGTTGCGCCCCGACCGCCGCATCGGCCTGGGCGGTCAGCGAGTCTGCTTCGGCCTCGCTCTCCGCCGCACCGCTCTCCTGAAGCCACTCGGTCCAGAGACCATCGGCCGCGAGATAGACCACTTCGCCATCGAGCAAGCGGTTCGCCGTCATGACCTTAGGCTGCATTTTTCAACTCCCAACTGAGGCCGCCAAGGCGACCTGAGATATCTCTTCGAGGCGGCTGGCATCGGCCAAGCGCACCACGTCGCCGACCACGATCATGGCCGGGCCGTGGAACCCGTGTTGCCGCATCAGGATTTCCAAGCCGGCGAGCGTTCCCGTCGCGACCCGCTCGCGGACAGTGGTCCCGTTCTCGATCACCGCCACAGGCGTGCTGCCGGAAAGACCGCCGGAGATCAGGCGCGCCGCGATCTCACCCGCCTTGGAGAGCCCCATGTAGATCGCCAGGGTCTGGCCGGAACGCGCTAGAGCTGTCCAATCGACGTCCGGGTCGCCCGCCTTGCCGTGGCCGGTGACGAAGGTGACCGCCTGGGCATGGTCGCGATGGGTCAGCGGAATGCCCGCCGAGGCCGCGCAGCCGACCGCAGCGGTGATTCCCGGCACGATCTCAACCTCGATACCGTGCCGGCGGAGGATATCGACCTCCTCGCCGCCGCGGCCGAAGACGAAGGGATCGCCACCCTTGAGGCGCACCACCCGCTTGCCGGCCTGGGCTTCGGCGACCAGCAGCGCGTTGATCTCGTCCTGGGACTTGCTGTGCGCGCCCTTGGCCTTGCCGACATAAATCCGCTCGGAATCACGCCGGGCTAGCTCCAGAATCTCTTGGCTGACCAGCTTGTCGTAGACCACCACGTCGGCCTGCTGCAGCGCCCGTAAGGCCTTGAGGGTCAGGAGATCGGGATCGCCCGGACCGGCGCCGACGATCGCAACCTGGCCCGTGTCCGCCTTGGCCGGCGCGCTACCGTTCAAGGCAGCGATCATGCGCTCACGCGCGCGCGGCAGGTCGCCGGCAAGCGCTGCGGCACCGATAGGACCGTCGAGCACTTTCTCCCAGAAGCGTAGTTGGGGCCGGCCGGCCGGAATGACCGCTTTGACGGCCCCGCGGAAGCTCTCGGCGAAGGCCGCGAGACGGCCGAGACCGCTGGGAAGGCCAGTCTCAAGCCGCTCGCGCACCCGCCGGGCCAGAAGCGGCGCCGATCCGCCGCTGGAGATCCCGACCACGATCGGATCGCGGTCGACGATCGCCGGGACGATAAAGCTCGAGAGGTCCTGCCGGTCGACCACGTTGACAGGGATAGAGGCGGCATTGGCCGCCTCGGCGACCGCGCGGTCGACCGTCTCGATGCCGGTCGCCGAGACCACCAAGGCGCACCTGGATACGTCTGAGGGATCGAACGGCCGCGGCTCATGGGCGAGGTCGCCGGCGCGTGCGAGCGCATCGATCTCCGCACAGACATCCGGAGCCACCACGGTGACCGCTGCCCGCGCTTGGCGGAGCAGCCGGACCTTGCGGGCTGCTGTCTCACCCCCGCCGACGACGAGGCAGCTCCGGTCGGTGACATCGTGGAAGGCCGGGAAGTGACGCATGGTCTATCGCACCGTGGGTATGCCGATAGACACTAAATTACACTTCCAGAACGGAAGTCAATCTAATAAATACACATTCTTACGATGTTATATACAGAAACAACGATTTGGATATGTTATTTTGATGATTGGATAAAACATATTATTTCAATATCTTATTTTCTTTTTCGCAGAATCCACTCGATATTAACTGAAACCAATTCAGCTATTCCGCATACACCCCATGCCGAGGCTGTGACTCAAGGCACCGAATCCACATAATCGCTTCGTAATTTTATTGCTTGACGTCAGCGCTGGTGAACGTAGGTGCCGGGCGCGTCGATGAGACTGTCCGGATCCCGTCCCGGCCCGCCGACCGGCGGCGGCGAAACTCGGCCGCTGGCCTGCGCCTCCAGCCAGTCGGCCCAGGCCGGCCACCAGGAGCCCTCTTCCAGCGAATGAGAAAGCTGTGCGATGCATTCATAGGAAACGAGAAGATCCTAGGAAACAACGGTCACAAAGAGTGACACGTTTTCTGCCACTCGTGTAATTGAAAACAATCGTTTTATGAGATTCATACAAATGGGTAATCCCAAGAAAACCTTCATTTTTGTTGAAGCGAGAGAACACGGCACGTCCTTTAAAATTCTGCATCTTCTTCCTAATATCGTTCTATCATTAGTTATTATTGCTTCGTGACTTCTATACTTCATATATAAGGGAGAAAAGGCCTTTTCCTCACATATGATTATTGAAATACGCTTGTCAATGGATTTAAAATAAAGATTACCCTGGAAACAGAGTTGACATGAAAACTAAGTGCTCCTCGTTAATTCATAATTTTAGGTGTATTAGCGAGAGCGAGATCTCCTACTCATCTTGCTGCTTTAGAAGCCGCATTTATCAAAACAAAGAAGCCGGTACTCTGTCGACAAGAAGAATTTGTTTACAATTCACGCCTTTTTCGATAACACAAGTGGCAGAAAACGTGTCGCTCTCGTAAGCGTTATTTTCTAGGATTTTCACGTTTCCTATAAATTCATCGTAATATCTTTCTAATGCACTCCGTACGATTGCTGTGATCAGTATATGGTGAAAACGTTTAGCAAAGTGAATCCGTTACTCAACGCAATATAAAAATTTTATAACGGTCCTCTCTTTTTCCATTTCTTCAGTATCCCGCGATCTGATAAATATGCTTTGTGATACTGATTGTAGTCAAGATGTTGGGTTTAAATACCCATTTTCAAAGCTTCCCTAGCTATAGCGGAGCCACAGCACCCTCTGTTCTTTTTGGTGATATCTCGCATCATCTGGTTATTATCTATTTGCTATGTCACTGTAAAAAGGAACATCTCTGACTATCCTCTTCCTGCAACCATTCTCAAGTAATCCTAAGCCACTTTTTCAGTCGTGTAAATCAGCTACGGGGGGAGGTAAGGCGGATTGGGGGGGGCAAGTAGGCTGAATTTTTCAAATTCTACTAAGGTGCCTTTGCTCATTGTTTGGAAAGGGGTGTTTCATGGTGATATGCATATCTTGCTGTGAATGTGACACAAGTCTTTCGCAATCAATTTTAATTTTGATAAGGACAAAAAGGGGCAACAGAAAAATTTGAGATTTGGCAAATATTTGGGAGAGCATGGCCCTATCTGCCCCCCTATTACCCCGTCTCTGAAAATATGTACAGGACTATAGAGGCCCTTCCATAGAAATTTCTTTAAAAAACCCTTTCCATCCAACGAACCCTAACAAATTTAGGAGCTCCATATGAACGTAATGCTTTTAAAAGCCAGCCATTCGATGGAACCGAGAAAATTTACATTGCTGGGATTGCCAAACGTCTCCTTAGAATCTATAAATGCCAAACTTCTTGCTGGCAAAAACTTTACTGTAGACACAATTTGCTTGAGCGGTTCTGTCAGAGTTGTCTTCCTTTCTCCATTTGTGCAACAGCTCTCAACAGCTTGCCTATTTGAAACACTAACAAAGTATTTGGTGCTGACCATTTGATGACCTGAGGACTCTTCATCGTGGAATTCCTTGTAATAAAACACCATGCCTCAAAACCAGGTGCTTGCAAAAGGGCTCTTGACTTTAGAAGAAAGCAAACAATACACAAGACAATATAAATTGGCTTCATAATTGAGAGTGCAAAATCAAATGACTTCGCTCATTACATGTCAGTGCTACCAGGAAGGAATACTATTTGGTTTTCTATTTTCTCCGTTTGTTCAGGCTTTCCACAGTGTCAACTAGATCAGCTGTATGCACATTGTAATCATCAAGTGGGTTATAATTATTCTATATCAAGCAGCATCATTGG
>JAAAKM020006971.1:140376190-140388359 GCA_010016025.2 Alatinidae sp. Z8VKAUB7J3 | reverse complement strand
TGTCAACTAGATCAGCTGTATGCACATTGTAATCATCAAGTGGGTTATAATTATTCTATATCAAGCAGCATCATTGGCAACAGCAACATTTTAGATAGAGCTGAAATATCGAAACCTTTTGACTCTCAGGAATCCTCACTGACATGAATATTTCCAATAAGAACTGCTTTCTGCTGGCATTTAGATGCAGGTCACTACTTAGGCTCTAGCTAGTGGAACTATGCTGACTTCCAAAGACAAACAAGTGCTATCTAAATCTCTCAAGTAACTTGGTTTTCCTTGCTTGTCATCGGCACCAAGAACATAAAGTGCGTGAGAACTCATTCTGAAACAAAACAACAAAAATACATCTAGATTAAAGAATTCTTAGGAGCCCCGTTCATAAAAAAATACAAAACGAATAAGGACATGAAAATCTGCAGAAAGGCTACAGGAGCTTGTTACTCTATCTTGTGAGTTTACCCGAATTGGTATGATCATGAACCAGAACGTCACAGGATATCTTAAACATCTACCTTAACAGTCAGCATAGCAGCACTTACAAAGAAGCACAAATATACCCATGCAATTTGGGGTAACAGGGAAACAGTTTCTTTTGGTTTTCTGGGGCCTAAATCCTTCGGGGCCCTAATGTAAGTAGACCACCTGCGCCATGGAAAATCTGCTATTGCACTCAGGTCTGCATAAAGTTCAAAGCGTCCGGCACTTGTGTCTCATTTCCTAACAAGCTTGCAATGTTGAAGTTATAGGAGCATTGTAGTCTTTAGGGTGTTCTTTAAGTCACAAACGACATTACTGAATTAAACTCTCTCTCGGCTTTCACAAAGTTTGTTTACGCCACACCAAGGTCAATCAAGGCATCAAATTGCGCAGGGGAAACATTAATTTATTTAGTGAATATGACAAAATTTGCAATTATTTGCCCTGAAACTCTCAAAAACATTAATTTTATATACCAATGAATTATTATTTCTTAGTACTCCCTCCTTGTTAATCGGGCTTAAGAACGTTTAAAAATCTTGGGGGCAATTAATTCTTAGAAACGTTTGAGCAGTCAGTTAATTCCAAACTTTCTAGAACAAAGAGTGTACGCATGCACGAATGAGGTACAAGATCACAGAAAATAAATATATGTCAGACGCATTTTTAAACAAAAAAGTATTGCTTCTTGAAAATGTAAAATTGTATTCATCAATTTCATATGAAACAAAACATAGTTTTATTTTGCTACAAGGCTTCTTTCAATAGGAAGACTGTAACTGACTGTTGTTTGGTTTTGAGAAGGTAAGGCAGTGGAGTGATTTTTGATAATGACATACACTATTATCCATGACATTCAAACGATTAGGGATTCTTGTATTGGCATGCAAAATTTATGTGATCTTTCTCAAGCATTTTCATATAAAGTGTATTGCTTCCTGAAAATCTAAAATTATATTCATCAATTTCATATGAAACAGAACTTAATTTTACTACAAGGTTTCTTTCACCAAGAAAACTGCTGTTTGATCCTAAAAAGATAAGACAGTGGAGTGATTTCTGATGATGCCATACACCTATCATCCATAACATCCAAACGATTAGGGATTCTTCTACTGGACAAATTGAGTTCTAAACGGCCACAATCAGAGAACCTATAACTTGTTCTCTCACATTTCCATAGGCTGGCATATCGGCTCCCCATGTTCTTCCACGGCCACAATAAAGGCACAGTTGGGGAATTTTCTTTCAAGCCCTGATACCAGACCTGCAACAGAAAAGTTTCTTACTTTAGCAACAAGTAAATGAGGTGCTGAGAATTACTTTTAATTGTTTCTAAGTTATGCATTCTATTATTTATATTATTACTTTAAAGTTTTGGCATTTTAGACGTCTTGAATATCTTATCAGTACATTGTAATCAGTTCTCAAAGATTGGCGACTTAAGTGTCTACGATCGAACTTCTGTAATCGAAAGGAGGTTACAGAACATGCTGGCCAAGATAAAGAAATCTGGTGACATCTCTGTAGTATTTTATGACCGGCTGCCACCTCTATGGTTCCACAAGACCAAGAGTGTATGGCCTGCCAAAGATCCACAAACCAGACATCTCGCTTCGACCAATACTCTCCAAGAGTGGTTTCTGTCAACATGAACTTCTCCATTGGTTGAATAAAATATTTAAACTAGTCCAGAAGCACTACTCAAAGTATTGCGTTGCAGATTCATTCCCTGAAAAGAAGTGTAGCAGTTGTCCTTTAGTTCAGAGGGATCAATGTGTTAGTTTGATGTTGTCTCTTTGTTTGCTAATGTTCCCAGTGATGATGTTATTTCTATTTGTGCCGACTCGCTGTACCGCTCTGACCTTAAACCAACACCTATTTCTGAGTCCACCTTTCTCCAGTTAACAAGTGTTGACACTCATGCAGTGGACTTTAGTTTCAATGGTGTAATCTATAAACAGAGCTATGGTGTAGCCAGTGGTTCTCCATTGGGTCCCACTTCGGGCAATATTTTCATTGGTCTTCATGAGTCACGTTTTTTAGATGACAATCTGAGACTTCTCTGTCTGTGCTGCAGATGTTATGTCAATTTTTCTTTTGCCATATTCATATTGTCACAATTCTTGGTATCGCCCTCACATACTGAAGACTTCTACTTACAACTCACCACTTCATTTTACCCTGTTATTCACCATATAATATAAGGAATGTAGTGGTCGTGCCTTGCCATTTCTAGATGAATTTGCTGAAAACACACGTTTTATTACTAATGTATACAGGAAGCCAGCGTTTAGTGCTCTTTATACACTACTAAACCGGAAACGCTCGTTAGGCCATAATGACCTTGGTTACGTGGTGGCAACGACATTCTTAATACAGTGTTTTCTTAATGGCGCTGCAAAAATGTTCACTCTATAGGAAGTATTAGGCAATATGTGTTAAAGATTTATGATAGATTAAGTTAACTAATTAAGTTAAGTTAAATTAAGATAGGTTTAGGTATAATTTGTAGAGAGAACTCTTTTATAGGTGAGAACTCTAAATCTGTAGGAATATTATAAGCGCCCCGCAGAACATACTGTGCTGAGCACGTTGTTAGCACCACGTAAGCAAGGCCGTTCTACCTTGTTGTTGAGTATCGTATACCAGATAGCACTCGTTTTGTGCACGGAAAGTTAGACTGTCACTTGTCGCTTGCCTCGTCAACAGATCTAAGATGATCTGCTCTCTTGAATGTCTTCCCGATGAACATACAAAATTAAAGAAGATCCTTTTCAACAACGGATATCCTGAAACTATTGTCGCAGATATAATTGAAAGATCACAGCTAAGACGTAGTCCGTTTGTTGGACCTAAACCATGCCTACTTTATATTCAGCTACCGTGACTAGGACCAGTTTCCGGGGAATATGAAATCAGGCTAAAGAAGACGTTGACCGATTATTTTGTTGATACCGACGCAAAACCAATCTTTAGAAGCCGTTCATTGTGCACAGCAGCCCCGAAGGATGTACTTCCCACCCTTGCCCATAGCAACGTAGTCTCTTTAAGGAAGTGTATGTGGGCCGCACATCTCAAAGCAATGCCGTTGCTAGACAATCTCTGTATGGTGTACTTATTACCTATGAACATATTTTAGGGCATGCTTCATCAATAAACGTAATTTTTTTGTAAGCCCTTCTGGAAAATCGGTGAATCCTTTTAAGTTTGGTGTGACATTTTGCATTATATATCTGCATTTTAGAATCATTTTAGATTTATTTTGAGAGCCCTAGCGTGAAGGGACAGGACATGAACATATCTAGGTGTGCAGATTTGATATCCTGGAAAAAATATATGGAGCAGGGTATTCAACAAGTCTGGGAAACGCTCTGACACAAATTTAAAACTCTAGGACAGACGATCGTGAATTAGGGGATGCTATTTTACCTTGAAGTCCACTTCTAGAGGATGCTAAGCATACCAAGCACACACACCCTCCCCCCGGCTACGGTACTGTCTCAGTGGTTGCTTGATAAGGTCAAGTAACATGTACCACATCGAATACATGTCAGTTGAGGTGTCATCTTTCGGAAACAACCTGGAAAGTACCTTAATACACAAAATTAACGTGTACACGAATTAACGCGGCTTTTATTAACGTTGATCTAATTAACGTTTTTTTCGACTAAAAATGCAGTTTGAACGACATTAATTAACGTTTTCAAAGGATCAAACGTTAATTAGTACCATCATTAATTAATGCGCGTTTTTAAATGACAAAAATCAAGTACCATTAAATATTTTTTTTCGCCGATGTGTTTTCTCTTTCCCTAAAATTTATGTGATGCTTACCTAAAATGCGCTTAAAGGGCAACATTGCCTAACATTCACCGCCAGACATACAAGATGATTTGCTAAAATGAAGTGAACATCAGAAATAAAACCATCATGTTGGAGATCTTAAGTAAAGCACCGCGGTTTTATCACGTGCCCGTCTTCACTATACTTTCTCCCCTGATATTTGTCTTCGAATTTAAAAGTAAATGGTTTAAACTCACGCAGTTGGACATGTATCCCTTGTTATCATTTCCCTCCAAATTTCATATACCTCCAATCATCTCAATAGCGAGTCACACAATGCTGTGGTATCGAGGTATACTTGTAAAACAAAGAGGCTCAAATTTATGAACAAAGTCTACAGACGCTGTTACATAGCGAAATGTTTCCTTTTGAGATTTATACATTTTGCAGCCAAGAAAAGTTTTACAGGGGCCAATATTTGTGCAAAAGTTTGGCACAAATCAACGTTTCAATAATTAACGTCAGCATCTAATTAATGTGGATATAATTAACGTTTTTTAATTCCAAAAACGTTAATTAATGTTCAACGTTAATTTTGTGTATTAAGATATACAGACGCATGGAGAGAGTAAGAATCACATCTCGTCAAACTGGAGACTTAAAACATTCTGTACTTCATCGTGGATTTTTGGAGGCCGTGGAGTGACGTTTCCCCCGAGTCTTAGCTATTCTTTAACTTTCTCCTCAATCGCTCACATTCCTTTCCTTTGCCGCGTCAAGTAGTCTCAATTCAAAGACAAGATACATAGTAAATAAAAAACTGAACACAGTACTTTCGACAACAACTATATTTGCATTATTCCCTGTCGAGCATAGATGAATCTGGTATTGTTGATTACTTTTCAATTAGGTGGAAGTGTTAAGCAAGCAGTCTATTTCATCAAAACCTATTTGTAACGCTTACAAAATCCGTTCTCGAATGTCGGTGTCCAAAATAAGACGCTGTCGGTTTACCCTAACCCCCAGTAGATAATGACAATTGCGTTGCGCCTCTTCCAAAGACTTGTTGCAGGCTGTTTGCTGAATAATTCGAACATGTAGATGAAAGGTATTCGACAATTGCACAATTACAGCTTATTGAAACATCTGAGTGCTGAATCCTAGACTCCACGGAATTGACCGAACGGGATACCGTGACAGAACGAATTATGCTATAAATATATCAAACTGGCTTTAGGTGTTTCTGCCTTGTGAACTTCTCTCACATCTTGAAACGATTAGGCCCATGTAGTTAATATACCATCGAGTATGTAAACATCAGAGGGTCATCTATCTCAGTTGGTAGAGCACACACCGCGAAAGCGTGGGTCATGGGTTCGATCCCCGGTGGTGACATATTTTCAGTGTAGTGTCTTTTCACTCTAGTGTCTTTTCAATATTAACTTTGTTAACGGCATTGGTGAATATTGCCCAATTTTAGGCCTTTCGTTCCAGCGGCAAAAAGGGCAACTGGCTCGACGGCTTGAGAATACTCGATCAATTACCCTTACTCCATCATCCAGAGTTCATAACCTTTTGGCGCAAGCGGGTATTATATGCCTGGCACACCAGTGCCTTTAACTCAGGATGTTTGTAACTGAACAGTAGCCCTTGATTTACTATGAAGGGGGGATAATCTTGCAGTCTCCTTCAACGCTAAACCAATTTACCAATGGCAACACGTCACGTGTTATGCGAAATAAATCCATTCATTACAGATCAATCAAATGAAGACTTCAACTGCGGGAGTGTTAAATGCGCAACTCAAACTGAAAAGCCATGTATTACATAATGAAATTATTAGAAAAGAATATCGCATGTAAACGTTGGCTGCCTGGCTAAGATGTGACCATGGCTTATTCCCCTATAGTCCGAAAAAAGATTAAAGTTTTAATCGACCTAACTATTGAATAACTGATGACCAAATCTAATGATAACGTACACTTTGAACTCATCTTGGGAGGAAGTACCAGAAAGTAGGGAGGACCTTGCTTCTAAATCGTTTTCCTGTGATTGATCTGCTCTGTTATTCAGCAAATAATTGATAGGAAAGGCAATTTTGAACCGCCGTTTTAAAGATAGCAAACAAAATGTGGAATGCCGCAAGACTGAACACGTAACGAGTCACCTGTGCATAGCGTAAAGGCCTTATTCTGAAATTTGTTGAAGGAGCGCATAAATACATTTGTTTTGGTGTGAGCCCCGCAGCGCAACAGTTAATAATGCTACTATTAAAATTCAACATCATTTGAAGGCATGCGCTTAATGCTGTAACATTTAATGTATGCTGTAACCAGTGCGGATCTGCAGAACCCTGAGGCTGTATTACGTTACGTTCACTTAAAATTCAAATTCACATGCCAACGCAGCTGACAAATCTGGAGCACAGTGTCATTTATGGCATATGCTAACTCATTATCACTTCTTGTGGTGACTGAGAAGCATCCAGGTGCATGTTGTGTTCTTGCCTAATTTCATAAATTAAGAAAACACCTAAACAATGAAAAATCTAACTATGAGCTACAGTTATAATTCATCCGGTGCCTTGCCCCCCTTGTCGTCCTTTTTCGTACCACTTTCTGCCTTATCATCTTTGCCTGCTTCCTTCTTATCAGATCCATCATCCTTTTTGCCAGACTTTGGCTCCTCCTTGGTTGGAGGTTGGTCTTTCTTATCAGTCGAGGCACTCTCCGCTTTGGGTGCATCTTGCTTTTCCGTCTTTGGAGTTTCCAAAGGCTTCGTCTCAGAATCTGCAGCATCCAATTGCAAGGTTTCATCAGACGTTTTACTCTTATTCTCCGCTTTATCTTTTTTGGTATCTTTTGGCTCTTCTGTCGACTTATCCTCTTTCTTTTCTTTGCGCGTGGCATCCTCTGTTTTACCTTTGCTCTCCTCACTTTCAGCTCCATTTCCATCCTTTTCAGCTTTAGATGCCTTGTCAGTTGTTGTATCGTTGGCTTTTGTTGCGTTTGCCGCTGAAAAAAAGTAAATAAAAAATTTCGTCAACTCTGATGCGTCTTTAAAGTATGTAAATGCGGTGGGTGGTTAAATCTGGTAGGTGTGTATCCTGAGCCTTGAAAGCTGCAATTTCGTGTCATGAAGATTCTGAGTAGTTCTGTTGTGACATCCACATGGACTCAACGATATCCTAAAGTTGATACTGTTAAACTAGAGATGGACTTTTCCAGAAACGTGTTTTACTTTAATATGTGAGCCCCCATGGCTAGCTAGGTCCACTTAAAAGCTGCCCACCTTGCCAAACTTAAGCATGGCTGTGCCGGTCTTTAAATGAAAAACTCCCCTGCGAACTATTCAGTTAATCAATTGTATATATGTTTATTTGTATCCCAAAGAGGGTGGTCATGCAATAGGTGCTCTGTAATTATAAGGTGATCCTACGGGTAAGTTAAGGCATAATTATTGAATCTATTACATATTTAAATAGAAACTGACAGTTTACAAAACTAAAGGGAGGTTTATAAGGAATGCTTGAGTAGGTCCATCTGTATGTCTAAAAAAGGAGGTCAATCAAAGTGAAACAATAAACCAATTTACAATATGCAAAACATGGGTGATTTAAAATTAATGTTAATTTTTAAAAGTTTTTTGTTTCTGTTGACAAAGAGATACGAGGTTGAGGGGGTACAAATGGAAGTTGCAATGTGAGGTCATCACACCAATTACACACACTATATTCAGTTTAAAATGAACTGAAATTAAATCAATGTGCTTGATATTTCATCTTTTGATATTTAATGTACGTTTTTTGTCATAATTTTGCCTTTGCCTTCTTGGCAACCCTCGTTTTATCAGTTCAACCTGGTCGGGTTCTTTAGAGGACCAGGGATATGGCAGCTACGGATAGTTACTGCTGGGTCAGCGATGAATTTACCCACGTACTAGAGTAGCCAAGCCAATGTAAAGTCAAAGGGGCGGTCTTATAATTAATTTGTAAGAAGAGAATAAAAACATTAGTGGTCCTTACCCGTCTGATTGGCCTTCGGTTTAGGCTTTGGTACATAGTACTTTGCTTTATTGATCAGGTACATCAGCTCACGGTCAACTCTTCCTTGCGTGTTCACAATATCTTTCACTGGCATGACAGGCTTCTGAGTGGGATCGGAGGCATTCTGTTTTTTCCAGTTGACGGTCAACCATTCCTACAGAGTAAAAATGATCAATTGCTGTTTTCATAATAAACAATAGAAAAGGGTATAATAATAAGAAAAAGAATACGCCACTATGCCAGTACCCTATTACCCTACATAGAGTGACTTGTCATTATATATGGAATTCAGAGATTTTGCCTTATAGTTATAAAATTATTAAAGGTAAGTCAAAAACGAAAAATAAAATACATGTTTAAGACATTTAAGTCAGATTTGAGTAGTACTGACTAGCTTGTTCGGCCTTGAGAATACAGCATGGAGTTCAAGCGGAAAAAGACGAGCTTTATGTAAGAATATCGGATGAGGTGTAACTGGCAGCTAATGGAAGAAATGAACTTAATATACGCTTTCACTTTGACGTAGTTTTGCTTTATTTTGAATACACGTGGGATATTTAAACAAAAAAGAATACTAAGATGTTATAATTGGTTGTACGAGTCTTGCTCTTTTAGAAAAATTGTGCAAAGGGGGATGTGGCCACACTGAAAAAGTAAAACAATGTCTTGGATGAAGGTGTCTTAAATAAAGTGGTGCAAACTGACAGATAATGAATATATCGTCAGAAGAACACTATGGAGATTTGTAGTGCACAAAGTAAGGGGATACGGATTAGAGCGCAACCTCGTAAAAACGAAGTATTGGGAAGGAGGGCAAGAAGTAAAGGTGGCGTATGGTAGATTCGATAAAGAAACAAGGGGGATTAAAAAAAGATGAGTGATCAATAGATACATTTGCAGATAAAACCGTTGATACAAACGTCCCTCGCGATTCATATCCGGCATAACAATGCCAGAATAACAAAGGGTGAATCTGTTGGTGTACAAACCAAGTAAATGTAAAGGGTGGTTTTACAATTCTATGTTCAAGGCCATGCTTACACGGGAGTTCGGACCAACTAACACCCATGTGAACGCAAAGCCCATCCACACTAGTTCGGATCCGCTGGGATTCGTACCAGTGTAAACTGGATCTAAGGTTAAGGTCATCAATATTGTACAAATACCAGCTACAGATCAATGCCTGAGTACCACAGGAAGAATAACTGCGAAGGTACAAACAAAGTAAAATATAAGCAATAACCATTACGTTTAAGCCGACGGCTATCAATACTGATCAAGTTGACAACGCTATTACGGAACTAAAGATACCATCTAGCTTTGAGTCAAATGGAATATGCCATTTCCTTGCATTTAACTTCCTGTCTATCTCAATGTCTCTCGGTAAAATTTATAGTCTATATCAAAATAATACGTTTGTGACTTAGAGAGAAGGGGGCAATTTAAAGCTACAAGACGTCCAATGGAACCTTCCATTCATAACGTCATCAAACTGGGCTAGTTTTCAGACTCCTTCCCATTTCAGAGTGGAAGAGATTCTATTGTTTTAAAACAATAAGCCAGTTAGCCCCTCCCCTCATTTGACGTCATTAATGTATAATTTTATACGACTTCCTAAGCTTTGAGAGGTATTGATAGGTCTCTCCGTCTACCTCAACATCATAAAAAAGCGACCAATTCATCTCCATTACCGACCGCGAGGCACAGTATGTTTCATCACTAAATTTAAAATCTATCTACACAAAACTGACGTCAAAGTTCATGAAGGGGCTCCAATCACTAAAACCACACCTTGGCCGGAAAGGCCCACAAAAATATTGAGACGCTCTTGGCCAAAAATATATCTATCTGTTTGTGCATGTGCCTGCTTTGCCCCTTCTCTCACACAACATGCACGTCGGCTGTAAATAGCTTCGGATCTTTGCGACAAAGAGTGCTTTACTGGTAACTTGAAAATTTTGGTAGCTCGAGGGGGGTAATTTAATGTCTGCTGTAAACTAAATCAGTTTTTCGAGTCATGGTATAATTCATACGAGCGGAGTTAATTAGAAATCTCCATTGGCAATCTCCCAATCAAAGACCCCTGATAAGCAACGGGCATGATTTTGTAACTACCCTAATAAACAGTACAACCACCAACAGGCTCAGACAGCTGGGGCATCTTCCCAGCGTTACTAAAGACCGTATCTAACTAACGATTTTGAAATAGGGGCTGCGCTAATTAAAGTTCTGTATTTGCATCACAGCAGACGCTGTCAGGATAAGACGAAGAATGGCAAAAAAAAAGAATGGCAAAGCTGTGAAATTTCCATCTTTCCATTAACTGAAAGTACACAGCTGAGAAAATACTGGAAGGCGTGATCCACAAAGCCTAGGCTGGGTCAGGCAACAGCGAGAGGGAAATCGTAATATACTCTCATTCTGCAAACATTACTATGGGCGGAACTATTTCAACTTCTTGCAGCTAAGTCTTCCCTGCATTCAGAGACAAAAACTATCTTTGGAGTGAGAGAAGGCGTAAACTAGAGGTGCCTCTTTATTTAAATCATAGAGAATCACACCAAACCAAGACAAAGTATTGCAAACAAAGAATGGAAAGGTCGTGAATTCTCAGCGTTCCATTTATTGGAAGTACCAAGCTAAGGAAGCACTGGAAGACGTGATCGCCAAAGCCTAGGCTGAGTCTGGCAACAATGAGGGGAGAAATAGTACTGTGCTTTCATTCCGCAACACATGACCATGGGTGGAAAATTTGAGCTTCTTGCTGATAATACTTCCCTGCATTTAGAGGGCACTACCATCTCAGCAATTACACGGAGGCGTTTACTAGAGGTCTCTCTTCATTCAGATCATAGTAAGTCAACCGAAGCCGAGAAAATATAGCAAAGCAAAGAATAGCAAAGCTGTGAAATTCTCAGCATTCCATTTATTTAAATTACAAAGCTGTAAAAACATTTGAAAACGCGATCGCCAAAGCTTCGACTGGGCAGGGCAACAATGAGGGATGGAAATAATGTCAGCTTATTCTGCCATGAGATTCCTGTTTCTACGTCTTCTCTGAATTCGAAATGACTTCAACAAAAATTGCCAACAACCATGACAAGAGCAAGGTAATCTCTCTGACGAAAGGGCTTGGGCATATCAAACCGCGAATCAACAAAGACCATTAAATACTGCGTTGAATAACGGATTCATTCTGCTAAACGTTTTCGCCATACACTGATCACAGCAATCGTGTGGAGTGAAGTAAGAAAGATTTTAACGTAGAATTCAATTTAGGCCAAAGTTTTATACATATTTGGAATCAGCATGAAAAGATTATGGTTATTAGCCAATAAAATATTATAAAACTTTGATTTGAATTTTTTTGGTTTTGGTCAATCTTTGAATGTCTTCGCCAACACCTAGTTTGCGTTTGAATTTCTTCGTCATTTTTAAACTGCGTATAAATATCACACATCTTTCCTTAAAAAGTACAATAGAGAAGAGAGTGATTGAAAAGCCAGTTTTTAAAGTATACTAGATATATTAAAAATATTTCGAATATGTCAACTTTCAATGGACTGTAGACATCATGATGGGCTGGGTGGCAGTCCTTCCTTAGTAACGTCGCAAGAAGCCGTACTCAAAATTGCGCTGAGCTGTACGTCAATGCCAACTGAGACATGATTTGGAGCTAATGTGGCGACTAGAGAAGGAGTGTGTTACGTCGGGTCACCTAGTTGAGTTGGCAGAGCACAAACGCGATTGCGCGGTCCACAGGTTCGATCCCCGGTGGTGATATATTTTCTGCCTCTCTGATGTCTTTTCAAGACTGATATTCTCTCTGAATTTTCTAACTACATGTTTTTAACGACG
>JAAAKM020006971.1:140351586-140376090 GCA_010016025.2 Alatinidae sp. Z8VKAUB7J3 | reverse complement strand
GACCCTCGCCGTCTACGCCACGTCTTTTATATCGCGTACCTAGGATGAAAAAGGCAATTAAATAAAGACTGTCAGATTTTCTTTATATGTGAATGTGAATTCTCGTCTTTCTACTCGGATATGCCCTACATTTGATCTTTCTACTAGGATATGCCGTACATTTGATCTTTCTAATCGGATATGCCGTACATTTGATCTTTCTACTCGGATATGCCCAACATTTGATCTTTCTACTCGGATATGCCCACCATTGGATCTTTCTACTCGGATATGCCTTACATTGGAAGTTGACTATGGGCTCTGGATAGATAGACGGACCAGAGGGCAATCCTTCCTTGGTCAAGTCACATATCGCAGAGTCTCTGTCTCTAATTGCGTTAGCTGGATGTCGATGTCCACCAATAGATTTTTGGGAACTAATGTGGTGACTAGAGAAACAACGTGTGTTAACATCCAACGTCACCTAGCTCAGTTAGTAGAGCACACGCCGCGATAGTGTGTGTCCCGGGTTCGATCCCCGGTGGCGACATATTTTCTATTTCTTTGGCGTGTTTTCAAAACTGTTTTTATCACTTTAACACTAAAGTGCGCCAAACTTGATGGTTCAAATTAACACCCGATTGTTTATTAAATCGGCAAACAGGTGGGGCGTCAATTTTCAGGGGCGTTAACTGGAGATTGAATTAGTTGTAATTACCTGCTCGATGCCTACTCCTTCTTGAAATGACCAAGAGGTCGTACTCCTCTTGTTTCAAATTCTGCCCAGTTTTGAATTCTTCATACACAATGAACCCATCTTCTTCATCCTCCGATGAATCGGGCTCATCGACTTTACGAAATTGACTGATTTTCTCAAACAAATTCACCTGGCATCGGTGAGCTTGGAAAAAGCCTTGTATGATGGGTTGGATCCAGATGTGCTTCCTTGGATCCTAAAATAAGCATTTAAGATCTCTTAACATTGCAAGTTTATAATGGAAATATTGTACAGAACTAGCAAATTAACGAAAAGGCTACTATTACGTGACCACAATGTATATTAAGTATAATATACTTAAAAACTTAATACACTCAAACCACTTCCTGAATCCCAAACTATCAATTTGAAAGCAGCATTGGGTGGGTTTTTACCTTTGCGTTGCCTAAGCTGTCCTGTGCTTGGATTTACATAGATCTACGCCATCCATAGATGGATGTATGTGTGAATGTTTGCATGTTTTGTTTGCTTGTATGTACATTGCATGTATACATGTATGAATGTAGGTATGTTGTACGTATGTATGTATGTATGTATGTATGTATGTATATGTATGTATATGTATGTATGTATGTATGTATGTATGTATGTATGTATGTATGTATGTATGTATGTACGTATGTATGTACACAAGCTGTGTGTAATCCGGACCTCAAAAGTGTTTAATGTATACCAGAATACCAAATAGTGTTAAGTTGGCGACATCTGTATAAAGTTTTAAAATCGAGCTGAAAACATTTTTATTTAGGAAAGCTTTTCAAAAGATAATGGGCTTTAGCTTTTTAAGTCACTTTGAAGTCAGAACCTTGATTTTGATAAAACGGTGGTTTTTATGATACAATACCGAAAGAAGCGATTTATTCTCGTGCTTTAATACTTTAATAAGTTCTTTGCTTTTAGGCCTTCGTCTTAGTAGTTTTTAGTAGTAATATTTTAGCATTTGTAAAGCGCTGTAGAATACAGATGTAAATATGTCGCTATATAAGAATCTTTTATTATTATTATTAATGTTTACAAAGAGCATTATGAATAACTAAACATTGCTCAAAACAAGGAAAACATGAAGTTTCACTAGTCGTGAATTTCAAGCCGCCTCTGCGATCGTCGGTGAAAGTTGATTACATTCCTTACAATATTTCGTTAGCAACTTATTTCCGTTTCGGCACTTCATCATTGGATATGGACGGGTAGAATTCTGCTATTATCAGAAACTAGAGAGCTGTGTCAGTTTATCTGGCAGATTTTTGAACAATTCAATCACTGATGCAGTATTTCATCCATTCGTTTATTTTGTTGATAAATCCAATTTCGTAGTCGATTCTGTCGAAAATACCATTGTTGACTATACCTAATCATTTATTGAGGAGTTGATTAATTTACGTGGAACCGCCGTGTTAAAGTTTTCTTTGCAGTCTTTCAGCGTGACAAAAGTGCATCTATTGGTGGGGGTTCAAGTTTGATACAAAACGGATATATAAGATTATAAAGGTAGATATTTTACCAGTTGCTATTACTAAGTTGGGGTCATTTTTCAAGGGCTATCACAAATGGGTAGAATAAATGAAATCAGACTCGACAGTTGAGATGCTACAAAAGCAATGTTTACTAACGACTGGCAGGCTATTAGGAAAAGCCTTGGATGGAAGTTAGAAGAAATTTGATCCTTGCCGCATTATGTAAGACCAGTGGGTGTAGTTTGCTAATGTGACAAATTTTAACAGGATACATGATTACTCCTAAGAAGGAAAATGAAATAATAATATCAGTATTTCTACGATGCTCATTCCATTAATTGTACAGTAGCACTTCACAATCATTCAGCACATAAACTAACTTTACTATTACAGTTCAAACTATATTTATATTTAACAAATGAGGACGGCTCATGGAAAATAAAGATGGCTATTCGTTTTCACATGTAATAGTTACAAAATGAAAGTGCCGAAACCCTTGGCTCTGGGTAACCTTGTTTTGGCATTCATCAATGTAGACGACGTTTAGCCATCTCAAATAATAAAGAGAATCGTATCGAACTGACATATTCATCTTGAAACCACATAAATCAAGTAACTCCACTACACATATGAAATATGAATTTAGTACCAGAATAAAAATTTTGTTATCAAAGTCGCTAGTACCTGTTGTTCTTTTGCTATGAGTTTTAGTTTATTGATTTCCTTCCACATCGCAGGGGTAAGTCTTATCTATGGTGGAAAGACATCCAACAGAAATTATGTACACTTAATGTAGCGAAACATGTATTTGATTGCATTAACAAACACAACAAAAGCAAAAATAAATATCTCACTGTATCTCTGCTGCATTTCGTAAAGATCGCGATAGTATGTACCATTGGCGTACAGGAATACGTTATATAATTCCTATACAACTTTGTACACTTCATCTTTTGAAGACAACGCATACTCCTTTTTCGATAGAAATATCACATGAGTATTGAAAACACTTATATCTTTGGTACGTTTTCAAATGCCGTTATCAAATACATAATATAGTTGAAGGGACTAATTTATACTTAAAAGGGTTACAGTTATACAAAGACCCACTTATCCGTACCACCTGTTTAGACAAAAGACAACATCAGGTCAACAACAACTCCAACACAAACGGTAACACTAGATGAAAAAAGGCGTAAACACCGACAGACAACACATTACATTTTTGACAAACCTTATCTTAACACCTCAATAGAATTAAACCTCTTGGGCTTGAACAGTGTAACCTCCATTGACAAAACTCTCTCTACGCCTTTTCAAATTTACTGAATCCATTATCAGAATCGAAATATCTTGCTCAAACCCAATATGCCCTTGATGATTGAAATAGCTAAAAATTTTGATTGTGGAACACTACCTCCCCTATTAAACTTTCTGTTAGCTGCTTTATAATTGTTAATTTTAAGTCCGAAAGCTGTCACTGTGCTACCTACATATTGTTTGCTACAAAACCTAGAGCTAAGCAAATATACTACATTCCTAGAGTCACAGTCGAACCTACCATTAATAAAGTAACGTCTCGTTAATAAAGATTCTTCTCTATTCCGTCCCAGTCCTCCGTTTAAGTGGGGATTGCCCTCCAATCTCGACCTCTTTGTCTAACTTTCGCCAAATCTGACTGCCGAGAGGGCTTCAGTACGGAATACATACGTTACCAATAATTGTAGTATCTGCCATTACTTCCCAAGAGATCATATATGGTTTAAACAAAGAATAGGAACAAACTTTTTGTTCGTATGGCCTACGGGTTCACTCGACTTAGCATCACAAAAAAATGTTCTGAATCAAACTTTCATCGTTTACAGAAACTAAACTAAATCACACAAGTACCTTTGAACAACATGCGAGTGTGGCTAATCTGAAAAATTATAAGGTCATACAATTATACGTTATCATTTTGGGGAGAACAAATCACGATTTGGCGTTCAGGATATTTTACCGGCCTCCAACGTAGTTAACCGTACTCCACATGGTCTCTCAGGAACTGTATGACAAAGGCAAAAGCTCAAAATAGATTCTACATACACTTAATCGTAATTCCAGGATCAAAACAAACCACAATTCCTACATATGAACTTTTACCTCTTGCGCTGCAAAGCTAGCCTGGGACAAGGTCTAAAAGATACGTTACTCTGATGCAGGGTGATATGCTGTGGTGACATCTGAACATTTAACGGACTGATTAACTTGCTGTGATTTCGGGAATAGATTTTGATTCAAGTAGTTAAAGCCTTGACGAAATGTTTGTCATTATGATCAGATATCAAATTCTAGGCATAAAATTCATGGAAAAAATGTTGTGGTCTCCGCGGAGATGCAGTGCTGAGAGACTCAGAAGCTGCATTTATCTCTTCTATAGTATTATAATCATGGTCCCTACTAGCACGAGACGTCATTTGATTGCATGGGTGACACTGGAGCCACGTATAAATTTTTAAGTTTTTTAAGGTTTTCTCAATGCTTCTCCGTAAGATTCTTTGTTTCTGCTGTCTACAAATATCTGACTTTTGGAATAGCCCACGAAATTTGCACGAAAAACGACTTCGAGTCAAATGATTGGTTAATAGCAAAGCGCAATTGATTACCATTCGTTGAATTTTTCGTCAAAAAAGTATGCAATACAGCAACTTTATACTCTGTCGGTAGTTATGCTCTATGCTCAGAGCCAATGCTGTTTTAAAAGGAAATCTGAATATTATCAGGGAACGAGTGCTTCAATTATCACCTGCACAACATGAGCCTGTGTGTTCCTTGTCACCGCTTGTTTAATTGTTTCGTGTTTGGAAATGGTACTGAATTGTATGATCTCAATTCTTTTCATCACATAGGAAGGGTCCTGTGTAGGCTATCTATTCGGAGACAGTAAATTCCTTTAAACAAAGCAGCCCTTTTGGAAGACAGAAGCACAAGGGAATGTAAGAAGACAAAAATCTCTTATTGTAGCAAAGGTCCTCACATGGAAAAAGAATACTGGGCGCTGCTTGTAACGCCATGTGTGTCTTCTTCCGTTTCCTTCTGTTATGCTCCATAATACGGTCTACTACCGAAACTATGAGGTCTCCATTACTTCTCTGTCAGCTGTGTTCATTCTCAAACTTCAACAAATTTAATATTTTGTTTTGTGACGAATTAGTGTTGACTCTAAACCTTTCAAAGTGAATGCTTTTCAGCATTTGTTTAGTAATTGATTAAAGTAGCCTCTCTTAACAATGGAGTTGCCCAGATTGTGTCTAAAACATTTATAGTAATTTTGGAATTTAGATTTTGACGTTACTAATAGACCGCGTTATAATTTCGAAGTACTGCATAAAGCTACTTTGATTCGTTTCTTTGTAACTTTTCAGGAAACTACTTGTTGCTATTATTATATGTCGAACGAGTACTTACTATAAGTAAGAATTAATTCGTGTAAAATTCAGCCGGGGTAAAACGTCTTCTCCAAACTTTTCCAGAAAAAGTTTCATCAGAGAGAAGGCCTTGGTCACTTTGTTACTAGAAACCCGCTCCACATAGTAAGTATTGAGCCAACACTTATGACACACATGATTGGTTACGTAGCAGGGCTATCTAAATAACAGGCCTAGCCAACATGCAGCTGGAGGCAGGAGCTGGAGGCGATTGAGTAAAGAACACACATTGCAGTTTGCCTGCCTAGCTTCAAGTCCCAGTGGGACCAAGTACAATTTTTCTTATCATTATGGTGAAAAACCTGACTTAAAGCATATTTGAGGCATAGGAGAGGGGTAATGGTACAGGGGCAGTGCCACAGGGGTGGATATCTGGTGACATGGGAATGTACAAATATAACCCTTTAGAGTTATTCTGTCTCAGATCTATTATCTCTATGTAAACTGTTACTCTATTACAAACGAAAAATAAGAAAATAGTGGACTATATGAACTTGAAAGGTACACTAAATGGTGTCTCTGCTAGTGCTGTTGACAGGTGATGTCTACTAAAATATCAATATTTAAATCTGACCTTATATCGGGTAGGAATCAGAACCAGAGATAGTCCACTTAGGATCAATTAGGAAAGTCTTCACTTAAACTAAGAAATGCTTGTAGTGGCACCTCTCTGTGGGCCCATACAATATACCTGCCTTAAGAGCGAAAGGGGGCTCGGTGGGTATGGCAAAATTAAGCAATAACCAAAGTAACAATTTCACTAAAACTTTCCATCTCACTTTTATATTAAAATTACACAAGAACTAGATCACCAAGTAGTAAGAAATCTTCCCTAATACTGCTGAGCTGACTTAAAGAAATGCATATAATGAGACAACACTTCCATATCAAGTACCCTTGATAAAAATTATGAAGCACAAATTACTTGTGCTCAGTTCTTTGGATGGCTACTATTTCTTCTTAATATATACCAATATACTTGTATATTTGTATATACCACAGTGTTACATAACTTATTCATACAAGTACTTTGCCCAATTAGATTCCACACATATATCACCTAAAATTTTGAGGAATATTTAGTTGAAAACAGGCCCAGTAACAAGCATCCTAAAGTAGGAAGAGACCACTTTCCACTTGTAAATGTTCCATGCTGTCTGTAACAAGATTGCGTATCCTCATTTCAGTGTCATCATGAGTCATATAAATACTACAATACAGATATGACTCCAAGGGGCCGGGACTCACTGCTGCATACATTTACATAATGTCAAAGAATAAACATGTTCAGTGACATATAGCAAAACATATACATATATACCAGGGCCACTTTGGTGTCCCTATAGTGCCGACTTTCATAACTTGCTAAAGCATGCAACTCATCTGAAGCCCATTTATCCAACAGATAGTTGCACAATTATATTCAGCTCTTCTAGCAACATCAACCTCTCATTGTAAACGAAATTTTCTCCTCTGTCAACCACTTTCTGTAACATAGGTAAATTATACCTGATGAGAAACTAGTTGCCAGTTTGAGAAACAACTATTTCAAATGGTTGTTTAAAGTCTGCTATAAGAATATGGAATGATGAGATCATGTAGCAATTGTTTACTTCAATCTACAAACCCATGGCACATGCAGACCAAGGCTATGAGACTATATCTAGTAAGTTTTTATACATGTTTTGCTGACGGTAGCCATTCATTCAGCATAAATTTGCAAGGGCCAGCAAAAGATTAAGTTAGGACCACAAGTAGACAGGCTGATCTGCTAGGATAACAGTGAATATCTAAATGCAGGCCTAGCCCAATAACTTTCTCCAACATGTTATGGAAATACATTTGAAAGAAGGCTAAATACTCAAAATGTGGTAGATGAGTTTTCGGGCTATTACTGTTCTCATCTCAAATAACAGGTACGTTGAAATCCTCTTTGCTCTTGATAAACATTGTCAAATACGAGAAGAAAAAATATACTATCTAAAGCTATTCAAGGTTTACATAATCAAACGTGTTCCATAATTTTTTATTTACCCGATCGTTCTGGTAGCTAGTGCTGATAACAGTTCAAGTCGCACCAGTCATTTATTCCATAAATTGACAATAACAGATGTCTCCACAAAAAAAAGATATATAGGGAACTCAATTATATATATAATACATAGGCCTAGACAACATCTTACCTAAAAATCCTGGTTCAATAGGCGTAAACAACCGAATGAATATAAAATTGAAAATGTTTTGTTTTCGCCAAACTTTCTGATCTGTTCACAGACCTTTCAGATATATAGGTTGAGAGTTTCACAGTAGTTCATAAGGATCGCTTGGCACGTAGACCCACTTCATCAACCAGCAAGATACACTATCTCTGCCTTTCATCATCAAATCCATTCAAGGTTCTTTTTATTAAATTGTTATCATCAAGTCCTATAGCAGCTCTTGACATAAACATCTCAGATTTATTAGCTTGAAAATGCTCTACACATTCACATCTCTCCCATAAACTTTGATGACGGCCATTACACTTCTACTAACTAAGAGTATATGGCCGTAGACAAGTGATGCCTATGTAACTTGTATGATCAATAATTAGTCCTTTGAAAAGTATCCCAGCTCATTATAATCTAGTTCATTTACTCTTAAAAGAAATAAAGTTGTCAGTTCATTTAATCGTGATTAAATTGGCAACTAGTTCACAAGCGTCTAACGAGTTTACCGTTTGCTTTGAAGTATCACAACCGTCAAGAACGGCGCCCTATTATAGTTTTTGAACTTCTCAGTTTGAAGGATAACTTTTAACCCTTGATCTCAATCAGTATTTTTGCACATTTTTGCAGTAAATTCGCAATCGCCTCCAGCTTTTGCCTCCAGCTGCATGTTGGCTAGGCCTGTTATTTAGATAGCCCTGTTACGTAGTCCTCTTATTAGTGATTCTTAAATTTTTCAAGCCTCCCGCATTCCTGATTCTATTTAATTCACCTTAATCCCCCTGTGCATACATTTTCTGCCACCTGTCATTTACATTTAAAAAATAGTGTCATTTTCGGGCCCTATCTACGAAGCAACCATCAGAACATTTTAAAACTGAGCAATGTGAAGTTTAATGAACCATGTTTGGAGACTGATCAATACATTATCCAAGTAAAAGAGATGGATATTCAAAGAAATAACTACGTTTTAGTATATCCTCTAACAGCAGATTTGATAACATCTTTTAAACCAAGACAACAAAGTTTTACATTCCCATAATCATTGAGTGCTAATTACAATGTCTTACATTTACACATTAACTTTGAAAGAAGAGAAATCCTCGTCACAGGACGGGCGTGGCCAATCCAATCATAGTGGAGTTATCTGTGACTATCTTGTATGGTACTGCCATCAATCGTGCAACTGCCGCTACATTGAAATAACCAATCAGTACAGCAAGACATAGGGAGATGGCTACTATCATAAAATTAAAGGCTGATACGATTTTAGAAACGTTTGTCTGCAAAGCACTGTAAAATGTCAAAGGGAAAACCACAAGGAGAAATATATTAACAGATCCTCCGAGAAAAGAAATCAGTGGTACCACCTCAGGAAGAGTGAGCGAAAACAGAAATATGACAATCATGGATAGTGTACGTACGATGCATCGTCTCCAATTGTAACCTGAAAAATAGAAAGGATATCAGGTAGTAAACATCTATGCCCCAACATTTCAAGACATGTTAAAATAATAAGCTCTCGAGTTCTACATAATGACCCAAAATGCCATAAGGCGAGATACCAGTTTTCGGTTCCAAAGTCTTTTTCATCTAAACCCCTTAGTTTAAAATCATCATAATAGTTCTTAATGTATCTTTTAACGTATAACTATTAATATACAGTATACTGTATTTATATAAACTAATCATGTTCCACTCCGTAATGAAAATATAATAATTGCTATGCGTCTCCTGGGTACTTATATATCTCTGGCACTGATGAAGGCTCAAAGCCGAAACACAATAAATGATTATAATTAATGAATTTCCCCTTACCCACTAAGTGGAGGCAAAAGTATGGCAAGATTGACTTGAAAATTTCTCACCTTGATTATTGGACTTGATGGTCCAATGATGAAGGTGTTGGTTAACTTTTGGCTCTTTAGAGTCTGCTTAGTTTATATATATATATGTGCTGAGAATATGTATATGTCTGGCACTGATGAAGGCTCAAAGCCGAAACACAATAAATATTAATGAATTAATTTCCAAGGCAGTGCCGTAGCCAGGGGGGCGCTTGGTATGCTTAGCATTCTCTAGAAGTGGACTTCAAGGTAAAATAGCATCTCCTACTTCATGGTCGTCTGTCCTAGAGTTTTTAAATGTGTAGGAGCATTTCTCAGACTTGTTGAATAGCCTGCTCCATATATCTTTTCCAAGATATCAAATCTGCAAACCTAAATTTCAAAATTTTGAAGTGCAGTTAAGCACAGGCACCTGATATCTACGAGTATCCCCTGCCCTGCTTTTTAAAAGTGTTCATCGATTTTCCAGAAGGTGTTACACAAAAATTACGTTAATTGATGGACAGGCTCAGCCCGTACGCCTTAAATTTATGAAGCATGCCCTAAAATATGCTCATAGGTAATAAGCATGCCCTACAGAGATCTGGCTACGGCACTGTCATAAGGCCACTGAACAAGGAAACCTTGACTCTTGCTGCACTTCTAGACCAAAACAGTACTTGAATTACTATCTAAGTTACAATTTGTAACATCTCCTGCTTCCTTCAACCTTTTTATTTATTACGATATTTGATAAATCCATATTTGTCCAATGATTGAAAAAAGACCAAGAAATAGCGATGGAGAGATCGCACTTTAAAACTTTGCTGAATACTGAACCATATTGAAAAAGAGTTCAATGCAATTGACTTTAGAACACAAATGTGTGTGTTTGTGTATGTGTGCATTTATTTGTGTTTATGTTTATAGGTGTGCACGTTTGTAAGACGTAAAGAGCATGATCCTACCCCCTTCTGCTCCGACGAAGGTCACTGTATCACATCTAGTAAGTGTTATGATAAAACTTTCAGTCAAAGTTTATTCTATAATACAATTTACAATTCCTTAGCATCCGATGGAAGACAACAAATAGTGAGTCATCTTCCCAGTGGTGATGCACAGAGATTCCTTCAGATGCCAGACAATAACTAGCCTTATGGTACACCCTCTTTGGAGTTCCATGTAGACGCGACGCGAAGATTAATAAATAACTAAAGAATGTTCACCTGGGACACGCTTATTCGAGCCATCCCTTGTACCAGGGTTCATTAATTGCCACCCATCCTATTAGAGGGACAGAAATTCTCGGAGTAACCCTCCGTAGAGGTTTTCATACAGTCTGCAAAAGAAATTTATATGCGGAATTTATGGAGTTCAGTGTCAGTCAGATTCCTACTTCTCAAGACCAAAAAGCTATTCCCATTAAGGCAAGCAGACTAACATACGAAGAAACGACAAAGATGTTTTGTACCCATCCCTATTCACTCAGCAACTCGATACATTTTGTTCTTAATTTTTTTTTATATTTTTACTATATCGTGTACAATTTAGAGGACTGAAATGTCATAAAGTTTTCATGCAAACATTTTATGTTGTGGTAGTATGAAATTAGTTTCTGTTACCTCTTTGCAATTACTCACTATTAAAGAGGTCTGCTTGAAATAAGCTATTTTGAGAGCGGTTTATTTAAAGTCAGCGAGTATTAAAGGAGTCTCTTTTAAATCAGTTACGTTTGCAGGGCTTCGTTTGTACTCAGTTACTATAAAATTGGCCTCGTTGCAATCAGTTAATATTATAGGCGTCTCTTTCCAATTAGTTGCTACAATAGGGGTCTTTTTGCAAGCAGTTGATCCTGGTCTCATAAATCAACTACTATGTTAAGGGTTTCCTTAGAGTTGGCAACTATTACAGGGGTCTCTTTTTATTTACTGGGATTTCATTCTGTAATTAGTTACTATGACGGGGTCTTCATGCAATCGATTACTATTAAATGGGTCTCTTTCCAATCGGATAATATAACATTGGCTCCATGAAAATTGCCTACTTTAATTTGGTCTCCTTATAAAAAGTCACTTTTTAGGGGTTTCTACTCTAGCAACTGTTGACAGTGGTTTATTAAGAATATGTTTCTATCGCAGAGGTCTCCTTGCAATTAGTTACCATGAAAGGTGTCTTTTTGCAATCATTTAACATTAAATGGGTCTCTTCGCCAGTTGTTACTAGTGCACAGTTCTCTTCACGATCAGTAACTTTGACAGGGGTTTCTTTGCAGTAAGCGTCTATTTTAAGGCTCTTTTCCCCTATAGCATGATGACGGGGATGTGTTTACAATCAGTTATTATTAAACGAGTCTCTTTGCACTCGGATAATTTAACATTGGATCCTTTCCACTTCCTCTTCTTCTTCCTTTTCTAAACGTCGTGACCTTCCAGAGCGTTGACGATCATGGCTTTCCACTTCTTCTTCTTCTTCTTCTTCTTCTTCTTCTTCTAAGCGTCGTGCCCTTCCAGAGCGTCGACGATCATGGCTTTCCACTTCTTCTCTTCTTCTTCTTCTTCTTCTTTTTCTAAGTGTCGTGCCCTTCCAGAGTGTTGATAATCATGGCTTTCCAATGTCTTCTATCCTCTTGCAGTATGGATTGTCTCTTCTGTTGACAACATCGTTTCACATATGCTCCTTGAATACCCCACTCTTGGTCTTCCTCTGTCCCTTCTACTTTCAATCATTCCTGTTAGAATAAACGTCTCGAGATCGTCTTTCCTTATGATGTGCCCTATAATGGCATCCGCCGTTCTCTGATAGTATCAAAGAGAAATTGGGTCTTTTTACCAATCCTGCGCGGGATTTCGTCATTTGATGTGTAGCTTGTCCAAGGAATGCTTAACATGCGCCCGTCAAACCAATTTCCAATTGCGCTCAGACGGCCCCTCACGGTGTTTGAAATTGTCCAACATTCGCTCCCATAGGTTAAAACTGAGATGACGTAGCAGTTCAGTATTCTTAGCCTCGTACTTATTGATACATTTGTATTTGTAAAAATGTTTTTCATTTTCATAAACATTTCCTTAGCTATGCTTATTCATCTTTTTATTTCTACATCACATCTCCCGTCATCTGAAATGATGCTTTCAAGACACATGAACTTTTCCGTTTGATTGATTTTTTTTACCATGGATGTAAATCTTACTCCTCGGCCTTTTTGATGACAACCATGTATTCTGTCATTTTGATGTTTATTTGAAGACCTTTCTGTCCACTCTCTTGTACCAAAGTTTCGAGAAGATGCTGTAGTTTTTCTTTGCTGTCATCCCCTAATGTTTTATCGTCTGCATATCTGATACTATTTTGATTGTTCTTTCGCATAGTGTTCTAAGCATAAAAATTGCGTTTCTTATGCCAGAGGCCCTTTTGAATTACCTACTTTTAATTTGGTCTTCTTATAAAAAGTCAGTTTTTAGGGGTTTCTATTGAAGCAACTAGTATTACAGGGGTTTAGGAGAATATAATACTATCACATGGGTCTCTTTGCAATTAGTTACTATCACAGGGGTCTCATTGCAATTCGTTACTATCATAGGGGTCTCCTTGCAATTATTTACTATCACAGGGGTCTCCTTGCAATTATTTATTATCACAGGGACTTCTTGAGAATCAGTGACTATAACGAGGGATTTGTTGTTATAAGTTACTGTCACAGTGGTCTTTTTGCAATCATTTATTATTAAAGAAATCTCTTTGCCGGCAATTATTACTACTGTTGCCTCTATAAATTCTCTCAATGGGATCTATTTAGTTTCTCAATGTTTAAGGGTTTCTGGCAATCTGATTATATTACAGGGGTCTCTTTTCAATCAAGAAGTGCCTTCTGCAAAATGTTCACTCTCGCCACCAATCAGAACCGTCTAATTTTTGAAGGGACAGTCAGTAAGGCTCTTTGATAACCGGAAAAAACGACAATTTTTCCTTACATGAAACCTTTAAACTAGTGTTTCTTAGCCTCCAAATGTATTTAGCACCAAAAATTCAAAGTACCCTCAAAAGTGAGATCTTTGCTCTTCGTCAATACATTGCTAATACATACAGCACAGATCAGTCAATAAGTCGTTTTAACTTGTTTACCAATCTGAAAACAAAATGTACGCATCATGGGAGAACAGAAGAAACAACATTTATTTATTTCAATCAGGACAAAAATTTTATTAACTTTATGTTATCAAGAATTTTGTCAGGACATTTATCAACAAAAAATATTTTAGGAGAAAATCCAGCTTGGAACTTTGGGGTGGCTCGGACCCCCTAGTACCTCTTGTTTCAATTTTATGAAATAGAATTCTTTTCGGCCTATATTGAAATTTTTCTAGTAAATCTCCTAGTAAAGTAAGTAAAACTTAAGAGGAATATTTTTTTAATACAAGTTTTAAAAGTAGCAGAATGAAAAGAGCCGCATCGAAATAACCATATTAAGATGTCAACGATGAAGAAATGAAAGAATTGGAGCACTTAATGGAATGATAATTCTCTTAAATATCCCATTTATTAATTTATTCGCAATACCAGATCCATAAAAAGATTGGTCCTACTTATTTCTAAGAAAAAAGTTTCAGTTCGTTCACAATTTATAGAAAGTCGAGGTTTGGACTTTGGTGGTATTTTTCTCCTTTTAAAATACCCTAAAGCCCTACATTTGCGTATTTTCCTTCATTCGTTGTAATTACTCTTGTAATACGTTAGTAATATCAATTGACTAGGATTGTTAATGAAACGGTAAGCTACCCCCTACCTAAGACCCTCCTCACTGATTTGTTGTCAATTTATATATACGCCAACACTAAATTTTAAGACAGGATAGCAATGGACAGGATATTGTGTAGAGATACGGTTTACGTGCCAGATTACTTAGAGAAAAAACAAGGGAGGCAAGAGCAAGCAAACCAAGACAAGGCAATGCAAACTTGATACATAATATAATGTATACGTTTTGTTATATATAATATATAATATAAAATGTAATATATACATTTTGTAAAGGCATGCATGCGTACGCATGCTTACCCACAATCGCATTAGAACCGTCACAGTGATTGAACCACCTAAAATGGGTTACAGACAGGGTGCGAAATGGGGTGGGTAATGGAGCTATAGCCCTCTCCCTAAATTTTGAAAACAATTACATCATACACTGTTAGATAAAACATCGTGAGTTGTGAGTACGCAATGAATCAATGAGAGAAAACCAGCTTTTACTACTATCCAATAGCAAAAAAGTATTACTTATATTACGATCTTTTCAGCAAAAGAGAGGCAAAGATAAAGTAGCCAAAACCCTCCACCAAATATTCTAGCCACTCCAATCCAAGATACGTCCTGCAGCCCCTGACAGACAGTCAACACGTCTTACGTCGTAGAATCCTCTAAACGTTCAATGAATCGTGCAGCCGTTAGTCTCGTGTATCATGAAACTAAATCTTTGCAAATATTTAAAGGTCAGAATCCTTAAAGCATCAAACATTTACACTACACTCTCCCAAAGCTATTGTGAAAGTTTCAACTGTACAGACATCGATTAAAATGCTCTACCGTTTTTAATTGATTATTTAACAGACATTTCAGACACTTTTAATCGTAACAAAATGTTTTGTAGTGGTTTAAGTTACCTTAATTAAAGTTTACTTATCTTAAAGCGCTTACTTAGAAGATAATTAATAAAAGTGCTCTTTTGGAAGCAGCTGACAAAGTAAGGAAAGCCTGACCAGTGGTAGCTTTGTAGGAAGGGATAGTGGGAAAACTAGGTGAAGGAAAAGGAGCAAGGAGCAAACTACGCATGCGATCGAGACGTATAGGTCCCGAAGCAAACTACCTACTATACTACTATACGAACACAACATCCAGTGATACATAAAATAGGTGTCAAAATGGATGGAAAATAAGCGAATTTCAAAAATTTTTCTAGGCCTCATCCAGCGCCCACAATAGTAATTCTTTTAAACTCAATGTCGTTATTGGTAATATTTATGATACAATGACAATTCCCGCTGTTTTCTCCTGACATGGTACATGGAACAGCAGGATTTCATGTACAGGAGTGGCTAATTAGTATATTTAGCAACACAGCAGCAACAACAAAATCAAAGAAAATAGGAAAGTGAGAGAAAAGTTAATTACATGAAAATTAATTGCTCCGGGGAAGTTCAGTCTTTGTTGCGCCTATTAAAGATACAGCAAGATATTCTGATGGCTAATACTAAAGTGTAGTGTAGTGTAGTGTAGTGTAGTGTAGTGTAGTGTAGTGTAGTGTAGTGTAGTGTAGTGTAGTGTAGTGTAGAGTAGTATAGTGTAGTGTAGCACAATGGTGTGATGTGGTGTGTGGCTTGACGTGATGTGTGGCTTGACGTGGTGTGTGGTGTGAAACTGGATGTGGTGTGTAGTTGGATGTGGTGCTGTATAATTTAGAACAGTTTTTTTCTTACAGAATTATGTGGTGTAGAATAGTGTGATGTAGTGTGGTAACGTGTATAGCAAATGTACGCAGTGCAGTATCCTTTGGTATAATGTAGTGTGACATGGTGTAGTGTAGTGGATAGTAGTGTATTGTGTTGTGGTGAATTGTCATAGCAGCCAGTGCTTTTTCTAACCTCAAAAATGTGCCGTACCTCACAACAGGGTGACAATACTGATGCAGCGTAGTGTAGTTGATCCAGTGTGGTGCGATGTGGTGTGTTTTGAGGAGGTGTGTTATGATATGGTGTATTGAGTAATGCAATACAGCGTCTTCTGATGCAGTGTGAGAGAGTGCAGTATACTGAAGTGTGGTAATAACTGAGTATGGTGTAGTGCAGTGTTTACAGTGTAACATCGTGCAGTGGAGTGTGGCACAGTGAACTGTGTGGGATAGTGGAGTGTGGTATAGAGAAATGTGGTACAGTAGAGTGTGGTACAGTGGAGTGTGGCAATGTGGAGTGTTTCAAAGTGGAGCGTGGCACAGTTGAGTGTGTTACAGTGGGGTGTGACACAGTGGAGTGTGACACAGTGGCATGTGGCACAGTGGCATGTGGCACAGTGGCATGTGGCACAGTGGCATGTGGCACAGTGGCATGTGGCACAGTGGCACAGTGAAGTGTCGTACAATGGAGCGTGGTGCAGAGGAATGTGGTACAGTTGGATCTAGTCCAGTGATATGTAGTATAGTGGAGTGTCAGTAGTATAGTTCATTATGGTGTAGCGTGATGTAATGTACCCTGCAGTAGAAAGAATATGAAGGTACTGCAATATTTCGGAACTGCATTCGTATCATTCCGCCCCAATATATCTTGTATTATACTATGCCCTACTACACTAGTGGCTTGTCATATACTATGCCCTACTACACTAGTGTTACGCTACCTTGCACCGTATTGGTTTTTTTCGTTTGTTCCTATCCTCCTTTATACTTGAAACAATATTGGTTCACTCATCCGAAATTAAATCTCTTTAGAAGGCTAAAGTATGTAGACACTTCTTACTGTTCCGTTAACCGATGTAATATCAGCAGTTTGGAATAAGAATTCAAATACTTACTGCCTTAAAAAAGCCTGCCGTTGTTGAACCATTGCAAATCCGGTTCTTGTTGAAATCGCACATTTTCCTTTCTGCTAGAGATTCCTTTATCAACTCAAACTTCCTTAGTGATCTTTTACGAAGTCAACAAAATACTCGGTATTACAGCACAACATCCACACATCACGACGTTTTCACCAATAGAAATGCCATGAGAAAGACCCCTGTATTATTTTCACTCGACCGCTCTGTTGTGCACTTACACAATACTTCGTTTGGATGTCAATCGTGACACACCTTTGATTCTATTGTAAGCAAACCCAAAGAATGGCTGACGTTGGCATGGACCGTAGCATGTGATTCTGGAAATGATTCCTCTGTCTTAGACCGTTCTTACACTGGGAGATTCTTCTGCCTTTATTTCAAGTAGGAATGGGAAATCAGGATCAAACAATAAGCATGCTATTTTAATTTACGATAGAGTAATGCTGACATAAATACCTATGCAAAAGATGATTAGGATTTTGTTCATAAAGAAACGAAAGACTTTACAGGACAACGAGTTCTGTCACGTTACGGGAAGCTTATTGTAGTTAGTTTTACCTCAATAGGAAACAACAAACAAGAATGAATAATTAATTCTTGGTGTACATTAAAATACCACAGCGTTATCGTACACGTCAAGAAACAGAAGTTTGTGTACATGTTTCAAATGCAATTTTACAAAAGTTTCACAAAGTAGTAACCATCGCAGTTTGATGTCTTGCCAGAGGATGAAATGTTAATAGCGCTCTGGAATTTGGTTATGGAGAATATAGGTTTGGTTTTCTAAATACGTTGGCGCACCTCCGAGAAGTAGGAAAATGTATGCGAAGAGAGAGAAATGGTTTTCACTCGTGTTTCACAATCAACCAATCAGATAGGACGAAGGTGTCTTTTTCGCGCACTTTTTATAAACCACACCAAATGACAGGCATTGGTAGATAGAAGTCACAAAGAATCGTGCAGACAAAACTGAGCTAAGCTAGGATAAACTCACTTTTAAAAGAGTGAAGCTGAGTTATGACAATATTTTGTTCTAGCTCAGCTATGAGATCATAAATAAGAAAATTCCTCTGATATACTAATAGCAGTCGCGATTGAGTACATCTAAGAAAGAATGAAATCAAAATATCGTGCCGTGTCCCACCGCACTTCTACAATGGAGAAGACATTTGTAATCTTAACGAAATTGGCTTTCAGAATTAAATATCTAACAGATAGAAACCGCATTTCATCAAGGCTTTAATCACCTGAATATACATTTATTGTACCAGATTTAAACTTATTAGTTACAAGCCCTTCTGAAACTTGTTTTCTCATGAAGGCTCACTTTGCAGTTTAGTGCCACGAACTTAAAATGTTAGGCTTGGGGTTTATTGGGATTACGAGGCAGTGCGAATGGGCATGAAGGACGTGTGTTCAACAGTCGAACAAACGCCGCGGGGAGTACGATTTACTCTTTGAATAACAAAATTAGATCCCAAATTTTAGGTAAACCGGGCCTTAGGTGGGAATCTCCGTTGTTGGATTCGTGACTTTTACATTTTCATAAAACTATTAGGTAAGGTAGCATTAACTTGTTACTGTTTTAGCGAGTCACACCCTAACATACAGAGGAGCTCCTATGAGTTCCACTTTGGTTACATTGCAAGGAATTGATTCATAAATTTCGTTCCATATCAAGTCCAAGTGAACGAGTATGCCTGGCTGACGACAACAGAGGGAAGTTAGCTCTTTGGTTCTGATGTGTGTTATACATGGACCATCGCCATTGGCACGCCTTCAAGACGTCAAAATTCGACCTTTTGAAGCCGTTGAAATTTACAATATATTCCACTTACAGAACAAAAAGATTTAAGAGAATGGACAGTATAAGTTAGAACTTGAAAGGAATTAACACAGTTTTACTCAAAATACCCATACCATCATAATGTTGTATTGATACTGCCCAGATAGTCAACTTCAGCTTCTCGATCGATCTAGCAGTTTTGGTGATCATCAAACCTATCACCGAATGTAGGCGGAGAAGTAGCAGCTTGGAACACTGTTAAGCGAATGGAAACGCACGAGGAATATCTCTTTAATCGCTATTGACCTCACAGTGCCTGTACACACATATCAAAAACGAATTCGCTGATAACGAGAGAGATGGCAATCTCTTTAACAAAGATCACCGATGGGCCCGATTTGGAAACCTCGTAAAATAAACAGTAAAACCACCAAATAGGCTAACTGGCTTTGGCAGTCTCTCAATCAAAGACCCCTGATGAGCAGTGGGTCCGACACTGAAACTACCCTAAATAAACAGAAAACCACCACAAAGACTAACTAATAAATAAAGGGCAGCTGGGGAGTCCAAGGGCAACGCCTCTCAATTTAGGCTACCGGGCAGAGAAGCAAGCCGTGAAGCAGGCTCAACTGCCCAGTAAGACCACCTCTCGCGGATTATGGAAAGCATCTGTCATCAATGAGAACAGATACTACATCCATTCCTTGCCAAAAGGCCGAGAAGCTGACTGACTTTGGCTCCCCCCGTCCCTCCTATGTAAGGTTAACTCACTTCCTCAGGATCGTGCCCCTTCCCTAAGGCAAGATCCAGCGCTGCTGGGTTAGTACAACAGTTAGTCGTACTTAGTCGTACGTAGGACCAAATAATAGTAACGCAAGTGTTGCCACTAGAACCAAAATTTAGAATGTCCAGCATAGGGGCGAACGCCAAGTAGGCAACGGCAGTCTCTCAATCAAAGACCCCTGATGAGCGGTGGGTCCGACATTGAAACTACCCTAAATAAACAGAAAAACCTACAAACAGACTAACTAATAAATAAAGGGCAGCTGGGGCGTCCAAGGGCGACGCCTCTCAATTTAGACTACCGGGCAGAGAAGCAAGCCATGGAGCAGGCTCAACTGCCCAGTAGGACCGCCTCTGGCGGATTATGGAAAGCATCTGTCATTAATGAGAACAGATACTACATCCATTCCTAGCCAAAAGGCCGAGGAGTGACGGCACGCCCCTTAAAAATGATGAAAAGGTCTGTACTTCGGGACTTGTTTGCCTCTATCATTTCTCTCTGCTCTTATGCCACAAAATGTGGTTCCTATTCCTCGACGGAAAGACTGCAGTAGTCTACACAGCACTTCGTTGAAGATAGGAATCTCGACTAACAATTCAATTCCTGCACGTACGTACACGACTCCGCATCCCAGCCTTTATCAAATGATTCCCCCGAGCATTTTTAAGTATGCAATTTCAGCTATTCGACCCTTTAACGGTTTCCAGGCTGTATTTGGGGTGAATCATGTCAGCTTGAACGAGGCTTCTTAAGTAGGGCTTTGTGTGTTAAGAAATATTGTTAACACTAAATAGTTCTTTTTCGAGGAATGGTAAAGCTAAAGACTACGATAAACTTCGGCAAACTACTTTGGACAGATGCGACGCCAGATATGTGGGTAGGACGTCTTTAAAACTCGTTGAAGAGACCCACTGGTACGTTCCATCTGGGGTATGCCTCAAGGACCAATGCAAAAAGCGATCTAATCGTTATCAAGTCTAGCAAATATAACTATTGTAACCCACCTGCTGGGTACCCCTGGATGTGCACAAGATTGCTCAGATTTTGGGTGCTATGCTATATAGGGCGTGGTACGCAATACGCCTTAAGGTGTTTGTAACCATGACTGCAGTGACGGTTAAACTGCGCAGCCCTGACCTGTGTCGACAGAATGACTTAGTTTTGAAAATATATCTATTTAAGTGTTTGCAGTACCTACAGCTATTTCCTTTTCGATGTTATCGATATTTTTAATGAATTTTACTCACACCTGGTCTTATTATACGTACATTTATCAATATCTTATCCAATTAGAAACAACTGCAATAACGTACTATTCAAGACTTAGTTTTTCCTTAACAACTGTGTACTTGTGTTTGAATTTAACACGAGACAAACGAAAAGCTTCGGTCAAATAACTCATCATGCATCGATTGTTGCGTGCTACCTTTAAAGCCCTGTACAAACGGGCTCGACTTTCCAATTCACTAAGCGTTTGTCGAGTCAATGTCGTGTCCATTAGGACACCTGGCATAGTGAAGTCGAGGGTTGTCGAGCCGTGTAAAGCGAAGTCTGTATGTTTTTAACACGTTCAACTTCGTCGAGCGGGTCCTCAATATAAATCCATTGTTCTAAATCTGGTCGAGACTTGTCGAGCCCACTTGGACACCCAACGCTCGACATGGCACGAATTGGCTCGAATTGGCTTGACTTGGCTCGACTTTACTCGAATTGGCTCGAATTGGCTTGACTTGGCTCGAATTGGCTCGACTTGTGTCGACTGGTGTCGACTTGGCTCGACTTGGCTCAACTTGGCTCGACTTGGCTCGACAATGTTATACAAAGTCGAGTGAAGTCTGATGGAAAGTTGAATCCGTTCGTACGGGTCTTAAGTGTTGTACCACTAAGTATCTATTCAAAATAGGTTGTAGAGCACTTGCTCGTTGCACTAACATCATTCTATGACACAAGTACTTGAGTGCTCTATTGAAAGCCCTCTCGAAATGTGCTAAAAGAATACTGTGGTTATTGGCTAAGACACAAGAGAGTTCAAGCATCAAACTTCCTTCTGTCTAAATCGGCCCATTTTTTAGTCTATGTGTATAAAGTTCGGGTTGTGGTCATCAATCCGATTTGGCGGTAAGGCGTTCTACGACAGATCATGCCCAGGGTCCGGTAGGAGCCACTGGCGATGGCGGCGCCGATGTCGCCGGCCGGATAGCAGACATCGGCCAGCGCCCGCACCTCGGCCACCTTGAGATCGGTTTCGTGGGCAAGCGTGATCTCGGCCGAGCGGCTCATCACCAGATGGGATTCGATCGGCAGGTCGCGCAGAACCTCGAGCAGGCGGATCCCATAAATTACGCCGCTGGCACCGGAGATCCCGACGATCAGCCGATGACTCGCCGGATCAGGCGCCGAGTCGGACGACGTGTCGCCTGTGGCGTCGTTTGCCAAATTCGGTCCTTTCCGTGTCCGTTTCTTTGCAAATTCACCCCAGCGGCGTTATCATGGGCATCCTACAGAGGCAAACCTTTTGGAGGGACCATATGTCGGTTGCTGAGCATGTCGAGGCGCTCCGCGCCAAACACACCTCGCTCAAACAAGCCATCGAAGAGGAAAACGGCCGACCCCACCCGGACGAGATCCGCGTCGGTGAACTCAAACGCGAAAAGCTGAAGATCAAAGACGAGATCTTCGCTTTGGAATCGAAGCACTAAGGCCACCCCCGAGCGTCTCCCAAAAATCAGGGGAGACCAATTGCACGATCCGGGGAAGCCCTCCTTTCTCGAGGGCAAGGGTGGGTGTTGCGTCCAAATTTATCGGCTTCCTTCCTGCCGCGCCCTGTCCCGCAACGCAAACTTCTGTATCTTTCCCGTCGAGGTCTTGGGCAGACTGTCGAAGATCACCGACTTGGGGCATTTGAAATGCGCCATATTGGCCCGGCAGAAGTCGATAATGTCCTGCTCGACGAGCTGCGCGCCGTCCCGAAGCTCCACGAAAGCGCAAGGTGTCTCGCCCCATTTTTCGTCCGGCCGGGCGACCACGGCGACTCCCGCCACGTCTGGATGACGATAGATGACACCCTCGACCTCGATCGAGGAGATGTTCTCACCGCCGGAGATGATGATGTCCTTGGAGCGGTCCTTCAGCTCGATATAGCTGTCGGGATGCCAAACGCCCAGATCACCGCTGTGGAACCAGCCGCCCGAAAAGGCCTGCTCGGTGGCTTCGGGATTCTTTAGGTAACCCTTCATCACGATGTTGCCGCGCATGAAGACCTCGCCCAGCGTCTCGCCGTCGCGCGGCACCGGCTCCAGGCTTTCCGGATCGGCCACCATGAGACCTTCCAGCACCGGATAGTTGACCCCCTGACGCGACTTCAAGCCGGCCTGCTCATCGGAGGGCAGGCTGTCCCAATCGTCGTGCCAGGCGCAGACCACGGCTGGGCCATAGACCTCGGTCAGTCCGTAGACGTGGGTCACATCGATCCCCTGCGCGGCAATCGCCGCCAGAACGCTGGCCGGCGGCGGCGCCGCCGCGGTCATCATCGCGACCTTATGGTCGAAAGATCGGCGTTCCCGCTCCGAGGCATTGACTATCATCTGCATGACGATCGGCGCACCGCAGAGGTGGGTCACACCATGGTCCGCGATGGCGCTGTAGATCGCCGCGGCCTCAACCCGGCGCAGGCAGACGTGGGTTCCGCCGAGAGCCGTGATCGTCCAGGGAAAGCACCAGCCGTTGCAATGAAACATGGGCAGCGTCCAGAGATAGACCGGTCGGCCGGCCATGCCCCAAACCATGATGTTGCCGACCGCGTTCAGGTAGGCCCCGCGATGGTGATAGACCACGCCTTTGGGGTTGCCGGTGGTCCCTGAGGTGTAGTTGAGCGCGATCGCCTGCCATTCGTCGGCCGGCGGAGTCCAGGGATGCTCCGGGTCGCCCGAGGACAGAAAGGCCTCGTACTCGATCTCGCCCAGTCGCTCGCCACCGGGGCCTTCCGGATCGTCTACGTCGATGACCAGGAGCGGGCGCTCCAGCTTAGCCAGGGCCGCGGCCACGATCGGCGCCGCCTCGCTGTCGGTGATCAGCGCCTTTGCCTCGCCGTGCTCCAGTATGAAGGCGATCGTGGCCGCATCGAGACGCGTGTTGAGCGCATTCAGGACCGCGCCCGTTGCCGGCACGGCGAAATGGGCCTCGAAGAGCGCGGGTATGTTGGGTGCCATCACCGCGACCGTATCGCCCGGCCCAACGCCGCGTCGGGAGAGGGCCGAAGCCAAACGCCGGCATCGCTCGAAGGTCTCCCGCCAACTGCGACGCTGGGCGCCGTGGATCACCGCGATGCCGTCCGGATAGACCGCCGCCGCACGTGGCAGGAAGCTCAACGGCGACAGTGGCACATAGTTTGCCGGACCCTTGTCCAGATCCCGCTCGAATGGCCTCTCCTGAGACATGGCCCTCCCCAACAGACTTGAACCGGTGTAGTTCTGGCCGAGTCTATCGGCAGTCGGCGGGTACTGACCAGCGTTTATGC
This sequence comes from Alatinidae sp. Z8VKAUB7J3, assembly GCA_010016025.2. NCBI lineage: Eukaryota > Metazoa > Cnidaria > Cubozoa > Carybdeida > Alatinidae > Alatinidae sp. Z8VKAUB7J3. The sequence continues at coordinate 140,351,715 of JAAAKM020006971.1, read as the reverse complement.
CATCCGGGCCGCTCTCACGAGCGTCCTGTGCCGGGTGTTAGCAGTGGAGTGCCTGAAACGCCGTCTTGCGCAGTTCCGCCAGGGTGGCCTGGGCGATCGCGGACGGCATCAGATCGGTCAGGCAGCTAT
>JAAAKM020006971.1:140339101-140351576 GCA_010016025.2 Alatinidae sp. Z8VKAUB7J3 | reverse complement strand
AGATTATTTTATGATCGCAAATGGTAAAGAATGTGATTAAAGGCTCTTTTCCTATTTCAAAAGTTTTAGTGTGACAAAGCCATTGGATTAGGCTCTGCAAGACGATCGCCAAAACCTCCTGCCCAAGGAACCGGTCGCCCTGGGATCCCGGTTCGGCCGCCTCGAAGCGGCGGACCAGAGACTTTTCGAGCATGATGCGGTTGGTCCCGGGCAGGTGATAGCTACAGGCCCCGGGCGTATCCATAACCATTACCGAGGGCGCATCACCGTAACGCAAGGCGCGCCACAGCTTGGCCTCGACCTGCTGGCGTTGACGTGGGCTGACTGCGACACTGGGCTCGACCGTCAAGATCGCATCCAAGATTGCGGCGACAGTCTGTGGATGGGCTCGGACCAAATCTTCCAGGCCGCGCAGGCAGAGATGCAGCCTCGGATAGTCGCCTTCCTGCTCACCGATGATTACCAAGTTCGTTCTCCTCGTGCTTGGGATTGTGCCGACCGTCCCAGCTCGGAACATAGGCGCGAATTGACAGCTCAAAAGTGCGTAAAGTCACAAAAAAGACAAATTCGAGACAAAAACGGTAGAACTCCACTTCCATCAGATGGGGAAAAGTAATCCTCCCATGATCTGGATCACTTCTCCTTACCTTCACTTTCGGTAATCTCTACGTGCATTGGCTGACGCCTTGCCACCCTGTCACCGGTGCCCCGAGAAATTGGTTGCGTAGCGGATACGGGTGGTGACAAAGCTGCTGCGGCGCCCAATGATGGGCATCGAAAAAGAGCAATCGGGAGGGACGAGCAAGAATGGGACTTCGGGACTGCAGAGGCGTACCCGTATCAACCGGCGACCAGAGCTTGGTCGACCGCTTGGAAGCGGCGCACGAGGACAGCCTATCGTTTCGCGGCGATCCGGTGGGGGCCATGTCCGAGCTGCTCGAAGCGCACCCCGATTTCATCATGGGTCATTGCTTCAAGGCCGGCCTGCTGACCCAGGCAATGGAGACCCGGATTTACGACGACATGGTCGCGAGCGTCGAGGCAGCGGAAGCTCTGGCCGCTCAGGCGAACGACCGAGAACGGGGCCATATGGCCGCGCTGCGCGCCTGGGTCGAGGGCGATTTCCATGCGGCAGTGGAGCACTGGGAAGCGGTCCTGGTGGAACACCCGCTCGACCTCCTGGCGCTTCAGCTCGCGCACCTGTCCGACGTTCTGCTGGGCGAGGTCACCAATCAGCGCGACCGGGTCGCCCGCGTATTCCCGGCCTGGAACGAGGGGGTGCCGGGCTATGGCTATGTCCTCGGGTTCTATTCCTTCGGGTTGGAGGAGATGCGGGATTTTTCGCACGCCGAGGAGTTCGGCCGGCGCGCGATCGCGATCAACCCCAAGGATGCCTATGCGATCCACGCTGTCGCCCACGTCATGGAAATGCAGGGCCGGCTGGAGGGCGGCATCTGGTGGATGACCAGCCGCGAGCAGGACTGGGCCCACGGGAATTTCGCCAACCATCTCTGGTGGCACCTGGCGCTGTTCCACCTGGACCTCGGCCAGATCGACCGGGTGCTCCACATCTACGACAACAAGCTCAGGTCGGCCGATTCCACGCACGAGAAGTACGAGGAGCTCGATGCCACCGCCCTGCTCTGGCGGCTCAGCCTGCTCAACGTAGAGCTGGGCAACCGGTGGCATAGCCTGGCCGACAAGTGGGAGCCAAGCGCCACCGATGCGCTCTACGCCTTCAACGACGTGCACGCGATGATCACTTTCATCGCCGACGGGCGCAAGGAAGCCGCCGAGGCGGTGCTCAACGCGACCGAGCGCCACGTCAACCAAGCCAAGGATGCCAATGTCGGCATGACCCGGGTGGTCGGCCTGCCGTTCTGCCGCGCGTTGCAGGCCTTCGCCCAAGGCGATTACGACAGCACGGTCGATCAGCTTTTGCCGATCCGCTATCGCACCTATCGCCTAGGCGGCAGCCATGCCCAGCGCGATATCATCGCTTGGACTCTTCTCGAAGCGGCCTTGCGGGCCGGGCGCTTCAAGCTTGCCCGCGCGCTGGCCTTCGAGCGGACCGAGCAGAAACCCACCAGCCCGCAGAACTGGAAGTTCGTCGCACAAGCGCTGCAAGGTCTGGGCGACTATGAGGGCGCCCAGAAGGCCAGGGGTCGCGCCCAATCGCTCCTGTTGGCTTGATCGAACTCAAGGACCGAAGGGCCGGGCGCTGGCAGATCTTTCACTGGCGGCGGCCAGGGTCGTGCGGTCATGAGGCAAACTCATCCTTTGTCTCGGCAAGGGCAATTCGGTACCTTGGCCGCAGCGCGCGGAAAGACGCGAAAAACTGGGAGGAAGGACTGCCATGAGCGGGCAATTCGACGCACTGCACAGGCGCTCGACCGAGGACAAGGAAGCCTTCTGGGGCGAGGCGGCCGAGGCGGTCGACTGGACCAAACCCTGGGACCGGGTGCTCGACGACAGCAACCCGCCCCTCTACCGCTGGTTCACCGGCGGCGAGCTCAACACCTGCTACAACGCGGTTGACCGCCATGTGGCCGGGGGCCGGGCGGACCAGCCGGCGATCATCTTCGATAGCCCGGTGACCGACAACAAGATCAGCCTGACCTACCTCGAGCTCCAGACCGCCGTCGCCAAGCTGGCCGGGGCGATCGCCGCCCTGGGCGTGGGCAAGGGCGACCGTGTCATCCTCTACATGCCGATGGTGCCCGAAGCGGTCATCGCCATGCTGGCCTGCGCCCGGCTCGGCGCGGTCCATTCGGTGGTGTTCGGCGGTTTCGCCGCCAACGAGCTGGCGACCCGGATCGACGACGCCAAGCCCAAGGCGGTCCTCTCGGCCTCTTGCGGGATCGAGGTGGCGCGGGTGATCCCCTACAAGCCGTTGCTCGACCAGGCAATCGACCTCGCCCGGCACAAGCCGAACCACTGCCTGATCCTGCAGCGACCGCAAGCCGAGGCGACGATGATCGCGGGGCGCGACCTGGACTGGCGCGTGGCCGTCGAGGCCGCGGCACCGCACGACTGCGTGCCAGTCGCAGCGACCGATCCGCTCTATATCCTCTACACCTCGGGCACCACCGGTCAGCCCAAGGGCATCGTGCGCGACAACGGTGGCCATGCCGTCGCGCTCAAATGGACCATGAAGAACATCTACGACGTGGAGCCTGGCGAGGTCTTCTGGGCAGCCTCCGACGTCGGCTGGGTGGTCGGCCATTCCTACATCACCTACGCCCCTCTGCTGCACGGCTGCACCACCTTGATCTATGAGGGCAAGCCGGTGGGCACGCCCGATCCAGGCGCCTTCTGGCGGGTCATTGCCGAGCACAATGTTTCGGTCCTGTTCACGGCGCCGACGGCGTTCCGGGCGATTCGCCAGCAGGATCCGGACGGCAGCCATTTGGCGCATCATGACCTATCGGGCTTCCGGTCCCTTTTCCTGGCGGGCGAGCGCTGCGATCCCGACACCCTGTCGTGGGCCGAGGAAGAGCTTAAGGTCCCGGTGAACGATCACAAAATTAACGTTGAACATTAATTAACGTTTTTGGAATTAAAAAACGTTAATTAAATTCACGTTAATTAGATGCTGTAGTTAATTTTTGAAACGTTAATTTCAGCGCAGCGCTAATTTTATAAACGTTGATTTTTTGCCAAAATTTTATGCAATTAAGTAAATTTTTCTCGGCGGTAATATGTTGAAATCTCAAAAGGAAATATTTGGTTATTCTGCAGCGTCTATAGATTTGTTCATAAATTTGAGCCACTTTGTTTTTCAAGTATACCACGATACCAAAGCATTGTGTGACTCGCTATTGACAGGATTGGAGGTATATGAAACTTAAAGGGAAATGGCAACAAGGTGTTCATGTCGAACTGCGAGAGTTTAAACCATCTACTTTTAAATTCGAATTCAAATATCAGAGGCCAAAGTACAGTAAAGACGGGCACTTGAAAAAACCGCGGTGCTTTACCTAAGATCTCGGACATGATGGTTTTATTTTTGGTTCTCGCCTTACAAAATTTTCTGATTGAATTTTTGGCAATGTTGCCCTTTAAGCCACTTTTATGTAAGAATCACGTAAATTTTAGGGAAAGAGAAAATACTTGTGCGAATAATAATGTTTTATGGTACTTGATTTTTGTCATTTATTAACACACGTATTAACTAACGATGGCACTAATTAACGTTTAACCGATGAAAACGTTAATTAATGTCGTTCAAATATTGAATTGCTGATGAAACGTTAATTAATGTCCATCAAATGCATTTTTAGTCTAAAAACGTTAATTAGATCAACGTTAATAAAAGCCGCGTTAATTCGTGTACACGATAATTTTGTGTATTAAGGTAGGCCTTATGCGTCACAGAGAATACGAGGAGCAAATAGAAAAAGACGTTTGGCTTGTCCACATTTAAAAAGAGGCTGAGTAGAGTCGAAGTTAATTGCGAAGGACAAAATATTAAACGTCTTGAAGAGAGAAAGTGAGAACAGTCCATGGGCTGTGATAATTCTTTTCGGTATTGTAGAATAAGAATTTGTTTTCCAGTGTTTTCCAATAGACACCTTCCAATCTACCCATCGCCTGATTCATACATAATTCTGCGAGAATTAAATACATATATCTGTGTAATTAGTTAGATCAACCCAGCCCGGCATTGCAATTGTTATTAAAGAATAGCTTTAGGGGTAACTCATCGAGTGAGCCAAAGATGAAAGGTCACAGTTACAAGAAAACCTGATGTGCTTTTGAAGTCGTCATTAAATACAATTTCATGTTATATAACTTTTATTCCATGACTGGCAAGGTAGTGTATGTTTTGAAGTAACACTATGTAATGCTGTAACGTTTATTGCAGGATGGACAGAAAACATGCACACAAGCTTGTTATAAATTATCTTTAGGGAGTCCCCTTGCTGAGGAGAGTCACACCCTTTGTATTCTACATTTTGCATTTCCTGATTTCTGGGCTTAGCACATAGAAGAAGTGTGGCCGAGTGATTAAGGCAGCTGTCTGATAGGCCAAGGATTACGAGGTTTATTGATTTGAGCTCCGGTGGTGCTATACTATTACTGAGCACTGTATGTGTCTGTTGTGCTTCACATACTTTGATGTACAACTGAGACGTATTTTTATGCCAAAAACACGAAAGTGTTATGTGTGGTTGCTATGTGTCTACAGGTACCAGGGAGTTGATAAGAGAAATATTATTAAAAGCAGGTTTGAACTGTGGGCTAAACGTCGGTTATAAGACCCTTTTGAATGTGCTCTGCATTAAAGGCGCCACATATGTGCAATGTGTTCTAAAAGATATTGAATGTATTTTACGCTATCAATCCACCTTATCTTGTTATTCACTTTTTTTCAGTCGTGTGTGTGTACTCTCTCCTTAGTGCTGCTATTAAGTATTCGTTATCTCACATCTTACGTAGTCCTGTCAAGTGTCTCCGTCCCCTCTCTTCAGTCGTTTGATAAAACTCCCTAAGAACGGTCTTACGCGTTCCTTCATTGCTGAATTTTATGAGTCTCAATGGCCACTCATGCTGTAAATACTGCCTTTCCGTTTGGACTGTTGATTTCAGACAAGATCTCGAACTACATAAATGGATTTATACACTCGTTCTTATTTGTAAGATGGTTTTTATACAAAAGTAAGCTCTGAAAGTAAAGTAAAGTACATATGTTTCCAGAAAGGTTACAAATGGAACAGCAATTAACTAATATTCTTTGCCCAGCAGTAAGCATAGAACTAGAAATTTATGTAAAGTTTCAAAACGAGCAAATAAAATTAGAAAGATTCTGGGACATGAAAGTGTTAGAATGATGATTCTATGACTTTTTTTGCATTTCGAAAACGTCTTAATAGAATAATTAAAGGTCATCAGTTAAGAATGTTGTTACTTAATCTTGCATATACTGCATTTGAAACTCAATTTTCGTCCCGGACAAATGTAATGAAATTAGAATGCCTAATTTTAATTGTAGTAGTCAACTTAGGACTACTTTAAGAATGGGAAAATAGTGTCAAAAACATTACTGGCTTTTCTGAGACTGTAAATCATTGTATTATGATGAAATGCATTTATATAAAGTAGCCTGACATTAGCTGTGATATAGAAATATTATAAACAATCTGAGTTAGATAGAGCAATTAGAGGAGTGAGTTTTCGTTTAAGTTTAAACTTTTCTAAATTAAAAATGTACAAAACATCTAATTATACGCTGTAAATGTCGACGGACGTGATCCGTTTGGTTCATAATCTGATTAGAGGGAAGGATCAAACAGCAGTATCAACTATTCAGTTAATGTAAAATAGGAGACATGACCGTTAAATTCCCAGATTTATCTGCAAATTCCGACAAGTTGGTCCTCGGACATTCCACAGAGGTTTATAATCTACAAGGTTACATCGTGTTTGATCGTATTTTGTTACTGCGAAAAGCATATTTCTATGGAAAAAATGTTGTAATTTGCGTCGACAGATGAGAATTTTATACGAAAGCTTCCTTCTTATAAAGATTTAAGATGGGGATTCCTGCTGAGATGTGGCTTGATAGACGAAAGCAGATTAAGTTATTTAGATGTTAGACTGACCAAATCTTCCAAGCTATTCAGCCGAATAGAAAATAAATTTTCTGAAAATATTAAGGAATAGAGGGCGACAACATGTTCTTTCATAAAATTCCGTAACTGGTGCTGTATAAAAATCATATTGATTTATTTACCAACGTTCAGAATCCTTTGAGTAGGTTTTTCTGTCTGTATCCCTAATGTTTGACCTTCACTGTGACATTGCATAGGGCGACTTAGTTTGACAACTCTTTGTTTGAGTTCCAACAATTTTTAAAAGATGTTAACATCACATTAAATAAATACTTTGCAATATATCCTAACGAAAACCCCTGTCCTAGACCCTTTCACAAAAAAGGGAAGTGCATATGACTTTAAGAGAAGATATTATGAGCAGACAGATGCCGTGCAGGTGTTGCGTTTGGTACTCTCCTTGAAAACCATTAAAATTTTCATACATTAAAAAAGAAAATAAGTGTCAAGAAGAAGCGGTTACTAAATACTTTTATACCTAATTAGTTTATTCATTGGTATGAAATAATATGATCTGACTCGACGATACAGAACGCTTGTAAGGCTAGTCTGACTACAAAAGAAGTAATGCATTCTCTTATACATTAAAAGTAGTGCTTTTGTCAGACTGGCCTAATCTGTAAAGGCCTGACTTAGATTCGGAAAGTCGTAACTTTGATCCGGGCACCTCTTTGTGACCTTGATTAAGTTAATATTGTCTCTAATTGCTGATGTTTGCAGGTGTGTTGAGCGACATGCATAAAATCTAGTAGTTGGAACATGCACTGAGTGGTTTACCTTGTAAGTAGAATGCCTAGTAACAGTACCAATACCCAAAGTGTATAAGATACCTTCTTGTTCCACGCTTACTAGCGGGGTAACTTTGATACCAAATATGTGCAAGAAAGAATTGATACCGTGTAACTGATATTTGCTCTTGTATCAAAAGCTGTCAGGTACCTTGTTGGTTCCGAGGATGAACTACATAGAAAAAATATACAAAGCACCGGCGTAGTAATTGGTCACGACAAACAAGAGAGCCCTTCAGATTGATTATCATTGTTTACTCCATACGATTCCATTCCATTCATTATTCCATATGAATTGCTGCAAAATTGCTATTGATCCACTACAAAATTGCTACTGATGTACAGAACGTATACACGTTTTAATATCTAAATTTATTTTGTTACGTCAAGTTTATTTACATTATCATGAATCAGAAAGAGTAGACGTTTCACAATTTTGTTTGTTTACATCTGTAATACCGATTCCGGGTTTTTTCTTCCATTTTCTTCTATTGCCTGTGCAAGTTTCGGTCCGGGTGATGACAGTTCAATTGTTATTCCTTATAAGAAAGCAGCAACGTCAGGCAATTGCGCGTCGTTACTTCTATTGATCCAAAGTTTCTATCAGAATATACCGTATTAGTCAAATTTTAGAAATGATAGCCTCCTCAAATTGATTAGGCTATATAGGCTAGTTAGACTATTTTTAGTACGAAATAACCATTGTTCTCTTTATCTTACGCCTGCATATCGTCATATCTTGTGTCCACGTGTCACTGAGGCATGGAGCATGTACACAGTGTCAAAAACAGTACTAATAGTTGCACCATTAGTTTACTGGTATTGTCCTGTCTGTTTGCCTTATATAGGTCAAGTTGTAGAATTTTTTATGCATTTTTTTATTACGTTTTAGTACTAAGGTTTAAGCAATTTGCTTCTTGTCCGTCTTTTTCGTTTACCACACACCCATCATTTGTACTTTTTGTTCCAACAGCAATTTTTATTTCTTTCGTATTGGATTCCTTCGGTACCTCCCGCCGTAGAATACTATCTTGGTTATTTCCCGCAATGCTTTTCGTGTTTAGTGGCAGATATTTTTCCTACGTCAATTGCAAAGTCAATTTAACCCTGTTGCATTTCAGTGTACGTGAGACCTGATGAAATCTTGCAATAATACAAGACGTTGTGGAATCCGTATCTTCCTTGTTGACAGTTTACCTGTAATTTTCTGCTCTATAGCTTTATGGAATAAATTTTGTACTCTCCACTCTTAATGCATATAATACCTTAGAAAGATATCTTAATAATGATACATAAAATCCTCTTTGTCAGTGCTTTGGAAAAGTATTTACTTAAAAAGTTGGTTTGTGGTACAAAACTTAAATATTGCTTTGAGTAACGGATTCATTTTGCTGTGATCAGTGTATGGCGAAAAAGTTTAGCAAAATGAATCTGTTACTAAAAGTAATTACATGGTCGATTGTCAAATATTAAAATGTAGCCTCCTAAGCTATCCTAAACGTAAAAATTGTAAAATTATTCTTGTAGAAGATTGGTTGTGATATAACTCTAAAAAGATTAAGTATCTGAGGTCTTATGGCAAAGTATATTAAAGTACCATTATGGATGTGCTAAATGAAACTCTTCAATTTTGTCTTCAATCAATATTGTCATTATCGATGAATGAAGAAAAAGGGGGGTTGAGGGAGATGAGTTAAATTTTCTAAAAAGATTAAACACTACGTTTCATTTCATTTCCTAGAAGATGGAGCCCAAAGAAAACAACGCATACAGTAGTAATATGTTCCGAACAATAACTGTTCAAAATTTGTAATTGTAGTTGCGTGTTTCATCCTTAAATCCGAGGTTTTTTTAGCTAACTCTTTGGGTATTTTGTTTCATAATAATTCTAAGTTTCTTGTTTTTATCACTCCTATTGCCGATTTTTTGTCTGATAAACACTCCTGACAAATGTTCACCGTGTTAAATTCCTTTGATAATAATGCAAATGATCTGCAACTAGTAGAAACAGAGAGCAGGCATTGTGCCGTCCTGACTGTTACGAGGAATTTATCATCGCAGATCATCACACTGAATCTTTACAAATATCACAATCTATTTCCTTATCTTTTTCCAATGTGAAGATTGACTACAATAAACAATCACAAACCTATCGTAAGTCTCTCTCTCTTACCCTATTGTGTTCACATTCCCAGATTTTCATCCTTACCATAGCATATGCTCAAACGACGCCCTGGTAGCCATCTAGTTAGCGTTTTGCAAGCATCATTCCTTTTCAGCCTCCCCCCTCCCCCCTCCCCCCTCTCCCCCACAAACTACATTTCAAGGATACGTTGTTGTTCAAATATTCCATTTACTTTCTTTTTTTAACTCATGATCTCGTCATTGTTATACATTACATTATAATTATCAACAGATAAGTAATTGCAAGTTCAGCAAATATTGAAAATATGGACTGTCGAGTTTTTCGCGCGTATGTTACAGCGTCTGTAATATCTTTTAGGTCCACACATGAACTTATTAAAGAACAATTTCATATTCTTCGTGCCAGTTTTAAGGTTATTTCCCACCACAAATGTAGCTTAGTTTACTTTTTAGCTGCATAGAACAGAGTCGCTCGAGGTGAAACATTTGTGTAGGTATCCACCGTGCTAGAAATAGCCTCAAACAAGTTACACCTGTGAGTGTCCGAGAGAAATCCTGCTGAAAGATGGGCCTTTTAATTGTACGTAACTGTAGATTTATATTTTCCGGCATGCCAACCTTTTGCATAGCGATAACTGCGAGTGGATTTGAGACACGGTGGGCCCACCATTTGTAACGGAACTGGGGCACAGATTCAGGCCTTAACGTGTCGGCTTGAGTATGATACTGTATTGGGTTTCACCTTGAAATCTGCACATGAGAACAACAAAAGACAAACACCTATCGGATACAATGAGATCTTAACAAATAGTAGTGGCTGAAAGGACGTAAGATCACAAGTTACCGTGGCAAACATGACACCTTACTGTACTTGACTGTCATTGCTACAGATTCTCTTAAACGAACCTTGTATATCAGCTATCGTACACCTGAATTTGTGATAAGAATGGATTATTTTATTTCGTCGATCCTTAAGTTTTACTCGGAGAAGGTAAGAGTACATTCATCATTTACTTTACGTGACGGTCTTTTTATGCTTTAAGAATTTATTCCTGTGTTTATAAGTTTTCTGTCGCGTAGGTTCATTAACGAGCTTTGATGTATTTGCTTCTGCTTTTAGTGGCTATAAGCCTTTACATTACACATCCGTACTTGAACTGAGAGTATCAAGATCTGACCCTACAACCGCTTTCCATCAATCTCCAATCAGTTAAGCATTGAGAGATTTTATACACTTGAGGTTGAGACCTCTTCAGTGCTAAATGCTTGAACACTGTTGCCGTTTTGGAGATTTAATGGTGGACCTTGATGTCATAACTTTTCTCTGAAGTAGAGGATTTTCTGTTATATTCTTGTAAATAGTATGCCGTAAAATATTACTTTGATTCTGAAAAGTTTCAATCAAATCAAACTCATAAAAATGTGAGATACTTCTTTTATTTTACAAGTTAATGCAATATTTGTTGGGGGTTTATAACGATAGGCTAGTAAATTGGAGTTCGTACCTTCCGAAGGATGTAGTTTTGGTCTTTAAAAGATGAACTGTTTCCCGCTCGTTACTCGCAATTCAGCACTTGTGTGGCTTTGAGTGGATGATCTATCTGTCCTTAATAGCCCATCACTAGCATCGTAGTTTCGTTACTACATTGTTACATGTCTATAACAGTAACTAAAGGGGCAAAGGACATTGACTACTGGAGTTAACTCGTGTGGTGAAAGCCAGGAAGTAGCACCCAAGTATTTACGCCGGAGGATGTAACACTCCGGCGAACTGCAGTACACAGGCATTGCCATGAAAGAACACCTCAAGCCCCATCCAAGAAACTTCTTTCTCAAGGCATTTTTGTAATCTTTCACAAATCTACCAAATACTCTAACAACAAAACCTTTTTGCGTTCATTAGAATAGGTTTTTCTTGGGCATTTTATATCATTTTCAGTAGCAACTGAGTTGAATTTGGTGAGAACGTGAACACTGCGTTAGTGGATAGCTATTTTTTGCCCTTTTCATGTCGTTGTACTGGTTGACAGTAGAAATCTGAGATCGTTGACTTAATTCAATTTGATGGCCTTTATTGTATTCGTATCGACCTTTTCCACTGGAATTCAACTCTGACGTTCTTATCACCGACAGGGGCATAGATTTTCCTTTGATTCCTCTCATATTTTGTACATTGGTGCAGTGGCAAGAGAATCTGTGGTAAATATGCACAAAGGTGCGGATAGTGGTGTTTTTTAGCGAATAAAGAAGTCAAGGGTAGGTTAACTCAAGCCGATAGAACCCATTTTGTGCCCAAGAAAGCTATTACTTGAGAATTATATCTGAATAAGTATCTGAACACATTCATGTTGACACACGCGGAACACGATTGAAAAGTTAACGGATTATAATTTCTAGAAAACAAACTTGCGAGAGTCACTTTCGTTAACAACCGTTTTGCGGCGAGTTAGCCCTAGGGTGCTTACTGTTCGCAGACAGCTTTACATGCGAGCTGATGGGGAGACTTACAGACCGGGATTAAATGCTCTCAATACTGCAAGAAGATATGATAATATATACTTGATGAAAAAATACTTAGCTCAGAAAAAATTGCTAAGAAAATAAGGACATCAGCAATTACTAGCTGGACTTGATGTAAAATTGATATAACAGCACTGTCATGCCTTTTTTCGTAAATTGGTAGTGCAAATCTCTCGGACATTCGACCGAACAGCGTGCGCCAAATAGGAACTTGTATTGTGGACACCATTTCGTCTGCTTAAGACCCTCTGGAAATAGGCAAAATTGAACTCCGGCATGTTTACATACGAAGCGCTTCTGCTGAACATTAGCTATGTTGGTGAAAAATGCCAAATTTTAGGTATCCAGAATGGTTCTTCTCCTGCCCCCCTTCAAGGGGATCGCTCTTCGCCTGATTACCTTGAGGTA
>JAAAKM020006971.1:140320244-140332305 GCA_010016025.2 Alatinidae sp. Z8VKAUB7J3 | reverse complement strand
TTCCTTTGTTGTTGGCCTACGTAACAGCTTGCGAAAAGCCGTCGGAAGAGATTCTGCATAAATTACTGGGTTACACAAAGTTATGCTTCATAGAGTTGAATTGTAGCAACCAAAGTGGCGGACCACACGCCGAAAGTTTGCACTCCGAGAAATACGGTAAGACCTACGGGCCTCGTCTTAGTAAATCAATACCTTAAATTTACTCAACGGTATAATGTGTTAGTGCTACGGCATACTGTAAACATTTGGTGTTGTTGTGGTGAAAGCAAGCTCTTACGAACTAGATCGTATGGTTTCCTGGAGCACTAAAAAGCTAGACTCTCGCTAGCCTGAATTTTAAGTCCTATGCCATGAGGGAATTAATGTTCAGATAATTTTGAATAAATGGAAAACGGAAAATCGTTTGTTATAGGTAGAAATATTTTCTTACCTTTGTCAGTACACCTCTTCCTATTGACGAATTATGTTTGATATCGTCAATTTTTATTTGTGAAGGCTTTTTTTCGTATAGAAATGTACTTGCAACACGTTACAGGCTATTTGTTCCATTTCATATGTATCAATTGCTTGAGGACGTACGTCTCTCAGTTTATTAATTTATGCTACCGAAAAATAACATTTTGTTTCGTTTGTGTTGAGAGTCGTTGCATGAATTACAAACCAGTACTCGACATTTATCCGGTCATCATTCAAAGTCTTTTAAAAACGATCTATCAAGTTTCTGAAGGGGAAAACTTTCTTGATTATGTGTTCTGTGAATAATAAAGGACCAAGAATTGAGCCCTTTGGGACTCCACACTTAACCTGAAGATATCTAGTACTAGGCCTCCTACATATTGCCGTCAGTCTTTAAGTGATGGAGCTAACCGTTGTGGATGTACCTTGTTCACACCATAAAATGGAAGTAATAGTAATGTAGAAACCAGCTCCTTCGATAACCTTTTAAATTGATCAATACTCCAAGGATAGCCCAGGAGTATTAATTGGTCCTTAATCATTCTCACGGTACTTTTTCGTCCTCAGAATATTATAATTTATACTTGGAAGGCTTTTCAAAACTAAGAAGACACTTACTGACAGGCGTTTGGTTTTCTTGCATCCTCCTCACATAATCAAAAGACAGAGGATTGTTGCTCATTTTATCAAATAATCACGAGCTTCTATTGATAGTTTGCGCCCAGTCTTGAGCAACATGTTACATTAGCACAAAGCTTAGCATCGTAAGACTTCAGTTTACAACTAAGAAACCCTATTTAGTTTCTTTTATAGTAAAGTGAATATTCTGCTTAACAGAAATGAGACACCTCATTGGCTGCTAAAGGTTTGGAGAATCTCTAGTCTTGCCTTCAACATAAATAGTGGTGCAATTTATCTCCTCGGTATCCCTCAACCAGAGCAACACCAAACCCAGCCTAAGTGAATGAAGGTCCGCCTCAAACGACAGCAAACCTTTTGACCACTTGCTTGGCATTGTTGATGCCGCTACAACAATTGACTGTTGCAAAGTATTCTTCACCTGCCACTCGTCTGCGCCCTTAATATCAACTTTGATAGCGCAGTAGTGGGAGGGACATCAGACGTTTACCTATGGTTTACCAGTAGGTTGATACAACCGCAATGACCAGGTGCGTGAAAGAAATTGGTAACAACGCCGGTGCGGACAAGACATTGCATCAGTGAGATACGACCTAATGTCCATGTAAAGAGATTAGTGGCTGCCACTTTTTTAAGAAACTGGCATCTTTATTACGATAGTCAGGATATTTGGACTGCAAATAAGCTTTCGGACACTTTTGGTTATGATTACTAGCAGATGAGGCGATGAAACAAAGGACACATTGTGTCTCACAAGACGATCATTATCTAAATTTGCACAGCCGATGACCAAGAACCTGGCAAGATGTCTCGCCACTAATCGCCATCTTGGTATAAATTTCCGCCTGGGATACAAAAGACAAATATGTATTTCTTTGAAATCATTCGTATACTGGAGGTCAAGTTTATTTTTATACAAGGACACGTACTCTCCGGTGCGTAATAGACGTCACCCCCTCCCCCCTAATCAATTTTTTTAAAAATTTTCCATCCAGGACATTCTTATTCTAGCCCTCCTATTAGTTTTTAAGTAATCATCTCCCACCCATTACAATTTTTTGAGGAGGTACTCTGGTGGGCAAGTAGGAAATATCTTCATAAAAATCACACATTAAGAGGATGAAGGTTGTACTACCATATGTTTAGGAAGTTGCAGTTGATTCTAAACGTTGGTTCTTGACTTTATTTTGACTTCCTTTTATAAACTTTTTGTCCACACCCCCCCCCCCCCCCCCCCCCCCCACTTATTCCCGCCCCCTTTGCTTCTTCTTGGTGCATTAAATACCAATTTATCAAATTTACCAAGCTCTCCATGTATTCATTATATCATCCTCTGTGTGTAATGTCCCTCCCTGTGCAAGTAAGTTTTTGTAAACATTGTCGCTAATTCAAGTTTGTAATACGAACACAACAAATTTTGGAAGCAAAACAATACTCCAGTTTTGTATCGACTAACCACAATGTCTGCAGTTGATTTACTTATCAGGGACATTACAACCTCAGAGTAACGCGATGAATGCATTGTAAGTTTGGTTACTTGGATGTCTTGCATTTAATATTTCCCAATTTCCTACATATGCGCATTCTTTGCTTGGTATTACTGTTAACAAATTACGATTTTGCTCTGATAAATCAATTGCAGGCATTTTTCTTATATGATGTTACTTCCTTGGTTAGAAATAGATCCATGAAAAGCTATAGAAATAGTAAGACAAGACTAAGGTTACTATGTTCAGCTGAGTATAGGGAATAATATCACTATCGGTAAAAGTAGCGTTTTGATAGCCTTTGTAATCATCATCACTATCATCACTATTATGGTCATGAAAATGCATCACTAAGGGAAGCGGCTGCAGTGTAAATATAGTTATCAACGACAACTTTGTCATCCATGATCATCATTGCTGTTATCAACATCACTCTCATCTTTGTGATGATCATTCTTTTATTTCGTCATCGTCACCCTCACTATTTACATTGCATCTTCTTGTATTCATTTGACCTCGTTTACATTTAGGTTCAACAAGCAAGACAAAATTGTAGGTCTCTGCCAATTACAGCACTTTCGAATGGTAGTGTTGACAACAAGGCTATAATAGGAGACAGCTCTAGGCTACGTGCCTCTTGCTCCCCTCAGGAGTGTGATGATATGGATAGTTACAGCTCTTGCCCTACTTAGACGCTTCCTATATAACTAGAATCAATGTGTTCTATGTGATCTATCTTCCTAAGTAATCATTTTCCTAATCTCAGCAGACACGACACTCATAAAATTTAAGAGGAACACCAAGCAGCAAAACACTCACAAGAAATCTCTTACATTACAATTTAGTTGCTGAGACAGAATCCTGTTAAGGGTGTTAACGCCATTGCTTATATGAAACGTTACAATAGAAACCAGTGGTTATGTGCAAACAGGCCAATCTCTGGTCATGACATAACAGCAGCTAATCTTCAAAGGTAGGGGATGATCCCCTCTCCAGTTTGTTCCACGTGTGATTGGGAGGAGCGGAGCATGGAGCACATGGTCTTGCAGTGTCCATCAAGCATAATAGATGGTGATCTCGCCTCCGTTTTGGAGTGTGGCGCAACCTATAAGAGATGGTTTTTAGACATCAGGCGTGGATATGTGAAAACCAAACGAAACTACTATTACTACTAAAATAAAAAATGGAGAGACTGAAATGTTCGAGGTTGCTAAAGTGCTCAGGCTTTACACGATTTAGTGTCATCCCAGAGTTTTGCTTGATTTGGTCTTTCCACAGTTTATACAGGCGTCCACTTCATAGGGGGTTGTCAAATCTGACCAATATGCGGTAGACCATTGCATATAATGGATTCCTGACGATTTATCCAAACCATACCATTCGCATAGTTTGTATTGTAACATTGATTGCGGCTTCTAAATCTCTTCCGTTATTTACGTAGATATACGTATACCTTTACGAAAGAATTACTTTATCTACGATTCCTAATGACTTCAATTCTGATTTTATCTCGTCTTGTGCCACCAAGAAGTCCTCGTAGACATTGCATCTCATTGACGGGTAATAACTATTTATGCAGTTTCTTACGATAAGCGTAGGTAGCGATTGCGAGGATCACAGCCTTCTAAAGCCTTACTATATCTTAAAACCAATATCTTGGTTGTTTCATATAGTCTACTTACAACTACCGAACAAAGCAGCTACCAGCTCAAATCTCCTCTTTTTCATTTGTAGCACAAGGGACAACATTTCCTAGAAATAGAAAATCATTCACTATTTAAATAACCCTATCGTCTGTCAGTATAAGTCTCTTGTCGCCTGTTAATATCCTTGAAGGTATTGACTTTTGTTCCTCACATTTTGTTTTCTAATTTGAGTTCCGTGGTGGACAGATTTAGTTTCCTGACAATTGCTCCGAACAAAGTAGCATAATCAGGAAATACATTCTGTGAGAGGATATTTTTTTTGTACTGTAAATTCTGGGTCAGACGTTGCAGCTCCTGTATAAAAAGTTTAAAACATTTGTGAAAATGTACAGATGACATGAGAGAGTCAGGTCTTACATTAGCACCCAGTTTGTTATCTGTGCATTTATAGTTACTGAAAATCCTGTGTTTACTCCACTACATTAATTATCTTAACTCCCATCTTTTCAACATGTTCCGTCATGTTTTGCACCAAATTGTATCAATGACAAATATAATATTGAAATAATGAAAGGATGGGATTATATGTCTTTCTCTTACTTTTTCTATGAACTGTAATAGCACAAAAATTGCATCGACTGTTCCTCTTTTACGACAGAGACCAATTTTTTCATAAATGGCTCAGCTGTCTGTCACTCTTACGAGTAGGATGCTTGAAAAACCCTTTCCCCAGATAGATACTAATGCGACAGCATGAAAAGTTACTTGGTCTATCATTCTTATGTATAGCAGTCACTATCATCATTCTTGATCATTCTTTCGGTAGCTTTCCTTAAGCCCATACATTACTCATTATTCAACCAGGGTCTCTGTAAAGTTTCTCTCAATGGACATTGATTTAATCAAGCATATCCACACCACCATATCGTCGTCTCCAGCAAACGATACCTTAACGATAGTTTTAATGGTGTAAGTGCCAGGGGTCTTCTTGTTGTTTATATTTGTACAGTTGCTATCATTTCTTCTGTTGTGATGCGAAGACGCCAATCAGCATATGCTGAGAATCTACAAGCTTCTTAAGTTATTTCATAGTACACTGGGAATGTCTGTTAAGCTCTCTATTGAAGCACTACTCTAATATTTTAAGATTTCAGTCTGGATTATTGCATTTCTCAGCATTTCTATCTAAGACAGCGTTTATTGTCTCTTTCATGTTATTTGGCTCTCTTACAGTTTTAAACCTGTATAGCTTTTGTTATTGCCATTGGCCTTTTTTAATGTCTTGACTCTTCGTGGCAACAAATTATGGTCGCGTTTCCTTACTTCAGCTTTTTTTAATGGATGTGTAGCTCATGATATACATTTACGAATTGAAGCATTTCCATTCCAGCCTTCCGTCAGTTTTCAACATAGATATTTAATTTCATCAAGAAGACAGGATTCGAAATGTTACTTTTGAAAAGACATTAAAGGATTAGAGATACGTCACCACCACCAATATTTAATTTTTTGTTGAAAAGTCCACTTGTTTATTATATGCGTACCTGATTATTTCCGATTATGATTTGCAAGCTTCTTCTTGCAACTTCATTTCCAACATTTCCTAATTAAAGAGGGCACTGAAGGTATTGTCCCACGGGTACGTTAACATTTGCAATTTCTGCCTAAGTTCGTGGAGATTGAAGCGCATATGAGAATTTTAGGTCTTTGGGGACATTTTGGGGACAGACATTTATACTGTGTTTTGCCATGACCAGTAAGTGCTCTCACCGTATGTCAGCAAGATGGTATGCAAAACTCTTGTTTAGTTAAACTTTTAACTTTCTATGGGCCACAATATAGTTCCACAGTTCTTAAACTGGGGTTCGGTTCAAACCATTTGCCCTCCCCGTTACCGACATGCCTTTAGAAGGTAACTTCATTCAAGAACAGTTCATTAATGTGGTGGAAAATTTTTTTTTCGTGAAATGTGTTGCAGTGACTTTTGAATTGAGCTGGTACAGTCCTATCCCGATTTCAGAAAGACGGCTCTTACTATGCTAATATTATTTGCAACTATCTGTTTTCAACCAAATCCTGAAACTTATTGCATGTGACTCAAGATATGAGAGTAGCATTGTCCAAAACACAGCCCAACATAGAAGAGCTGTTGAAGTCCAACCAGGCGTACCCATCTGATGGAACTGCACTGTAAAATGTGTGACTGGGATTTCTCATTCCTTGAATACTGAAGTGTTTACCATATAATAATATTATGAAGTCTCGATGTAGTCAACGTTTCAAGGGCCAGTGCTAGTAATAATTGTTTACAATAGAATCCATAACTCAAAACCTATTCCTAACATAGCCAATAAGCCGAAACTAGATAATAAAACTCGCCCACAAAGAGGCCCACATACAACATTTTGTTATTCACAAATTTCCCGGGCTTTATTGCATGATTCACGGTCTTTCACTTTCTAAGAGACCGTGAGTCATCGCGAAAATCACTTAAAATCTCATGAAACGTTTGAGACCCTCTGATATAGTTTATCTGGTCTTCCTGATTACCACACGATGAAACCTACGTCACTCTTCTTGTTGTCTATGACTCAAAATGATCACTTATTTGCTCAAATCTTTTATAGCTCCCGGCCCCCTAAGTATCGTTTGTAGACCCCAAGGGATCCGTTGCCCCCGGGTTGCGGAACACTGTTCTAAAGCATCAACATCAAAGGATCAACTAGAATTTCGGTCTACCATTTCCGTTCCGTTTTACAGTTTATTGACTCAAATTCTGCACCTGACCTGATGTACATCAGAGATAAGTTCATCTTGGATAAAGTGGCCATCATTTCTTTGACTCATTGGCAGATGTCGTCTGTGTGTCTGATTAATAACATCCAGTTATCCCATCTGATCAGGATTGTCTGTTAAAACAGGCGTGACAATCGCCGTCCGAATAGTTTCCTTTCTCCAGCTGATTTGCAGCCAGTCTTTGCATGTGATTCTCAACCAGTATTAAAGACGAGTTAAGCGAATTATGGTGTTATTGATAAGGCTAATTTGTAGGTAAAAAACTAGGGAAGAAATATTTCCCATTCCCATCCATTATGCAATACCTTTCTCATGCATTTTTTACTTTGAAAACGAAGAAGTAAACTGCCAATCTTCCAATTTTTAGGGAAACGTGCCCGTTGCAAGTGAGACATGGTATTGCAGAGGGACGCTAAACTAAACATTGAAAAAGATACAGAGTCTTACGTTGATTACGTCATCACGTGCTAACAAGAATGGTTAAAGGACCTTATGTCATTAACCAGCAGGATCTATTATATATTTTTACTGTCAGGGAGGGAAGGGAATGAATATCGCCAATATTTTGTTGACATTAGAAATGTCTGTTTCTTATGCCAAGCCTGGCATACGAGCAGAAACCATGATGTTCTAAATAAATATTTTAATTTCTTATCAGAATGTATTTAATTATTTAGTTATTTAGGTCTAAAGAATTATTTAGCTATTTGAACTTAAATGATTATTTAGTTATTCAGATCATCATGACACAAAATAAAGTGTTTAACATACAAAGGCTGCAGTAAAATTGTGATATAGAATTCTATCAATGACAGTGTTTCAAATAGTTGCATGTGATTAAAAATTAATATCTCCAATGATGAGAATTTGCAATGTACGTTATGCAAGGCGCTAATGAGTGCGCGTGTTCTCTAAATCATAGGAGTTAGACTTTTATCAATTAAAAATTAATAGAGTAAGTCCTGGGGTAGGGGGCTATTGTTATACTTGGAAGGTTAAGGCTCTGACGCACTTTAGCTTGAGTCCTACATTGCAGAGATAATTGTTTTTTTCTAGATATGAAAACCAAGAAAATAAGTGTTCCTCCCATCCCTTAATATCTATCTTTCTGGTCTACATTACAATCACACTGAGCTCTCCACGTATGTAGTCCTAGCTGGATCTTTTATTAACACTGTCTTTGGCAGGATTCGAAACATAACAATTTCCCCAGCGTAAATATATTTGACCTTCTATTCTGATTACCTTGATTTTTTTTGGTGAAAACAGATCTCTTAATTACCGGTACTTATCACTCTTACGAATTCATGAGCTGTATATTTTGATATACCTTTCATCATGCATTCGCTAGCTTACTTAGGTTGTTTGCACTAATACTCCATAAAAAGTTCGCTATATAAGTAGAATCCTTTATATTCAAACGATTGCATAATTGCTACTTTTTCACTCCGTTGCAGACATCGGCTACTAGTCTATCTAGACCAAACGTCTTTTATTTGTTACACATTTTTAATACTGTTAAAGCAACATTGTAGTACTAGCATTAAACTTGCAAGGTGTTGGTACGTGCCATGGAATATATTTAGATAAACACCCAACTACACAAAAACAAATGTCTCAGCACTTTTACACAAATATAGTAAATCAACGAAACATTGAACGAAACATTGGGACCTGTACGTTAATCTTGAACTACTATGAAAACAATTTATTCTGCATTTGCTTTCTGTTAGTGCATGTATTACAAATAGCAAAACAGTTTATTCTATGTGTGAAAGAGATGTTGGTCATGATTACTTGACTAAAAAGATATTTATTATAGCTCAAGATTACTCAACATAGTAAAAGATTTCAATATGATAACGTTAATTGTCCTCAGATTTATGATATTGTTTTGTTATGTTCTCTAGAGTAGTGTTTCCTAACCTTTTAGGCTTGCCTCCCTATCCCTTAGTGGTCACATAGGTCCATTTGTGCCCCGTACCCTCACATTAAATAGTGATTAACAATAAAACTCTTTTGACCCTTGCAAAATTATGGTCCCCTTTAGAAGCGTTTTAGCAATCTCTCAGTGCAGACCCCTGATAAGCAGAGGGGCCATTAGAAGAGTTTTAGCTCCTGGGGGACACCGTATCCCCCTAGTTGGAAAAAGCTGCTCTAGAATACTATAAACACCAAATGCAACCGATAGAAGGTCATGGTACTACGACTCCCTAAAAACCCTGACTGTTTTAGTGATTATTAGTTTAAAATTAGAGTTGTGATGTACAGTGAAGCTGCAATTGCACCTTTCTCTTTTAGAATTGTACAAAAGGGGTACAACTGCTCATTAGAATAACCCTGGTGCGTGCGTAATAAATGTTTGTTTGTTAAATCGTAGATAGGATGCAAACAAACAACCCCATTGTTTGTTGGGGATTCAAACAAGGACTTCCAGAATCAGGTGACCCTCTTGTGTTTTCATGATAAACAACAGCTTTTCTAAAACTTTCTCTTTTGATAATACCTTATCAACTGCATCATATGATATTCGCACGCAATATTCGATAACCACGTGCCTCATACCTTTGTGACGCCACTAGTGACGTATGAGCTTGGCTACGCTCAAGTAAGCTTTCAAGGTGCAACGCAGTTAACAGATGGTATGCCCGTCAAATTTATGTATCTTAATACATGTGCCAACTCTGCTTGATTACCTGGGTCAACTTGATCTTACCACATTACTTCAGTCTGAAGTTTAAAAAATAATTTCTAGACACAAGGTCAAAGGATTCCGTTGATAGCCGCCAGCGAAGAATATTAAATAGCATGCAATATGATGCTAATGCAAGGCCACATATTGCAAACTTGTGGTACCCAGTCCTTTAAAATATGACGCTGGGTCTTCTATCTTGGATTGCATTTTGGTTTGAGTGTCCTTACGTAAGGCCCCTTCTGTTACATACGTCATCCAAAACAAGGTGTAAGATAGATTTAATGTAGGTTTGACGCAACACTGTAACTGCTAACTGATATCATTTGATGTCGCTTCCATTCCTTGTATAATGAATGCTTCAAATGCGTCAATGTAGGGTTAATGCCAGTTTTGCCGAAAATTGGGGTAAGGGTTGATAACATGCCTCAACATATAACATACACATAAAAACATACGTTAATTCATTTTCTTTGCCCTTAAATTGTAACAGAGAAGTGTATATTTCTGTACAAAAATTCCGTAAAACTTTCCGTATCTCGAAGAACCTGAACCTGAAAAGGTGCAATGTCATTTACACGGCAATTTACAAAGAGGATGAACAAAGTTAACATAATTTCAATTTAATATTAATTGATGCACGACGAAAGGTTTGGTACAAAGTGCTTAGTCAATTTATTTTGTGTTGCTCAAATATACACACCGGTGAAATTACTGTAGATCAATAACATCGAAAAGGGGTTAAAGCATTCATATTAAATTCATTCTACTTTACGTTGAAAAGTCTCATATTCATCATAAACTGTTATAATTGTTAACCCGAACTAAATTCGAAACGATACCTTTATTGTAACGAGCATGGAAGTTCCATTTGCTTCATTAAGCTTGGTTTATCTAATATTCAAAAGTAGAAAGGCAGTGCATACCCGAGATTTAAGTGTAGCGATCTAAAAAAGATATAAATACTATTATTGGGGTACAGAGAGAAGTGTTCCTTTGCTTAAACGATTTTGTAAAGAAACTGTTAGACATGGAGGGGCAAATTCTAAAGGTGTACATCATGCAGAGTTTATTGAGTGGAGTCAGTCCATCTTTGTGCCTGGAGGAATTGTCTACAAAAGCGTGTAAATTATAACTTGGCAGATCATTTCTTACGCTTTCAGTAAGATTCGCGTTCACGAGCAACCTTATCTGTAAGAAAAAGATTATACAAAAGAATTTATCACGTAATCAGAAATAAAATCCTTGTCTCTTATCCAGGTTCTATTATTTAATATCTATATTACTGCATCAATACTTTACAAGAGTCGACATTGTTGCATCACAGTGTATCCTCACTAACACTGCTATTGCGTGTTCTTTACCTCATGCCTGCTCTTCAATTCAAATGTTGTTAGATGGTGCTGGTGTATAATGGTGGCATGGCATCTCACTGACGATTTGTACATCATCAATGCCAATTTGTTTTCGGTTGGATACCCTGTATCCCAGTTGTAGTAATTTTGTTTTGACGGGTTAGTCAGTTTACAATCCTTTGTTTGCATCATCCAGCGGCGAAACCCGGTGTATAATGATAAATTAAAATTACGATGACAATGAGCTACTTTCGTGGAAGGTAATTGTGCATTGAATTAATTGGCAAAAGAAATCTTTGAGTACTGAGAATCAATTATGATTCATCAGATATCGTACACTAATGACGTTATTCACAGATGGAACGTGATGTTAGCACGTGTGATTAGGGCTTGTCATGATCCCTTAGAAACAATTGTATCCGTTTGACGTTATCGAAAATTACTTAAGTGATTCAAATGCCCTTTGTTCGTAAAGCTGGAGGTGGACTACTTTTTTGTCTCAAAATGGCTTAACTAACTCTTTCTCTGTATCTACATGTAGCTACGGATATTATACAAAGGCTCGTGCCTAGGGCGTGGTTTTGCAAGGGGGGTTAAGTACTGCAAGGCTATTCCATTTTGCAATATTTTTTTCCCAGTTAGAAACTACATCACCACCTAATCACAATCTTTTTAAATAGCTTCTAAACATTTCGCATCTATTTTAAGAAGACTTAGCGATTTAAAAAGTAAATTATTCACTTTGATTTGTAAATTTCTTTAGACTTGTTTAAAATATATACTATTTTTACTCAATTTCAGCCAGCAGATACGGCTGGATTTACCTCAAGGTAATGCATTGACAAAGCCACTGAGTGAAACTGGTTGTGAAGCACATTCTAAAGCTGTGTAAACCATGATTTTATTTCGGAAGCTCTAAAAAGTCAGCTCATCCTACAAAAACGAGAAGAGTGAATTGACACTACAGGCTCATAACATCTCAGAACATAT
>JAAAKM020006971.1:140292089-140302092 GCA_010016025.2 Alatinidae sp. Z8VKAUB7J3 | reverse complement strand
TGCAAAGCCTGCGCTGGTCTAGTCGAAACGCCAGGCTATCATAGCACAATCCCTAAACATAGCATGAATTGACGCGGAAAGAAGTGTTGAAATAAATCCATGCAACAAACGTACATTTCCCCTTATCGTTGTTGAGGTTATATACACGTCTGGACATAATATCCAGTAAAACTGTTTATCTTGCTTTCGAAGACCATGCATGGCCCGAAGTAGAGGCTTTAGTTAGCTGCACGCCTTTGGAACAAAATCTGAAATATGCGATATACCGTCAACACACCTTGTAAGAACGCCTTTGCTCCAGTTTTGCTACCACCCAGATTTACATAAACTACTTTATGATGATAAAATGACCTCGCATTTCTTCGGAATCATTGATAGATCATACATCAGTAGTACAGCCCAGGCCATTAAAACCAAACACCCACATCGTGCAGAGTCAACCCGTAGTCTTTTGCAATCGTACCAGATCTCCGCGCATGCTTTGTTACAGTATAAGATTCCCAGACTCAAAGAGGTGTGTTTAACTCCAAATCCCTTCGCCAAACATTTTCCTGTGTACCCCCTAGCTACAATTTTAGCAAGACAATACAGAAGAAAATAAAACTCAAGCAGAAAACAAAGGTCGTTTGCATGTCAAAAGCTTGAAGAAGGGTTAAATCTTGTATGGGATTGACAAATCTTGAAGCAATTGTTACCCAAGGACTATGCCGGCTGTTCGACGCAATTAGACGAACAATGCTTGGTAAACTTTCCTAAATTTCTGCAAGATGAAAGCTCATCGATGTGAAAACATTTGAAACAAATATTAAAGGTGATAAAAATCATACTAAAATATGAAGACTTGTGCAGACGCTCGATATAGCATACTTGAAATGAGCAATCCAGACTTGGGCGTCACCATCGCCTCTCTACCACTTTAATTAAGCCACATTTTTTCTGTTCTTGGATCGAGGGAAGTAGAAATAAAACCAAAAAACAACTTAAGAGACAGTACATTTTTGTTGAAAGTTATTAATTACTGTATCTGACCAGTTTTTCTCGATTTATGAAGCCCAGATGTTTTCACAGAAAATTCTTCATGGCCTTGGTCAACAGCTTTTCGTCAACGCTGATTTTAGGCTTCACCTCAATAGGATTATACAAAGAAAAAGATCGGATAAATGCACGAGAAGAATTGGGTAAGCAAACTCATTGTTTTCCTATCACATCCTATTCGACAGGCTGCTATTGAAAGGCTTGGAGTTGCTGAATAGTGCACTTAGGTAAAGATCACAACCTGTTGGACGCAGCGCTATGGTTGGTTCGCTTCGTAGTACAAAACCCTAAAAGATCGAAGCACAAAGCAACAGTAGGACACTGTTGGCTTACCCACGAGAAGCGTAATTTGACAATGGAACAACCTGGAGCGAAAATCGAGATGTTAACCGTCTCATGGGCAGTGATTCTATGTTAGTTTCCTTCATCTATAGATACAAACACTACATTATTGAAGTAGAAGTTAACAGCTGTCTTTGGTTTGTTCTCTCCAAAAATTTGCCTAGAGGTGTAAGCTATCATCAGTCTGTTCCATGATAAAATGTACTTCATTGTAACACGTTCTTTATTATTATTTTATGTCGGGCTATCAATCATAACATTTTGCGAAGGTCAGATGGTCCTTCAACTTGTAAATGGAAAAGCTGTCAATAGGAGCTGTGTCAGTTAAAGCTAAAAAATTACTGGTAAACAGTTGCCGACTGGGTCTGGGAGCCCGACTCAAGCATGCTTCATCATATAGGCTGTGACTTCACTTTATAAATACTGCTCTCTGAGAAAACAGGTAAAATGTTCAAGGAGACAAAGCCGCTTCAAGTTAAAGTTATTTTTGATAACCATAGAACATAGTACGTCTAAAAGACTCAATCTCCGACAACCATCCCACAAGTGACATGTCTAGTGTCAAGTTAGCATGGGCTATATATTTCAGGGGCTAACTATTAAATATGAACGATTTTATGCTATTTAAATACAGTTTAACGCTTTGCACCCTAGAGAAGCCCTCTATTAGCCAGGCTATAATGTATCAAAAGCCCTCACCGGCAGCTACATCTTAACAGAACCGTCGCGTACATCATGGTAGAGTATCTAGGATCTACATCAAGAATTGTGAAAATGACTTTAACATCAGAAAAGGCATAGCATGGACTGCTTTCAACAAATAGGATAAGATCTGTAAATCCGTTCTTGATCGTAATATCAAAATTTAAGTCTTTCGCACACTTATCGAACCAATCTTTCTCTATGGATCTGAAACTTGGACTCTTTCAGCAAAACAGCAGCGCCGTTTAGATGGATGTTATACTCGTTTCCTTAGAAGAAGTCTAGGTGAGGTCCACTTTGCCACTTGAGGGGATTGGCTTGAAAAATCAAAGAATGACCAAATCTAGGGGTATCACTTGAAAGAGGGTTGGAAACATTTGCATCATTCGAGAGAAATTACAGCGAGGAAAATTTAGTCTGCAGCAATGATTTTGAAATCGTCGAATATATATTCATTGCAATGTAGCACTGTTCCCCAAGGCTAATTGCTTTTATCTTGAGAAACTTGATCTTCTTTTCTAGGATAACAAGGCGGCAGAAGCGATTGCGATATAGACAAATGAATTGTTTTGGAATTCCTTCAAACAGAAAAATAATCAATTGAACCAGTGCCTATGAAGATGAAAAGTAAGTCACCTGAGTATGCGTCAAATTCCATGTCTCAAATCATCGTCAAACAGATGGGAATATTTATCAAAGTGTTTTGCTATGTGGAATTAAATAAGACTCATTGATTCTTGTAGGCTTAGAATTAAACTTTTAAGGATTTTTTCCAGATAGCACGGTTTCAGTATCTGCATTTAGAACATTTGACATGGCGCATTCCTGCACGTCTCCTTTTTTTGTCTATACGGTGATAAATGTACAGCAATATTTATTGGCTATTGCACGCTATCAATAGAGAACGATCATATAGATTGTCTATGTACTGTTTTTGAAAAATGTCCGATAGTATTTTATTAATTCCTTGCCTTGACGTGTATGACCTATTGAAAGTTTGGTGCAAATCAGTTTTCAATATATTGGGCTTACCACCCAGGGTTGGAGACAGTAGTGTTGCCATTCAATTCTTTCGCCGTGAGACCATTAGGAAAGTTTGGCATAAACGTAAGCGGTTTAGCATAAACCTAAACTTTTTTTCTATATTTGCGTAATGCGCGTGCATAAGTATCTAAGACTTGTAAATGAAAATGTTAAATTATGCAATTTATCAGAATGTAAGAGAGAGATTTGTGCAAGTTGGCGAACAGGAGGATATCAACACCTCGCAACATTGTTGAATCGCATCGAATAGTTGATAAGAAAAGTCTAAAATCATTTTTATTTTTACTTTGCGAAATATATCAAGAGAGTATCAAATCACTCGTAAGCCACGTGAGACTCACATGAGTCTGATATAGTAGATCGAAAATATTTTTTAGATAATGTATACAGAAAAGCAAGGCTATCAAAAAACACTAAAGCCGAGCTTCGTGTACATCACATACGTTAATGTACGACAATAACAGTAATAGCTTGATGGTAGATAGGTTAGTCGGGTTAGGCGGGTGCAGAGTAGTGGTTTTAAAATTAAATAGTGGTGCTGGCAAGTATTTAAGTAAGAGAGAGGCAGGTAGAGAGGTAGAGAGAAAGAGTAGGCTTTACAGGGTGCTGGTAGTGGTCTGGTACTCAATAGGTCAATAATATAATAGGTACTTGTAGCGTAGTTTAGAAAAGGGTTGATGGCAGTTGTGTACGTGGTACAGTGGTGTAACTTCAGGGTAGCTTTAGTTGAAGTGGGCAGTATTGTAGTTAGGGAGTAGTAGGTAGTGTAGTCAGCAGTTTTAAATAGTGTGGTTAGGAGTTGTAGGTAGTGTAGTTAGAGGGTAGTAAGTAGTGTAATTGAGGAGTTGTAGGTAGTGTAGTCAGGGAGTAGTGCGTGGTGCAGTTACGTGTAGCAAGCAGTGCAGTAAGGGGTTAGCGGGAGGTGTAGTTAGTGAGTGAGTGTAGTTCCTATAGCACGTGTTGAGAGTCATGGTGAATTTTCTTTGGTGGGCATTAAATGACTGGTCTACACAAATTGCAACAACATCCTTCTTTTCCAGTATCTCTTACACTGTCTGTAGTACAAGGAGCAAGCTATTTCTACTCCGTATCAAACGGAAACATACCTTTTTATAACTGCACCCCATGTATTTTAAACACCAATGGAGAATAAGCAGCTTAGAAGTTTTAAACTGGGTATCAAACCCATTCTATGGATGATTGGGAAGCAAAGACTTTCTAGTCCCTACAAACTAGCACAGTTATGCCAATTTTGTAATCAAAGTAGCAAAAGGAATAGATCATATATTTATTGTCAGCTCTTTCATGTTATTATTAGTTAATTTATACGATGGCTTACTGTCCTCCGGGTGATCTCCATATATACAAATTACATTACAATGATTACCGACAGGTCGTTGGCAACACTAACCAGCACTTTACAAAGGCAATGCTTGCACTGTAACATATTGCAATAAAACAAATCTTAAATAATATATCAAATTAGCTATTAAAGGCGTTCTATCATAATTATTTGATTTAGGCTAGGGATGCCTTACAGTTAAGGTTACATCAACTGGCCAAGTCATTGCTGTGCAAGCGTTTCTTCCTTTGCAAGATACGAACAAGATATTTTATTTATTTTCTTTAATGTGCTGCGCAACAGTAATTAATTAATACAGCAAGTTAGCAAAGGCAAGTTTAACAATGAACACTAACGGGAAAAATGAAGAATTTGATTATCTTGTTGAGTAATTTGGATTGTTGATTTTGCTAAATACTTTTTCCAGTTACTGGTTGCAGCTATCGTCTTGATTGCAATAAGAAAGGTTTTATGCAAAGAATTTATAGGAAATGAGAGGACTGAAACACAATACAGGAAATAACAGGTGCGTGAGCGAAGCAAGATTCAAAGTTTGTACCATCAACAAAATTTTTAAATTAAAGATTGGAAGAGAAAAGACAAAGGAGAATAGGCCTCCTTCAAAGCAACTCGAGCACTAAATGAAGATTGGGAGGGTCATCGCATCATTTTCCGACCATTACTTTTAACCGTAATTTGCTAAAGATCTTTGAAGTTATGAATTAATAACTATAAGCAGTTTGTTAAAATAAAACGTCTCTTATTTTTCATGTGTTGACTTTTGCTTTATCTGTCTTTCAGAGTACTTTGAAATCAAAACATATTTCTTGGTTTGTACATGCTTAAAATAACGTTAGGTTGAAAATAATTTTTATAGAGCATTTCAGTATCTACTGACTATCAAGTAGATCCAGTTTCAGCAATATTGAGATGTTTTATGCTCGAGAAAAGTGATCCAGAAATTGTCCTTAACATTCCAAATTTTGACTCTTTAACCTTACCTGGCGTAGGGCGGTTAGACTAGGAAGCCCTTCAGCATCGACATGTTGTTATAACTACATAGTGGCTTTAGCATTTGTGTTAGAAACCTATAACTGTTACCAGAAATTTATTGACACGTCTTACAGTAAAGATCTTTATCCCCCCAAAACCATTGGATGCATATTTACTACTTTCATTTCTTACTACATATGGTAATAATATCATTTTCCAAGTTTTTAACTTCTCTGCATCTTCTTTCTTCTTTGTGGAAGATAGTTAACCTTGAAATGTATTATCTAGGTTTGACAGTATGTAATTGGTTGAAAGACGAAGTAATTAACCAAAAAGCCGGAAACTGGCCCAAATATTTTTTTTTTTTTGCACCTTTATGTCACAATCATCATTGTATTACCAGCCAAACCTCATGGAGATAAAGAGAATGTTCACGGCAAACACAAATAACATATGATCAATATGTCTCCTTTGACTTAGGCTATACATCCTTTTCTATGTATAGTTTGACAGGCGGTCAAATGAATGTATACTCTATTGTTTTGTAATGCTAACAAACCGACAGAAAGCCTTCTCCCTTGTGATAAGGTCAGTAGGTTTTCTTAATGCTTTGAGCAGCAATAAATCTCTTTTAAATTTTTAAAATTTTAAAAGACATTAGGTTTTTCAAGTATTTAGCAAAAGTATTAAGGATATATATATATATTATATTATATATAAATATATAGAGATTGATAGATATATATTACGGCAATGCTCTACTTATAAGAATATATCATAATCGCTATGTGTCTGCTGAGCACTTGTATATTGAAAAGCATACACACAAAATAGAATTTCGCTTTTAGATACTCAAAGCCGCAACAATAAGGACGATAAACTGGCTTTAGTTTTAACATACCACCCAGCGCTTAGCTCTATGGTGCACAAAATCATTAGAGACAATTATGCATTACTAAATTGTGACGAAGAACACAAGAGAACTGTTCCTAGTGCCCCTAGTTACATGTACAAAAAGGTAAAAGTTTAAAAGCTAAATTACCGCAAGCAGGGGTAACTGCCCGGTTTGCCCAATGATTAAGGAAACGATAACTTTTAACAACAAAAACAACACTCGTTCTTAAGAAATTCGAAAGGGTCCTCTACAATGTAATTCAAAATCTGTAGTCTATATATTAGAATGAAAAACTTGTAAAATACAGTAGGGCAGTACAAAAGCAGCATTTCGCTATTGTGCAAGTAATTAAAAATCAGCTTTTAGGGCGTTTCGTTCATTTTGTTTTTGAGAGAGGAATCTCTTGAAAACCAGGCCAAGTGGGCTTCTGGAACATTAAAAGGTCACATTGGTTATATACTTAATTAAAGCTAAATACCAGGCATAAATGAAGATTGCTCTGAGCTGATGGAAGACAAACATTGCTCGACTCGCCCCTTACTACTTTGTACCGGTACGAGAAACGTGAGCTGCATGAGTCGTGAAAGTCCTGATGCGTCTAAGTGTTGTGTGCAGTTTGGTTTCGTTGCCCTCAATTGATATTACAAGAGCATAAAAGGATGACATTTATCCAGCAAAACGTTCACTTCCTTAAAGGTGGTAGTGCAAGATCAAAGCGCTGTCGTGGAAGAGGTGAGTACAAAACGAAAAAAACCCATGATGGCAACTATTGTAACAGTACAAAACGTTCTCTTTTAGTGACCCATGCAGTGTCAGTCAGATTACTTTAACAAGTTATCCCGTTTCTCCTTTCCTTATTATTGTTCTTGATGTCCAAATAAAAGAACGGATCTTCTCGCATAGTTTTGAGTGTTGGTCGTCTATGCAGTGCCTATACTGTGCAGACTATCATGATCAAGAAGAGGCTCTAATTAAAAGACTGAAAATATCTCGAGTCACAATAAAGCAGGCCTATTATCAAAGAGATGATGGTCTTAACACGCTATCTTCTACAAATTACAATAGTATAGATATATACCCCGAGTGAACGAATTTCTACAAACGAAGAGTTTCCTAAATTCGCTGAATAACTCCAAAATAAGTTTTTGGGTGCGGGAAATACTAGCAAAAAAACTACAGATAAGATTGCGGTCACTTTGTTTACTCCTCCGTCATTGATTCTTCAAACTGATTTGTTTAGTAGCAAGATAAGTAAATTTATATTTATATTATATTTGTAATAATAAACCACTTCGAAGTTTAAGTGATGCTTTCGTCGAATTCCAAGGTCTTGCCTTTTGTCAATTGAATCTCTTCTGTAAGTAATAGCGGTAGAAAAATAAAAATGTCTATTCCCAGTAAATGAACTAATCCAATGAGGTGTCAGGGGATAGATGGTTGCTAAGTCCGTTATATCTTAAACGTACTGAATGTATCTCAAAATACAAATAGATCAGGAAAGGAACTATTGCTGACAATTACTATGTCACTAGACATGTACATAATGGATAGGAAGCATCTATTTAATAAAAGAATAGACCACTGGAAATAATATGTATTGTCCTTTTGCATAAATTCTTGTTGGGGCATCACATTCACTTTAAAATCATATTATTAAGTAATTAACATTCATTGAATTGTATTGCTAGCTTCTAGGAAGATTACTTTCCAAAAATTGCACTATAAATTTTCTATAAAGTTTGCTTAGTTTCCAGTGGCCCGTTATTGGTGTTTTTGAAAGTAACAAATTTGATTTCTGTGCCTCAACAGTACCATCCTTTGCTCTGAATATAGTTAAAAAAAGAAAGTCTAGGCTTGATGGCGTACATGTCTTTCATATCTACACTTCATACATAGGACTATGTTGCAACGCTGTCTTCAAATTCTTAGTCCTAAAGCGTACTTCTACGCTGCTGCAACAATGAGATGAAGGTTTGGCCAATGAGTGCAATTTTCGTATTAGATCAAAAGTGGGATTTTCGTATCAGATCAAAAGTGGCATTTTCGGCATTGGACTGCCTTATCTATACTTGTTACTCTAAGGTCGGCTCTCAGTGTAACTGGCAGTCTTTTATGACGGTTATGTCAGGTAAAACTGACATTTTAGAATATTAAAAAGCAGTTCTGTTGTATATTGTACAAACCCAATGTAATTTACGCGGGGAATTTTAAAACAAAGAGCTCTAGCATTAGATCTTCGTTTCAGAGCTGAAACGCTTATTGTCAGAGCCTTAACAAAGAGCTTGAATATCAGGATAGCTGAAAGCCGCTGATAGCAAGCTGAGAGACCAAATAAGGGATGATACACCTTCTTGAGTCATTAATAAAAGGCTGCGTAAGCTGAAGAAAAGTAGAGGAAGACAAATAGCCCAGATTTGTCAAGAAGAGGACAGATAGTCCGGATCTTCTTCCTAAAGACTTTCCAGTCGATGCAGAGAAGTCGCCCTCCGAATCTGCAGCAGTCGTCGGTCTCGTGTGCTCAGTCTTATTCAAGAGTTTTGCCGTTCCTTGCCTTAAAAGAAGTTTTCCGAAGACGAACGCGAGTTGTTCCATTTGTTGCTTGCTTTGACGTAGACTTTTACGAACTTTGAAAGGGGCAAAATTATAGTTGAATAATTTTGTACATAGGATTTGGATAACAATTTTGACTTTTATTTACATCTATTTTGTTTTTTTGTCGTATTACACTAAGGAGGTAAACCCGTCGGCCAGCTTGGCAACAAGTGCACTATCTGGCCTGCACATAGATTTCCTTGTTATCTGGTGGAATAAATAAAAAAAGTCAAGTGTCGCAAGATGAATTGTCTCTGTGATGTATTGTCGCTATGAGAAATTGTCGCATGATGAATTGTTGTGGTGATTCATTGTCACGTGATGAAAAGTCGTCGCGCCGTATATAATAATAATAACATGTACTTAATGACATATTTATGAATGTTTTCAACTGCTTTTAGTAAATGTTGATGTGTATGGTCGTAACGGTCTAGTAAGTTGAACGGGTCCGACTCTTGATGACAGACTATCGCGGATGTTAGGATAAGTCGAGCAAGCATTTAAAAAGGAGGCGATGGCATTTTATGACCCCAATAACTATTTTTTTGAAAATAAGTTAACTTGATATGCAACCAAATATTATATTTAGTGGCATCGAATAGAAATAATACTTTTAAGATACATTCTTAATGATAAAGCGCTAATAAGGTGGATCTGTACCGTGTTAGGATAATAACTATAACAGTACTTTTGGGAAGTTTCGATTCCTTCAGTGCACACTACTTCTAATCGTATTTGCAAGCCTGATTTGAACCCTATTCAATATACACGTTACTCAGTTTCATTACTTTTTGGAGTTTATAGTATGTGATTTAATAAGTAAAGAGAATAGATTGATGCAATTACTCTTTTGCAGGCCCTCTTTGTTTAAAGAAATTGAGTTAGGAAAGTTCCAGAACTCATCTATACAAAAACGT
Source organism: Alatinidae sp. Z8VKAUB7J3 (assembly GCA_010016025.2). Classification (NCBI taxonomy): domain Eukaryota; kingdom Metazoa; phylum Cnidaria; class Cubozoa; order Carybdeida; family Alatinidae; species Alatinidae sp. Z8VKAUB7J3. The sequence goes on along the minus strand of JAAAKM020006971.1, from coordinate 140,292,230 downwards.
ACTTCCGTACTTCTTCCTCTTGATGAAAAAGTTAATAATTAGATAATAATTAGAGCGTCGTACCAGAAAACCTAGGATCCAAATGTTAAGAGCTTTAGCTTATTCTTCTAAGTCGTGAAAGTACATAGTAGAAAGTAGAGA
>JAAAKM020006971.1:140272641-140291989 GCA_010016025.2 Alatinidae sp. Z8VKAUB7J3 | reverse complement strand
AGAAAACCTAGGATCCAAATGTTAAGAGCTTTAGCTTATTCTTCTAAGTCGTGAAAGTACATAGTAGAAAGTAGAGATTATGTCGTTTATCTATGATTGCGTATTCATCTAAGCCGAAAAATCCCTCTTGTAATTTGCTACTGTATGTTAATAATGAAGTATAATTTGCTAAAGCCAAGATCAAATGACGGACCTTAACTGACAAACAATGACTGTTTCTTAACATTTTCCTACCCTACTGTTTTACCAGCGTTTCATTGTTTTATAGTATTCTCCATTTCCATGGGCAAATGTTCGTATAATAGGGAGGAGCTGTGTAGTACTCTGGGCATAGCTGCATTGCACCAGTTAGCAGTGGCAGTAAGATCCTACTTGAAATTATACTCTAAAGGACTAATTTTAGACTGCCAAAGGGCATTTTAGACTGCCAAAGGGCAATTCACTGATGCACAAATGAGGTTAGGGACCAAGTTTTTAACTCTACCATCACCATGCAGAGATCTGGTCACATTGCCTTTATTGGTTATAAGAAAGCAATCGATTCGATAAGTTACTCGATGTTATAAACTATGCTGAGTTCGATGAGGTCAATGGCATAATAATACAGTGTGTATGAATCTGTACCAGCAGAAAACAACAGCGAGAGTGTAAAGTAAAATATTGATATAGTTCACGGCAAAAGGGGTGTATGACAGAAGAATTTATATCTTTAACGTTTACTCAGAAATACTTACAGACTGGCTGCTGACATCCTAACCTCTATCGTTGTAAACATAAGGATGTATGACCGTTGACAAGTTCTTGATAGCGACTTTATAACGGTTCTACAGGTGCTTTTCGACCCAAGATGTGGGCTTTCCAGTGAGGCATAGGTAAAGATCAGCATAAGAAAGACGAAATTTATGACGACAGCAAAAGTCTATCGATTGACAACAGTATGTGGAGTTGACTTAGAGAAGAACTCGAAATTTACGAAATTCTGCTCTATCATGGAGGTAACAGACATTTAAAGTCACAATATTCAGGCTCGATTGGGAGCGACACGATCTACACGAAAGTCCCTAGGTACAATGTGGAAGTATCGAGCTCTAAAAAGAACATCAAGATGAGAATCCTTTAAACTTTGGTGTGATTATTTGTTTTGTTTGGTGTGAGATCTAAAGAGATTGAAGATTGAAAGTCACTTAATCCTGAATTCAAATCTTTATTAAGAATATGACAGCCTGAGTTTCTTCCCATTTCGAGAAGGAAAGCGGTATATCTGTTACTTTAAAATCTTAATACACAGTGGCATCTTAGACAAGGGCATATACCACATAAAAATTATGATGGATACTTGTAAATTTACTCTATATTTCTACTTTTTCTTCGCAAATAGCAAGGAACAAGAAATACCGATAGAAGCAACAACGACGCTATGACAACATATGATTTGATAGATAAGGCATATTACTACCAATATTGATTTTGTACTGCATGCCTTGCAAAATGTAAATACATGAACTTGCTATTTCTTTCATGTTTAAAACCCATTAGAGCATAACTTTTTGCAGGAGCTGACTTTCCAATAATTCTACTGCCCTTTATTCCATCTCCTCGGCCTGAAATTGTCCTGCAACATCACTGATAACATTGAATCATAATTGAAGGTTACAGTTTGATTTGATGTGATGTCAGATTTTGGCAACAAAGACGACAAGACATCCTTTATTTATTGAATATATACTTGTCGGTTTTTGTTTTCAGGTCGTCAACAGCAGCTGGGTAATTTGTTGAATGTTAACATCCTTATAAAATGTTACTTAGTAAGAAAAGATGTATAGTTAAACTTTGTTTACATTACTTACACTCACGATTGATAGGGAAGTGCATGGAGGATAAATATCGAAAGTTTAATCTGTGTTGTTGGAATACTCTTACATACAATTGTGTTGAATTGGTTACGAATCTGCTTCTGATAAATAATAAATAATCAACAAGTCCAAGGATTTAACTCATATCTCTGCCAAAGGTCCAAACGTAGAAACATACTTGCTATCGTCTGGATTTTCCATAAAGTCATGAACAGCCTTATGATACTCTTGCAAATTTATTACGCCATCCATGTTGGAGTCTAGGGTTTTAAACGACTGATCGGCCAATTCTTTATTGGAAATGCCCATGGACAAAAACAGAACTCGCCATTCTTGAGGAGAAATGACACCATCTCCGTTAAGATCCATGAAAGCAAACATCTTATTTATAAATTCATCTGTTATTGCCTTGTCGTCTTCTTTAAGGATAGGATCTTGAAGGATGACATACCTTGTCTTGTAGTATTGCTCCCAACTAATGGAATCAACATTCTTTGCAACGTTCTTCCACCATGTTCCCATAATGTTGATCATGTCGGTGGTTTGCTCCTCGGTAAAATTTGCATGCTCTTGAAATCTGTTAGCAAGATCTGCAATAGAGAAATATATCTTAGAGCTTAATAATGAGCTTAATAAATCACATACATTACAATAAATCGCAAGTCCTATTTATGGCTAATATGGGAAAGTGAAGGCAAAATCCATGACCTTAGTTAAAATTGAAAGGATTAAAGAGACGAAGATACAGGCTCATAGCTAAGTTTATTGTCGGTGGATACTGATGATTCCTACGGATACTCCGTGGCTTAGTAGATAGCTCATTTAAACGTGATAGGGAAGCCATTAATTTTACCTTTTTTAAGCCATCCGCTACGAAATCGGCTGAATCAGCTAAATTGACTTAGAGTAATACATGTTGTTTTTTATATAAGATTATATATAAGCAAAAACAGGCTCAGATTGCTGAAAAAAAAGCATACACTAAGCATATTGCCCAGTCGTTTTTTTCTGAGCCTTGACATTCTCTTGTGCCAAAATGGATTGCATGTTGATATCATTCTTGACCTGAACATTCAGTCCAGTTCAACAGCAAGAAAACAAAATTTGGAAAGCCTATACCTACCAAAGAAGCGTTACATTATTGTTGAACAGTATCTGAGTTGAATTTTTCAGGATTTAAATTTGATCCAAAATAAGCATACGATAATCATATTTTGAGTCTGAAAAGGAAGATTCCTTAAGCATACCCGAGACTGTCTTGAAACAGTCATATTCTAATAATAAAAAACATGTATAGAACGTAAGGAAGTGACTGTGGCAAGCCGGCGATGTCGAGACTTAATATTTTGGCCATTAACATGTTTCGTCTGCTTCCTTGTATTTAGCTGTCATCCACTTAAGTAAGCCACCGTTTATGGTAAAACAGTCCAAGCGGTGGTATTGCAAACGCATAGTAATCTCTACATATTTAAACACTATATTTACCTTTAAATAGTATCAGATGCAAAGAATTTTTACAAATAATGTACAAATTTTAAACCAACTTTCCGATCTGCACAATATTGTAAAGTCGTTCTTACAGTTCATTGTTTAAGCGTTTCCTAGCTAGTAACTTGTTAGTTCATGGTATTAGATGGTGTTAGCTATTGCTATTTTCCTTAAAATTCATTAAAGATGATGCCCATCTTCCTTGAGTTATTGTGAAAAATACAGTTTGTTGACTTCTTCCATAGTTATGCCAATTATGATGATGTTCACCTAGAGTGGGGTTTCTTAACCTCGGAGAGTATGTTACCACTTCTAGCTACCAAATGTATCTCTATGGATCCGTAGATTTCAGGAATTCTTTCTCTTCATCGATATTAAATGTCAATAAAGAGTCTTACCAGGTGTAAAAGGAAAATATGAACAACATAAGAACAACAGAGGCAATATTTCTATTCTTTTGTGTGGTGATAGCATTTTGTTGTAGGAAAACATGGAACATACTCTTAGCTGGCGAACCTTCTTAAAAGTAACGTAGTCACCATAGTATCTCTTGTTTCAACTTTGTCACTTTTAAAAATGTCAAAGATCCCCTAAGGGGTCCCAGGATCCAGGATTGGAAATACAGATTTAAAGCAGTGTAACATAGCCTTTTTATGCCGTTGACCCCTAAAAGAAAATGTAGATATTACCTAATAGCTCTTAAGCTTAACGTAATCATATATTTGAAAAGAAATTTGTACCGTAAAATAAATTTATCTTTATATATTAAAGGAAGTTGAATATATTTTAAAACAAAGACACATCTTTTTAACTTAGCATTTTATCGATAGGTTTTTTAACATTATATTCATCAGTTATATCGACATCTACTTAGGTATTTAAAAATGTAAATTAACTCTTTAGATATTTATAGCATATTCGCCGTTCATAATCTTGTATCAAGTATTTTCTTAGCGTTTTTATCTTGTAATACGCAGGTGAGCATCTTATTATTATCTGACGTTAGTACTCTGAGGAGTGTCAGGCGAAAAAAGCTTTTAAGTACACAATGTTTTCGCTATTTCGTGCAATATAGTGTTGAGGTAGTAATATCTGCTCATTTCCTCTCATCTTGAATCAGCCTCCATTTCACGTTTTCATGTTCCAATGCATTATGCAAACATGGTTTAGTAGCGTTGACCGAAAGAATACAGATCATTGCAATGAGAAATCGCTCTCTGTGAATGAAATACTATGGAGAAAGTTCTCATCTGATGAGAGTAACAAGAAACGAGCATATTTGTAGATCTTATATCATGCAAAGCTATAACAAATAAGGACTACACAGTATAGGTATTCTTCATCCCAAATGAAGTGAGACCACAATTAGAACTCAAGGTCTAATAAGGCCATTTGATATTCTCATCTGACTTTCTCGCTGGCTTCTTTGTGAACTAGTGGCTTCTTAATCTGCATCACTGCCATAAGACCACATGGATGATCAAATATTCATGATCCAATACAATACAACAAAATGTTCTGCTTCTACTTTGCAAAAACATAGAAATCCCAATACGTAGTGCCTGTCAGAGACAGAACATTATCTACAAGTTGTAAACGTTTGTTCACTTCATAAATTTCTTGATATTGTCTTGATGACAGTTTCCTTCTCATTCAATTTTTCAAGTTTATCCAGTAATAGAAAGAAGTTGACGTCAAATCACTCTCAAAGCACTAATCGGCCAGTTGTTAAGACCACGTTAGCTGTGATACACGACGGCAAAAAATCAATATAATACTCCAAAGAGGAGCAAACTTCAGCTTACGAATAGAACTTAAACTTATTGATAATCTCTCTTTTATTCTATGCAAAGATACATTACACTTTTCCTTCTTCAGAACTTTATTTCGGGCCTCAACACAGCACAAACGCGATGTTTGTCATATCTTGGCGTCCGCAGGAGTTTTTCAAGCAAGGAAGGAGGGATCATTGTGAATGGCCAAAATCAGCCATTTTTAACAATATTGGTATTGGTTAGTACTTAAAAGAGGGGGCAAGTGCCCCCTTTAAAAGTACCGCATCTGCCAACGCAAATGGTATCATAAAAAGAGTTAACAGTATAAGATAAGTAACGGTATAAGATAACAGCAAATAAGGTCTGTTAATTAGTAAACAGTCTTCAGAAAACATCGTTAGTTTTGCACATGTCAAGTAATCATTAGATCTTAATTACAGAAAATCCAAACATTAATAAAGTATACTAATAAAAACAAGAATTAATAAGAATATACTCTAAGAATTAATAAGGTACGTTCATTAAGATATAACAATAACAAGATATTCTCTTGTTTTGATGAACATCCTTTAAACTTTTAAACGGCGAATTTTGACGATTGCTCAAGATCTCGTCCAAAACGTTTTCGAAAGACTATGTATGCATGGGCGTCGGAATGGGTGTCAGAAAGAGAACTTTCTCTCCCTGCAATGCGCTTAATAATAATAATAATAATAATAATAATAATAATAATAGCAATATTGGTGAACATATCTAATTTGAACGTCTGCAATACCTTGGCATCCTATCTACCTGCAACAAATGCTGTATACGCTGATGTAGTTTTATGAATATGAAAAGGAAGGTAAAGGCAGCAACAAAGGTCGACCTTTGAATTTCATTAAATTTTGTCTTCAAATATTGCTTTATTGATAAGCAATGTTGCGTAATTAGAAATCCGGATGTGAAAGAGGGAGGGGGCATCATTTTATACTACAACGCAGTGGCATTGTAGTCTTTTGTCTTTATGATTTGAGCATATAGAAAGACAGGCGTAAAAGATGTTCTAATACACTCATCATCTGTTAAGAACATAGTTTGTAAGAACAGAAAAATCTCTGAAAAGAGTAACAGTTATGAGCTTTTGGGAGCCTTAACTTCGATTATTACTGAAAATATTTCCTAGCTTCCAGTGATTATCAAAAACATGATGACATTGTATCATTTAGAGTTTTCCTACCAATATCTCAAAACAGGTGCAGCCTTAATAATTGCGAATATAATTATAGAAAATGCGAGTATATATTAACTCAATCTTCTGTACACATTTTCTCCTTTGTAATAAGTTGCTTTGCTATTTGTCAATATAGAATTACGTTACATTGGCCCATAACTATGTCAACGAATATCAACATATTCGGTAATATACGAGCCTTGCTCTCCATTTCGTAATGTACATTTGTGACTGTTGACGGCCTGGCAGAGCATAAAGGGGGTATATAGATGTTATGGTTTTTACTAGTGTAGGGCTCAGCTTGAAGCAATGCTAGTCCCGCTTCTGGGTTTCGCTGTAACGAAGTCGCGATGTCACTCACAAAACCTAATGTCTTTAACCTGGTGTAGTTGTCATAATTCATGGAGGAAGGCCGTCGATCCTACGCGTGGTGCTGCTCTGCCTCAGGGGCGCGATTTATGCCTTCAAAATCATAGCTTTTCATAGGTACTCTGGGTGCGTGTGTACATGCACAGGTCTAAAAATATCTAACTTCAGAGCCTGAATTTGACGTACTTTCGACGTCGATCTTTGGTCAATTGACATCTAATCAACGTCTATCCAACGTTCTTATTTCAACCAGAATGCCTTGTTATATCGGCATTGGGTCAATATAGAACCTACGTCGTTTTATCGTTGTTTGATCGGTGTCGATAAGACGTTGTTTCAACGTGCGAAGTATCATGCTGCCTAAAATTTCACACACAACGAGCCAGCAACATGAATTCAACGTAAGATGTGACGTCGATTCCACATCGATCCGACATCGAAATGACGGCTGGATAAATAAAATCACCTTTCCTTTGCGTAGAAACCGGGTGTCACATTTACAGGTGAGTTGAGTCTTTTATGACATCACCGTGGCACCAAGAATGGAATCAGGATATCCAGCGGCGACAACCTTTTAGTCATAAGATGCCCTTGTTAAAATGGATGAAATTTAATCATTTGTCTACTTGGCTTTAACAGATTAACGTAAACATCTACTCTATCCACATCTCGTGTGTTTTAGTCAATTTTCTGAGTCTAATAAACAATGGCTGATCATAATATGTTAAAAGCCAATAAATTCAGAAACCTTCAATATCCGTGTCTATGTAAATTCCAACTTGGTGTGATTTGCTCCCCGGTTTTGTAGTTCTGTAAGAACGTTTTGTTGCTCTTTGGATAATCAATAATTGAAAATATGAATCTTTTCTTAACAATAACCTCTTTAATGGACATGTTGACTTCTATTGATGGTAGAGTTTATCATGTCTTGAGTCTCTCTCTCTATTCACGAGGTGCTCGTAAAAATATAGAGACTCGAGAAATGGTAAACTCTAAAATCTATGGAAGTAACCGAGTCGGAAAGTGTTAGAAAATGGCTAACTTCTGTTGTGACTTGTTATTAGTCGTTGCGGCTTGGGGCCGAATCTAGTCATGCGAAATCGCTAGTGTCCACGCAGTAGTTAAAAAGATTCAGTTGTGTTAAAATATATGTGATCTTAGGAGATTCAATAATTCGACGTAAGTCAAAGATTGTGTATTGCTACTTAAGCACGTGAGGAGAAGAGATCGTTTTGTTGAAATAAATACATTCTTATTAGCGTCTAACTGGTTTTGTTGAGCTTTGAAACTTCAAAGATAAAACATCGACTTAGGCTGCATAACAATGGCAACTTTTTGAAGGGTAGAAAAAACCTGCACTTGTTTAATTCCTGCAGCTTATCATAGAATGATAAAACTAATACATTAAGGTGCAAATTGAGGGAAGGACCTCCCCCCTCCTCTCTTAAGGCATCAAATTTTTTACCGTTACAGGGGAGGCTCCACCAAATCAAAAGTGAGGGGTGGGGGTTGAGAGATAATCAAAGGTTTTATTTCTTTTATGCCACTCAAACTTCAGACACGATTTCGCATCTTTGACAATTTAGATTTGATATAAGACTTCTTTCTCCCCTTTTCTTTCGTTTTTCAGTGTTTTGTCAGTTCTCTTAGCAAGGAAAGAGAGGAGCTATGGCTATCAGCCCTTTCTAGAGCTGCCACTGAGGCAGTATTATACGATGTACACAAAATAGGAGGTCTTTTAATGCTCTTAAATGCCGATAAAGTGCATCTTTCGGAACATACAGATTTTTCAATGTTATTAGACTCCTTGGACAATGCCTACGGCACACAAGTTATGTGCTTTCCGACAGCAATGAACCAGACTGTCCCCTCGACAATTCCTCTTCCCACCTCTGACATTTCGCAGGAAATCGCGTCTGCTCTATGCATAAATGCTTGCAGCGTATTTTTGAATCTTACGAAGCAATCAATATCATCTTATTTATCCAGAAGACAAACAAACAACAAACTACAATGCCGCCATTTTAAGCCACATTCAAACACTATGCTAGTCCTTGTGAACAAAGAGTAATACCAAAGTGGAAAGCGTATTTGTCTCTTGGCTTTTTGAAAGACGTTAAACCCATAAGTCATATTCTAATGTAAGCAGAGACACAAAGGAGTGCGGATTTATTCATTTACTTTACATTGACAAGGTTCTATTTTATGAGGGTGAAAAGTTTGCTCGTGCTACAATATTTTAAAATTGCTTTCAGTAATAGATTCTTAATTGTTTAGCATTTTCGACAGACACTGATCACAATAATCGTCTTCGGTGAAAGAAAAATTCTTTTCGCGATATGTTTATATAACAATGGAGTATCGAAGCGTTGTCTATGAAATACAATACGTATACGGATGACAAATGTTCTATTATTCGTGTTATTGAAAAGGAGCAAGGTAACCGAATTTAATGGGAAAAGGATTAGCCTCTTTATTTTTCATAATACTACTTCCAATATTGCAAGGTTAAAACGAGACCGTCCCTTTTACTAATAACGTAAGCAAATTCTCTTTTAAACTGTTGCCACATGTCGGTTTGTCGGCACACTCTACGCTAAGCTATTGCTGAAGTTGTCTACTCTCTTCAATCCTGTATACGTCTCTTTAAATGTAGGCAAGTACATATCCTGAGTATTCCAGTTTCGCCGACTTCATGTGATTTTTTTCATTCCCTCTTCTTTCCTGAGCGATCTAGTAGTTTTAACGTCCTCTCTTGATCTGTATTACTACATGTAGTAAACATTATGTTGTTAGTGTGACTGAGGTTTGTAGCTCTTTCTATTATAAATCAAACCTACTTATTTATCAAGAGACCCTTACACGACCTTAATACCTAACAACTCCTTAGCAAGAGTAATCAAAGCGAAGTTTTACCCGAGCGGTCGTTGTCATTCAAAACAACTCTTATTCTGTTATCATCCTGAAAGAAGTATCTCCTGTTTATGTTTATCCGCTGTCGAACATTTCTAGTTTAAATGCCTTAAACTCTCCATACTACAGGAATGAAGCGGTAGAAGGGTACGTGAGGCAATACTCCTCTGATAACTGGTCTAAGCTTACTTTGCTTCCCTGTTGATACTCAAACTTTGAATCTTTTTTGTTCTGCCACCACCCACCCACCCCCGCCCCCGAAATTTTCAGGCTTCAGTTTACCCTCTCTTCCATTTACGAATATCTCGTTACATAGCTACTTTGCTGACGAGTCAAGTATCAGCATTTAAGGATACAAGGTGTAATTAATTAATTAATAAGTCGTTTAAAGATTATTGGTTTCGTGACAGAATTAAAATGGCAAAAGCATATATGTATAGCATATGCCATTCTGTGGTGTCTGGGTCACATTTCACTTCACACAAGCGTATTTAAAAGGACACCGATAAGATCTCTGACTATTACATATGTATTCTAATGTTACAGTTTCATTTCTTTGCGGTCAATTACAATGTCATACAATTGCGAGACTTAAACTAAGATTGAAATGCTTTTGAAGAAGTACAACATAGAAAATAATTAGTCTCATTTCTATCATCTAATGAGCTGAATGGCAACACGGTTACTACTATATGTATATGTATATGTATATGTATATGTATATGTATATGTATATGTATATGTATATGTATATGTATATGTATATACTAACTAACTAACTAACTAACTAACTAACTAACTAACTAACTAACTAACTAACTAACTAACTAATTAACTAACTAATTAACTAACTAACTAAAGTAAGCATTTTTTGCGTTGTGATCTCCAGTGTACAAAGACCTGACGAAGTCTTGAACAAAAGACGAAACGTTGTCTAGATTGCAGTTTCCTTCTTGGTGTCTTATTCATAACTAACTAAAACTGACTCGCTAAAGAAATAACTAATTAGCACAGGATTTGGTCTTGAAACATTAGTCGTAGGTGGCACAATTCCGAAAGTATCGTGTGAATCTCTCAAGTGAAAACCACAAGAATATAAGAGACGTTTAAGGGACAAATACACGAAATTTAGTATCTTTGTACAGTAAAAAGGGATTCAAAAATGCAGTACATTACAGAAATATATATCACAGTTAGGAGGCACGGCTCACCCGGGCCACTTCAGCTCTCGGCCGTTGAATCACTGACGAACTACGATGTGCCATTTCTAGCCATAGACTAATCCTACTATAAGGTCACTAAGAACTGTTTGGTGTATAGTCTGTCTTAGTTAAGCCAATCATCTTACTTTATAAAGCTGATTAGTAACTGCCTGTAGCCTTCATTTGAGCAAAAGGAAAACAAAGAGTTTAGGCGATTTGATTTACCACAATGCTATAATATCATTCAAGCCAAATACTATGTAGGCTAAATACGGTATTGAAACTACATCACTCCAAATGTGAGAACCTGTTTTTGGAAAATACTGAGAGCATGCAGGATTCATGATACAAATTTCTATAAAGGTGTTATCCCACTAATCCATTGGAATCGTGTCCTACGTCAGAGCATGCGTCGATAACAACGTTGTCTTTAAAAATAGCACTTAGAGAACCATTTGTAAAATTAGTCAAAGGAAGAAAACGATTTTATGGCAAAGTCCAAATGACTCATCTGTTGATTGTCAGTAGGTGTGTCCTTTCTACCATTGTTATCTCATTAGTTTATCTTTTTACAGATAAAGAAAAGTCAACGGGCTATTTTCCTTTAATAAGCTAACTATTCTACGATATTCGAAGGTTATTCGAACAATGAACAGATTAGCCCCTTGGATATTATCGAAGTGACAGCCAACTGTTTGCTCTTGTCTCAAAATATAAAAGAGAAAATAAAAACCTTATTCTCTGTCAAGTGCACAAATTAATGAGATTATGACAATGCTGTTTAACGTTTCCTCTGCTTCAAGGGCGCCATTATTTTATCTCTTTACTGACTTTCTTATCAAGCTGCGAAAAATAATGAACTGGGGACGAATATAAACACGTTGAGAAAGTCCAAAGGGCTTATTATTGTATATTATATTCTAAAGCTGTCTGAGTAAACAAATGACATAAAAGCATGAGCTCTTCTCATGGTTGATGTACAAGTTTGCAACAAAAGAAAGAGCAGAGGCAGAACAAGTTTGTCCCAGGTAGTGACTTTTAACAACGCTATACGCAACTAAACCACAAGCTGGAACGGCCTTCGTTACGCGGTGGTAACGACATGCTCAGTACAGTATTTGCTACGAGATCCTTATAATTTTTGTACAGGTTTGAAGTTCTCATAGCTGAAAGGCTTCTCTCTACCAACTATATTTGAAAGTTAATCTAATCTACCAGAAAACTTTAACATATCTTGCCTAATACTTCCTATTGTGTAGACATTACTGAAACGGCTTTAAGAAATCACTCTATTAAAAATGACGTTGCCACCACGTAACCAAGGTCATGATGGCATAACGAACATTTCCGGTTTAGTCACGTATCGTACTAACTATGTAACACAATGTTTGGAGGCAATAAGAAGACTGGGAGATGCCGTGTCAACCATTAGCTGTCGTTTTAAGTTCCTCGCCAAGTTACACGACTGCAGTGCCATTCCACAAAGTAGTTTAATAATGAGAACAGCAATTTACTGTTCAGGGCGTCAGCCAAGCCCAAGTAACAGGGAGGCCCTGGATCAACTAGGTCTGGAGTTTAGGTAGAGCCGCACCTGCCCAGACTTGACATATGCATTTACATAATGCTTTTATTCAACTTCTTCAGATGTCGACATTGGGCTTTTAAGACCAGCTCCGGTGCTTGTGTAAGCTACAAATATCATTCAACCCCTACACTTCATCTGTTATCTTATTGTTGTAAATGATGAATATCCTTCCAGTTCTCTCTTCTAATTTAAGTTTATTAGATACTCCCCGTTCTAAAAGAAATCCCAACACAATTCCTTCGTCTGACCAGAAATCCAGTACGCTTATTTGTGGCAATGCAGAACGCCTTCGTGGATTATTTATCATTTTAAGAATCCCCCGAGAAATCCTATTGTTACAACCGAAATCTCGTGCTCTTTATCCATTGTCCATTTTATTTTAAATACGCTAGTGGGTTACTATTGAGAGGGTGTCGCTTGGGTAGCACTGTGGCAAGTGGTTAAAACCTTAATCCAAAAATGCCCTTGCGTTTTTTCATTGTAGATGTTCAAAATTCAAATGTTATTGTTTCAGTCATTTTAACAGAATATTACAGATACACATTCTTTTTAAAATGTTTAGGCCGTTGAAAGAGCGCACGGAAAGTTTTGGGGACTTTACTGTAGCTGGTAGGACCTTGAAAGACGCAAATCGACACGAGATAGAAAAGGTGGGGCCGTCGCTTTCTTTATGCTATAAATAAACTCCACACTATGCTCAAAAATAGCAAATTCTACTTGTATATCAAACTACTGGTTCCCTATGTCAGCACAATCTTGCAACAGGTAACCCGCACGGCGCATTTCAAAAAATCTGGTTGCAAGAATAGAAATGTTGTGTTTGTTGAATCAAAGCAGCGATTGTCGATAGCTGGATTACCAAAGGCCAATTCTTCTTAACTGGCCATGCATTGGAACTCAGTGGTTATTCATGGATGGTATTAAGATCCTGTCAACGTGTGGTTCGTCAAACAGTGCGATTGTTTAGTACATGAGAGAACATGAGGCAGTGGTGACTTCGGTACATTATTTGACCCGAAGGTTCAACCAGCTCCTTGCCACAGATCAATCTGAAATGCAGAGTAATAACTTGGCAAGCGAAAGTAGACCGACGTTAAAACAAGGCTACATGAGATGGAAATCACGTGGATTGTTCAAGGTTAGTGATGCAAAGAGTTTGTATTCGTCAGCCCTTGCAATCTTTACGATATATGCAACAAATATACATTAGCCATGTCATTACAAAACTCATTTGATGTCTAATAACAACGTCTTGGTTACAACTGGTAAACAATTTATTAACGATTGTACAGATGATGGGTATTTAATAAATAGTCCACTCCAAACCAGATCAAGTTTCAATAGCTTTTTCGTTCTACGTTACATCAAAACAAACTTCTTTAGACTGGAATCGCTCACAGTTGGCCCATGCAAGTTTTTGTTCAGTAGGCCCTATTTAAATATTGCTCAAGACTCAAAAGATAACGATCGGAAGGTCATTGTCAGACGATTGACTACCTAATATCGTGTACATGTTTATGGGTGTTTGTAGGACAGGGTGAGAAGGAATTTTGAGCTTGATAGTAACAACAAGAACAGCCTTCGATTTTTCCACACTTAGTCCGCATAACCATTTTTAAACACACCTCAAACACAAAATCAGCAGTGAATATGTGAATAGCTCACAAGTATCGTACAATTATTAGTAGAATAGATTTACTGTGAACAATGTCAGCATCGCCCTCAGATTTTTATAACAGTTAGTTTACTCCGTCTAGATCTTCGTACGATCTAGGACAATGATGACTTATCGCCACCAAATTTGATTTCACGGTGCTTTGCTTCTTATGCAACAAGATTAGAGATTAGTAATCCTTGATAATCTTATTTGTGAAATTACCAGAGGCGTCTACGTTGCCTGAGGCCTACGCTAATAGTACTGCCAAGTGTAAAATTTTTGGTCTGGAAAGCAGATCTTCGACCTGTCATTCACGTAGTTCGGGGATATGCGATAGGTAATTTTATTGTAGGTCAACATTTAACCTTTTGCTAAACATTTCTGTGCTACGTTGCATTGTGCCAAATATTTTGTTTTGTACCTGATGCAGTGATGCACTGATAACAGTAAGCTTCCCTAATGTATATGGGTCTATGACATATACTATATATATAGAAATGTATTTATATGTATAAATTATATAATTATTTGTATGCAAGCTTGGTTCGCAACTAAGATTCAGTCACTTCACTCTGTGCTGAACTGATGGTGCAGCAAGAGGTCAGCCAAGAGGAGCTTATATTTCCAAACTGTCAACTAGATGGTTCCAACCTTTCGATGAAGGATCCTTATCGCACTAGGTCCAATAATATAAAATGCTATTAAGTAATGACAAGTGTAGTGAAAGTGCCTATCCTTAATCTGCTAAAACTTCATTACCTATTAGTATTGAACCATGTACAATGGAGAAAACAAATTAAGAGATAAATGGGTTGAAAAGGAAATTAGTAGCTACCGTAGACCATGGGAGTATCACATTAAACCCTCAAACCGGGGTTGTTAGAAATGTTAGAATCCCTGGATACTATTTGTTGGAAGTAAACTTAAGGCATGGAACTTATGCCTCGTCAACAATAGATGAAAAATCTTGTTGTTCATATATATAAGAGGAATAGGAGACTAGCCTCTTGACTCTCAAAACCAAAAATAGGATGCCTAGTAAGTTTCATGTCTATAATTGTAAAATTCACAAAAATCCTCTTGAACAGTCCAAAACCTATGTTGGACCTAACCCTACTTCTGACCGTCTGATTCACTGTACTGCACAATATCTCCATCTGAATCCTACTTCACTGAGTTTTGTAGGCTCTTATGAGGGCTCCTTTAGGCCTACTTGTAAATTTTTATAAGTATAGTATATGTATGGAATGCTGGATAATATATTGCTAAACAATATCATAGTGTCCTCCCCCCAGGAATTTTTTTTGGGGAAATAAAAGTTTCAGCTTAGGGGGGACCACAAATTTTGAGCTGAAATGGTAGGGAAGGGGAGATGGTGGGTGAATGCATTTATTCAACAAATAGGGGGGAGTGACATTTTCTGACCATCTAGAACTACCCATTTTCAAAGTTTTTCCGTTGGCACCAACCATGGTGGTGTCTCATTGAAAACATAAAATTGAGAAATGCTTGACGCAGTTTGGTTCTGAAAGTTAACAAGTGGTTATGCCAAAATACAAAATACTACTCTTGCCTTGCTTCAATCTTTCAAACTGTGTACATCTTGTTACCCATATATCTGATCTTGTCTGAGTGGATTTCCTTTAGCGTTTTAAATGTTAAATAGGCCTATTTGTAATCAGCATACCTCAACTTCTTAATCTCAAAAAAGCAAAATGTAGCATTTTGTCAACTTAGGATTTACTGTTGAGCTGGATCGGTGTTTCTCTCCATGTATATGTATTTCATATTTTCTACCACCAACCTTGCTCATAGATCTATATGCATCATCTGTCCAAACTCCTTTTTTGTTATGTTTCTTCATAGCCTGTTAAAATCGCAGTACCGTTACGGTACCTAAGGTCTATTCTCTCTCTCTCAATGCAGTTCGCTTGAGTACCTCTATTTTGAGTGCAAATTTTTGTAGCGTTTACTTCTCATTATATCTCACCAATTATGCCTTGAACTGCACAAACACTGGCCTTCTCCATTACTCTGATAGCCCCTGCCCTGCAAATACACTGTGCTGTGAGCCTCTACAACAATGCTTGATGTAGTCAGATGGGGAAAAAAGGCCAAATGGGGGCGACAGGTGACAGATGAAACTATAAGGATGACTGCAGCCTTACATGGACCTAACGCAACTTAATGCAACTGACTTAATGCAAGAGCTCACATGCGATAAACGGCACAATGTATACAGTGATATGACCTTGTCATTTTGACGTATGAATTGCCCAACCAAAATACCATACAATTGACAAGCAATTTGAATCTACAAGGAGTACTGAGCTACAGAGGCCCGTAATTCTGCAATGCGAAAATGTGTGTGTGTGTGTGTGCTGAGTTTGGTGGTGTGAATTACCAATCTCTCAGTTTAGTTCCCAGATAAGCAGTGGGGCCATGTAAATTATCTCATTTATAACCGTCATATTACATTGACTAAATACCTACTGATTAATATCTGAAAACAGAGTCGATAATGTTATTACTTTTATGCATCTTCACACGTTTAAAAGGGCTTCCTGAGAGTACAGGAAGCAAATGAAGTCATCCCTCGTTCTCTTCCCTCGTGCAACGTGTCTCCCTATTCCTCACCTATCCCTGTCCACGCCTTAATTATTTTCCTTACCTCAGAAACCTCTTGCATATCAAAGACGCCGCTCGACAACTACATTTTCGGTGGTACTCCGAGAGCACTTCAAAGTGATAGGGTGCAACGCACTTCGCCTATTAAACACACGCACAAAGCTTACAGGCCTGCCTCTGACGGCGGGATAGAGCGGCCAAATGGTTGGCAAACGATAACACTCAGCCGCTTTTATTTCTGCGATGATTCTTGTGTGCATATTAGAGGTGCAAGTTGTTAGTCCTTAACCCGTACAAGGACTCACCACACATGACATATATGTTATTTTGTTGTTTGCAAAGTCTTTCTTATACAATGAACCATTTTTCGTGGACCATCAGTCTTCCATAGCAAATGCGCTGCATTACCCAGAGTAAAATAAGAAAGTTTAACAAAAGAGACCAATGTATAAACCTTTTCACGCGATGTTTTTTTGCTGTGTGATTTCAAATAAATCAAATAATGGTATCGAGAACAAATCCATCAATAGATTTTATAAATGTAAACAACACACGATTTTTCATAATATTAATCTGTTGTTGTCCATGAAATCACGGTATTGTAATGTCATTAATGGTAAGGGCCAGTTGGATCTTATTTGTAGCAATGAAATAATTGACACAAGACGGGGATCATATCCAGGTCTTCTCTTCGAATTCGGTATTTTAAACAAGGGATGACTACCAGGGATGTGAGGTTAGGGTATCATTCCCCAATAATTAAAGTTTTCCTTAAAGGTGGTCAAATATCTTTGTAAAAACAAATCATGCTTTCTTCTAGGGAGGGAGAGTCATGGTGTCACTTCCACTTATAAATTTTGACCTACAAAAAAACATTCACTAAAGGGGAATAATTGCTATGCGCACAGCCCTTCGTCCTTTAAGCATGCCACAAGAATGAGTGTATACAAGTATTTCCCCATTAACTCTAATCAGGGAGAGAAGGGGGGACTGACAAGGGAGCTTTTAGACCTGACATGCTCCCCTCTGCCCTTGGTAAAGTCTGTGTACCACGCAACTTTCTTAAAATCACATAAATGTCTAACATCACTGATTGTTTTGGTCTCTTTCACAACAATGATATTTCTGCTTGTTATGAGACGAGAGATTTCCTTCAGAGACTACATTCCTTTGACGGCTAGGGGCTCTTTCGCGCCATTGATTTAAAAAACCGTTATTATGTTTTACTTTACAGTCCCAACGTCGAAGGCTTCGTCACGCCTCTGACGGTAGCAACAACTCCACCAGTCCGTTTGACGGGGATAGGGAACTTAAGCTACTATAATTGTTTGCCGGGCAAAATTGCTACAACTTCTATCGAAGGATGTCTTGACCTAAAATTGATAGTAGTATAAGGTTTCATGGGCTTTCTGAATTTAATATAACTGGGTTAGAATCGCGCGATTATCGATCTGGGCCAAAAAGGGCTTTGGCGTGCCTGAACTTAGAGAATCTTTTTATGTCTCTAGTGCTACGCTTTCCTAGTCTAAGTTTTAAGTTAACCGTATTAAATGTAATATCCTAACTGTATAAACGTGTACACGACCTCAGTCGAGGTTATATTTGAACCAATCACATCGCATTTTATTGGAGGAACTAAGCCGCAATACTAAGCCTCGGTATGTTTATGAGGTCACAAGTGTTTCCCATGTTTCGCACAGAACCAACAAGTGACTTGTAAACCTCTTTTTGTTCCACACATGGATAAGCTGTTTTGCTAACTGGATTGAATGCTAAACAATTACCGTTATAAGTTGACATTAACGGTCATACTTATGCATCGTCTGTTTCGATAATTAATGAAAATCCTTATGAAATTTTTGATTCGAGCGAAAATTGTTATTAAACGGCCGGGAAAGTGTGTGTTATGAAGATACATTCAGTTTGTACTGAAAAGCGATTAGGGTGAGACAGCGTTACTTATATTACTGGTACTTGACCATCGTAATTGTTCTTTACGTTTCAAATGACCAGGTATTGGGTGCCATTTAATACCTCAACAGTTTACGAGATCGAGATCGCGGACTTTGCAATGTATTTATAAACCTTGCTGTTGGTGGTTTGGGTTGCATTCTCCTCACTGACGCCACATTGCCTTATAATATATGGTGATACCGTGTTTGTTTGACATTGCACCTCTCTTCCGATACTTCTTACTGCATTTTTTCACAGTCGATATGATTTTACATACGGCTCACCTAACCTTATCCATGAATTCTCAAAATAACGCGGTTTCCCAAGCATGAAAACTGTAACCCTGTACTATCATATTACATTGGTGTATATAGGGTTCTCAGCTTTAAATGAACAAAGAACAGTGGTTTGTAATCCAGACTCAAAATGGTATGCAGTAGCTACGTTTGTGAGACCTTACCGACTTTTGTGAGGGATGCTGAGGCCCCTAACCATGGTTAGGTATTTAGAAGGGATATTCTGAAGTTTGGCGGGCTGATATTGCAACTTGCTTAAGGAAACCCCTATGGATGTTGAAGCTTGACAAGAGCATTTGAGGGGCCTGACAGACAACGTAGCGGAGATAAGCGCCCTATAGGCTATCTCTTAATCAAAGACCCCAGATGAGCAGTGGGCCCGGTTTTGAAACTACCCTAAATAGCCATCAACAGGC
>JAAAKM020006971.1:140247360-140272541 GCA_010016025.2 Alatinidae sp. Z8VKAUB7J3 | reverse complement strand
AGGCTATCTCTTAATCAAAGACCCCAGATGAGCAGTGGGCCCGGTTTTGAAACTACCCTAAATAGCCATCAACAGGCTAACTAATAAATAAAGGGCAGCTGGGGTGCCAAAGAGCAATGCCCCTCAATTTAGGATACCGGGGAGAGAAGCAAGCCGAGAGGCAGGCCATTGGCAGCCAGCACTAAAATGCAGTGAGTGTACCGCATCCTCAGGACTCTCAGAAGAGCCCTGTGATAAAGGAATCGACTCGTAAGGAAAGAGGTAGAGAAAGCAGTTCGTCATAGAATGAGTAATATCTAGCGAAGTGACCATCAGAAGAAAGGAGTCGGATAGCATTCAGTCAAGGCTTTGTGCACCAACAAAGACCAACCAGGTAAGCAACAAACATCGTCTTCCGCAATATCACTTACGCGCTAAGGAAACCTCATTTTAAAAATCAAAATATTAGATGTAAATAAAAACTAAAACAGTTATTTAAAGACAACCCCTAATGTAAATCAGTATCATACCAATAAATTCAACATAACAGCAAACTTTCGAAGAATCCGTCACACTTGCTGAAATCTGAGACGTGCATAAAAAAAAGTGATAGAGCCGATAAATCAAGATAAAAATTGATATCTAAAGATTTTCCTTTACAAATAATCTGTCCAAAACTATAGACAGATACATTGATCACTGGGGAAAGCACGACAATAAGAATAAATGAAAATCAATAAAGTAAAAAATTTAAAACTTCAAGTTCTGGCAAGGTGACAGATCTATCCAGCAAAATGGTTTCGGGTAACGAGTGACTCATGTCTGGTGCTTGCATGCCTATTTAGAAGACCCCTGCAGAAGACCGAACAGTTACGTTCATCAATGACTCATTAGATACAAAAAAGAGGCCAAGATATTACTTGCTGCAAGTTAGAAGGGAGCAGCTGTGAC
The DNA here is from genome assembly GCA_010016025.2 of Alatinidae sp. Z8VKAUB7J3. Classification (NCBI taxonomy): domain Eukaryota; kingdom Metazoa; phylum Cnidaria; class Cubozoa; order Carybdeida; family Alatinidae; species Alatinidae sp. Z8VKAUB7J3. Next base: position 140,271,611 of record JAAAKM020006971.1, on the reverse strand, counting down.
AGATGCCATAAAACTACTGGCACAGTTGGTTTGTCGTTATATCTCAGTCGTGTGACTGGAAAATTGTCAATGTGCCAATGACAAATCGGCACAATACGTTTATAGTATTTGAATTAATTAAATACGTAGATAAATAGATAAACAATAACAAAACCAACAACGATATTAAATCAAATTAATAGCGATAGGTACGTGACTCAGCCTGTATGAACACAATAACAGATAGATTAACTACAAAGAGGACGGACTAGATTACTTATGGAGGGCAAAAAGGAGACAGTGAAACAAAATACTATATAAATATACAAAGACGTACATGAGGAGTACACGGGCAAAATCTAAAATTAGCATGAAAGACGAGCACTTTCTCAGACAACAGGGTTACTGATGCCATCCGTTGATTCAGCTGTCCACATATAAAAATGACGCGATACGGACGAAATTGGTATTGAGATATTACCCAATTGCAAAGAGGAAGGAAGCAACTGCGACTGATGCCATGAAAATACTGCTACAAATGTATTCTTGTTACATTTGCGTCGTAGCATGACTGGGAATTTGTCTACGGCAACATGACCTTGAATATGTAATTCGGAAAAGTAATCTATCCGACTCCCTGTTTCTGGGCAGATGATCAGAATACGATAGGGAATGTACCGTCGCAAACCATTCACACCCTATTATGTAGGTATCGAATGCAAAGGTACATTTTTTTCTTGAGTGTTTTGGATTACAATAGTATTTCGCATATACATTGTTCTCGCTCAGATTACACGGCAGAGTCGCCGATAAGTTCTAAAGTTGTAGGGCACAGCGCATGTAAATATTTTCGGCAATTTTAAACCAGCAATCGCATAAAGCCCTTTCCCAAAGTACCAAATGATTGCCAAGTTGTATAAATTGCAGTCATTGGAAATACCTTGCTCCAATATCTTGCAAGACTGGCTATTTTATGGCCAGTAGATTTGTTTCCAGTTGGCATTTCGAAGGGATCTTTACCGCGTTTTAAAAATTCACCCCCAAAGTGTCTTTCTGCAAAGTGTACCCTCCTAAAAAGAAATTAAAGATACCTTCCTATCCTCTATCCTCAGAATATGTTACGTTCTTGCTCAAAGTGTCAGTTTTTTCTCGTACAAGCTATTTTCTCATCTTTTGAGTGTTTATTGCAGATAAATATAAGAAGAGGTTTTATTGGTTTTTTGTAAGTTATCTATCATTTCCATGAAGCGGGGCGCAATTCCTAAAATATAGGTTCATGAAGTTGAAAACTCGTAACCACTAACCTTCTATCTACCAAATATGATGAACAGGCACTGCATTGATATTACGACGTGCTTCGTAATTCTATCATATCCAAGAAATGCTAATGGTTATTCTTACAATATCGGCCTAGCACAAAAGAAGAAATCCCCTTATTTATCTCTTTAAAGTAGTGCAATTGTAGCTACCAAATAACTTACAGCGACCCAAATTCTGTATTTATAAAGCGACCAATGTAATATGCTTGATTCAACTCATATCGTCTAGGCAGTACCTGTTTGATTTCGCGTAACATGACACAAAACGTCAAACAGAAGTATTAACCGTACAAAACTGACAGCAACATTTATATGATGAATATGCATCAACTCCACAAAGAGATCTTATTTTAGTGGACATATACAATATACTAGTCCTTACCTTAACGTTGGGTTGCTTTGGTGTTGTCGTATCTGCACGTTATTGCGATCAAAACAGTGACACGTGATGTGGCTTGCAAGGAGTAAATGAAAGTAAAAGGACCAATGCGTTTCATATTACAGATATGACGTGCACAGCTGTCTATCCTGTCTTCCCTGGATTACTGTACTTGTTCCATGTCAAGGTGCTAAAGAAATCCAGTGAATACAACTGCTTATTGCTATAAAACTAAAGATATAGCAATACTCATTTAACAGCAAATTATTTCATACAGAGCCAGTGTATTACTTATTTTAGTAACATTCAACGTCAACAAGGCTATGAACAACAGATTCATGCTCGAGTGAAGCTTTCACATGTATCACGCATTCCTTCAAACGGAGACCGATTGCCTTTTATTTAGAAAATATGTCACAACCGGGGATGACTTGACTAAGGAAGGACTGCCCTCCGGCTCGTCATCACATGGCGCAGAGAGACTGGTCTTCAATTGCGTTGAGCTGGATGTCGATGTCCACCGGTGGATTATTGGGAGCTAATGCGGCGACTAGAGAAATAAAAGTATGTTAACATCAGAGGTCACCTAGCTCAGTTGGTAGAGCGCACGTTGCGAAAGCGTGGGTCAAGGGTTCGATCCCCCGTGGTGACACATTTTCTATTTCTCTAGTGTTCTTTTCAAAACGTAAACCCTTTCACTACGAGAATGCTCCCTCATAGTTTCGGGACTATATTTTGGAAACATTGTACTGTAGTCTTACGTCTTCTTGCATTTCATCCATGGTTGTTGTCAAAGCGGGTTCTGGTAATAAAATATACGCGTACTTATAAGTAAAAAGTTCCTTGCCATACAAATATAAGTTGATTTCCTTCTTGCTTAACATTTTTAAATCATATTCAAAATTCTTGTCAATAAGAAAGATCAACAGATTTCACCACAATGCTTCGAAAGCAGCTGAATAAGTGTTTGACAAATCCTCAAACCTATGTTATGAAATATCGTTTAACATGCCAACTAAACACTTGCGGGAAAAACAACCCACACTGACCGTCAATAATAACAATTTGCCGAATTATCAGCCAGTGTGCAGGTCAGTTAATCTTTCGAATCATCCAAGGCTGTCTTTATTTTAACAAAAAGTTCTCCTTCTCATGAAACCCGATAAACAATCGCACACGTTTCCCCAAACATCATGAATATTAACACTACAAATGGAGCCTTGGATATTAATGAAACACAAATTTATCCCTAGAGATAACTTATTAAACGGTTTTAAAAACGACATCTAAATTTTGTATCTTATTTACATTTAACAGCTTTCCTGCCTTGAAGGTTAATTTGGTAGTGAATTTAGGTGGCTGACTCATGGTGGTGCTAACTACGACTTATGGAATATGAGAACGAGGCAACACGTGCATGCACAGCTGTATGCGTTTGTTCAGTGACTGTCCTTTGCATACGTATGATTACGTACAGCTGGCATTTTGATGGGATGGGTTGAATTTTAGGGTCAAATTAAAACTACGATTTCATAGTTTGGACCCCCCAGGCAGGTGGGGGGTCCAGCATTTTCAAAAAATTTTGTCTAGGTAGGGGTTGGCTCGAATCCCATTTACAGGTGGCGGGTGGCCTCTAAGGTGGGGGTTATCAACCATAATCTAAATTACATTTTGTGCACCGTGGTATCCACTTCAAATTAAAAGTTGCATACACCGACGAAAAAATTTATGGGGGTGCCCTGTAAAGCTCGTGAAATAAATCGGGAACAGCTCCAGTGATTATTTCCTTTCTACCCGTGATTTTCTGCCGCCCAAGTTATTGTACGTAAAAAGTAACCTCCTGGTTCAGTTTTTATAATTTTTCAACTTGATTGCAAGTAAGATCGTAAACAATAGAACTGGAATTCACTCAATCAAACAACTCCCATGAACAGACTGAAACTACCCTCAACAAACAGAAAATCGCTAACAGACTAATAAATGAGTATTGGGTTGTAGGAGTAAAACAAATTAGTCTACGTGGCACCAGAAGCAAGTCACGAGGTACGTTTAACCGCATAGTTACGTCCCTCGACTAGACTCTTACGGATTCAGGCCTCATTGTTATACTCGTGACTCACGGGCTCCCTGTTTCCCCAAATCATGCAAAAAGGTTCACCTTCACCAGAGTTTGAATTACCCTTTCTCGGAACCTACTAACAACAATGTTAATACATTTATATAAACTTTGGGCCAATTTTCAAAATTTTGGTCAAGCTCCCTGGATCCCTGAAGCTTCTCGATATATGCATACATATGCAATTTAACTTGTATAGTACCTACATAGTACGCCCTTGAATAGAACTTTTATAGCAGAAAACTGTAATTACGATATCATATAAGAATATCATCCAACACCATCCTTGTGTTTAGGTATCTCCCTTCCATGGGTTACGGACACATCAGGGCACCAGCAAATAAAAATAAATAAGTCAATACATCAATAAAAATACATATGGTAGTGGGTGTATGCACATATAAAATATCACCGAGAAAGAGGATTTGAAACCTCAATGTCGATGATTGACGGGGCAAATGGCAATCTTTCCTTCGTTAAGTCACATGGAGCAGAGAGTCTCATCGTTAAATGAGTTGAGCTGGATGTCGATGTCTACCGATGGATGATTGGGAGCTAATGTCGCGACTAGAGAACTAGAGTATATTAACTTTGGCGGTTAACTAGCCCAGTTGGTGGTCATGGCTTCGAGCTCCGGTGGTGGAGATATCCTTGTTCTCTAGCGTCTTTTCTAAATTGACATAAATCAAGACTATTCACGTGAATCATGTACACACAAATAAAGTATGTTGGACAAACATATAAACGGTTGTACTTCAAGGCCAGCCTCCAATAAACGAACAGCTGTACGGAGACCTTCCTGCAGTTACTGACAAGATAGCTGCCAGGAGACTCCAGCAAGCAGGCCACTGCCACCGCCACCCAAACTGAGTACCCCGAAAGTTGTACTATGGGAACCAGCACCTGGCCACAGACAAAGAGGTACACCGTGAACCAACTATGTGGAGACTCTCAAGCGTGACACTGGAGCTACGAGTAACAGCGAGTTGGCTTCAGTGATGGAGGAAAGAGACGCGTGGAGGAGCTGTGTTCGTTCCCGCCGTGTGAAGGCGACCTAAGTCAGGTCTCCCATAACGCTGTGCATGGTCCTGCATGCATACCTTAGTTCACTATTGACAAGTTGATGCATTTAAAATCAATAACTCACCTTCGGAAGAGCTTGAATCCCCTACAACGATACTGAGTCCCTTCTGGCGAAGTTTTCCTTTAATAACAAAACCAGTGTCACCTGCTCTCAGATGAACTCCTAAATCTTCCAAAGCTTTCTGATTTTCCTTGGCAGCCTCCTTCTGCTTGCTAACTGGGTTTTTGAACAATCCCTCTGAATCACTGATAAATAAGTCCTCTCGTATTGTGGGTTGTTGTTTCTTTCGACGAAATTCAGTGGACTCTTTGCGTTTTGATCTAAGCTCTTGTTTTCCCGGCCTTACACATGGACCCATAGTTGTTGCCCGTCCATGGATACCGAGCTTCTCGATGTCTTTCCGAAAACTCTGAGTTCGTTCTTGTATCTTTTGCCTGATGGAGCTTCCTCTGTTTGGCCAAGGAGTACCATAGTCGCTAAGTTCACAAACATCTGTATCTTCGTCTGATGATAATGACTCGATCACACCACGTTTATCAACCTTGGACAAGGCTAACCGATTTGGTAAATTTTGAAATGGGTTGAACCCTTCCTTTGACGCTGGTAATGTCCCTGTCTGCATAGGGGTATTATTGTTGCTGATAACATGACTTCCAATGGTCTGAGCTTTATTTTGCATCCGTTGCCGCGATGACGACGACAGATTCCGCTTATGTGGTGAGTAGGGAGCCGCAGGGAACTCTTCATCGGGTGACAGACAGACAGCCTCTTCTTCTTCAAGTGATGGCGACGAGGGAGGAGTTCCTGTTGTTGAGAATACATCATCAGTACCTTTCTTTCCCGGCATTTCAGGAACACCGACTTCGATTTCCTTTTGGTCCAATTCCTCGATTGCAGTGGTCGGTAGACTACCCACCAGCGGATAGGAACCGTCATATTCAGAAGTAACTGACAACTGATCTGTGATACTCAGTTCACTGGAAGTCGTTACCTTCGACGCACTACTTATATCGCTGTCGGTTCGTAATCTGGAATACGTACTGGCGTTGCTTTCCGTCCTGCCGATGGACAGAGTACTAGTTGGACTGTGATCAGCACTTAAACGTAGGGAGAGCGGCACCTTGAGATCAACCTGACGATTTTGGATACTAAAGTGAAGATCAAAGTTCTCCAATTGACTCCCATCTATAAAGCATCTCCATCTCCTATTAGGTAACTGTCCAAATACTGAGACTTTTGAACCTTTTGGAATATACGTTTCTACTCTACCGGAAACGAGGCAATAGTCCAAGGAAAGTGTTCCTTCGAATAGTTCGCCTTTGACGTCTACAAAAAAGAGAAAGAACTTCTTACTGGTGACGCGAATCACGACAAAAACACACGAAGAGGCAATTAGGCTTGTCAGGTGCCTAAAAATGCTTTGAATGGGTGGATAAGTAAACGAAATGGGGAAACAAATGAGATGAAAGTGAGGAAAGTGAGTATAAACAAATTGGCATACGAAGAACGTATAAAATAAACAACTAACCAATTGAAGTAAAAAATTAGAGGAACGCCCATAATAAATGGCAGGCGTTTAAAATGATTAACAAAGCACGTCAACAAATACATGAATAGTCGCCTGAAGAAATGGCTAAGTGAACGAATGGGTGAAACTGGGGGCTGGGGGGAGGCGTTGATCAATTGTGCAGCAAGCTGACAAAGCAATTAAAGACGAATTGGACAGAGGAAGGAACGCAAGAAAGTATGAACGGAAAAAACGCAGAAATATATACAGATCAAATTTTAAAAAAGGACAGAAAAAACGAAATGAGAAAGACTAAGAAAAAAAGAAAAACGGAAAAAAATAGAAAGCAAAGGGAAATAAGAAGTAAACGCGAAAAATGAAAGTAAAGAAAGAAAAAAAAAAGGAAAGTGGAGAATTTCCTCCATGATTACAACAACTATGTACAATAATGAAGAACCTGTTGTTAACTTCCTAGCACAAAACATAAAGTCTCGAAATCAGAATAAAACCTTTTTTTATCGCAAACACTGATTAATTACAATTGATAGTCAGCATAGGCGTCCGCATAAACATTCCAAAGTGGTTGAAAGTCCTTGGAGTTTAGGGGTGACCAAGGGGAGGTGCAAAAGGAGCATTTAGGTTGTGCGCATCAAAGCACTACGAATGTTATGGTTCTCTGATTGTCTAAATGGATTCTGTGCATCTGGAAAATGTTCATACTGCAAAGACAACATATGCTTTCCTATTACGTGGGCACTGCCTGCGTTCTAATGGGGAAGGCCGAAGTGTAGGGAGCTCTGTACACCGGCGTCTATGGCAATCAGCTGAAGTCTTACCCTGTATCTCAGTCCCGCCAAGAAAATCCTTTTCCTGCTGTTCTAATTGCTTGATCAGCTGTTGCTTCCGTTGTAGTACAGCCTGTTAAAGAAATAAAATAAGAAACAATGAAAAAATTTAATACTCTTTCAATATTCTAAGTTACCCTAAGGTCACCTCATTAATCAAAGCTTATCATGGATGCAAGTATTTGCTTTAGTTACTAAAAATGATAAAAGCTAACGACTGGCAGTACTTACCACATTTGTAGATGGTTTTCAACAAATATTGATGTCGTTACTACGTCAATGGTCTATTTTGTGCATTAAATGATTCTATAGTGCAGAGGATGGCAACCTTTTTTTTGTCTGCGTGCCATTTAAAAACATCAGGATCAAGTAGCCCATGAGAGTAATTTTATTCCTAAGCAAAACATATACTAAGACAAGAATGCGATTCCACTTCAGTAAATTTATGTAATTATTACTCTTAATAAATAAAACCATATACAATTAAAAAAGGTCTTAAAATCCTTCAAAGCATGCAAAAGTGTCGGGCCCGATCAAACATTTCCCAGGGCCACACGTGGCCGGGGGTAAGCGGTCGTCTGTGCCAGCCGTAGTTTACGATAATCCATATTAAAAAATCAAAGCAAATACTATACAGTTGCCGTACCGTACAGAAGAACTAGGTAACAATGACTACGAAGACGACAATAACGAGGATGAAAATGGTAACAACAATCGACAGTGTACGAGCAAAAAAACAAGTAGTTAATTATAATTATTATTACTGCTATCATGTCCTTTACTCTCACTCGTTGTCACAGTAACAACAAAAACATAAAGTATGGAAGCATATCTTACCTTCAATTCCCTAATCCTGCTCCGTTTTTCAAGCGTAGATTTCGTGTCAAATAATAAGTCAAATGCTGTCCTATTGCCGAGTCTGTTTTTGGATCTGTTAACTTGGCTTTGTTTACGCGATTCGGTAAAATTTGGAAACCTTATTGCGTCTACTAATGAAGGCCGGCACATGTTGCGCAATTCTGTCATGTAAAAAATTAAAAGTTGTCATGAAAGCAGTTCCTAATCTACCTTTTTGTTATCTTGAAGAAAATGTTCACTGGAAAGTCTCACGAACACACGTTTAAATGTAGGGACCGTGGGTTTTTCGAAGGATAAGCAGACCAACATTTCTTCATTCTTGAATATTTTCGTGTATAACACACACCATCAGACAACAATCTGGCACGCAAAACAAAAAATTTTTACTTCTATGGCTATCCAATAAGGAAAACATGTAGAAAGCAGAATGTGTAGCGATCAGCAGAAGCTAACCACAACTAAACCTTGATAGTCAGAATTTTACTTCAGTATTCATCTTTGGTATTTATCTCCAACAGCAGCTCCTGTGTCTATAGAGTCTCCAGGGTCTATGGATAATTTTTTCGTCCATTCGTTGATGCTTTCTTGTATTTTTTCTACTCAGAATGTCGATGGTGTGCAAAGAATGGATAGGGAGAATTTGTCTGTGTTAAAAATTTTCTGGTTTAGAGTAGAAGTAATTGCTCTGACTGCGACCTCAATTTCAAATGAACATGCGCTTTATTTGAATAAATGTGTTGGTCAGCTTACGGTATACTTTCTTGAAAATCAATGGCACGTACTGTGCGATTGCATTAGGCATTGCTATTAAATGGTTTGTCGCAATTGGAACAGCAAACAGCTTTTTGAACAAGAACTGACATTCAGTTTGCTGTATCGAATGTAACAAAAAACACAAGCACACTGGACTGCAGGGACAAGAATTTTGCGTTATTTAAAAGGAACCAAAGACTTAGTACTATGGTTTAGTCGTAAGACCATACTATGTGAAAAATGGTAGCTTAAGTTGTTAATTATTGTTGCCTAAACTAGTGCAGGCACTTGGTGTAATCCGAACATTGAATTGAAGTCATTACGTGTTATGCCTAGAGATTTCAGTCATAATGGGAAATGACTGAGCAAATGAGTCAATACTGGTAGTGCCTGATTTTACTAAATGCCTGTAACATATATAAAAAAATAATACCATCGAGAAGAAAGGATTTGAAATGTTAGTCGACATGTCGTTTGTCCGCGATGGTGACATATTTTCTATTTCTCTAGTGTTCTTTTCAAACTAACATTTCAAATCCTCTCTTCTCGATGGTACTGTCTAACTTCAATGAGCTTTGGATAGATGGCTGGCCGGAGGGCAGGCCTTCCTTGGTCAAGTCATATATATAATACTAAAACTGCTGTTAAAAAGCAATTAAACTATATAAATACTGTAAAATGCCAAGTGGCTAGTCCACAAGCTTTCGGTTTAAAAACTTGAAGGTATAAATATATATACGTCTCAAAGATCATACCGAAAGAAGCATTAATCAAACCTGAAATGTACAATATAGAACGGTATTATCAGAAAGCTGGTTTTTGAATAATTGTGAGTTCTATAGTCCTGCTTACCTGTAGCCAGGACTTTGTTCCGTGGCAGACACTCCCTTCATTACAAGGTAGTCACCACTCTCCATTTGACTTAGGAATATAACAGCCCAGAAAATGACGAGGAATTTGAGAGACATCTTGATTGATATGTAAGCTTACGATGCTATCTTGCGTCGTCCAAGGAGAACTGTTGCAGTGCGCGAAGCAGGGGTTTTTTGAGAATGAACGAGTGACGATGACAAAACAAATCGTGTAGTTCTCAAGAACAACATCGTTTTAAGTAAACAAAACACAAGTGTACAAAAGAAAGGAGAAGGTCAACACTGACACGTTCGGTTTTTTGCTCAAGGGATTATGTTAAACAAAAGAGCATAGAACCTAGTACACTTGCTGAAAGTGGGATAAAAGGGGAATCACTAACATGTGAGATAAACTGAATGGAAATCCACAAGGAGAACATCTAACACTGATACTCAAGCAACGTGTTCATGGGTCTAATGAAAATAATTTCACATCGAAAAGGGCAAAAATCGAGAACAAAATTACAATAAACGTGCTGGATAAAACTCTTTCATAATAACAGTTGGATATCTTCTTTCACACGTTTCATTTGAATAACTTCTGAGCATTGTGCTCTGAGGAAATGCTTTTAAGTACATAATGTTTTCGCTATTTCGTCCAAGGTAGAAATTACAACGTGCAACAAAAGGAGTCTAATGAGAATAATGTACGAAACAAAGAGAAAAGGAAACGAAAACAAAAATCACAATAAATGTGCTGGGTAATTACGTAGATGGGGACAAAAAAATGCGTTAACAGAAGATGAGACAGGTGGCAATGACGAATTTAAATGAGGACTTAGCTATTGAATTGCAACTCTGTTTCAATTGCCGTCTTTTCTCTTCTATTGTTGAAACGCACTCAATTGTCACCATCTTCGTAGTTACCTCGCACCTTTATCGTAATTTTTGTTTTCGTTTCCTTTTTTCTTTGTTTTATACATTGTTCTCTTTGGAGTCTTTTGTTGCACGTTGTAATTTCTATCTGGGACGAAATAGCGAGAACATTATGCACTTGAAAGCATTTTTCATATGAAATTTCTCAGAGCACAATGGTCAGAAATTATTCGAATCGAACGTGTGAAAGAAGATACCCAACTGTAATTTTGAAAGAGCGAATCAGAATTTGGGACTGTGCTGAATGGCTTGTGATTTTGGACCAATCAGCGTCCACTACAACTAGATTAATTGAGTAGGCCCAAAGAGAAAACGGATCATTTTCATCTGCATCCCAAAGATTTTCTTGCTTTTTGTGGACTGACTTTCAGCACGGCCCAATGAAATGCAGACCTGGCCTTGCCTCTAATACGGAAGCAATAGCTGCTTATCAGGGAGACTGGTATGAAACACCGGAAGCAATAGACATTTTGGCATAGTCTCGGTTTAAAGCTGTGAAGTACATAATATTCTCGTTTTAAAAAGAACAGTAGAGAAATGGAAAGTATATCACCACCGGGGATCGAATCCGTGACCCATGCTTTCGCGGCGTGCGTTCTACCAACCGAGCTAGATGACCTCTGATGTTAACATACTCTATTTCTATAGTCGCCACATTAGCTCCCAATCATCCACCGGTGGACATCGACATCCAGCTCAACGCAATTGGATGATAATATTTTCGCTATTTCGTACAATATTCCTCTTTAGTACCGCAAATAATCAATTTCTATCCGTATCATCGTTAAATTTTCTCCTTTCATAATGCGAGACAGCATCGAAAGCCTAGGTAATATATATCAAGATGTCTCTCTAATTACGTGCCATTTTCTGGATTTTCTCCCGGTGTATCTGACCCTGTTTACACGGGTACGGATCCAAACTGGTACGGATCGGCCTCGCGTTTACACGGGACCTGGTGGATCCGAGCTCGTTTGGATCTGCTATCCGTACCAGTTTGGGTCCACTTATGAAAGTGGACCAGTTTGGATCCGTACCCGAAGAGGTCTCGTGTAAACGCTTGAGATCGGATCCAAACTGGTGCTGATTGAAAATGAGGTGAAAAAATACCACTACGAGGTAAATTTGACGTAATCACTATTCAAATTCTATTTTCGTCCTTGCATTGACACGTTTATCCATAATCTCCTATTGTTTATAATTTAACCGTTGCCACATATCGAAGCTCGTATTTCAATACAGCAAACCGTTGATTTGCTAATTGGATTAGCATGCAGAATTCTGGATCCAAATGGACCTGATTCCCTTTCTAGGGTGTTTATACGGGATCGAATTGGATCCGTACCAGTTTGGATCCGTACCCGTGTAAACAGGGTCTCAATTTCCATTTGTATTGTTGCCTTGGAGTTTTGTGGTGTTAAAACTGAGGCTGTCATGGTTTGGACACTTGGTGAGGCTCTCCCCCATCACTCCTGCAAGGCAATCATTCTAGCATTTCATAAAGCCTACCAAAAGACCAGTTGGACGCCCAAAAGCCACTTGGCTATCAACTATCCTAAATGACCTCAGGGAACATTCAAATCTTCGAATTCATCACAACCTTGATACCACTTTACATGAATTTGAAATGTTTTGTTCTGACTGGAAGAACTGGACTGAGATTGTTATGAGCATAATGTTGTCTAAGACAACCAATGTGTAATGATGATGATGATTGTTGCATCCGCTATATTGCTTTGTAAAATGATAGTCAAAGGGAAATCGAATAAGACATTATGAATTATCAGTAAGATTTGACCAACGTTGTAGAAGACATGATGCGCACCTTGGAAGTATTAGCACACAACACTGCTTAAGATATTTTACGGTATGCATTATGTACTTATAAGCTTTCTTCGTCTGACATTCCTCAGAGTACGTTTGACCTTACTCGTTACTTTTTCTTCCGTTTTTCACTCCTTGCCCAACTTCAAATCGAGTGACAAATGTTTGAATTTATAGCAACAAGCTTTGATATTGATACAAATTGATCCATGTATCCACAAATATTCATTTTCGTGAAAAATTTTACACCTAGATTGGTGCAATTTTAGCCTGACCCGTCACCTTTCAAGGCGTTTTTCACCCCTTTTAGAGTTTCAGATTTGGTTGCACTTTTCCTAATCTGTTGACAACTTCATCGGGACAAGCTTTGAAATTTCGAAAATCATTCCATAAATATCAGAAATTTTTATATTTTCATGTAGAAATTGTGAAAATGCTGAACGTTAAGGCGTGCTTCTGAGGTGCGAGCTCGAAAGCATCGCACATCTGAAGTGTGAAAAATCCTAGTAATTTAACTTCAATTACCAAATCTGCTGCCAAAGATGACTTATTCTTTCTTGAAAATAGTATAAATGTACCCCACGTCATTATTTATGTACTATTCGTTCTTTTATTCTCTACTGGTGTCATTTCTGGTCTTCACTTTTTACTGTGTACATGGACATCCTAAGTATGAAGCCTGAAGTTTTTATGTTTTGAAAAGAACACTAGAGACACAGAAAAGCATGTCACCACCGGGGATCTAACCCGTGACCCATGCTTTCGCGGCGTGCGCTCTACCAACTGAGCTAGGTGACCTTCCATGTTAACATACTCTATTTCTCTAGTCGCCATATTAGCTCCCAATCATCCACCGGTGAACACCATCACCTAGCTCAGTTGGTAGAGCGCACGCCTTGAAAGCGTGGGCCACAGGTTCGATCCCTGGTGGTGACACGCTTTTCTATTTCTCTAGTGTTCTTTCAAAACTAACATTTCAAATCCTCTCTTCTAGATGAGTTTTTATGTCCACGTCAACATGTTACACAGCATTGAAAGTTTGTCGCCAATGTTGTATAATATGGTTGTATAAGATGATTGTATATTAGGTATTTTATTAGAAAGAGGAGAAGCAATGCTAGATTTTTATTTACTCTGGAGTGCCGAATAAACGGGGGGGGGTCACCATTGCGGTCTAAAGTTAATAAACGGGGGCGTTCAAATAAACGGAGTGTCTCCATTTTCGTGAAAGTTTTAAATAAGGATGACACACATGAGGACAAGAATCGTACTAATTGACTAATTAGCAACTGTTTCAGGGTCAAATGTTGCATGGGAAGTTATTTAAGTGTTTTCAGACATCATATATATTTTGAATACTGGGAAAATTCCTTGAAATTAATATACAGCGGGATCCTAATAAGGAGCGGGGGGTTATAAATTTAGCGGGGGTAGGTACGATTATTTGGCACTCTAGGGTACACTTACAAGAGCACTGCACATTTATAAAAGTGCCAACCTTCTTTACCTTTTTAAAATCTCTGTAGGTGATGGAAAGTTTGGTCCATGGGGAGCATTCGGCCCCTGTTCCAGAAAATGTGGACACGGAGTGCAAACAAGACGTCGTGGTTGCAATAATCCTGAACCAGCAGGCACCAATGCCAAGAACTGCTCTGGATTATGGATGGAAACAAAGCCCTGCAAATTGAGAGATTGTACTGGTGTGTATCTTAATAGATCGTTCGTCTCAAAGATTTCTACATCTATAAAAGGCTTCGCGAATCTATGAAAGACACACACTCACGCACTCACACACACACTCACACACTTATTTACGGTAATTCTGTGAGACATAAAGGAGAACAAATATTATACCAAGTCAAGGGACGTTAGTCACCATCACTTACGAAGAACAAAGTCCGTCAAGTCTTGTAACCGAACAACGAAGATGATCTATAATCAAACCGAGTTCTAACGAAGTCGTCTCATAATAATGAACTTTGGGTATGGATGAACTTTATAATTATCTTTGCTTTAAAACCTTGTATATGTTATGATTATTGTAGTATTAAGATTTCTGTTGTGACACATCAATTTATTGTCTTGTTACATTTTCATCGTATCTGTCGCAGGTCAGTCCCCTCATGCGGTGACTCCGTAACAGGCAGAAGACAACCTGAGGAAGACGACAACCTGAGGCAGGAGACAACCTGAGGCAGAAGACAACCTAAGGCAGGAGACAACCTAAGGCAGGAGACAACCTGAGGCAGGAGACAACCTGAGACAGGAGACAACCTGAGACAGGAGACAACCTGAGACAGGAGACAACCTAAGGCAGGAGACAACCTGAGACAGGAGACAACCTGAGGCAGGAGACAACCTGAGACAGGAGACAACCTGAGACAGGAGACAACCTGAGGCAGGAGATAACCTTGAGACAGGAGACAACCTGAGACAGGAGATAACCTAAGGCAGGAGACAACCTAAGGCAGGAGACAATCTAAGGCAGGAGACAACCTAAGGCAGGAGATAACCCGAGACAGGAGACAACCTGAGGCAGGAGATAACCAGAGGCAGAAGACAACAGTGCCGGCTACAGGCAAATATCTGATCCAGGATGGATAGGACTAGGGATGAGAGAAGGCTAGCCACTGTCAAATGTCCTATAAACATATTAAGAGGGGCAACTGCATGGGAAATGTGAATAAAGGCAGAGTAGAGGAATATTCATTGCATCCATTTTGTCTGCAGTGGATACAGCAATGGTTGCCAGGACAGAAGACGGACTAACAACAACAACAACAAATGATGATTGCACTGAATAAACTTGGTGAAAGATATAGGATTAAGATAAATAATGTATGAATAAAAAAATTGTGGTAAATAAGACCAAAATAATGAACATTGGAAGAACAACACACTGATTTAAGATTAAAATGAAAGCGAATTAGAAAGGAAAGGTAAAATACTTAAAGCATCTTGCTTCCATAATAACTAAGGATAGAAGGTGTAACAACAATATAGGAAAAGACAAGAGACAATACTACATTTAATCTCTATCCAAAATTTTATTTGTCTGTCGTAGAGTCTTCGTTTAACAGAAAAAGAAATTTCATCAAGGTTATCCTTGCTTTAATGCACCTTCCCACTAGGCTGCAATACTCCTGCTTCCTAGTCCGTTGGCAATTATTAACGAATAGGAACGCGGTTTTTGTTGAAATCGATCTTCTTCGGATGTTTGGATATCTTCTCCATTAGATTATTAATTACAAGTTGTAGGTAAACAAAAGGGAATCGGAGAAAAGCCTCTTCATGGAAATTACTTGCCTACACCACTCTCTCTCTCTCTCTCTCTCTCTCTCTCTCTCTCTCTCTCTCTCTTTAAGATCTGCTTCACCATTAATATGTTCAAATATCTGAGATGTCAGCCCCTAGGTATTGGATGGTAAGCTAAAGGAACCAAAAGTATAAGAGAAGTGTTCTTGCTGACTTAGAAGTGCGGTTCCAACGCGCTCCGTAACTCGCTATTACATCCTTTGTCAAATTTAAAGCAAAATGTAGCTATACATTGCTAAAGTTATAACTTATGTCTTTAATAGCTCGAAAATATCACGTTGATTTTCCTTATCAGGTTTTACTATCGCGTTTTGAGTCAATCCTTCAAACAAATTATTGTTATTAAAATATGAAGAGAAGCCTGGGATATATTTTTCGTTTTGCATTTGGTATAATAAATTGTAATTGAGAGGATATGCCTTCGTATTTAGAGGAACAGTTATTGAATCCCAAGTTAGTGGAGCGAATTTCTTTCATGTCTTGGTACCGACGCAGCGTGCATGCAAAATTGCAGAGCCACGCAATCTTGAAAGTAGTTTTATAAAAAATATACTTTTAAAAGCTTATCACATCACTGTTTTTGCAGTTTCGGACATGTATTAACACTCCTGTAGACAATCAGTTATCTCTTAGTAGGAGAATTCTTGAAGGCAAAAAGAATTCGTGTTTTGCAGATAATGGGCGCTGTGAATACTTATCAATAGCTTGCTATATCTTCCAATGAATGAAATATTTTAAACTGCCCTGAAACTCTTAAAAAGACAGAATTTCACTTTCTGTGCTACATTTTATCAATTTACATGAATGATACTTGGATACATGTATAGGTTAACTTTTGTTCTCATTGAAAGCAATCAATCTTTTATCTACACTTCAACGATAAGAGACTTAACTCATCTTAAGCTACAAAGCTCCCCCCTTACATTCATCACACTCGTCTCAGCCTCTCTTAAAACCAGCATTCTCTAAAAAGGAAAAATTATTTCAACAAAATATCTGTACTAGAAAGAGACTGCAAGTGTCATTACAGACAAGAAATTCAGTGCCTACATCGAGTTCAAAAGATGGGCAAATCATGGTCGAATTTCCTCACCAGATCTTGTGAGTCGTTTCAGTGAAAGACCTAGCAAGGTCTTCGTTGCCACAAGTGTATATTTCTACATATACGTTATGCTTATGATTTGTGCCCATCCTTAAAGTAAGGTGAAACTTAGGAATGCTGATTAAAGCAGGAGAAGAAGGTGGAAAGAATGCATCCAAAAAACCCGCAATCAGGCGGAAAGCCTCTTAGGTATTAAGAAGCAGTCACATGTCTGGAAGGTAAAGACGATTGAAGTTAAATACGTAAAAATTCAACTACTTATTGGCACTTTGGTAGCACCAGAAAAGATATTCTCAAGTCAGTTAGTTAAACACTTTCCCAAATTCACATGAAAAAGATTTTCTTGGTATACTTATTTTGCCAGACTGGGATTGGGAAAGTCTGCTTTAAGATTCTAATGGATAGATTGAAAGACAAAGTCGAAACCAAACATTTGAAAGCTCATCTAAGTCTCCGACCAGAAGGAAGAGCACTTTATGTGATAGATTAAGTCAGGCAAGTTACAGCGGAGTTGAAAGAGAAAAGTTTCTCATCTCTTTGATCTCTTGAGTTCTCACATCGTTGAGTTTAAAGCATCATCCGACCCTGTTGTGGAAAGGCACTTTTTGGAAGGCACTGAGAGCAGTTGGCGTTACCCAAGAAATTGAATAATAGGCAATAAGAGAACATGAATAAAAAGATACAAACCTACTGTTATGATTAAAAGCAGAATCGCGGAATGGTTTCCCTTGGAAATGGATGTAACAAAGTGCTATATTTTATGACCAATGTTTGCTTAACGTTTTCTTCCAGTACTTTATGGGTGAACCCGAAATCTTAAAGGTGCATGTACATTCAGCAAACTATGATCGTTTACTTCCTTCGTAGTCGCTATTTTCATATGCTAAAAAGGCAACTGTTTAGAAAATTCTCTTGTTGTATTTATAATCGATGATAGAAAGACATATTGGTATACAAGGGATACTTCAAATACTTTATGTACGGAGTTAAAGAGCCATATTTTATTATTGGTAGAAGAAGGTGGCAATTGTCACAATAGAGAAGCACTCGTTCTATATAACTTAACCAGCGGAACATATTCCAGAAGAAAATTTGCTTACTATGAAATCCATTTTAATTTTATTTAACATGAAATGAAAGAATTGAACAGAACAGTATAGCTTTGAAGTTTTAAGAGATCGGTTAGGCTTTACTTCGTTCTGAGAGAGGCATAGCTTGGAATGGTGTTTATCATCTGGATCCGCATTAGGAATATCTTATTGGGTACTTTTGAGTGATTATACGCACAAAATAAAAAACAATAGTATTAGACACATATTGCAAAGAGAGAATGACTTGGTTTCCGTTCACAGCTGTTTACGTGCTCAAAAACTGAGTAATCTCGAATCTCACCGTTAGTTTTCATTGCAATTTTGGACAATTCATCTAAGATGAAAAAATAACTTTTGAAAGGGAAAGTAATGTCGAAAATAAACTGCAAGTCTGCTAGCTATCTTTTACTCTCAGCATTCTCCTCTCAGATGTAAGCTAGCTACCACAAAATTTGCGAACCCAAAAGCTCCTCGGTATCAACAATATATAACTGTTGATCTTACCCTGGTTTAAGATCAAAGCGAAAGACTACAAGTCCGAGTTAAACTCGATCTGATAACCTGTTTTGAATCCTATTCTAAATGATGAAATTCCATTGCCATTGATATCTTTGTATGTCAATCAAAACTATGATAATTTAGAATTTCAGTCTCGGTTAGTTTCTCGCTGAAGTCGTTCTAAAAGCATAGTCCTGAAATGGCTTCGTTCCAGTTATGCCATTTATCCGTCCTTCTCTCTGCTCAAAAAAACTCATCAGTGACGCATCTACAGATTAATGTCGACCCCAGCTGTTAATCCGTCGTTTCAAAGGTGTGCATCATCAAGGGAATCGATCTTTCGTCGCTGAAAGCTATTAAAGATTCCGTACATCTCTTTAAATAAATTCAATTTCCAAGCTGTTAGGCCTAATACACTAATTTTACTGGGTTCTACGAGCGAATTCATAGCATTAACCTGATCAACTTTGATTTACACGATCGTACGTCTGCCAAGTAGCACATAAATCGTCCTGGTTTATTATCTCTGGTTGTACAAGCCTTGAAAATTTATATTTTAATAGATCCTACCTTTTCACCATTTGGAATTATCCACCGTCAGGTCTCTTCCAAAGTTTCCAAATACTTCATCAGTTTCAAAGATGCGCTAAATAGGTAGAATTCCCTATCTTTGTAGTCGGAACCAAGCATTTCTTTCAGTCATCTTAATGTCAAAGAGCTTGATTTGAATTGTAGTTGCGTCCATTAGAGCTAATCTCTGTTCACCTTTTAAATGCTTTTTCTTATTAAAAACTCGGATAAGGTGTGGCATTGAAAACTCCTTAAATCTAGAGTACACCAACTTTAATAGCAATCTCTCACTGCAGCCCCCTGTTAGCAGTGGGGCCTTTCCCCAGGGACCTTCCTTTCCAAAAGGGAAAGGGGTTTCCTTCGGGGAGGGGGAGTAATCATTGAGATTGCTGCGGGGTTCATATATTTGAAAATCACATTATTTACAACATTGGTATAATATACAAGAATAGTGGCACGTTTGTCCACTTATACTGGGCTTGCATTACAGATCGAGCGACCGGGGTTCGATTCGAGACAATGGTGCCAAGGTTCACTCAGCGTTCCATCCTTACGGGGTTGGTGAAATGAGTACCAGCTATGCTGGGAGAAGTGGTCAAAAACTTGACTTGGAATAGGAGTGGCGCCCACCCCTACCACTGTAGTGGTAGAAGCTAAGGAAAGAGGAGCATTCGTGTTGCCTCCGACTGCGGTCGACCATCTTCTTCTTCATATAGGAATTAACAAATATGCCTCGCTTTTGCTGCTGGACTGCTCGTTTCTCTGCTTGGGCATTGATGAAAGAACGTTTAGGCTTGTATTTCACTTCTGTTGCTTTCCTGTAGTATTTGACGTATTTAGTAAAATAAATGGGAGAATCCTATGCTGTGTCATAGTGGCATGATTAAATTAGCATATGATGTCGGATTGTCTTATGGCTAAAATAGGCTGAAATTATAATGACGTAATGTAACCAGTTTAGAAAATGTCAATGTATATATAGCATAATCATTGTAAAGTTAAGGGAGGTGATTTGTACGTTTGGAGTTTACTATGGATTATGAAGATACAGATCTGCCTCTTATTTCGGCATACAGTGAAAACGTTGCTCTTATCATTATTATCATCCTTCTCGTTCGGCTTGCGACGCAACATTTCCTTACCTATATGCAATATGCTAGCCAGAACCGGAAATTCTTCGAGTTTGTTTCTGCAACGTTCATGTCGACGTATCAACCTTAGGGCTGTGCGCCCATGTTGATATTATTGAAAGGATTACTCATCGTGGTGATATACAGTAACAACATATAATAATTTGGCTCACGTTGAATCAGCAGTAAGGCCACTGAATGCTGAGCAAAAGGACAATGCGAGAAGGTCCATGAACACGATTCTCAAGCAAACAGGGCATCGACTAGGACATCGACAGGATTACTCCATCATGATCCTACCAGCTGATAAAGGTCGTGCCACTGTGGTCCTAGACGCAAATGAGTACCACAGCAAGATGTCAGCCCTGATTGAGGATGGCCCGTACAAGCACCTTGGTAAAAGACCCAACAGAGAAGTTGTCATGGAAACTGTCAGAAAAGCTACTTGACGCAAAGTAGGGCGGAACACTAACAGAGAATGTTTACAAGAAGAACAAACCTCAGCATAAGCAAACCCTAAGGCTATATGGTTCTCCCAGGATCCATAAGGACAACGCTTCACTCAGACCAATTGTATCCTGTACAAACACTGCAGTCTACGACTTATGTACCTTCCTAGCACAGATATTGGCACCATTAACGGGAAAGTCAGAGTTTACAGTCAAGAATTCATCACATTTTGCATCCCTCATCAAGACAGCAAGAATTGAAGACAGTGATATTGCGGTGTCCTTTGACGTTGAGTCTTTATTCATTTTCCTTTTACATTGTCAAAATAGCATGGGACAATGGTGCAATATAGTACATGATAACAGTTCCTCTACTAGCAAACATCTAGCAGGCAATTATCTATTCTTTTTAACATTATATGAAAACCATCAACTCACCCTTTCATTTTCAGTAATCTGTACATCAATGGAAGTTCGCCATATGACTTGTCTTTTGCAAATTTTGAAGAATCACTTAATTTATATTTGACCTGCATAGGGTACAAAAAGAATGAATAGAAATAGGTTCAATGAGAAAATTTGTTACTCTTCATATAAGACATAAATATACCACTAGTAATTAGATGATTTTAGTAGCTTTTCATGTCTATTTTCTCAAACCTGTCACCCTAAAACCCTCAACTGCAAATGCAAACGTCAACCAGATATTGCAATGCAGCAGAAAATTCCACATACTCAATTCTGATTTAATGTTATCTGACCACACATTGCATCTTTGCAACCCTCTAACAAGGCCATACCAAGAAAGGACAGTCTCCACAATACTCCCTGCTGCGAAGGGTGTCAATCTCAAACTACAGGTATTACAGATTGTACAGCAAAAGCATATTTTCTTAATAAGTTCACTAACTTTTACAATAAAATAATACTTTTAGAGTGCAGGAGAGTTTTTACTGAAAGAGTCTTTAAGCTTCTTGCTGGCTATCCCTCTTCCCCATCAGATATACTCAAGTGGTATGGTCCTGTCAAAAAGCAAAAAGGATTTGCTATCAATAAAGCTTAAGTGTAAACTTGTGTATTTACTGAAGAAGCACTTTGTACTGAGAGCTTCAGATGATAAGCAACCACACAAATCATTCCATTAATTGCTATCTTAAACTGCCTCAACAGAAAAGGTACATAGTTTTAATAGCTAATACAAATCACATTTTCATTAGTGAATCACAATTGGTGAATCACTATCTTACAACTTACACAAACATCGTAAGTAGAACTAAAAATTGCTTGCTTGGGATTTTAGAACCTTCACGGGGAAGTAAGCCCAGTATAAGGAACTAACACCAATTCTTAACATTACAGACTCTTGTGCCATGCCAAGTAGTCAGCATTACCATCATTATCACTTTAGTCATTATCGTTACCATTGCCATTCTGCTCCGCCATTCCCCTTTTACTGCCATCATCAATAAAAGGATATATTCAAAGTAGTACCTGCAACTCAAATACTGTCTTGTACAAGCTGACAGCATATGTCTTGGTGAATGTTAAAGCTGTATTGCTTATGTTGGCTGCATCATCTCTTTTATTACCATCCATGTAGCATTCAATCAAATAACTAAGAAGAAAAGATTTTTAAAATGTAACAACTTAGAACAAAAATTCATTGTATGAAGAAGGAAGTAATGACTAATGTAGACTACCAGAAAAAGTTATAGGTAAAAGATAGAGATACTCCTTCAGCCAACATAGTGTGAGATGGTTGAGTAACACTCCAGACTCTCAAATGTTGTCTGTACTCATTCCCTGTAATCAGTCAACTGTTTAGCATTACGTATTTCTTCATGCAATGCGGTGTCTGCTTTTTTTTGTGCCCACAACTGTGAGCCAGACAATAGCCTGTGATGTACTGGCATAAACATTGTGTTACAACATTGTAACCAAGATACATTGTATGTCTCATTTATTATAATTTAGTGTACAGTTTGCTTACTTTGCTATGCAGTCTGAAATCCCTCACTCTGTATATGTACAGCATAATCTAGTGCGTTTTCAGTCAGTTGTGTTTGACTGCAGTTAACACTCAGTCACTGACGAGCGTCGCTCCTGAATAGACATGGTGTTATGTTGGAGATTCCGGGTCGTAAGGATTTCATTTGCAGTGGTCTAGTCATTATTTTGGATGGTTTGATTCTTTCTGCATTGGTGTTTCATATCATAACAAAACAAAATGATACATACAGCTCACTGCCACTTGTATCATTGTTGCTTCTGTCACGACCCACCATCGCCACCCTGATAATAGTTTCTATCTTTTCATATTTAACATAAAGAAAAAGATATATGAATGACACATTGTGCAAGAACCTCTTCTTCATAATCAATATTTTTAACCATACTTACATCATCAGTTGGGCTCTCCATTCAAAGTCTTCATCCTCAATTTCACTGAGTGCTTTGACAACTACATTGAGACTCTTTGCAAGAAACTGTTTGTAATTTGGTTTGTAAAACTGTCTCGCTAAGGACCATAGCACAACCGAGCCATTGAAGACCAAAAAGTGATACCTAAATGAGGACATTTACAGATTTCAGAAACATAGCAATTAGATAAACTGATCATCAACAGTTATGGTAGAAATGTGTTATGTATTATGTACATACATAAATATATACATTATTGATTCTTATATAACGTGAATTGTATCATGCAATGATGTAGATATTATTCTATCATTGCAAAGTAAATAATGAAGCATACCTACACAGGTTGTAGTTTGTATCAACTGTTCATGTCTACAGAGAAACTGATTACATGGAACTATAATATGCTGATGTGTTGTGACCAGTGTTTTTGTAGCTGTTATATATTAATTGTTAGATGTTAGGTCAGAAATCGAGTTGAGTGTAGTACTAGATAAATACAATGAATCATTGAGAGGATTTAATGGTAATCTAAAAAAGATTGTAAATAGCTTTTGATATTTTAGAAGTGAAATTTCAAGTACAGGAGCAAGATCTTAACATTCTTATAGCCAAAGCCTGGCATGCCCTTGATATCCCACAGACTGACTAAAAATCAACCCTGCATGACAGCTTAAAGGGAAAATTCTTCAGGGCTGTATGGCTCTGAAACATGGACACTGACAAATAAGATTGAGCAGAAGCTGGATTGTGCATATACCAGAATGCTCTGGGTTGTACTAAATAAGCATTGGTAGCAACATCTAACCACAAAGACCAATATGGGCACATACCATCTGTGTTACGCATAGGCACAAAAGACAGTTATATAGGTATTCCAAGCAATGCTATAGAAAGCAAAAGTGAGCTGATCAGGATGCTCATCCTCTGGAAACAAGGACATGCCCATTAAAATGGCGGACAAACTTGTACTACCTCCATCGACCAAGTCTCCTACGATGCCAACATTCCCACTGAGGAATTGCAACAGTGATGTTGGATTTAGAAGCTTAGAGAAATGGAGTGGAATGGAGTGGAATAGGCCTGGGGAACTTGCCAGATCCAGTAAGGTAACAATGAGTCATATTAAAAACCAAATTCTGAGACCTCCTGTCTCTTTCTGGAATCACTGCACTTGTGATAGTGTTTGCCAAGGATAAAACAAGTAGCATATTCTTCATCTGT
>JAAAKM020006971.1:140219686-140241077 GCA_010016025.2 Alatinidae sp. Z8VKAUB7J3 | reverse complement strand
TAAGGACTTGTTTACAACCATCTTGACTACAAACTGCATTTATTTCTACAACATGCGACGACACAGAGCGATTAAATCAATGTAAACAAATATTTTAAGGACTTTTCTCTCGACAAATTTCATTTATAATAATGGTCAACTTCAGAATAATTTCCTTTTGGTGGATTTTACATTTATAGGGCATTGACGAAGAAAAATGTAAATCAAGAAAGAGAAGTGAGGAATATGTCCAGGGCTCTGGAAGGAGAATGTTGTTTTTAGAAACCCCATGTTTCTCCTTTAATCGTAAGGATGTTATCTGCTTCCCATCTTTTCGACAAAGCTTGATTATTTTATTTACATCATTGTCTCTGTTAGCAGAAAACTGCCTTTCATTTCGCTTCCTTTAAACATGTACACCTGCCTATTTCTCTCCGTCGAATGAAGGTGTTTTGAAAACTGTTCTTTGTGCCAAAGATTAATGTCTGCATAAGTGCCTTCAAATCTACTCCAAAAACCCTGATTTCATTGGAATCGTATTTTCCCTTATCTGACTAAATCCTGCAGACGAACCAAGGAAACTCTAAACCATTTCTGTTCTTTAATTGAACGAGCCTATTTCCAGACGCAGTCGCCAACTATTTTCAATCTGAATACAGTGACAGGTGAAATTGATGAAAACGAGGGAAATAGATGGGAAAAAGCCTGCTACAACTTAAACAATAACCTAGTGGCAAATTCCTGTCGGGAATGTGTAAGAACAATTTTTTTACTGTGAAATCCAATTGGAACACTGACAGATCTTTTTCGATTAATGATGTCAAGCTTGCTCATGTTCATTTATTAAAGAAAGGTTTGCAAATGACTGACAAACTCGCCAATAGTTTTAATATACTAACCTTCGTCTGTAGCTCCACTACAACAAGTTCAACTCTCGTCATACTGTTGACACTAACCATGTTCCAGCTTATTAACTAAAGCAAAGAGAAACTGAGCTGTTTCCTTTGTCAAGGACGGGGTAACGAGGGGGGTTGCAGAGGGGGCCATGCTCCCCAATAATTTGCCAAATCCCAATTTTTTTTCTGTGACCACTTTATCAAAATTGAAATTGATTGTGACAGACATTGTGTCACATTCACAGCAAGATATGCATATCGGCAGAAAACACTCACCTCCACACAATGACCAAAGACACCTTAGTGGAATGTGAAAAAAAAATTTAAACCCAGCCTACTTGGCTTCCCCAATCCGCCTTACCTCCCCTGTCCCTATTTGTGTTGATTGATATAAAAGACTGGTAACTAACGAAGATTGCTGTACGCTAGTATACAAATCGGCCAGTGTGTGCGTCCCATTCGAGTAGCATAACAGATACCAGACAGAGTTGGTACGAACACAAATTAGAAAGAGGGGGGGGGGGGGGAGGGGAGGGGAGGGAATTTGGGATAGCAGGTTCGAGTACCACTGGCAGCTAATATCTATGTTTGTATACACATTTCCTATATAGCGACAGTTCTATATAGACTGTTTTAGGGGAAATAGTAATAAATGTACGAATTATGTTGTCCACACTGCTACATGACATTTCTACTACTGCCAGAAAATGTATAATCTGAGAAAAGAAAATGGAGTAGTCATTGATGTCTCACTTTAAAAACTGTCCTGGAAAGTATGGTGAGTAGAGCTGGAAGAAAAGAAGCTCTCCTCAAACATTGGGTTGACTTTCTTTTCAATTTGGTTTACCTCCATACTTCCAATAACTGCAAGTATAGTGATAAAACTGCTGTCGAATTCGAAAGTATGCTAAACCGGAAAACGCACGGACATTTTAAATTTAGAAAATAAAAGCACTTCAAAACCTATGACTAAAAGAGTGGAAAATTGAAAAGTTGTAAAAATCATAGCTTTAAGAAGTACCATCACAAAAAATTATAGACTTAAGATTTCTGAATATATTTGCAGCCTATTTCTATTTAAAGAAAGATCACAATGTTGACTTGTGTTTTTGATATTAAACGAGTTTCAGCCGGTATTAAATATTGGCATTGTGTGTAAACGTTCAGTATACTGCACTCTTAGTCTTTTTCTAAGTGAATTTATGATGATGATGATGATGATGATGATAGTACTACTAATAATAAAGTTAAAAGTCTATTAGCTATCTTAAAACGTACGTTTACAGACATAATAGTTATGTTATAAGGTACATAAGTTAAATGTCCTAAACTATTTGCTAGAAGTCCTACAAAGTAAAATCAAAGCCCTAAAATGTACGTTAAAGATCCTTAAAGGTACATAAAAGTCATAAAATATACGTCAAAATGCCAAAAAATACGTTAAATATACGTTATAAGTGTAGCAGGCCCAGCCTGATCTAAAAATTTCAACCAAATTTTAGTAAAAAGGGTCTTCCCAGTGCCCCTCCTTTCAATCAAACTTTTCGGTGTCACAATAATAAATTTTAGGCCACCCGAACCCAATATAACCACACGTACACATTTTCTTGAACACATCGAAGATCATTACCTTGGTTTTCTGCCAAGTAGTTTGATGTTTTCGTAGCTTTCGGAGAAGGGTCATGCTCTCCCACATTCTGCCTGACAAACATCACGGTTTCGAGCTGATTTAGCCATATGATTGGCTGGTGGAGGCAGCAGTAGCCTTTGTTCCATGCCGTCTACTCAGGCCTAATTTAAAACTCATGGCCCTACGTAAGAGACAAGGACAATAGTTTTGAGAACGGGGGACTACACTGTAATGATCTCGTTTTATTTTCTCAGCGAACTAGTATCTTGTAAGCAAAGGCTGACTTGAAAAATGAAGTGTACTTGCCCCCATCTACTACTTCACTACTCTTACGTTCCACTGTTCATCATCCAATCAAAATCAGTCAACACCTTCACACAAAAATAAAAGAATCTGACCATTCCATCGACTAAAAATACTCTTTGTCAATTGGTTTTTAAGGAGTTATCTGTTAAAAGACTTGTTCCTGATAAACTCAATCAATAACACATATATCCTTTAGCAACTCGAAACATTAACCTCTCCTCTTCAATCACGACACCTCCGCCAATTGCGGGCATTACACTTCCTTTTTCTAATTAAGGTAACTATGGTAACATCAGAATTGCTCGTTAATGTCATCTAGTCATGGAGTGTATTGGTTGACCTGTGTAGTATCATTAACATATCTCCCAAACGCAAGTACAGAAAAGGTTCTTGCAAATGCACATTAGTGGGAATGAACTTTTGGCAATCAGCAAGCCGATTGTGTAAATGACCTCTTTGCAAGGGGATTGCATCAAGTAGGGGGATTACATCAAGTACACCACAGACCCGTAGCTAGCCACACCTAATGGGGGTTCGATGAGCTATCAGGGAAGAGACGATACATTTTTTATGAAGCTTGAAAATTACAATGAACTATTAATTATTACAATTATAGGCCACGTATGATGATGTAAGAGAACATTAATATTGTAAGTTTGGTTTACTCTAACCGACATTATTAAGGCATTGACTTTATATTTAACCTGAAAAGTTCTTTAACAATATCTCAGCAGAAGGCAAGATTTTATCGAGTGAGCATGGTCCACTAATTCCCCCCTCCCCCCCGGCTACGGGCCTCGTACACTACTGAGCCTGACCATGTCTTCAAACCTGCCTTCGCCACTGAAGTGTAGGTCAAGACTCCAAAACTTTACCCGCTACGTCATAAGGTGAATGTGAAAAGTCATAAAATCTATGTTGAAAATTATATAAAAACTTTAAAAATCTCTGAGACCTTATATAGACAAGTAAACTAATACTAGAATAAGCGTAAAATCAATTATTAGAAACGTTTTGACAAACAGAAATGATCGTTATTAATATCTGCTATATTTTTGGTTTCAACAGATTGCTTAAATCTCAAATTGGCAGGAGAAACACGATCAAGAGTATTTCCTATAATTGTAAATGGAAACATAGAAAAGATACCATGTGATATGACGACAGACGGAGGAGGGTGGACCATCTTTCAAAGACGAGTGAACGGTGAAGTTAATTTTAATCGCAATTGGAAAGATTATAAAACGGGTTTTGGTGATCGTAGCAAAGAATTTTGGCTTGGTTTGGATCTGATTCATTACATGATATCGCAATCAGAGTCAGAAATGAGAATAGATCTGGTTGACTATCAAAGATACAAAATTTTTGCCAAATACGGGCAAGCGCTTATTATGAGTGAGTCTCACTCATACAGGCTGACCTTATCAAAGTATTCAGGTACAGCAGGAGACTCTTTCTCAAGAGTGTTACCGGCGAGGTTCTCAACATATGATCGTGATAATGATATAAGTAGTGGAAACTGTGCCAGGCAGTACAAAGGAGGCTTTTGGTTTGCTTCTTGCTTTAGTGCTCATCTCAACGCGTTGTATCCAACAAATAATCAATCTTCAGCGCTATATATATCTTGGTTTACCTACAAAAAACGTTACGGTAAAATTCGTTTTGCTGAAATGAAATTTCGAAGGAAGATATCAGGTAGATAGACTGAATTTGAGATGCGGGAGAGTAAAGCTATGCACTTGTCATCTGAAGGGTATGGAGAGCAGATGGGTTCCTGGTAACATGTTTTGATGACGATGCTTGTAATCAATTTTCTCAAAGCCTCAGATATCTTTACAGGCAGCTCTCATTTTCATCAGTAACATTGATTATCTAACATGTCAAGAGGAAAGTTATTAAGATGCTGCAGCATACAGTTGGTAGTGATGTGTTTTGATGACGCCTACCGTTATTTTTTCTTCAACGCTTGATATGTCTCCACAGACAGCTTTCGTCTCTTTCGATAACGTTAATAATTTCAAGCACAAGATTATCGAGATGCTGTGGCTTAACAACTTGTAGATCAATGACAGGAGATGAGTAGAATACGAGATACGGGAATACTTGCACACCTTACGTCTCATGAAGCATATCTCGTTGAGACAAATAATATAACTTTGAAATCACCTGAGGTATTTACTAGAAAGCAAACCATTACTGTATACCTTAACCAATACGTTGTACGGACTTATGTAAAGTTTGACACAGGGTTTTTCAGGTATGTTTGAAGTTAATGTAAGTAGCCAGAGCAATAATATCAAGAAATGGGCATTAACTGTAAAGCCTAGTTTTTCGGCCGTGGGCCATGCATACAGTGAGGTTATACTGTCAGATTACTATCTAAGATAAGGAATTGCATGGGGTAATTTTTGAAATTTACAAATTGCTTGACGATCGGCTTGCAAAATACTTTATCTGACACTGGAGACTTTTAAAGAACTTACGTTATCTTCATTGCTCTACGGCTCCATACCATAAATCCTCCAAAAAAGAATACTACGAACGCTTATCTAATTGCTCTACAGATCCGAATCGTAAACTCTTCGAACAAGGATAAAAACAATCGAACTCGCTTTCTACGAGAGTTTACCTACATGGACTATCCGAAGAAGGATTAATAAAAACAACAATCAAACAGACTCTCTATAATTTTAAACGATTAGACAGAGTAAAGATATTGGCAGCCTTTGGCTCGCATTGGTTCCGTGGTTATAAGTGAAAATATCACTTAGCGGTGCGCCGTTTTTAAAACGAGTAACATCAAATTGTAAGAACGAGGCATAGTTTCGTTTTTATGAAGACGACTTAAAACACAACTAATTCATCAATTCATCAAAATCCGTAAGGAGTAATAGACAAATATTAATAGAGACATGTAGCCACAAGAGATTACTAGTGAGGTTAGGGTTACTCGAAGCAACGTACAAACTTTCTATCGACTGACAATAACAGATAATGTTGGAACATTGTAACTTTGGGCTGATTTTTATGTTTGTCTCTTCACTCTTAAACTCTTGGGCTAGCTACATCTAGTACTGTAAATTACGTGTAGCAACATGTCATACGCAGGATAGAAAAGAGCTACCTTGAGCTTTATGTAAATGGTGGATTTAGTTACATACTGTCTATTTTTAATGGCTTTTGACGTCTCAAGGAACTTAATCGAGCAACGAAGTACCTGAATATCGGAGGGACAGCAACAAATCAAGTTATGCAAAGTGCATTGCATTTATATAGATGCAATTCCACACCAGGAGTATCTACTGGCACTTTACTATCGCCCTTTTATACACGACCTATCGTTAAAATTTTTTGCTGATCTACTCCCTATGGAATGTAAACACATGAAGCGGCACACGTGACATTAATATATATTTTTCCATTATAGCCGCGTCCTAATTTTTAAACGTTAGTACAGTCAAGAAAACATTACAAATCTAGACACCTTAGCTTACAGAGAAGGTCTTGTTAGCTGCTACTAACTGTCGCTAACATTTTTTTGCTTATCAACTCCTTGCATAGTGAAAATACATGCATCCGCGCACATGGCATTAATATTACTTTTTTAAAATCACAGTCACGTTCCAAATTTGCATCTTATGACAGCAAAGTACAAAGTACAAATCTCAATAAGTTAATGTACACAAAATGTCTTTGCAAGCTGCTACCAACTGTTGCCAATATTTTTGCTGACCCACTCTTTAAATAGTGTAGACACATACGTCCGCAAACGTGGCGTTAATATGTATTTTTTGACGTTACAGTGACGTTCCAAATTTACATCTTATGATGGCATTGTACAAACTATAAATCTTACTATGTTAATGTACACAAAATGTTTTTGTTAGTTCCTATGAACTAATTAGAAAGGATAAGATTTAATAGTTGCGAGAGAAGATGAATATATGTTCATCTTCTACAGAAACTATCAGTATTAATTTGCTTCAAATCCTCTCCTATGAGGTCTTGAAAAAATGAGGTCACATGACATGCGCAAAGCTTAGTGTAACAGAGGCAGCAGTTTTGCGACTTGCAATAACTTTCCTATTGCACGATGAATAGTTTGCTCCGAATGAGATATTTTTACAAGATCATGTTTTGTCTGTTGAATCTGATTACCAGTTTCTATTTACTTGAAGTCAACCGAGATGAGAATTTTGGAACGATGAATCAAATTGTTCATTGTTGGCAACCAAGTTGAAAATGATGAATCATTACCTGCTAAAGATCTTGGTTAGAAACAGTTAGCCACACCAATAAAACGTATTAGATTGTATCGGTGTCATTTGCAAAAATAGTTCTGTCTAACTCTTTACTTAATTTTTTTTCTGCATAAAGCGGCGTGAAGTTAATAGAGGTGTTAGGAGAGTTACTGTTTTTAAGAAAAAATTTAACTAACTTTCTTCTTTAAAGATGAGCATAAAGTGCAAAGGTGCAAAAGTTGGTATACAGTGCAAAAGTTGGATGAACATATTTATCGTTATAAACGTTTTCACCAGTAGTCATAACATTTATTTTGAGATAAGGAGGAAATTTTCTTTGGAAGAACCTAACCTAAAGGATAGGAGAAGATTTAACTACATTATTAAAATAGCACGTATGTAATTGACGTGCTTTCTGTCACTCGTGTTATCAAAGGATTATTAAGAAAGCTAAAGGGATTCGAATCCACAAACACTATGATTTTCACCCTTAACCTTAGTAACTGAGGTCCAATAATTGAGGTGAAAAATATTTATGTCAATCCTTCTTTGTTCCCCTCCACTCAGTGGGTAGGAGGAAATTTATTAATTATCATTATTTATTGTGTTTCGTGTTTAATCCTATTCCCGCCAAGGTCTGATGAGCCTTCATCTCACCATTGGGGGGGGGGGGTAAAATTACCTCCCCTGCTTAAAATTTGTTTGAAAGCATTTTGGATCACAATGCTTAGCACACATGTAGCTTCTACGTCTTTTACTGATCCTTTTTGCACTATGGCCTAGCAGCTTGAGTTCTCATTTAACTCAATCCAATCTTTAATAAGTTCTAGATCCCTTGACATACTTTGTAGAGCCAAGATTGTGGGCCACTGCCATCGGAACCTATTTGTTTCCATGTTCATAGTTAAGTCGCCTAGGCTTGTCACTTTTTAAAATTTTTTATTTATTTATTTATTTATTTACATCTTTATTTATTCATTAAGGGAGATTAAGAGCCAATTTATTTTGGAAAGCTCCTGTATATATATTGTTTTTATTATTATTATTATAATTGTTATTATTACTACTCATAGTTGTTAGATATCTTCAATAGCGTGCCTAATATGTTCAAATTGTTTTACCAATTTTAACACAATTTTTCCATGGATGATTATTCTCATCCTTTGTTTGTGCCAGCACCATATCCTACACTCCTACCATGAGAAGCTAAAAATTCCATTAATGCATCAGTGCCATAAATGAGCCAGCACTTCCCTTCTGCGCCAGAGTGTACTAGTTCATCCTCATATTTCCATCAGTGACATCAGCAAGAGCATCTGGTCTTCAAGTGCTCAAAGCTTGTACCAAAGTCCCATACATATGGGCCCAGCCCTAGCCAGGACTGTTATAGAATCAACATTCTGCTTGTTTATGGAGTTCTCTCCCGACCATAGTTTTCAGGAGGTACATCTGCACAAAATCATTGTTTACTTTGCTTTGATGGGATAGTTTCTCCATGCCAAGAGACTTTTACTATGTTAATTTTTTTTTCAGTTTAAGTGCTGTGGTTTGACAAGCTATGATGACTGGGAAGGAAACGTCTACTTCAACTGCTCATCTAAAGGGAAAGAAGCTTGTGGTGTTCCATTTTCTTGCTGTAAAAAGGTATATTTTGAAGAGTGTAGTATTTGTGTGGCAGACCCTTGTATAAGAATGTATGAACTAATGTAGTCTTTAAATGAGTGCTTAAAAACTTTATTTAATGCATATTTGTACTTTTTAGCAGTGGAAACATGTTCCACTGCCAGATTTTGTCAACATCAATACCCTTTTGTGCAGCACCAATAGGTTGTCAATGGTACTAAAACAGAGCTATGATTCGTGTAGAGGGCAAAATAATCACAAGATACTACACAAAATATAATGCAAAGAAAATAATGGACAATTATGATATTTGTTTATGCTTTTCCCCATTTTTCTTTATAGAAGATTTGATTGTCCTTTTGATATTGTGTAAAACCAGTTTTTCAATCCACCCACCCTCACCCCCACATGTCATTTTCCAGACTGTTTTGTGGAACACTGTTATTTACTACTTTTTTTGCTGCTTTCCTTTTCATTGTAGGATAAATTAAATTCTATGTGTGGTTTTGAGGTCAGAAAATCAGATGTCAGTGTAAGTACTTATTTGAAACTTCCTTTTCATTACAGAAACCTTTTTTTGTTAATAGTAGTAATGATTAACTGCTAAAAAAAGAGAACTAATATTAGTATAGAACTAAGACTAGAAAAATAGCAAAATGTCACACAGTGTGTGCTCTACCAGCTGAACTAGGTGACTTCCAGTGTTAACATACTCTATTGTTCTAGTCGCCACATTAGCTCCCAGTCATCCATCGGTGGGCATTGACATCCAGGTCAACGCAATTGGAGACCAGCCTCTCTGCACCATCTGACTTGACCAAGGAGGAACTGCAATCTGATCTGTTGAAGGCCTATCGAAAATTACAAAACATCTTTTTTGTATTGACATTTCAGTTCCCCTCTTAAAATGATGTTAAAACTGCAACTCGATGCTTTTCATCATGTCTTCTGTGCACTGAAGCATGCAATATGACATCATAATTAACCTGATCAAAATAACATAGTAACTTCAATAGTAGGCCTATAAATCAGGGTGCAGGTGTGTAACAGGCGGGGTTCAGGAAGTGCATGTCCTAGGGGCTCCGACCAGATTGTGATATCATGACCCCCAGCACTTAACATAATATTTTAATTTATGCGAAATTTGACGAAAAAAAAAATACAAAAAAAAGCAAACTTTGATTGTGAAGGCATAAATTCGATTTTTCATATTTATCAAAAATCTTCATGAGGGCGAGAAGAATCTAACGTCTTAAACTACATCCTTTCTCTTAAAAGCTGTATGTTTGAAAAGAGTAAAACCGTCCTAGCAAGGGTTCAAAATAGGGGTTTCAGGGTTATGAAACAAAATTGGCCTGACCCCCATCGAAGGCCTTACAACGCCCCCAGAGACCCAGCTGTATAAGCACTCACTATGTGAGTGGAGGTCCTCGCTTTGTACTAATTTGCCTAGGGGGGGGCATGGTGAAAATGCCCTAGGGGCCCCAACTACCGTTGTTAAGTGCCTGTCAGAGTGACTATTTGCAGGGCAATAGTATACCCTGTGTACATCTGATGTCTGTGGTTCCCAGCCTTTTTATGTCTTCCAGCCCTAGAACATTTCGAACTGCGCTTTCACCCCAGAAGCTTAAGACGATAATTTATTTTAGGCTAAATTTGCATAATTAATATAAAAACAGAATTTAAAATATTGAAAAGAAAAGGCATTGTAAGTTAACTTATGGAAACACTACAATAACTTTCATCCAGGCGTAGATTTTTCTAATGTGTAAATGGTCATCCACCAATTAAAATTGATTGCCCCTAATGTTCGTATTATTTCCTCGAAACTTTTCGAAAGGTGGCATATTGTTGTGAGCAGCTATTATAATATATTATATTATAATATCTTTGTGCCTGTAAACACAAGCAATTTCGAGTGCTTATCTATGAAAAATCTTATGTCACTCCAAAAGCGCTCCCTCCATGCATTGTAAAGCCAAGCTGTGACTACAGTTTCAATGAAGCCACATTGCTTCTCTCCAGACGATTACTGTTACTAGTGTCTGGCGAAAAGGTTTAGCAAAAGGTGTCCGTTCCTTAACACAATATTTAAATCTGTACCTCGAGCCAAGTCTTTGCAGACATGATTAATTGTTGTTTTTATAGTAAATGCTCTTCAAAATTGTGGTTATGGCGGCAGAAAGTGCTGTTACTAGTGTCTGGCGAAAATGTTTAGCAAAAGGTGTCCGTTCCTCAACACTATATTTAAATTTGTACCACAAGCCAAGTCTTTGCGGACAGGTTTTATTGTTGTTTTTATCGTAAATGCTCTTCAAAATTGTGGTTATGGAGATAGAAATTGTTGTAACTAGTGTCTGGCGAAAAGATTTTGCAAAATGTGTCCGTTCCTCAACACAATATTTAAAATTTTGATACTTTGTTTTTGTTGTTTTTACAGTAAATACTCATCAGAATTATGGTTACGGTGGCACAAAGTTTGAAGTGTGTTAGAAATTGTTACTGGATCAGGAAAAGTATTGTAGCGACTTGTTATGTGAACTATTGTTTGTTTTTGTGATAGACGCTACACAGAGGAGGAAAAATCTTCACTCGTGGTTGCATTGAAGGAATTAGCGAGTGGTTTAAAAGTCACCTGGTGATTGTAGGAGGTGTTGGTGTAGGTGTTGCAGTGTTGCAGGTAAGCAGTAAAAATACGGGAGACATTAGTTTTGATATAAGTATTTGACTGTTATGTTCTTGACATTGCATGCTTGTTAAAATGAGTTTTTTAATGTATTGTGTTGTAGAGTCGCCATGATGCAGTAGATAGTGTATGTGATTGCAATGACCTAGTGTGTTTAATTTACTCGTATTACATCATATCACAATCAACTCACTTTTCTTGACAAGCACAGGATAAGATTTGTCAAATTTATTGGTTTATGTAACATGTGGTCACTAGAAACTGTACACGATAGCAAGATACATGGAAACCCTGAATATAGACCGCCAATGGGGCAAAGCCCTTCAGGCTATGGCAGCCAATAGATTCAAACATTCCAATGACTTCGGCAAAGCTGTACAGTTTGCAGAAGCTTTCATAAAAGGGTTATTCGTTCATACTAACACTCACCCATCATTCATGTACTATTTGTTCATCAATTTATACAATGTTGTAGTTATCATAATGACCCCGTGCCCTCGCGTGGCAATAATTTTGGAAATATAATCCAGAAACAGCAACAAGAAAGTGCCTGGTACTTTACTTGCTGCCCTTACCATGAACGACACGTTATCTTTCTATCAATGTCTTATTTTTCAGGTTCTTGGAATAGCATTTGCGACCACGCTTATGTCGGATATTCGACGTCAAGTTGCAAAATGGGATCGTCCACCACTGTTGCCAAGGCATTATTACAGTGACCGACGCGTGTAAAGAAATGGGATTTGTTTGTTTCTTGGAGGTTTGATATGGAACAGCTATGATATTCGATCGTTGCCATTTTTTGGGGCTTCAACTAGATTAAGAACTGTTTCTGTTAATAAACAAGTAACCAGGGATGACAATTTCTAACGTAATGTCTAATTACTTGAAGCCATAGTGCATCTGTTGCTTGTGAAAGTGGCTTGCAACATAGAATATGCAAGGCCTTAGGCGGGGAAACAAGCTAAAGATGGTCTGTATTGATTTGCAGCTTGTGGCCCCAGTGTGGTTTTACAAAACGCATTTCTGAGAAAGCAATCTTCACTGTGGGTGTTGCTACTTTCGCAAAACGAGGGCTCGTGTAAATGAAATTTAGCAATTTAGTGCAACTTTCTCAAGAAATGTTTGAATGCCGGTTGGTTTTTAAGTGTCACATTTTTAGTGTTGAGGTAACTCCTGCGTTTCTGAAGATAGATTCCCGCAAAATAGAAGAATTTTAAAATCATACGAACTTAAACAACAAGAAACAAAAGAAAATATAGAAAAGTTGCAGTAATATGAACCCAAGGGTCTTTGATTGAAAGATTGCTGTCTTCTTGGATCCATAATCGTATTACTCTTGGGTGCCTAATAACCCCCCTCCCCGCTAATTAATTTTTCAAAAATTTTCCACCCAGGACTTTCTTATTCCAACCCCCTGCCTATTAATTTTTAAGTAATCTCACACCTATGACATATTTTTGAAGAGGTACTTTGGTGGGCAAGTAGAAAATGTCTTCATTGAAATATGAAAATCACACCTTAAAAAGATAAAAGTTTACGAGGCTCGAGGAAATGTGAAAACGCACATTACAGATGTTAGCAATAATACTGTCATTGAGCAGGAGGATGAAGGGAATATTTTTAAAATCTTGGAAGGCGTGTAAGAGACTGCCATGACTTCAAATAACCGACTATTGTTTGTGTTGTATTACTTTACGTTTAGGAAGTTGCAGTCGATTCTAAAGATTGATTCTTGACTTCATTTTTTACAAGTTTTGGTCATTTTCCACCCCCCGCCGTCTATTCCAACCCCACATTTATTAAGTTTTTGAGATTTTCCAACCCCCCGTTTATTCCAACCCCCTTCTATTAGGCACCCAAGAGTGCATATCCCTTTCATCGTCAGCCACCTAATCCTAAGCATACAGTATGATATGCCTTTTTCCTGCCAGTACTGTATCTGCAGTATGCCATCGTCCTTGGATAACTTACAAATTAGATACGCCGATAACAATACCGCTCCCCCTCATACTTGTAGGTTTTCAGATATGTATTCGAGCCATTTCTAGCTTTATGTGAACCGTAGAAATTGTACAGATTTGTAAAAACGACATTAAAAGACACATTTCTTTCATGTAACAATGAAACTTAAGTGCAAATTGTAAGCTGTGTGATTATGGTTAAAAGATCATCCACTGTTAGGCTATTTATTTAGGTTATTTTCTAGGTTGTACTTGTATTACGTGCTGCCAACTATAGGCTATAGGCTCTGTGGACACTCGTGTATACAGCGTTCTACGTAATAGCACACAGCGCTTTTTGATTAGGAGAAAGTTAAACGGAGTTTATTCCAGAAGGCCAGGTAATAACAGTGTATTTTTTAAAGGACACTTTGTATTCTGAATGTTAGGGCAGGGTGCATTAATAGTAAGAAAATGACGCCATGATCTGTCAAAGAACAGGGAACGTTTTCTGCTTTTATGGGGCCCATCAACAGCACGAGGTGGAGCTAACTTAATAGTTCTTATTGTTCTAACACTTTTCTACTCGGTCATTACCATAGATGGTACCGGCATTGGATGAAGCAAGACAAGACAAGATAAAATGTTACGTTTATACGCACAAGGTGGTGCTAACTTTTTTAGCTCTACATATTGTAACACTTTTCAACTCAATCCTTGCCATAGATGGTAGATTTTATCATGTCTTGAGTCAGTCTTTCTGCGAGCTACGTTTCGAGAGAAACTTTTCCCATCTTCAGACAGCCTACTCTTACGGCATCTAATACAATTCTTGGATAATGATAATTTTGTATCGTCAAATATACACGATGATTACAGGTCCCATTCAAGGCCAAGAACGCAAGTGGGACAAACAAAGGATGTAGCCTTGTGGAACTCTGGTTGTATAAACCCATTTTTATCAAACGATTGCTGGTGTACGTCATATCGCCTATAATTTCCCGTTGCCACTTATCATCCTCCTTCTGGAAGCTTTAGTCTTTTATGTTAGTAACCTGTCCAGGTTACGATAAGGTTCTGTGAAACGGTATGTAAAAAGTCAACCGTCTATTCTTGTTTTGTAGAAAAGTGAGATGTTACAACACGGAGAGGCATCGAAAACAGTTGAAAATAACGAGGACACTGCAGACTCAACGACGCAAACAAATGGTTTAATTGAACGAGAAGACGAGGAAAGTGTGAAACTCTTTAACGAGGAAGTACTAAAAAGACCAAGTTCCGAAAGTGTAGTTGAGCTTAGCCCCAAATACCAAGAATTGGAAGACGCTTTACTTCGAATCACATCCAAACTGAACGCACCCTTAAGGATCAAGAGGGATCTCAATGCGGAAGACAGAAACAGGATTGCGTTTAATGAAAGTACGTCTTCCCAGGAAAGCGAGATAGTTGATCCAATGTATTCTAAGCGATTTATATATATTTCACCGAATAGCCCGACCTATCCAAGAAGGAATCGGTACATATCAAAGGCTTTTGATACAAATGATGCTGATGTAAATGACCGACATGTCAGTGTCTTGAGAAGTCCAATGCTTGAATCTTCCACACTCATGGGAGCGAATGCAACTCTCGCAGAGGAAAATGAAAGTATTGTTGTCGCGAAGGATAATTCCAATCCGTTTAGGGCAGCCTCTAGAAAGCAAGAAGTCTACGACCATTTTAATACACCTGTAAGCAGCGTTGTTGAAGACGTTACTTTAGAACAGCCTAACAGGATTGACAGCATGGCGGAAGGAGAAGGCAGACACCTTCAAAGCAATGAATACCCCCTGAGCATGGCCGTAGAAGCAGCTGATAATAGAAACGCCAACAGCTTACCAAGCAAAGTCGCAACCTCAGATCAATACTCAAATCCACAGCGAGTCATTTCCACAGTATCTTTGGAGCCGAATAGATTATCCGCTAACCAGTCCCCTGCACGCGATACAACGATTTCCCCTTTGGACATAGAAAGGATCTCTCATATGGATGCCAGGCAAAAGCTTGACTTTCTACTAGGAAAACTAAAGGCGCAAGGAACAGGTAAGACACCTTGTTGTCAACGTGTTTAATGATGAAGGGAAATCTCACTATTTCGCCGCCGAAAGTCTCAAGTTCCTTCTGCTTGCTGGTAGTATTCTACCCTTCCATAAAGTCTTTCACTCCCTATTTCATTTATTTCGCTCCTCCTCCTCCTCCTTCTTCTTCTTCTTCTTCTTCTTCTTCTTCTTCTTCTTCTTTGGTCTTCTAAAGGAAAAACGCCAGAAGTGAACTTTAACTATATAAAAAAGAGCAAGTAGTAGGAGACAGCCTGTTTGCAACATTAACGTGAAATACGATTGGATTAAGGATCTAGCGTTTTTGGAAATAAAGAAAGCTGACGTCAGTGGGTAGAATCGAATATCGTCAAGATAACTGATGGAATTGTTTGTGGAGCAGTGAGATGATAATGATAACGACGATGATTATGAAAAAAATTATGAGAATTATGATGATGGTGATGGTGATGATGGCGATAATGATGATGATGATGATAATGATGATAATGGCAATGATGATGATAATGGCAATGGTGATGATGAAGAAGAGGAGAAGGGGGAGGGGGAGGAGGGAAGGAAGATGACAATTATGTTGATGTCGACGATTATCATTTAAGGTTCTGATTTTAAATTTACAGGCCCAACCTATTTGAACAGATATTCGCTAGGCTATTTGCTCCCTTCTTACCCTCTCCCTAGTTTAGTAAGGATTCCTCAATTTATTTTAGTTAGTTTTAAGTTGCAAAGGCAGTTTCATTGTCTTACTTTAAGTCAAATTTAAACAACTCTTCCTATAGTGAAGGTGAACGCAGAACCTCAATCGATCTTAGTTTTTATCCCTTTTGGGGGATTTTTATATCCTTTTCCTTGATTCAATATTTTGTTCCACTACTCTCCATTGTGTTTGATTTCCACTTAAATTCTACTCTAAATTTGTAACGTTCTTCTTCCTATCATGCCACCCTTTTGTGTTAATGAAACTATTTTAATTTAGATTTTCGTATGATTTTCCTAATAATCGAAACCCTTGTCGTTTATAGGAAATGTTGACCTGCAAACCTTGTTGAATACTATCGAAAGTTCCATTTATGAATTACTCGCAAGGAGAAGCCCAAAAGAGACTAAGCATGCAGATAATACTGTCAAAGAACTGCAGATAGAAAACACAGAGCTTAAACAGTACGTAGTAAACAGTGTATTGAGCATTTTTGGACCCCATGTTAGTAAATCTCTCAATGCCCCTGGTGTTTCCATTGGCATCTGATACCTGATGTCAAGTCACTTTGGTTTTGCTTTGCTTTTTGACTAAACAATTCCATAAATTGAGTCCATCTGGAGGCCTTCTCCTAGTCACCACAAGCCTAATTTTGTATTGCTATATACAATGCTCCACTCAGCTTTGTCCGCCCTGTGCATAGCTGGGTGGCGAGAGATATGATGGTATATGCTATTACGTTGTGTTCTGTTTGACGTTTTATGCAATGGTTTATCATCCATCTGTTCGAGGTGAGTTAGCTCAGTCCATAGAGAGCTGGTCTAACAAGCTGAATGTTGAAGGTTGAAGCCTATGCTTTGCCGTTAATCTGAAAAGTCCTACTGCGAACTCAGCTGGAGAATCAGTGCCTGGCATTAGCTGGGGAAGGATAAAAGGAGGGAAGGAAAGGAACTGTCCACCCTACGTCACAATGCCGCAGGCTCAGGACCTGTGGTTTTCTACCATATCACGTCCCTTACGCTCTGAATAGAGTATCGGACTATCTTTTTTATCATCTATTGCACATAAGCCATTACGACAAGTTAATTATATTTAACTGTTTAGAGAATTACCAACAGTGTTGCCATTTCCCCAGTAGCATGTCTTGCGTGTACTTCTATCAGAAATCCGATTGATTAATTTACTTCTGGATTATATGGAAAGTTGCCTGGATTCAACGGTATTTGATATGGGAAGTAATTTTGATATTTCCATCAACGTTAAGATCAATGCATTTAGGCTCGAAAAGTTAATTTCTGCACATCCTTTCTGTTGTGAAACACCCTAATTACCACAATGGTCATGTTTGTGCGCAAGTACTGTAATAATTGGGTTAAGTGCCACCCTTGATTAAGGACAGCACCTAAACTTCTTTTCAAAGATAGGCGCACGGCGCGAAATCACCGTCAGGCATAAAGGGGGAAAATTTATAAGAATTCATATATTGCTTTGTTAAACCCAA
This sequence comes from Alatinidae sp. Z8VKAUB7J3, assembly GCA_010016025.2. Taxonomy (NCBI): domain Eukaryota; kingdom Metazoa; phylum Cnidaria; class Cubozoa; order Carybdeida; family Alatinidae; species Alatinidae sp. Z8VKAUB7J3. The sequence continues at coordinate 140,223,479 of JAAAKM020006971.1, read as the reverse complement.
GTAAATATGCCCGTTAACATAAATCAACATTGTTTCAATAAAGGAAGTTGACATTGTTAAATACAGGTATTTAAGTAGGTTAGTTATTGGTTACAGGTTTCCCATGTGATTATCGTTAGTTAATAACAGAACTTATCTTTTTTTTGTAGAAGATTGAATAACGCAAGTCTCAAGTGCCAGGAGTATGACAAGATGACGGAAACATACGCGAAAGCACTGAAAACAGCTTTAGGTAAAGCACATTACTGTATTTTTTACAAAGTTTTTCAGCAATTACAGATTTGTAACACATTTGAAGAAAGGACTGATGTTGCTTAATTTTTTGTTTGAAAATTAAAACATTAGGTAAATTACCATTGCTTCGTTGCAAAGGATGAAGAATCTAATCTGTAACTCTGAGTCAACGTGTGTTGAACCTAGCGAAATAGCAATCGAAAGTTATTTACGTTTCTCTTACTTCTGCTGGCTTTGGATGAAGCTAGACAAGACAAGATGTTATGTTTATACGCATGAGTCTTTTTGGGAGCTACGTTTCGAGAGAAACTTCTCCCATCTTCAGACAACCTACTTTTGGCTCCTAATACGATTCTTCGATATTGATGTTTTTGTATCAACAAACATACACAATGATTACAGTTCCGATTGAAGACCAAAAACTCAAGTGGGACAAACTAAGGATGTAGCCTTGCGCAACTCCGGTTGTATAAACCCATTTTCCCCAAACAGCTCCACTAGAGTTGTGGACACTCTTAGGTTATAACAAACCCATGTTTCTTTTGTTAAAAGTCGCCCGTGTTCCTCCTACATGGCTCCGTATGTTATTCTTCGATGTTTTTTCTGCTTCCTTTTAACGATATCTTTGCATCCTTCCTTTCGCTTCTTCCATGGATTTACTCCTTCCTTTCTTTAAGACCCTCCCTCGCCTTATTGCCCAAAATTTCTCTTTCTCGGCTACGCTACCAATGTTGATATTTCCTTCTTACTATTGATTGTAGAAAACCTTGTATTTTCTTTATCAACATCCATTCACGAACCCAAACAACTGTTTCTTTTCCTTATTGACGTCTTAACGTATTTACTTAATCTTTTACTGGTCTCATCCAAGTCTGATACGATACTCAATATTTTTAGTGAAATTCGTTCTTGTACGAGTTACCATGCTAGACAGAATTTCAGTTCTAGTTAGTATCTACTCTATTTTGTATCTCGGGTTGTCAATTTCAAAGAAACCCTTCATCAGTATGTTAGGAATGGGATCTTCACTTTGCATGTCAACGTTTATCACCTAACAAGTTACATTATCTCCTCTTACATCATACTCTCATGTAACATAACGTCTCGCAGCATAAACTCTCGCAACATAAGCTCTCGCAGCATAAGCTCACGCAGCATAACCTCTCGCTCCATAACCTCCCGCAGCCTAATCTCTTGCAGCGTATCTTGTAGCGTATTTGCTTGCAATAGATACAAATATAGAAATCTGAAAGCGAGTGGTATGCCGAAGCGTGAAAATATGCCTATAACAATAAAGAAAATCAATTGTCTTACGGTATTGTCACTGCCATTCAGGAACGCGATGTTTCAACTGCATACTGCAGGTCTTCGTCAGGCAATGTGTCAACTTTTCGTGTATTACACGAAAAGTATCATAGTGATAAAAGATTGTAACACCACGATGAGCAATCCTTTCAATAATATTAATGCCTGTTGTAGCTGACATAAGTTCCGGTTTCCTAGTTGTAAATTTCCGGCACCACAGTAGATCAATGGCTCCCTTCATATCCTGCCATGTTTTCAGTATTTAAAAAGTCTACTGTCATGATTATTATGGTTTAAATGCAGTTTTTGTTTACTTCCCAAAAAAGAGGCCAAACAAGATCAGATTAATCAGAGGAACGAGCAACTACAGGTTGAAAAAAGTTTCCACGATGCTATAAAGGTATTATATTTACTTCGTTGTATTAGTGTTACTGCAGTTGTTATGTGAGCTACTATAATAAAATTTTAAGCAGGCCACAGTTTTATGGTAGATGAAAGTACTATTAATTCACATTAATAAAGAACAAACTGGAAAGACGTATAAAAATACAACAACTTTAAATGTCCAATACGATACTGTACTATACCATACTCACTTTCGCTTTACTACTACTTTCATCACTACCAGCACCACCAGTACCACAACTACTATTACCACAACTACTACTGTTACTACTACTACTACTACTACTACTACTACTACTACTACTACTACTACTACTACTACTACTACTACTACTACTAAATATAAAGGTCACTGAACTTTCGATTGAATGTTCAAGCGCCCGGTTTAAAAAACTTGGAGATTTTCATAATCAATCAAAGCTATTATAAATGGTATGTTGAACTTTTGACATTCTTATTTGAGTTAGTTGACTGTACACAAATGCCTTGGGAGTGTGCATATAGCTACACACAGTGCTTTCGTATTTTTGCCATCATAGCAGCACCCCAACTTTACACATTGGTACGGCGAAGAACCATGGAGTTGATATCTTACTTAAGGATACTACAGCAGGAACATCTAAGTCTCACATCACTTGGTTTATGAGTCAGCTGCCCTAAATAATACGTCACACTGTAAGCAAACTAAATCATGTTGAATTTATTGGAGCAGGAATATAAACTGAAAGAATTTTCATAGAGAAAGGCATGAGCGTAATAATCATATCCTACAATTAGACTGCCTATGCCTGAGGTACTTACAACCGAACCCCAAATTGAAAAGCTGTCGTGTGCTCCTTCGGCTATTACATGTTACATATCACCTGGAAATTATTAGCGAATCAGAGTAACTCAATTGCCGTAACAGGTTAGATACTGACCACTGACAACGAAGAACATTGTATTTTCCGAAACTGTTGAGCATGAATATTTATCTCTCTCCCAGCTAATAGCGAAAAGTGTTGATTTTCTTAAGTTGACAAACCACCTTGTAGCATTTGCAGTATCTTTTATTTCAAAGGACTGCTGAGTTTGGTGGTACTTTAAGTTGAAACATTGTAGCAAAGTCCCTCTATCACTATACCAAACAGACATTTACCGACGTATTCAGATGTTATGAAAGATGTTGTTTGAAGTTTCATAACAAGGTGAATATTTAATCAAAGCCCCACGATAAATGACAGCCCTGGTCTTACTGTCTATTTATGCAAAAATCTGTTGAGCATGTACCTTTGTTTTCTTTGAAATCAGTTGCAATATCACTCACTTTTAGCTTTGGATGAAACACAGCCATTTTGCCTCGGTACTTTAAACTGAGCAACAAGTACTTCTATTTGCAAAATGGTACCTATATGCCAATGCATGTGTTTGCCTTGGAGTGCACAGCTTCATTTTCACGCTGTTGTTCGTTTTCCTTTGAGGAGCTCTGACTCATCTCATAGGCGTACTTAAAAATAAAGCTGAGAAGCTTGATGGGTGGGAGCAATCGGTGAAAGACGCAATTGCGCTAGTAAAGGACAAGTTTTAATTTTTTGTATACTAGGAACATTTTTATACCAACCCATGCGAGCGCTTTCACCCTAATAAACGCCAGAAGGAGTATCGGGATTAAGTTTGATCTTCTGTGATAAACATTAGTCAACATGGGGTGAGAATTAGGCAAAATTACGGGGCGAATATTATTTACAATTAATTACAATTACAATCGAAGTAATGTTGCTCATCCCTTGATTTCACACTTTCACTACCGGTCAGTTTCCATTGTTGATAAGGTGAGTTTGAGTGCGGCTGCAAACGTGACAACAACGGA
>JAAAKM020006971.1:140170696-140219586 GCA_010016025.2 Alatinidae sp. Z8VKAUB7J3 | reverse complement strand
AACAACGGAAACAGGGCAACAACGGAAACAGGGCAACAACGGAAACAGGCCAACAACGGACTCCGGCAAACAATGGACACGGGCCTGTGGAAAAGTTTAGATAGGTAATTTTTAACTGGCTCTTTTAAATCAAAATGATGCAATCAGTCGATCAAGTTAACTTGGGATGTTGAAACCTTATTAACTCCTTCATTTCTCAAATATTTTAAAGATTATTGTATTGCAATTTCTGTTGGTCAACCAAAATTGTCACAGTTTATTGTAGACGGCTTAGAATAATTGGAAACAAACCTGCAATCCCCTGCATTCGCTATATACAATTTTCCTTTGATGAATAGTGCCACAATTGCAGTACAGCCACCATCCAATCGATAATCATATCGTTCACACTTGATCTGCTCATCCTGTGTGAAGAACAATCAAGCAACATCTTGATACACAACAACTGCCATTGAAGTAACTACAAAAGCTTCTGGAGGGGCAAGGTGAGGGAGGGTCTCAGAAAAACAACCAACTAAATATCCATGGAATCACTCATTAGAAGGAAAACTCTGAGACACTTTGGCAACATGAAAAGAAACGAAAAGGGCATCTCCAAACTTTACATGGAGGGAATGCTTGAAAACGCCGTCCTCAAAGAAGATAGTGAGATGATATATCAGCATGGTCTGGCGTAGAAAACTGGAAGAAAATATATGCCCTCTGCAAGGCCAGGAAGAATGGAGGTGGCTGCCATGCGCAAAGATGCAATCTGCACAAACGGAATAGGCAAAACCTAGATAGGAAGTGACAGACAATTTAATACAAAACGTGATGTGCAGCGAGACTGTAAAATCTGGTGGCATCAGAATAACCCAAAGAGAAAAAAGGGAGAGGAAGAGAACCTTAAAAAAGTTCCGCCTGGCGACATCACTAAGGAGGAAGACTGCCACAGAAATTAAAAGGACGACTCAAGATGGTAAGGCATTGAGGAACATGATCAATAATGCTAAGCAGGGCACTCTAAGACAAAAATACACCTCCCATATTTAATGACGTCTTTTCATAGCCACCCAACAGCTACACCTCACTGATAAAAACCATCACACCTACAACAGGGAATGAAAGTTTTCTAATCTCCGTTCACAAGGATTCTTAAGAACATTGTATACACCAGTCGTGAAACTGAGCAGAGGTGTTCTTATCCCACTACAAAATCAAACATACACTGGTATTTATCTATCCTTTCACAGAGAAAAGTCTGAGGCATGAAGCTTTGATATCACCTTTTACTTGGCAGTCTTGACTCCTGAGTATAAATCACTTGCATTCACTGAAATATACAGTTGTCATGCGTATCATTGCATATATTTTGCCTAGTTTACAATATATTTGAAAATGTTGCAGCCTGATAATATTAATAGCAAATAATCGCTATTTGAAAGCTGATTAATAGCATTTTTAACATTTTTATTATTGATTGCTGTTTTAATTACGTATGTCCCTCACAACACTGCTTTGTTGTAAATTGATATTGACACTGTTAAATGACTTACTACTGAACAAATTATCATCATTTGAGTTATATATCTTGCAATTCCTTCCGATTTATTGTGGACAAAAAAACATACTCAGACCTAATGTGAAATCTGGCTTTCTGAAATCTGCAGTAGTGTTATTCTTGTCCTACAGTTAAATGCATGCTTTCCCCTAGCCAATGGTGTACAATGGCTATTCACAGTAACAGGTAACTTGCAGCTAGATCTTCCACTTAAATCATCTACCTTGTCCATGCCCTCTATTTCAGTAGCTCTCAGCTCATCAGAGGCATTCAAGCCTTGTTAATATCAAGAATGATCTTGTTTTAAAATGATAATGATTCTCTGTGCATCACACAAGTATACTTTTCAACTATGCTTTCCATAACTCTAACTTTGTCTTAACAATTTTAACACAGATGCAATCATCAATTCAAATTAATCTATTTCAAATGTATATAATTGAAGTCAATTATTGATCAGAGCTGTGGAAGTAGACTTAAACAGACTTTGGATAATCTGGTTTGTGCTGCCTTTGAGCTAAAAGCACCTGCTAGAGCTCTAACTGAAATTGCACAATGAAGGGAAATAAATTCTGTAGATTACAAAGCACGCTTTATTGCATTTATGCAGCCTGGGTTCCTGGGCATTGATGAAAGTCCTGCATTAGGATCTGGGGTAAATAAACAGGGTAAGACATTTCTATAGTTGATATATTCTGCTGGATTTAGCACTGCTCCTCATTACTTACAATCATGTCATTGGGGTTTTTTGTTACAGTTAAAGATGTAAAATCTACTTACCATAGATATGAAGGCCTCTTCAAGTGCACCAATAATCAGTTTCTCGCCTGTCACATTCTGTATGATTCTAAGTTGCAGATACTGTTCCGCAATTTCTTCATCACTTAACACAAGCATATGTGCAACCTCTGTCAATTTTTGTTTGACATGGTGATGGCATCTGTTAGCTGCTGTTAACACAGAACCAATGCCGGCATGGCCATCAAATATCGCAAAGTACACACAGGGAATTTGGTACTACAAGGCAAAGAAGATACAATTTATTAACAATGTGAACAATATCTAAGCTTGGGATTGGGTGAGGTAACTGTGACTTACGTGTGATAATGGTACTGGCAGTCAATGCCCTATATAAATGTTGATTCCCAATTGACATCACACACGTAAGCAATGGCAGGAAAGTGCCACTATCTTGTTATAAACATCTAGTTTGTGAGAATTTTAAAGCTCATCTGGGCCTCTTGCCTTTGCCTCTTCTTGTTTAAGATCTGCCTTCTTCTGTGTAGTGACCCTCTGTGTTTCTGGCTTACACTGTACAATACATTGCCTCTTATCCTTGTGTGACTTATCATCTTGATTTTTAATGACTCATTAGCAGCAAAAAATTGTTAAATAATTGATGAAAATATTGTATCAGAAAATCTCAAAAAGATGTTCTAGTAACTATAAGGTCATAGGTTTGAATCCGGTCAGTACCCTTTAATTGCAAGCTATTGTGGTAATGCTCCACTCTTTGAGAATTATATATAATTACAATGAGAGTTAGACTTATAGATAAGTTGCATGGTGGTAGCTGATGTAGAGAGTTTTTTTGGCAGTTAGAATTAGATAGTTTGCAACGAACGGTCTTAATTGTTGTGCAGTAGTTATTCTGCTTTAGTTTCTAATTCCTGTGTACATCTCTTCTTAGTATCATTCTTTTGTTTTTTCTCTTGTATGTACACCTGCCACTTCATATTTTCTCTCTCTAATTCCTGTTTTTCTCTTTACAGCCCTCTTTGTGACTTGTTATTTATTTTCTCTCTTGTCTATTATTATTTTCCTTTTTTCTTGGCTGAAACAGAGTCTAATTTTGTCTTAGTGAAAGATCGCTCCAGCCTGTTGTAGAGCTCAGAAAAGTGTTCCTTTAACACTTTTAATCTTCCATATTGTGTTCAGATCAGTACAATGTTTTCTGTCTGTTCTGGAATTGCTAACAGCTGATCTTATGCTAATTACAGAGCCATTCTACAAAGCCCAGTGCTGCTATTTGATACTGCAACAGCAGCTTCTAGCTCATAAGACTCTTGGTCCTTATTTGGCAAACATTTGACTTCTCGGTAGAAACTAGTGTAGAAAACTTCAATTTGTGAATGACTGGGGAGTTTTTAATGACAGAAATCACTGGAAGTCCTTCTGATTGGCGAAATGCAAGTCTCAAAGGCTTCCCAAAATATATTTGAGAACAAAATTACTAAGGAGTGTAAATGAAATAATTTAGAGCATCAAGAAATAGACTTCAAATTTTAAGGTGCCTTTTATGTACATATAGATGAAAAGTTGTATACAAAGATTAACACATCTAAAAGTAAGCTGCTAAATAAAAGGTATAAACAGTTGTCTAAGTGATGGTATGAGAATAGCTGTCTTGCTAAGAACTGCAAAAATACAGTATTAAATAATGCTGTCCTAAGTACATAAAACTGTAGTAGTAACCATTTTTGTTTGCTTTGTGTTTGCTATACTACATGGGCAATAACACCATTGTTGAACATTACATTAGGACAAACTTTGTGCCTTTAAAACTGCTAAATTTGTAAGATCAGGAAATAAACACTTTTGAGGTTATCTTCTGGGAAAAGATAATAAAGGAACAACCATGAAAGTATGCACCTCAGTAAATTGTATAATTAAATACAATTAAATGACAATGATAATGGTAAGTACAATGATGATTATGATCATGATCCTGATGAAATGATAAAGAGGAAGAGAATGAGGAGGAGAAGGAGGGAAACGAAGAGGAGAAGGATGAAATAGCGGAGGAGAGGGAGATGAAGGAGGAGAAGGAGGAGAAGGGGGAGGAGGAGGAGAAAAACAAGAAAGAGAAGGTGAAAGAGGTGAAAGAGGAGAATCATCATCATCATCATCATTATCATCATCATCATCATCATCATCATCATCATCATCATCATCATCATCATCATCATGTTAGATGTTCACGCCACTGCTGATGGGTAGCCTCCATAGTCTCCTCTATGCCTTCCGATCTTGTGCTCATCCACATCCACGTGCTGCCAGCTTGCTCTTCGATTTCATCTCTCCGTCTCCGTCTCCGTCTCCTCTTTCGTTTCCCTTTAGCTCTGCTTCCTTTTCTTAGCCGCCACTCAGTTGTTTTCTTGGCCTGTCTGTTGTTTTCCGTTCGGGCGAGATGTCCTGTCCACTGGCCTGCAGAAGGTAACAAGGCTGGTTAAATCTTGTTACATGGTGGATGGATCCAAAGAGTATGGACTTAAACTAAATTTATCTGACCAATCCAAACGCAATCATCGGCAAAATGTGGGGGCGTTACCACAGACTCCTGCCGTCAGTGGCGGCACCATTGGGAAGGTAGGGGTTGAGCCCCTCCACTTTCTGGAGGGTAACTTTTTTCTCAGGGAAAGCAAAGAAAAAACCCCAAATGAAGCAAGCAAGAAAGGAGAAATAGAAAGACCTTTGTCAAATTTTTATGTCATAAAGTGGAAACCACAAAGGTTATCAGTTTAAACATAAGTCCATAAATCTTTGATTATATCTCAGCCCTCTTTTATCCCCGTATTGCCGGCCCTGGTTATAACTCCGCTGTAAGGAAAGCTTGCAATAAACACTCAACGAAAACATTTTTCAGTTAATTTGCCGTGTCTGGTCATTTTTTAGCTATGTGTACATGTCGGGATCGTTAAGTAGCCAATGTTTGATTAAACAGCCGGTAGATTGGCCCCGTTTTGTTTGCTGTGTCCAAGCTAGAGGGAGGCGAGAGTCGGATCTAAAGGATTTGGGGTTCAATATATCCATGCTGTCCGTTCAGGTCATTGTCCTCTTTAAGAGATGTTTCTATTGTCTCGAAATATTTATATTTTGAAGATATTCTGCAAGGACCAAATAAATATATTTCGTTGCTTCACTTGCAAACTTTTTTGGACTGAGGATTATTCTACTAAAAAATAATCTCCTCATGCTGAACGGATATTTCTGAAACGTAAAGGATATGCTGTGGACAAAACAAAATTTTACTTTTCCTGTGAGTTTTTATTTAATCATATGAGTCCTTTCTAACCAAGTAAACATATAATACTCTCATCACTGTCGCTTTACATTAACTTAAATTTTGACAGATTGACTGGACATCGGTGTACATAATGTCTTATTTATTATAAAATTTGTTCATAAATTTTACTGTTATTTAAATCCCGAAGAGTCACATACAGAGAGTACGCTAGGATAGGATGTGAGAATATAATGATCTATTTTGTAATCATTTTTAGAGTTATACAACTTCGATCACTAAGAATTGCGTGTGCAAAATTATTGGCTTTTCTTGTACGAACTAGGATATCCTATATTATTATGATGGGATAATACAGTAAAAGTGCTTTGAAGTGCCCCCGTGCCCCGTGCCCTGCGTGCGTGCCCCGTGCCCCGGACTCACGCCATTGTTCGGATTGTTTAAGATGTTCGTAAGTTAGCGAAAGAGTTCAACTCTACCGTGCTGACAATAGGCCATTTCTGGCGTTGTATTTTGCTGGATGTCAACTTAATTAAGAGCAAGCTGTGAGCAAGTATAGCTGTTGGATATAGGCACTCAAACAAACACCAGCCATGGTGGGCAGTGGAGAGTTGCAGCGCACTTTCTGATTTTTCTACCGACATTAACCACATCGTCTGATATGGATGAAGTAGTCATGGAGCAACCATGAGCTACATTAGCCTATAAAACCTAAGTTAGAAGCGAATTATTAATGCGGGGAACTTTTAATACGGAGAATTTTGCTCGCTAACAAAGCAGGAAGTTGACAGGACCAGGACGAAAACCGCCTTAGCGTTACAACGTGACTTGATATATAGAGGTATGTTTGGTGGATAGAGTCTATATTCTTTTAATAACAAACTAAATTATACTTCTTTATATATAGTTAAACTTCGCCTTATCAACGTGGTTTAGTTTAGCTGCCAATATTTCTTTAGCGGCGGCGTTGAAATAGGCAAATCCCTCTTTGAATGCTGCATTCGTTTAGTATATGTATGCTTGCACTTGGTAGGCCTTGGTTTAGAAATTTCTCCAGCTGAGTTATTGATTTCAGTTTTAACCAACTAGACTTGAATTAGGTTCAAAATTCTAGACCTCAAAGCTGTTCAATTACAGACGTTCATGTGCAGTTTTCACCTCCAGGGACAATATATAGCTTGTTTTATAACAAGTGGAATTAACAAGAGCGGCAAGGTAGAGTATCAAACTAGCGGTGCCACTGTTATGATTTGCTATTTCCACGTATTCTTAATGCCTTATTTTCGTGAACGTTTCTCGAAACATACTGTAAATTGCCAAAGGGAGTTAGCTGAATTGTCCAGCAGTTGACGAGAGTTAAGGATTGCAATATATTATCGACGAGAAACATGTGTTTGTAGTCATTGTATAACCACACAAATGTATTTTCCCCCTCCCCATGCCGTGGTCACAAAGCAAGTCTTCTTTCCGGGTAGGGGTGAAGACGACAACAAAATTATGATTTACATACGAAGACGACAACCAGTATTCCTCGAAGACCGAGGACTATGAGTCGTATTTAAGGAAGAAGTAGGTCATCATTAAGAGATCGTTTGACGAACATTAGCCTGGGTTACCTATAGCGCTACAAGTTGCTCCGTGAGCTCCTCACTTGAATTTTCGGCGATCTCCTAAAATGCAGAAATATGCGTATACACCAGGTACAGTAGCTACTTCATCCAATCAACATTGTCTCTTTTAAGTGTTTCTTGCATTTGAGGATCAAAAGTTATTAAGAGTCATACATCATGTGTTTTGAAAGCCGAAGATCTTGACTTCAGTATTGCGAACGTAACTACCGGACGTTGTAAAATTTCAACGAACTTCAATCTAAAGGAAACGAAAATAGGATATAATCCATGTCCAGTCTGTAGCTACGGCATATGTTACTCTAACCAGTGATCAAGGCAACCAAAATTTACGATCCCATGCTTTTCTTTATCCCCATGAAGTAACCACGAACTGGCAACCAGGTCTAAATAAATACAGAAATCAAGGAAGCTCTCAAGACCTCGTGTTTCCCACTACAATCCGCGAGTTCTTTAGTTTAAAATGGCGATTCTTTAATCTGGCAGTTTTAATGTAACTTGCTGAATACTCGATTGTTATGGTTACATTCAAAGTATTCGAAGAGTGGGTTAGCAGGTTGCCAATCTTTTCTCAATTTACTGATTACTTCAATCGAGTACATTGATTTTGATTTGATCGATCGTACTATTAAGTTTTCAGTTTAAATTCGGGGTTTCGTTCCCTAGTTATGAATATCGGCTCGATTTGTCCGAGATAGGAGCTAAATCTACACAGTCAGTGTTTACCATCGTACTTCTGTCGCGTGGATCACACTAGGTCACTCACTAACCCGTTCCTGACTGGTACTACACTTTCACAACACTGGTTTCAATCATCACGCTACAGTTTTAAACCTTGCTAAGTAGTCCTTCTACACTTTCAAGCTATCATAACAACTATATATGGTTTTAGATGAGAATTTGTAGTCATTAGGGTGTTGGATCGTTGTTATCGAGCTCTGCAGATCAACCTAATACAGGAATTAGTACCATGTCAACTTGTCCCAGTTTTAAAGATTTTGAATGCTACGGTCGAGATAGTAGTTCACCTTAAGGTGACTTCAGGCAACTGTGGCTTGTTCCATATGATAGCAGGTCAAACAATCCTCCAAAGACTGCAGGGACACGTGAAATAATTGAAACCCAACACTCGGTTGAATTGCACTGAATGCCCTAATTTTTGACCTGATTTGTTGTATTGTGATGTCAAACCTCAGTATTCTAGTCCTTCCCAGACAATTCATGAAGGACTTAGAACCTAAATGGATGAGTTGTTCTCCTTTACTTCAATATCAATGCAACCCAGGCATGTGGTATGAAAACATGATCTGCGATTTCCCTGCATTCTTTTGTAAAGGAACAACTTTGACAGGCAAGCAATTATTGTCAATTCTGTGATGTGACCTTGTGCAGATTCACTGCGGTGTGGACACTTCTCAACACCATTGCACAAGCTACTCGAACTGTATTCTATACATCACTCTAAGACGTGAATGTAGAGCAGGTAAGTTGTCTGGGGTCATGTTTTGGTTTCATTAGAAGGTCATCATGGGAACTTGTTGGGAATGTTGGGCTTGGACCTGTTGGAGACAACAATGGCATGACTGCACAACACAATAGACTATCACACTAAACAATGACCATGTTCATACAATATAATAAAGTTTAGAGAGAATGTTTCCTTAGCCTCTTGTCTGAAGTCACAGCTTGATGAGACGACAAGGCTTTTCTGTTAGTTCTTCAACTAAATCTCCTCACAGCATTAACCATTGCCTTGTTTGCAGAATACACTGCTGTGTGCTAAAAGACAACATGATGATCCCTATTCAATTAGAGTTAAAAGTGAGGTCTAGAATCTTATTACACACATTCTTTGTCAAGAACATTTACTCCACAACACTGGAAAACTTACCATTAATTGAAATTCTTTAGTATAAGCTGTGTTCTTTGTCATGTTCAAAGAGTCTTTCCCTGAAAGGGTGAGCTTGTTTGAGAAAACAGTAGTAGTATTAGGTGGGCCATTGTCATTTTCTTTCACTTGTGTATATTCTTACTCTCAGAGATAACTATGAACACAGTGAGAACTTCATCAAGCATACATGATTCTTAAAGTCTGTCATATCCGTTATCCTTACATTCTTCAAGTCTCAAATGATTTTCCTGAGGTATATTTACAGGGCAATAGGTGCTTTTGCCTGATTAGCATACATGTAGTATATGATGTATGCATAAATTTAATGCATGCATTTAAGAGCTGCTAGTTCAGTAAAAAATGTGACCACTTACAATTATGTGGTTAAATAGGATATCTATGGATTTGTAATTTTAAACCCTGGGTATTTCAAGCTTATTTCTTGTAAGTTAACTATGTTTAAAGAATTTAAACTTGAAGTGTCTCAGTGTTCTAATTAGACACCTGGTAGATGATCACATATTGGTAAATGAGCCAATCAAGTAAACACCTGAACTCCTAGCAAGTGAAAAGCATTGGCATTGCCAACTTGTTATTTTGACTCCAATTATGCAAAGAGTGTTTTAAGGATTAGGGATCATTAAAGAAATCAGATTTTATAGACATGCCAGAAAGAAGTGGAGTAGTGGTGTATAGCAGCCTAAACCTTGCACCATGGAACTAAAATAGAAAGACCTGGTGCCAAGCAGTACTTTCGGATGAATGTATTATGTCTGTTTTCATACCAGAGACAGAATACTTCATAGCAGTTTTTATTCTATTTTTTCAAGGCTGCCAATCTTCTTGTTAAGTCATTGACTCATGAATCATGTTTGTCTTGTTGTTTAATTTGCCTTAAAACAGCATAATGCCAATAAACCCTGGCCTTATTACCTTGTCTTTTATATATTATAGTATCTAGCAACTTAGTCCATAAAATTAGCTACTCAACTGACTGATCATAAATTTGTAGGTGCATTTGTATTATATACATAGTGGTGTTTGGTACAAAGAAGACTTTGTCATATGTTTCACTGTATCTTATGTGGGGTCTCCAATAGCCTCTCCTCAATACAATTGTTCTTTAACGTTCTTCAACATAGCTGCCACAGCCCAGTTGATAGTTGGCTTACCTTCAATGCCGGAGATTACAGGTTTGATTTCCGGTTTGATGAAAGCTACAGCAAAAGTACCCATGTATGGCCATGCTAGCCACAGTCAAACGGGGAATACAAGCTGTAAAACATCATCATCATCTTCATCATCATCATCATCATCATTATCATCATCATCACCATCATCATCATCATCATCATCATCATCATCATCATCATCATCATCATCATCATCATGGATGCGTATAAAAGCAATACAGCCTTTTAGTAAAACGCCCACTTGGGAAGTGTATTGCAAGCAAGCCGCATTTCTATCAACCTGTTGTAAGAACATTCCTGGCCTGCTACGTACTGCACTGAGGGCTTTTACGAACTGCGTGCATAGTTGAATAAAAGAAGAATGAGCAATCTGATAACGGCCAGGAGCAGGGCTTCGACACACTATGATTCTGCAGCATTTCCCATAGCATGTAGTTGAATACTTAGGTAGAAAAGAAGAAAGATATGTCTTAAATCTGTCACCACTTAGTGCAAAATACGAAGACCTACAGATAACTGGGTGTTTTAAGAAAAGAGGGTATGGACTGTTTACTGCGCTAACATTCCTCTTTCTGAAAACAAACAAAAGAGAAATTGAACAAAATACACATTACCAGCTATTTATATGATTCAATTTTTCACAAAACTAAATATCTATATAGCGTCTGGTTCCCTTGCTTTATCTACTTAGCTTACTAATACTGACGACAACGCTATTAATCAACTAATGACAGTTTCAGTATATCTCCTTGTAGTCTATTACCATACACAAAACGCAATCTAGATCAGAAGCTCGTACTGCTTTTTCCCCTGACGATAGAAAATGCCAGGTGTTGTCCCACTTGAAAGTGGTTACGTCTTGGTCATTCATAGCCTTGCATCTTTCTAGACATTCCAAGTCAAGTCAGTCCACGTAGATGAAGCTCTTTTCTGGGCCATAAAGTCAGTATATAACCTAGCAGCTTCAACCAGAAATTTCTAAGTATAACACATTTCTTAATTCGTAATCTGTTTTTCTTACGACTGGCTACAAAAAGTGCGTTGAACCATCTGGTTGAACCATGGGGAAAAAGTCAGCATATCTTTAATTCAACATTAAACTCACACATCCACTGTAACAACCAACTTCTAGAAGTCGATTTACACTACGCTAAATATCCACAACAAACGAAATGAATTGACACCCAAGGCCGGTTAGCAACCCGGAGGCTGGGAACGAATGATCTAGATTTTCTCTCTGTGATCTATTAAATATGTTAAGTAGCTTCTTTCTTATCACTAAAATATGAGGATCACCAAAATACGATAGTAGTAATTCCTACTAAATTCATTATTGGATAAAATCATTGTTATCCTCCTACAACGATATCATTACTTTAAAGTTCCTCCAGTCATCCTACTCGCTTTACTACACTCATCAATCTTGCCATTGCAGAGCTTCTCTTCTCTCTCGACCACGCGTATCACCACTGATCAAAGAATTTATTGTAGAAATAACACTGCGTCGCCACTTTTTGCTCAGCACGCAACATACATGATAGTTTTTAAGCCATAAACTGACTTATTAACCTAATGTAGAAACATTCCGCAAAACAACTTCTTACAATTAAGATAATTACTGGTGCAAACGTATCGTTAGGCGACTGGTCACATGATTTGATATTTCAAGAATACAACGCTAAAAAGTACTCCATATTATAAACGTTTATACAAAAACTAATCGTTTTTGACTTCTAAATCGCTACCCGGACGGGTAGTGTTGACAGATCGAATCCTCGAGAGCGAAATGTCCCAAATATACAGCGTCTATGTTGCTCTTGCTTGGAACTCCACATCCGACACCTCACATAAAGTACAGATCTACAGATCTTTATTAGTCTATGCTTCCCGGTAATTACGTCAGATCTACGAACTTTATGTTCTAGAAATATAAGTCATAGACAGACGCGTTGGAGTCAATTTCGAGCTCTTTGACTTCGACTGTCTGGTAATTCTGTTTATAATGCGATTTGCTCACCACAACTATCATAAAAATACATCGTTACAGAAATGTAAATATCTATGCCAATTGTTTCATGTAATCCGTAACTTACTACTAAAGTCTTACAATAGCCCAATAAAATACGTTACCATTAAGTAAAATCTGAAGATCGACCTCGTATTGTGCATCCAACCGAGCCAAATGTCATGCCTCAGGTTGCCCGAAGGCGGATTACCAGACTCGCTTACGCTTCCACCAAAACTAACACATATTACCTTCAACATAATGCGGCAGAATAACATCTGCATGCAGATATGACTGGGAGGGGGAGATGCACAACAAACGATAGCGTAAGTAAAGATATCTAGCACGGCGTTTACGTGTTTAAAAGTCCTGGAAACTCCAGTCAAACTGGACGCAACAATATTAAGTGTTGACTGTGGAAAGGGAACGAGAGACAATTCACAAGAATGTTATAGGCGTAGTAGAACACCGGCTTCTGTAGCACTATGGTGAAATATTGGGATACAGAAAATAAAAAAGATATATAAAAAAGACACCTAAAACTCGTAAGCCATGCACAGATCGTTTATAGTGGTCTTAACATTAACACAAGTGTACAGTGGACAATGAGTTTGAACTTTAGCGTCTCTTATTAAGCATTCGTCAATTCAAGAATTCGTCAAATTCTATTTATTTTACTAATTAAAATACGGTGAAATTAGGTAACAGATGATCTGAAGCAATTAGAGGACTTCTGTTTTAGCCATGCTTGGCTAAAAAGTTACAGCGCAAAACATTTACCATAATAGTTCAGTGTCGGTCTAGTAGTACGGGTGAAAGTGTCTTATGGAGTAGATCACTTTCCTTCCTTTGGAAACAAAACTAAGCCATCTGGACGTGCATGTGAAAATTGTAAAACACAAGAAATTATT
This sequence comes from Alatinidae sp. Z8VKAUB7J3, assembly GCA_010016025.2. Lineage (NCBI taxonomy): Eukaryota > Metazoa > Cnidaria > Cubozoa > Carybdeida > Alatinidae > Alatinidae sp. Z8VKAUB7J3. The sequence goes on along the minus strand of JAAAKM020006971.1, from coordinate 140,206,394 downwards.
CAATGTTACAACACAGTCCTGCATAACAACATACTTTGTATTATGAGGACATAATAAAATATCCCGCACACTCTTTTCGTGCACGAAGGGGATAGTTGCTGCCTTAATGCAAAACCAATCAGCATACAACTGATTTTTAAAAATATGTTCACGTTGTACATCTGTTACGGAGACAGCCTTTCAAGACATGACGTTATTATCTTGGGTTTGAAATAAGACAATGAATTTGTAGTCACGACCCGGAGCCTTATTTTATACTGAACGGTTTGTCCCAACTGTCAGCTTGAAGAAAAAAGAGTGGCCCTGGGGTGTTATCATAAAATATTAAAGCTGAAGTAGTAAAGTGCTGCAATTAGGTTAGATGGCGAGGGGAAAGGGGGCGGGGGGGACTAGGCTTCCAATATGCTAGTGACCATGTGGAGGAGCTCTAAACCAAAGCAACGAAAGCTTGCTACTTATAAGCAAGAAATTTCACCATTTAGCACCCATAAAATTATATAAAATTCTACCCTCTCAATTTCCCCCCAAACTCACACTAATAGCTATCAATAGGTACCATTAAACAGCTCTATTCCTCATTTTTCTCTGCATTTTCCAAATCTACATTTGAACAATCGTCTATGTTAATAGATAAGGTACTCTCTGCAGCTTTGATGCATTCTCCATCATTATCCTGCATTTCTTTGTCTTGTCCTTTATCTTGGTTGTCAGGTATCTGAACTTCCGGTACACATAACTCCGTCCCATTGCTTTCTGTCTTTTGAACCTCGAAGTTCCCTATACTTTCAAATTCCAGTTTTGCTTGACTTTCAATCTGCAACTTTTCGATATTTTCAACTTCTTCTTTCACTTCACTTTCAACATCGATCGAATCATCGAGAACAGATTTCTTGTCAAAGCAGCATCTTCGATGGTGGCTAATGCACTCAATCTCGGGAGCTATACCACCGTCCCAGATTCCTGGCCCTGAGAGCAGCCCCTCCAATGTACATGGTATGGCTTGCAACCGTCTGAACTTGAAAAGAATACTTCGCGCTTTCTTAAGCACTGCTGAACCGTCAAACTTCATTGCTAAATCTCCAAAGTAGGCAAGCATTTTATCAAGGCACATACTCTTGTCGATACATTTTTTCCCGTACAAACACAGAATAGCAACTGCGATGAAGATGTGGAAATAATCTGTTTGATACCTTGACCAACATGTCTCCCAAACCGTCAACGTTTCCGGCTCTATGAACTCCCTTTTGAAACACAGAACAAGCCAACGATGACAAAAGAGAAGACTGAGGTCCTCGTCTTGGAGCAGGCAGTGAATGTAGAACTCCGGGAAGATTAACCGCAGTAATTCTTTTAGGAAACCCTGCAAGTGAACGATACAAAATGCCCAAAAATTATTTTTCGAAGAAAAAGCAGAACATATCAAAGATAGTGATCATCCCACATGCGAATAGCTCTGTTCAAAGCGGTTCTGACGAAATCTTTTTCAACGAAGGGCTTTCCCGTAGTTATAATGAAAGAATGTCTGAAGAACACAAGGACCATCATGAGATCCAATTAATTCCAGTTGCTGGCTGCAATAGCTTCCATTTTGAATGTGTGATTGCAAGAAATCAAATATAATATTAGGTACGTTCCCTTCTATTAATGTTTCCCAAGCTAATGCTCTAACCAATCAAAGAGATATACCTGTGTCTGCTGCAAGGTGAAACAATGGCAATGCAACTTCTCACTTCTTCGCTAGTATTTGCAGACAAGGGAAATAAAATTACATGATTGGTTTTCGTTCAAACACATATGGTACACTTTTAAACCATGTATCGTAATTACCTAAAAATTTTATAAAATGGAAACAAGCTGTAAAGTCAGTTGTAGTGCGTTGAAACCTGAAGATGATACCATTCCACATGATATGTTCTCACAAGAAATCGTTGTAATATGCTTGACTTGAAAATTACAGAATTGTCACTGCCTACAAAAAGTTGTGACTTGACACATTAAAGCATTGAAGGGGCTTGAAGAGTTAAAAAAACTGATGTCAACCACTACAGTGCTGTTATTCACCTGCAGCTTCGATAGCTAGTGTCTACTCCACTAATTTGAGGGGCGACTTGAAGATTTCGGCCTGTCTTACAAAGAAGGGTCTCATAAATTTTAAAATAATAGGGGGAGGCCCTAAAATTTTGGTAACTAATTTTATGAGAGATGGGGGGGGGGTGTTAAAGCATTCCTCTTTCATCGGGTATTAGTATGATTTACTACAATTCTAAATGTTGTATCTGATGAATTCATTCGAACTGCTCGATGAAAAGCTGTCTGCGTTAAAACAAGGACCTGAAACATAATTGCTAAGGGGGGCGCTAAGATTAAGGGGCCCAGTTTTGTTGGACGGGGCCTATAACCCTCATAGACACTACACAAGAAACAACAGAATTTCATGAAACGAACTTTTTTCCTAGCTAAACCACTTCCCTTTCATGACAGTCCGAATTCATCAATTACACTATCAGGCACACACGTTTGAATTATTACTACAGCATATCGACAGGGTTCGGAACGCAGCCCCACGTTATCGGGTGGTAGTGCTCTATCGAATGAACTCTGGTGACCCCGAAAGTAATCTGTTTTATTTTCAACAGTCGCCATATTAGCTTCTGATTTCCACTAGCGGAATCGACATCCAACTTTCAGCGATGTTGAAGATAAAAAGACGCGTGACTTGACCATGAATAGAGACTCCAATTCCTTCTATCAATCTGTCCAAAGCCAATGAAAAGGCAGTGTATTACAAAATTCGTCCTATCTTACACCTAGACTAGACACCTTTACTCTAACAATATCATTAAACTGCCGAAATTTTGATATAAATCCATTGTAGTACATTGCGTCTAATAGAAAAAATAGTCCATTGTCAGGGCTTTCTACTCGAACTTGTATTTCGGTTATATCAGCGTGTTTCCAAATTCTTCGTGTGGCATGGTCCACGAAAATAGCTTTCGTTGCGTTGCCACAACAAAGTTCATTAGTTTCTGATATCTAGCTCCATGCCCAAAATTAAAGGCATCGCAGTGCAAAATGTCAGAAACGCTTCACTTCATATCCAACAAGAACTACATTGCGAGGGAATTTATGATAAAAATTTGAAAGCATGAAGCACATAAACTTTTTTTCTTAACAAATATTAAAGGTTGGAGCAAACTTTAGATGAGCCCACGAATAAATACTGACGGTTGAAGTACAAAAGGCTTCCTTGAAGGCCTATTGCTAAACTGGTGTAGACTCAGCCTACCTTCTATCGCCGTAATTTCTATTTTCAAAAGAGACATATTGATTTGGGAAGTGTACTCAGGTTATTTATAACATTTAAGTATCATGATTTTAATCAACTGAGAAAGAAAGTGTTCGCTCTTTAATTCGTTATACTACCAATTTAGAACTACGGTTTGATTACGATGACTTCAAATAATTGAATAGCTTTTTATGTGTCATCTTGGTTTCACTTAGATTACGCGGAAACTTTAAAGCTTAAGTGGATAGTTTGTGTATCAACGATGAATATTGTATGCGACACCCGGCTGTTCCAAATTCAGTTTCCGTTTCTTTCATTCCTGGTCTCACCTCTGCTAACCTATTTTCTAATTCATGCAACAGCGCATAAAAAACTGAGATGGAGGCTGTCACTACTGTATGTCATTATACACGAGAACTGCAGCAGATACGTAGGTTTTCCTACTTTGATAACTTTCAGTCCATAGAGTAGTCAAATAAACCTTAAGTTCACAAGAAATGAAATTCTCTGCCAGCTCCTTTTTGCTTCCTCACCTTTCACTTTAGTGGTCAAATTGTCAAATTGGTTGAAAGATCAGTGTCACCACTCTCGGGTGCCTAATAGGCGCCCCCCCCCCCAGCTAATTAATTTTTCAAAAATTTTCCACCCAGGACAATTTTGAGGAGGTACATTGGCAGGTAAGCAGAAAACATTTTATTAAAATATGAAAATCACACATTAAAAAGATGAAGGTGGCCTCTTAAGAGGCTCGAAGAAGTATGGTGAAGCGCATTACAGGTGTTAGCAATAACACTGTCATTGAGCAGGAGGATGAGGGGAACAATTTTAAAGTCTAGGAAGGCATGCAGGACACTGCCATGACTTTGAATAATTGGCTATTGTTTGTGTTATATTACCGTACTTTTAGTAAGTTGCAGTTGATTCTAAACATCGATTCCTGACATCATTTTACACACTTTGTCCGGGCCCACCGTCTATTACATTTTCGGTCATTTTCCAATCCCCCCGTCTACTCCAACCCCGTCTATTAAGTTTTGGGGGGTTTCCGAATCCGACCTTCTATTAGGCATCCACGAGTAAACGGAGTCCTAGCGTCTTTCGACATTAAACGGGTTCCAGTCAATAAAAATTAACAAGACATAGCTACGTTTGAGGTGTTAGAAAGAGTGAAAGAAAAGGGAGGATCGTTGCAAGAAAAACATCAAGAAAAGGGGAGTGGAATATTTTGGACACATAATGAGGAAGAACAGCTTAGAAAAGACACTGATAGAGGGAAGGACTGAATATCGAAGGGATAGGAGAAGATCTAGACGGAAGTGGACAACTGACGTTGAAGACTTGACCGGTATGAAGTAATCAATCTGCGCACAAAAAGCTTTTAAGAGAAGATACTGGCGACGAGTAAACGCAAACCTACTGACGTAGATGCGACCGGAAGGTACAGGTATGACTATGTTCACAACACTCCCCTCTGCTATAACAACTAAGGATCACTTTATAGCCTTTATAAATAAGCAGTTTAAGGCCAACAGGACATATAATAATTTTCTACTAAAACCAAATATCACGAAAGGATAGAAATTATATGATTTTAGTTGAGTTCTGCACAGGGAATGTTGGTGGATACCAAATTTATTCTTACATCGTTTGTTATCAAAACGAAAAGTTCAAAAACGAATATTAATTGCAGTTATTAGTGCCTGTTTTCAATAAAATTAGGTAACCATTGAGTTGGTCAAGTACTCTAGTTCAATAAATTGTTGATTACCAAAAAACATCTAAATTCTTAAAGAAGTCTTCCGAGTACAAACGCTTCTTATTTCTTTCCTTGCTCGATTAGTCGATTAGTTGATCGCTTAGGTGATCGGTTGGATTGTCACTTGAGTTATCGGTTATCTTAAAGTGTACCTCCTGTAATGCTGCTGGTCTTAATAAGAAAGCAACTCAATAAAATACTAATGGAGTGCGTTATACATAATCTTATACGTTCGTCTTCAACCTTCAATCTTACAATCTGACCGCGTGCTCTACAATACATAATGCATATCCACAATGCATTGCGTCAATACTACACCTCCAGTGGTCATAATTTTTTGATATTTTGTTCGTTTCGTCTCAAGGAATCGAAATACTACTTTACTTTTCGCCATGGTGATTCTTTAACGAAGTTCACAAGGGTCGAGGAAGCCAAGTATTGTTGTTGTTGTTGCCCACTATGTCCGCGCAAGAACAGTGTGATTGCGCGTAGCAGAAAAAAGAAAATGGCAGATGAAGCAACCACTGGCTGTGTTTACAAAGTGGGATAATAGAGGGCTGGAGGGGTTATTCTTGGAATTTTGGGGGCCTTACATTGTAACAGTTTTAATAAAGTTAGTATAGCCATACCACAGAACAACTTATAACGTTGCCCAAGAATTTTCCTCTTGTGATACGAAGCTCTGTTGATTGCTTAATACTTGCAACATCACATCCCCTTAGACATTTCTTGCTAGCATAAATTCAAAAATACAGGTCTGAATTCAGCAGGCGGCTTTCTCACTTCTTGCAAAAATTCTCTTTGTTAATTGTTAACCCTCGTTTTCCAGTCAGTCCATGCTGGAACATGCGTTATAAAAGTATGCCTCGCTGAAATAGCCGCAGTTGCCCTTCAGCTTATTTACTATTCTGTGGTCATACATTGTTGTGAAATGTGCTGGCGCGAACGGATTGGGAAAACTGATAAATCCAAAATTTCTGAGGACTGTATTTTATTTCGTATTTACAAAAGTCTTGATTAGAAGAAAAATATATTTAATGAGTCCAGTTCATGTGCGTTTGATAATTGACAATATTACTAAATCTAGCTGTGATATAACTTCTTAAATGAACCAAAACCAATCTATCTCATAAAAAACAATCTCAACATTCTAACGATCTGAATTCGACTATCCCATCTGAAAACTTTACAATCTCTGAAGTACGTTTACATTTGCCTTGTATTTCTAAACCAAAATTATGTACACTTATGACGACACTATGCATCATACTGCCTAACTCGATAGAAAGCTAATATCATACGTACGTCTGTTCAGTTAACACTCTATCAATATTGGTAAGTGTTATAATCAGGTTTGTTAAAGCTACGTATAATCTGTTCATATTGTAAATCAAACACAATATAATATGTTGGCATATGTGAACCAGCATCAAACAAGTCTACTCCAATGCTGAGTATCTGGTCCCCATGGCAACAATGTAAGGTTTCCCAACAGTGAGGTCTTGTTGATTGGCTGAAGCCTACGCTAAACAGGTCATTTCAGTGGTAGGATTGCTAACAAAAAGGAACGTTTTGTTGCACCTTGTATTCAGAGTGGGAGACGAAGACCAAACGAACTGGCACCAGTGACACTGCTGATACAGCATATTATACAAGATAGTGGTTTTCGTACTGTGTCAAATGGTTATCGGCCGATCTCACAGCAATGCCGTCAAAAATGGATGACTCATTTCAATTTTCATACCCGCCTGAGTGAAGTACGTATTACTCTATTGGGAAGTAGCTTTCCTTAGGACAGGCTTCACTACCCATTAGGGACAGAGCTCACCCTAGAGAAGCATCTAACGCTAAAGATCTTGTCAGTTATTCTTAACTTAGCGACCTTAAAAACTGTTATTATTTTGCACCAACCAACATAAAATGTAGTATGCGTACAAACTAAGGCCTCTCGAGCCTTAACGAGATGTTCATGTTTGGGGGGATTTTTACCTAACGATGACATAAGTGGATTTTTTCCTTACGGATATTTTCCTAGGGGGATATTTTCCTTAGGGATCTTTTCCATGGTAGATTTTTTCTTTAGGGATTTTCTCCTAGGGGGATATTTTCCTCAGGGATTTTTCCATGGTGGATTTCTTCTTTAGGGATTTCTTCCTAGGGATGTTTTCTTTAGGGATATTTTCTGAGGTGGATTTTTTCCTTTAGGGATTTTTTCCTTAGGGATTTTTCTTTACTGATTTTTACCGAATACCCATAGACCAGCTCTGTTGATTCTAAGATGTCGTGTAAATTCGCAACAAAAGCTGAAGTCTTTCATCTTTTATGGACACTAGCAGTCCTTTGGCGGAGGAGTATGATACTGCATCCCAGTCTGCAGGATTTTTAGAAATGTTCTCGAACAACTCATTACGGCCGTGTTTGGTCTGTAAAACAGTTTGAACAAGCCTGGAGTTTAAGTTCCACCTTGTTGTACAAACAGAAGGACGTTTTCTCTTAACTATGTCTCTAAGAAGCTCGGAACGTTTGTAGGACCTTAAGAGAAAAGCTTCTTTACCTTCTAAAGTTGTTTTAAAAATTGCTACATTCTTTAATGCCCTTTAAAGGTGAAGGAAGTACAAGGTTTAAGACATAAGCGTTGCAGTATACGAATAAAGCATTTGGGTATAAATCCCTAACTAGTTTCTGGAGTCCATTTAATTCTCCAGCCATAACAGCAGCTCCGTCATTACGTTTGTGCAAGAAGTTTATCTCCACACTGAAACTTTTTGCAAATGTATTTTACGTGTTTAAAGAGGAAAGTGGCTGCCCTATCCGTACTAATATCTGTGCAGCCGACAAATCTTAAATAATAAATTTTATTTCCGGGGCCAATGTAGCTCAGAACAATTAAGAGTTGTGACTTGTTAACAGTACGGGATGTTCCGTCAAGTAAAGTCGCCACATAAAGAGCCTGCTCAATTCCTCTCCCAATTTCTGAAAGTTATACGTTACTGTTTGATTGAATTAAATCATTTTGAATTCTTTTCGATGTACCTCTGAGGAATCTGAATGCTGTTTCAGTAGAGGGTCCAATTCACTAATAAGTTCTAATGTTTCAAGATGATTCCCTCGACGTAACGAGTCCCCTGATTCATTGTCACCTCGAAATGCTTGCTCTTGATCTCCAAGATGGCATACGACACGAATTAGACACTCTAATATCATTCGATTCTTTTGCACAGTTTCATTATGTCGACTCAGTTCGTGATCTCTCTGGTCACTCAGTTGATCATCGATACAAGCCTTACCAAAAGTACGAGGCTGTATACATGCAGATACCCATAAACAAATAAGCTGGTGTCAGTGCTTCTTCTAAGTCATCAGGGTACATGTACGTTAATGGACATGAGTTAAGAACAGCTCCTACGTCTGCTACGACAGTTAACAGTTCGTCGTATGTCACACGGGCCCTACCAAGAGATTTTGTAAGACATAACTTCGTACTCTTTACTAAGCGTTCAAAGAAACCTCCTGTCTATGGTGCATTTGCCACATTAAATTTCCACTCGATACGAAAGTTACCTAAAAGGGTTTCACTTCCTCGGACTCAGATAAAGATTTCAGCTGCTTTCCTGCACCTTTGAACGCCTTAGCATTGTTGGTGACAATTAATTCTGGGACATTCCTGCGCGCCATATAACGTCTCAAACTCTGAATAAAAGCCTCTGTTGTCATATCTGGAACAACATCCAAATGAACTGCTCTGCTAACAGCACACGTGTATAAAACAATGAAGACCTTTGACATAACCTCTGATTTCGCTAATGATCTAACAAACAGAGGTCCTAAAAAGTCACAACCGACTTTACTGAAGGCATGCAATTCAACTACCCTAAATGCTGGTAAATTAGGTGTCTTTTGCAAAGGATAATGTTGCCCCTGGACTGCACGGCAAACCACACAACCATGTAATGCCTTCTTAACCCTCTGACGGTCCTTTATAACCCAGAATCTTGAACGAACCTGAGCTAGGGTTTCCTTCACCCCATTGTGAAGTACTTGATGATGTGCATCTCTAATGACGAAAGTTGTAAAATGACTGCCAGTTGGCGAAAAAACCTCGAACACAAGATCTTCCCCCGCTTAAACTAATAAAAACACAAAAATATGAGGGTATAGAAGCAATACTTAATAAGTGAGTTCATATAACTGTCCTTAAATTTTAAAACAAATATAATCTTTTAAATGCACGGATGGTGCACGGCTTCTGGCAATCTCTCAGTTTGGCACCCTGATAAGCAGTGGTGCCGTTCCCCAGGGCCCTCCTCTCCAAAAGGGAAAGTGGTTCGCGAGGCGGTCGCACTGCTCGCGCTCCAGGGCGGGATCGAGCACCAGCCGCTGAGCCGGCGCCTCCTGGTCGAGCCGGTAGCGGTTGACCCCCACGACCACCGCGTCCTCGGTCTCGAGCGCGCGCTGGTAGCGATAGGCCGTCTCGTGGATCTCGCGCGCTTGGTAGCCGATCTCGATGGCGGCCAGGGCGCCGCCCTGCTCGTCGATCTTGCCGAGCAGCTCCAGCGCCCCCGTCTCCAGCCGATCGGTCATCGCCTCGACCGCGAAGGAGCCGCCCAGCGGATCGACCGAGTCGGCGACGCCGGTCTCGTGGGCGAGCACCTGCTGGGTGCGCAGCGCCAGGGTGACGGCGTCCTCGGTCGGCAGACCGATCGCCTCGTCCATCGAGTTGGTGTGCAGCGACTGGCAGCCGCCGAGCACCGCCGCCATCGCCTGGTAGGCCACCCGGATGGCGTTGACCGCCGGCTGCTGGGCGGTGAGCGTCGAGCCGCCGGTCTGGGCGTGGAAGCGGAGGGCGCGGGCGCGCGCGTCGCGCACCTCGAAACGGTCCTCCAGCAGGCGCGACCACAGCCGTCGCGCCGCCCGGAACTTCGCCACCTCTTCGACGAAGTGATTGTGGGCATTGAAGAAAAACGAGATGCGGCGGCAGAAGGAGTCCAGGTCGAGGCCGGCCCGGCGGGCGGCGGCGACGTACTCCAGGCCGTTGGCGAGCGTGAACGCGATCTCCTGCACGGCCGACGAGCCCGCCTCGCGGATGTGGTAGCCGGAGATCGAGATGCAGTTCCAGCGCGGCAGCTCCCGGTTGCAGTAGGCGAAGCTGTCGGTCACCAGGCGCATCGAGCCCGCGGGCGGGTAGATGTAGGTACCGCGGGCGATGTACTCCTTCAGGATGTCGTTCTGGATGGTACCGCGGAGCTGGTCGGCCGCCACCCCCTGCTTGCGCGCGACCGCCTGGTAGAGGCAGAGCAGGATCGAGGCGGTCGCGTTGATCGTCATCGAGGTGGAGACCCGGTCGAGCGGGATGCCGTCGAGCAGGGTCTCCATGTCGGCCAGCGAGTCGATCGCGACCCCCACCTTGCCGACCTCGCCGAGCGCCATGGGGTCGTCCGAGTCGTACCCCATCTGGGTCGGCAGGTCGAAGGCGACGCTCAGGCCGGTCTGCCCCTGCTCCAGCAGGTAGCGGAAGCGCTCGTTGGTCTGCTGGGCGGTGCCGAAGCCGGCGTACTGGCGCATGGTCCAGAAGCGGCTGCGGTACATCGTCGGCTGGACGCCGCGGGTGAACGGCGGAGCCCCCGGGTAGCCGAGCGCCTCGACCGGGTCTCGCCGGGCCGGATCCCCGGCGTCGTAGACCCGCTCGACCTCGATGCCGGACTCGGTGGCGAACGACTCGCGCCGCTCGGGGAACTTGGACAGGGTCGGGTTCAGCGTCTCGCGCTCCCATCGCTCCCGCGCCTCGGCTGCAGGGCTGGGCGAGCTGTCTCGACTCATCAGGGGCGCCCTCCGTGGTGGATCGGCAAGACTGGCACAGGCCGCCCGGGAGCGCAACCGGCGCCGACGGCGCGGGGACGCTACCATGCAGGCTCGGTCAAAGGAGCGCTCGCACGTGTTCGAAACGGTCAGCCTGGGCGACGACGCGGTCCGCATGCTGGACCAGCGTCTGCTGCCCGAACGAGAGATCTACCTGAGGCTCGAGACGCCGGAGGCGGTCGCCGAGGGCATCCGCGAGATGGCCGTCCGGGGCGCGCCGGCGATCGGCGTGTCGGCGGCTTTCGGCCTCGCCCTGGCGGCGCGCCAGGCAGCCCACCTCGACCGGCCGGCCTTCGAGGCCCGGCTGGAGGAGGTCTCCGAGGTGCTGGCGGCCACCCGGCCGACCGCGGTGAACCTGTTCTGGGCGATCCGACGGATGCGGGCGGTGGTCACCGCCCATCCGCAGGACACGGTCGGGGCCCTGGTCGAGCGGCTGGTGGACGAGTCCCGCGCGATCCACGACGAGGACGTCGACGCCTGCCGCCGGATGGGCGCGTTCGGGGCCGACCTGATGCCCGAGCAGGGCACCGTGCTGACCCACTGCAACGCCGGCGCCCTGGCGACCGCCGGACAGGGCACCGCGCTCGGCGTCATCCGCTCGGCGGTCGGGCGCGGCAAGCGGCTGCACGTGCTGGCCGACGAGACCCGACCGTGGCTCCAGGGCGCGCGGCTGACCGCCTGGGAGCTGGCGGCCGACGGCATCGACGTCGAGGTGATCACCGACTCGATGGCGGGCCACTTCATGCAGCGCGGGCTGGTCCAGGCCTGCGTGGTGGGCTCCGACCGGATCGCCGCCAACGGCGACGTGGCCAACAAGATCGGCACCTACCCGGTGGCGGTTCTGGCCCAGGAGCACGGGATCCCGTTCTTCGTCGCCGCCCCGCTCAGCACGGTCGACTTCGACGTCGCCTCGGGCGAGGAGATCCCGATCGAGGAGCGCGATCCCGACGAGGTCACGCGGCTGCACGGTCGCGATCTCGCGCCGGAGGGGGTCGGCGCTCGCCACCCGGCCTTCGACGTCACTCCGGCGCGGCTGGTGAAGGCGATCATCACGGAGCGCGGCGTGGCCCGGGCGCCCTACACGGAGTCGCTGCGTCGGCTCGCCGAGACGCAGCCCTGAGCTGCGCCTCGGAGCCGGGCGACGGCCCCGGACAGGCGGGACCCCGCGATGCGTATCCTGGCGATCGAGACCTCCTGTGACGAGACGGCGGCCGCCGTCGTGGACGACGGCCGTCGCGTCCTGAGCAACGTGATCGCCTCCCAGGTGAAGGCGCACGCCCCCTACGGCGGCGTGGTGCCCGAGCTCGCCTCGCGCCACCACCTGCAGAACATGCGTCCGGTGCTCGACCGCTGTCTGGCCGACGCCGACGTCGCCACCGACACGGTCGACGCGATCGCGGTCACCGCCGGCCCGGGCCTGGTCGGCTCGCTGTTGATCGGGGTGAGCTTCGCCAAGGCGCTCGCCTTCCGGCTCGGCCGACCGCTGATCGCGGTCAACCACCTGGAAGGGCACGTCCGGTCGGTGTTCATGGAGCACGACGGCATCGAGCTGCCGGCGATGGCGCTGGTGGTGTCGGGCGGCCACACGTCGCTCTACCTGCTGCCCGAGCCGGGCCGCTACGTGGCGGTCGCCAAGACGCGTGACGACGCCGCCGGCGAGGCCTACGACAAGGTCGCCAAGATGCTCGGCCTGGGCTACCCCGGCGGGCCGGTGATCGACCGCATGGCGCGGCGCGCCGTCGGCCGGACGCGTCCGTTCCCGATCGCACAGATGCGGGACGGATCGGCCGATTTCAGCTTCAGCGGCCTCAAGACCGCGGTGCTGCGGCACGCCACCGGCGCCGGCATCGAGCCGGTCGACGGCGACGAGGGGGCCGCGCCCGAGGAGGTCGTGGAGCTGGTGTGGGCGTTCCAGGAGTCCGCCGTCCGGCAGCTCGTCGAGCGCACTCTGCTGTGGGCGCGCCGGGAACGGGTGCGCTCGGTGCTGCTGTGCGGCGGCGTGGCGTGCAACACACGGCTGCGCGCCGCCCTGACCGAGGCCGGCGAACGCGACGGGTTCGCCGTCTACTACCCCAGTCCGGGGCTGACGACCGACAACGCGGCGATGATCGCGGCCGCCGCCCAGCTCCGCCACGAACGCGGCGAGCGGGCCGGCCTGGAGCTCAACGCCGATCCCAACCTGGCACTATGAAACCCGAGCTGATCCGCAACTTCTCGATCATCGCGCACATCGACCACGGCAAGTCGACGCTCGCCGACCGCATCCTGGAGCTCACCCGGGCGGTGAAGGAGCGCGACATGATGGACCAGGTGCTCGACGACATGGATCTCGAGCGCGAGCGCGGCATCACCATCAAGGCCCGGGCGGTGGCGCTGAGCTACCGTGCCCAGGACGGCCAGACCTACCGGCTCAACCTGATCGACACCCCGGGGCACGTCGACTTCAGCTACGAGGTCTCCCGCAGCCTCGCCGCCTGTGAGGGCGCCCTGCTGGTGGTGGACGCCTCGCAGGGCGTCGAGGCGCAGACGCTGGCGAACGTCTACCTCGCGCTCGACAACGACCTCGAGATCCTGCCGGTGCTCAACAAGGTCGACCTCCCGAACGCCGACCCGGAGCGGATCCGTGGCCAGATCGAGGAGATCGTCGGTCTGCCGGCGGACGACACCCTGGAGGTCTCCGCCAAGCAGGGCATCGGCGTGCCGGAGCTGCTCGAGGCGCTGGTCCGGACGATTCCGCCTCCCGAAGGGGATGCCGCCGAGCCGCTCAAGGCGCTCATCTTCGACTCGTACTACGACAGCTACCGCGGCGTCGTCATCCTGGTGCGCCTGCTGGAGGGGACGCTCCGTCGCGGCACGACGATCCGACTGATGAAGACCGGCGGCGTCTACGAGATCGACCAGGTCGGGGTGTTCGTCCCCAAGCCGTCGGTGGCCGAGGAGCTGACCGCCGGCGAGGTCGGCTTCTTCACCGCCGGCATCAAGGACATCAACGACGCCCAGATCGGCGATACCGTCACCGAGCACCGACGTCCGACCGACGTCGCCTTCCCCGGCTTCCGCGAGGTCAAGCCGATGGTGTTCGCGGGGTTGTTCACCAGCAACGCGAGCGACTACTCGTCACTGCGCGACGCGCTCGACAAGCTGCGCCTGAACGACTCGTCGTTCACCTTCGAGCCGGAGAACTCACCGGCGCTCGGGTTCGGGTTCCGCTGCGGTTTCCTCGGCCTGCTGCACATGGACATCGTGCAATCGCGGCTGGAGCGAGAGTTCGACCTCGACCTCATCACCACCGCCCCGAACGTTCGCTACCGGGTGTTGTGCAAGGACGGCGAGATGGTGATGGTCAGCAACCCGAGCCGGATGCCGAGCGTCGGGGACATCGACACCATCGAGGAGCCCTACATCCAGGCGCTGATCATCACACCGCCGGAGTACCTGGGCGGCATCCTCAAGCTGGTCGAGTCCCGCCGCGGCATCCAGCGCGAGCTCAAGTACGCCTCGCCGCAGCGCGTGCTGCTGGAGTACGACCTGCCGCTGAACGAGATCGTGCTCGACTTCTACGACCGGCTCAAGTCGGTGAGCCGCGGCTACGCCTCGCTCGACTATCACGTCGCCGGCTGGTGGGAGTCGGACCTGGTGCGGCTCGACATCCTGGTCAACAAGGAGCCGGTCGACGCGCTCAGCTCGATCGTGCACCGCACCAAGGCCGCGAGCCGCGGCCGGGCGCTCATCGCGCGGATGAAGGAGACCATCCCGCGACAGATGTTCGAGGTCGTGCTGCAGGCGGCGATCGGCACCAAGATCATCGCCCGCGAGTCGGTACCGGCGCTGCGCAAGAACGTCCTCGCCAAGTGCTACGGCGGCGACATCACCCGCAAGCGCAAGCTGCTGGAGCGCCAGAAGGAAGGGAAGAAGCGGATGAAGACGGTCGGCCGGATCGACATCCCCCAGGACGCCTTCCTCGCCGTGCTCAAGGTCGACGAGTAGGGCGCCGTGGCGGATCCTTACCGGGAGCTGACCCGCGCCCGACGTCGCAGCCGGCGCCGACGGCGCTGGCGACGACGGCTGCTGGCGCTGATGGCGATGGCCGTCGCCGTCCTGGCGGTCGGCTACTACGCGCTCGACCGGCTGCGCGACGGCGTCGGCGGCCAGGCCGTCGCCGCCTCGACCGAGCCGTCGGCCTGGCTCGGCGAGCTGACCGGGCTGCTCGACCGACTCGAGGTCCGCCGCGACGACGACGGTCGACTGGCCGTCCACGACCGCGACACCGGTCGGACCGCGACGCTCGACCTGGAGGGCGTGCTCGACGGTCAGACCGCCCGGTCCGACGGCGATCGGCCGCCGCCGGATGCGCCCGAGCCGGATCTGCCGGCCTGGCTCGAGGTGCCCGATGCGGTCCGCATCACCGGAGCCTACGTGCCGGAGGGCGCCGTTCCAGCGCGCGGCAGCCCCCTGGCGGAGACGCGGGACGGCGACCCGCTGATCGACGTCCTCCGCCCGGCGCTCGAGCGCGGTGAACGGTATGTCGACCGCCATTCGAATCGTCGCTCAGACCGTATTTCACCGCTCGCGAGATCCGGCGGCCGCCGCCATACATGCGCTGCAATTGGCACAGATCGCGCGCTACAGGGGCGCGCTCGCCCTGCAGGCCCATATCGACAATATCGAACAGGAACGGATGCTGTATCGGGGCCTGACCATGGTCGTCGACGGTACGCCTGGTGATGAGATCGAGCGCATCATGCAGCAGGAATTGCAGTCGACGGCGCAACGTCACGCGCGCAGCGCCAGCGTTCTGCGCAAGGCCGCCGAGATTTCGCCGGCCATGGGGTTGATCGGTACCCTGGTCGGTCTGATTCAGATGCTCGGCAATCTCGAGGATCCCAGCACGATCGGCCCCGCCATGGCGGTCGCCCTGCTCACCACGTTCTATGGCGCCATCCTCGCCAATATGGTCTTCACCCCTCTTGCCTCGAAGCTCGAGCGTAATTCGAGCGAGGAGACGCTTATCAATCGGCTTTACGTCATGGCGTCCGCCTCGATCGGCCGCCAGGAAAACCCGCGGCGGCTGGAGATGCTGCTCAACACCATCCTGCCGCCGGGACATCGCGTCGAGTATTTCAACTAAGGACAAGTCAAGAACGGATCGGTCATGAGACTACTAATCGTCGGAAGCCTGGAAGGGCATATCAGTACCGCAGGGAAGATCGCGATTTCCCGCGGTGCAAAGGTCAGCCACGTCGACTCGATCGACGAAGCGCTCGCCTCTGTGCGTTCGGGGCAGGGCGCGGAACTCCTGATGGTCGACGTAAAACTCAATATCGGCGACCTCGTGACCCGGTTGGCGAGCGAACGGATCAACGTCCCCGTGGTGTCCTGCGGGATCGGCACGGACGCCGACGCCGCGGTGGAAGCCATTCGTCAAGGCGCGCGCGAATATATCCCCCTCCCCCCCGACCCGGAATTGATCGCCGCCGTTCTTGAGGCCGTCGCCGCCGAGAGCAACACGATCATCCACCGCGATCCGGCGATGAAGGCCGTGATCGGGTTGGCGGATCAGATCGCGCCCTCGGAAGCTTCCGTTTTGATCACCGGCGAGTCGGGCACCGGCAAAGAGCTGATGGCGCGGCACATTCATGTGAAAAGCAATCGCGCCGCCCAGTCCTTCGTTGCCGTCAACTGCGCGGCGATCCCGGAAAACCTTCTGGAATCGGAATTGTTCGGTCACGAGAAAGGCGCTTTCACCGGTGCGATTGCCCGGCGCGTCGGTAAGTTCGAAGAAGCGGACGGCGGCACGCTGCTGCTCGACGAAATCAGCGAACTGCACCCACGCCTGCAGGCGAAGCTGCTTCGGGCGATCCAGGAAAAGGAAATCGACCGCGTCGGCGGCGTGAAACCGATCAAGACCGACGTCCGGCTGTTGGCAACCTCAAACCGCGACCTTCAGGAAGCGGTGCGCAACGGTGATTTCCGTGAAGATCTGTTCTTCCGTCTCAACGTCGTAAATGTCCGCATCCCCGCCCTGCGCGACCGGCCGCAGGATATCGAGCTCTTGGCCAATTTCTTCGCCGACAAGTACGCTGAAGCGAACGGCGTCGCGCGCAAACCGTTGGGTCAGGAGGCGCTGTCGACCCTGAACCGGCATGGCTGGCCCGGCAATGTCCGCGAGCTCGAGAACACGATGCACCGTTCCGTCCTGCTGTCGCAGGGCGAGGAGCTCAGCTTGGATACGACGATGTTGCAGCTCGCCGGAACAATTGAGCGCGCGCCGCAGAGCCCAACTGGAGCGATCGAAACCGGCCCCGCAACACCACATGATGCGGTGGTGGAGAGCGGTTTCGTAAGACGCACGGTTGCGGAAGTCGAACGTGATCTGATCATCGATACGTTGCAACATTGTCTGGGCAACCGGACCCATGCCGCGAACATTCTTGGCATTTCGATCAGAACCTTGAGAAACAAGCTAAAACTATACTCGGAAGACGGACTCGCGGTACCAATGCCAGGCGAAGTCGATTCGCCAGCACCGTAGAAGTGGGGAACGATTAGAAGATCGTGACTGTCGGGGATAGAAGGTCATGACCGACGCCACACCGGAAGTCGGCGGCGAGGGGACGAATGCGCGTGACGCCGCAACGGCGGCGTTCAACGGTGCCCTCCGCAATATCACCAAGCGCGGCGATATCGCGCTGGCACTCGGCATCGTCTGCATCCTGGTGGTCCTGTTGCTGCCAATGCCGACCTGGATGCTCGACTTCTCCCTGGCGGTCTCGATCACCTTTTCCGTTCTGATCCTGATGACGGTCCTATTCATCAGGGAACCGCTGGAACTCAATTCCTTTCCGACGATTCTGCTGATCGCGACGATGCTGCGCCTGGCATTGAACCTCGCATCGACGCGCCTGATCCTCGCCGATGGACATACGGGAACCGCGGCCGCGGGGCGCGTCATCGAATCCTTCGGCAATTTCGTCGTCGCCGGCAACTACGTCATCGGTATCATCGTTTTTGGCATCCTGGTCATCGTCAACTTCGTCGTCATCACCAAGGGCGCCGGCCGGATCGCCGAAGTTGCAGCACGGTTCAGCCTGGACGCGATGCCTGGCAAGCAGATGGCGATCGACTCCGACCTGTCCGCCGGGCTGATCACCGAAGAGGACGCCCGTACCCGGCGCAGCAAGCTGGAGGAAGAAAACTCCTTCTTCGGTGCGATGGACGGCGCCTCGAAGTTCGTCCGCGGCGATGCCATCGCCGGATTGCTCATCACCTTCATCAACATCGTCGGCGGTATCATCATCGGAACGGTGCAGCAGGATCTGTCGGCAGCCGAAGCGGCCCAGAACTACACGCTCCTGACCGTCGGTGATGGGCTGGTCAGCCAGATCCCCGCTCTGATCGTTTCGGTCGCAGCGGGCATGCTGGTCACCAAGGCAGGTGTGAAAGGTACGACCGACCAGGTCGTCTTCGGACAGCTGGGCGGCTATCCGAGCGCGCTGGGTATTTCGGGTATCCTCCTCCTAATCATGGCGATGCTGCCCGGCATTCCGGCCTTGCCTTTTCTGTTGCTGGCGGCGGCTACCGGGGGAACGGCGCTTTACCTGACCCGAAAGGAAGTGCAGATAGTGGCCGACGAAGCCGCCGCCGCCGAAGCGGAAGCGGCCGAAGCCCCGGTCGCCGAAGAACCCATCACCACGGCGCTGGCCATCGATTTGATCCGGCTCGAGCTTGGCTACGGGTTGCTATCGATGATCAATTCGCAGAAGGAACAGCGGCTGACCGACCAAATCAAGGCGTTACGTCGCCAGCTCGCCGCGGAAATGGGCTTCGTCATGCCGGCGGTGCGCATTCAGGACAATCTGCAGCTGGCGGCCAACGCCTATATCGTCCGCATCAAGGAAATCGAGGCCGGTACCGGCGAGTTGCGGCCGAACATGCTGCTCGTGATGGATCCGCGCGGTGAACAAATCAGCTTGCCCGGCGAAGCGACGCAGGAACCGACCTTCGGCTTGCCGGCCATGTGGATCAACGAGACGAGCCGTGAAGAGGCGATGTTCCGCGGCTACACGGTCGTCGACGCACCGACGGTCATCACAACGCATCTGACCGAGATCATCCGCGAGAACATGTCCGAGCTGCTGTCCTACGTGGAAACCCAGAAACTGCTCGACGAGCTCGACGCCGCACATCAGAAGTTGATCGCCGACCTCGTCCCCAACCAGATTTCGGTCGGCGGGATTCAACGGGTGCTACAAAACCTGTTAGCCGAGCGGATTTCGATCCGCGACCTTTCGACGATCCTCGAAGGCATTTCCGAGGCCTGCGGCTACACCCGCAACATGACGCAGATCACCGAACATGTCCGGTCGCGGCTGGCGCGTCAGCTCTCCGACGCCAACGCCAACGACCAGGCCCACGTTCCGCTGATCACCCTGTCGCCGGAATGGGAACAGGCTTTTGCAGAATCGATAATTGGCGATGGCGACGAGAAACAGCTGGCCATGTCACCAACCGATCTCCAGAAGTTCATCAACGCCGTTCGCACAACCTTCGAACGTCATGCCATGCAGGGCGAAACGCCCGTACTACTGGTTAGTCCCGGCATCCGGCCCTATGTCCGCTCGGTTGTCGAGCGCTTCCGGCCGGTTACCGTCGTGATGTCGCAGAACGAGATACACGCAAAGGCGCGGATCAAGACGGTCGGTCAGATATGAGTGTTCGCTGTGGCCATAGGGAGGCGCTCGAAAGCGTGCATCCTCGATGCGGTTGAAGACCTTCCATGCGGCGACGATGAAGGACGCGATGGAGCTGGTGCGCGAGCAGCTCGGCGCCGACGCGATTATCGTCGCGACCCACGAGGATGAGGGCGCCCGCGACGTTCGGGTCACCGCCGCCGTCGATAGCGACAAAGAGGCGTTTGCCGCGGATTCCGGAGCCGAACCGCTCGATATCCTCGATCGGATCAGCGAGGCGCTCGACGCACATGGGACACCTACACCGCTCGCCGACAAGCTGCTCGAAGCGGCCTCGCAGCTGGGCATCGACGACCCGGTCCTCGCATTGGCCGGGGCGCTGGACGATATCTTCACCTTTGCGCCACTGCCCGACAAGCGTGGCGACCGACCGCTGATATTCGGCGGCCCTCCTGGCAGCGGAAAGACGGTCAGTATCGCGAAACTCGCCGTGCGAACCCGTCTGGAAGGCAACGAGGTCAGCTTTATCACGACGGACACCGTGCGCGCCGGCGCGGTCGAACAGTTGGCGACGTACGCGAAACATCTAAACGCGGCGTTTTTCAGCGCGGAGGACCCGACCGCCTTTGTCGCGGCCCTGCGGAACGCGGACGATCAAGCCCAAGTACTCGTCGATACCGCCGGCGTTAACCCACTCAACCCGGCCGACATAAACCGGCTCGCGACGTTCATCGATGCCGCACCGGTTGAACTGGTTCTTGTCATGGCGGCTGGCGGAGACGCAATCGAGGCAGCTGAACTGACCCAAGCGTTTGGCGAACTGAGACCATCACGGTTGCTTATCACCCGCCTCGACATGGTACGCCGGTTGGGCGGTATTCTGGCAGCCGCCGATGCGAGCGGCCTTCCCTTCTGCGATGTCAGCGTGACCCCGGATATTGCATCCGGATTGCGGGCCATCAACCCGGTGTCCCTGGCACGACTTTTGCTGCCTGACCAGGCACAAGCCGCCACCAATCAATCCGAAGAATTGCAAGCGACTGGATCCAATTAATGGCACTCCGACCTATCCCCGAAGATGCGCCAAACCCCGCCGTCCGACGTAAAATCGTCGCGGTCGCATCCGGTAAAGGCGGCGTCGGCAAGACCTGGTTCGCCATCACGCTGAGTCAAGCACTTGCGCGCGAGGGACAGCGAACCCTGCTGTTCGACGGAGATTTGGGTCTCGCCAATGTCGATATTCAGCTCGGCCTCATGCCGGAGCGCGACCTGGCCGGCGTGATCGCGGGCAAACTGACCTTGCCGCAGGCCGTCACCAACTATGAAGAGGGTCATTTCGATATTCTAGCCGGGCGTTCCGGCACCGGGAAACTCGCGACGTTGCCGTCACAACGTTTGGTGGGGTTGCGGGACAATCTGATGCGGCTCGCGGAGAAGTACGAGCGGGTCGTTCTGGATCTGAGCGCCGGCGTCGACCGGACGGTGCAGACCCTGGCCGCTGCCGCAGGCTCTGTTCTCGTGGTTACCACCGACGAGCCAACATCTCTGACGGATGCCTATGCGTTCATCAAACTCACCGTTGCCGACCATCCGGACACGGATTTGCGGATCGTCGTCAATATGGCCGACTCACAGAATACCGGCCGCGAGACCTACGAAACCCTGCGCAAGGCCAATCAGCACGGCTGGGAGCAGGTCTTCGCCGAAGATCGTTTTGCCGTCGAAGGCATGCAGAAAGGCCGCCACAGCCCCGGTTTCGATGGCGGCGTGTTCACGCCCGTGCAGGATCCGCCAACGCACAGTTTTCATGCCTGGGTGGCGCACCGGCTGTCTGCCGCCAGGACCCAGGCCATGGCGGCCGAGTCTTGGCAGGTTTCAGTCCAAAGTCAACTAAAAGGCTGTAAGAAAACTATCTTGGCTCCAGATTAAATGATTTCCGTGGGGATTGTTGCCCCGTTTGCCTGCTTAGTACAGTGTTAGTTTCCGCCATGAAATGCGAGTAAGTCATTAAATATTAGTTAGCTTCATTTATGTCGCAAATTTATTTTTCCTTGGTCAAAACTGCTGATTTATCACCATCAAGGCATTTGTAAAAAGGATTATTATAACGACTTTTAAAGCAGAAGAAAGGAAAGCTTTACGTCCTCCTTCGTTTCCAGTAGCAGAAATTTTGACCTGGATTTGCCGCTGATTGTCTGGATCTGTTAAAAACGCTTAATGTTAAACATTCTACAGGAGTTTTGAAGGGAATAAATGAGGTGCCAACAGAAAACTGCTCTGGTTTCTTAATCGTGAAACAGCGACGTTACGGTGTTAAACTTTACGGGTTTGTTGTGTTTTCTCTGTCCAGCAAGATACTTTGGTTGACATTTAGTACCTTTATAAATAAAAAAAATATTACCAAGAAAATAATTTAGTCGTCGTAGGGATAAATGTATAGACACTGTTCTAATTGTCAAGGTTGCGTAGGTGCAGTTTAGAGCATCTATAATTAGAATTGTACCTATAAACCTTCAAATTCTATTTGCAAGTACCGATGTAATAGTGGGGGAATTCACCGAGGCTGAATCTCATTAGCTTCAACCGAGAGTTATGAAATAATTAATTGAGGTTTACTCACAAAGAATATAAAGACGGTAGATGTCGGGGGAAGGTCCTTCTTTCACTACAATTGGTACGCACATTTTCATTGATAACTTTCTTCTCCTGTAATTTCATTGCTAGCAGATTAATTGAATTACTTACGTAATGCAGAAAACCCTTCCCTCTGGTTGGAGGTTTTAATTTGCTCTGCAGGTGGAGTTATTAAAAACAGCAATCAGCGTTTACGGCTGAGTATTACCCAAGACATGCAACTGTCCTATGACATTTAAATTTTAATTCCTCGGGAACATGAAACTCAGATCAAAGAAGTAATATCCACTGCGTCAATGTCTAACCTTTTTTCTATACAGCTTACAGCTGAACCAACCAAACTATATTCATTTACATTTACGCTACTAGACTAGCGCGTAAGAAGAACATAAAACAATTTGATTACTAATGAATTATGCTACTATGCTTGTTTCCCTCTGATTCAAGTGGCTGATAAACGCGGTCTTCGACCTCCTTTTGCTTGAATTAACGTGGTAACAACATTGATGTGGAAACAACATACGAGGAAAGTGAATATGTGACGTAGAGAAACTCTATCTGAAGAACTGTATTTATAGAAAAACGAGAGACTAATCCCCTTAGCAAATCCCTGTCAAAACATATTGCTGCATTGAGAAGCCTGTAAAACCTATTTGAAGTATATTGAGATCATAGACTTAATTACCATGGCTGATATACTTGATGTTGCATAGTTCTCGATCAGTAGCATAAGCTTAATAAACCAACTTTTCCCAGTCGTTTGATGAGCTTCCAATTATATTACATTTCAGAACAAATGAAAGAACTTTAATTTCGACTTTGACTCTTGATTTTGATTTTAACTTAGTTATCATCTCCTGTAATTTTGACGCTACTTATTGACAAAACGACAGTGTAACTGAACTTGATTACTGTGACAATTCCCGTACGCAATGGATCCTAACGCCCGTTGCACTTATTCACGCCATGCTACACATGAAATCTGGAATGAGTGTTCGTTTGGACACCAAAAAGGCTCTCTGATTTGTAAAATGGAAAACCTTACAATTTTGGGGCGGAGTTTCTAGAAAAACGCTATCAATTGTGCGGAAAGAGCAAAACATAAAAAAATAACATTCCTGTTTTTAATTTCCATCACTATGGTTTATATTAAAAATTATATGTTAGAACTTAACTACAAGGCCACCCATCAGCTGGAGTGTATTATACAGAACTATAAGATGCTGGGAAAAATATTCCTTAAATATTTATTCAGATTTACACACGCTCCTATTAGAACACAAGGGGAATAGTAAGGAGCTGACAGACAACATTTATCAAAAGCTGAGCACAGATTTCACTAACCCTAACGGATCCATCTAGTACGTAACCCTTGTATCCATAAACGTACTCGCTAGTATGGACATTAAATATTATCATTGACACGGACCAAGCTGTTCATATCATAAATCAAATGATTCTGTTGCAGATAAGGGAAGATTTGTACAGTTTTCTACACTGCTTTTGGCTCTCCCTACCCAAGATTGAAATTGAACCCTGAGACACTCCTTGATTAGTCAACCCTCCAAGTTTAAAGGTGCATTCCCCACATACGTTGCTCTGATTAAATCGCACCTGATTCTAATATCATTTCCTAATAGTAAATGTGGTCATGTGAATGCATGATGCAGAAAGAAAAAACACCAAAATAAGTAGAGTCTCATATAGTGAATGTCAACATCGCACATGTCTTCCTTGAGATTATGTAACCATTATGTAACAATTCAATTAATTGCCAAATTGTAAAGTTACGAGAAAAAAGGGCATGGGTAGAGTTGCACTGATACAACGGCAAACAGCAATGGCCTGAGAATCGACATTTGTATTGAGGCGAATGGTTCAGATTGGTTAAGTAGCTGGAGCTGCTGCTTCGTGCCCCTTCCATTGCCACATTTGGATAGTTGAAGTCATTTCACAGTTGTAGTAACCCTAGAACAATACATTAAGTTGCTATGCTTTCTCTTACTAACATATCAACTTGTTACGTGCCTAGAATAGTCAGAAACTATAGCTTCTTTTTGGTTATAACATATCTACAGTACCTACGTACTCAGGGAATCAACATCAATAGCAAGCGTCAGTTAAAAAGTTGAACATGATATTTAGCGTGCTTCTAAGAGTGTCTGGTATTCTTAATATCGTACTGAAAACATACGTGCTCTATTGTTACCTAGTACATGTTGCCTGGCCACAGAATGTACATCAGCAGGCTTTCGCTCATTCGTCGCTTATGCCTTTCGTTGCTAGCTTCTGGAGCACAGATGGATCACCAGTCCAATCTTAAGCGTCAATCGTCATCCTTGTTACTTTATACAAATATAAAATTTTGAGCATACACCAGTGCTGAAGGGTAAGATTCACCAAGAAATATCTACAAATACAAATCTCTTTTGGTGAGTAAGTCGTGCTAAATGCACACCCTAAGACAATATATCAGAATGCTATCTTATAGTTGTATATACTTACTTGATGGTTGGATATGTTACTTCTCATCTTATAGACGTATTCCTTCCATAATATCTTTTGATCTGCCGTAAAAGTGTTTTAGTAGTGATGCTGCAGTCTTCAAGGGACTGGTTTGCAGTTTTATTGAATTTCAATGCATATTGAACCAATTATAAATCCGCCAATTCTCTTTCAGATCTTTCACTAAGCATGTTTACTTGATTATTACAAGATTGTTTGTGATATTACTTTCACTCTGCTTTGTTGAGAATTACAATAAAATGCATAGAAACCTGGTATGATTTATCTTAAATTGCGCAACCTATAGATTCCTTTAAACGCCAGACTTCAATGTTTCAGATAACAGGTCACAAATATTTGATTTGTGATCTATGTGACCTTTTGCCAACAGAGAAATGCTATTGATTGGTTTACTGATGTCGTGACCCAGTAGTCAGTAACATCTGGAATATGACCATAAATTTTGACCCAGGAGAGGAAGTCGGTCCTACGCACGATAAATTTAGAGAATGGCATCTGCTGAATATTAAAGCACGCAAGATAACTTGTTGAATGATTCATGAGCCTATGACGTATAAAGTCACCGATATCCTTTGCAGAGGAAATAAGTCTCAAGAATTAAATGATTACCTTATTACAGGCAAGTGCTCTTTATTGTCCGATATTTGGTTTGTGAAGTACGTTGTCAGGGAACAAAATAACTCGCATTAGGTACGTACTCTCAGGGTCTAAAAATGGCTAAGATTCCTCGATACTTACACTGAAAGCCTCTTCTTACACTTTATTTTCACGGTTAGAGCTTCGAAAGCGGGTGACACTTCAAGAAGTCAGACGTAGACGTTGAATATTCATCATTTCAGCAACAGATACAGAAACCCCCAATTCCATTTTAGTTGCCTATTTTCAATTCCGAAGAGATGGAAATTTCTATACTAGAATGATAGATATCTAAAGTTAAACTTTAAAAAGTAAGGTTTGGAATCCACCTTGGAATTACAATATTTCTTTTTATTCAAAAAGACATAATTCAATATAATAAATTTGACGTACTCGTAATATGCAAGCATTCCCAATCAAAGTGTTAACACCTATTACTTCATTAATTCCACTGCAGAAAAATTCATAATTATGTATGACATTAATGGTAGTTCGTAAATTAAATATCCAATTACTAGATACGTTTCTCGTTTTCTAGGGCTTGTGAATATGTACAGACTTCACAATGGAGTGGAAGAAACTTTAATTTTTAGTACAAAGAAATTTTTCTCTATGATATTGTACCTTGACGTTTTACTGCGCTTCTTTACTGCACTAATAAGCATTATGTTGAGAACTCCAGAAAATGTCAAGTTTAAAACCAGATCAAAAACGCTATAGAAAAGTGTTTTGTGCTGCTACCCCACACATAGTTTACACCATTATAAAGGCTGTGTCAACTAACTGTAAAGATTTTGTGACTTCCATAACCTCGGCTTTGCGAACAAGTAGAATTCGTCTTCTTATTGCGCCTTTTCGGACAATCGATGCAGCTTTAACGGACGCTGATTGGTTCAAATCACAAAATAATTATGCATTACACATTTTAAGTGGCGCGTTCATAGAAACACAGTTGCACATAACGTTTTGTTCCTTCTATTTACATTCACTCTGACAATTTGTGCTCTGAGGAATGTCAAACGAACGAAGCTTTCAAGACAAGTGCAAAAATAATTTCGGCATTTCATGCAGTGTCGATGTTCTGTGTGGTTTAAGTACGTTGTAATGAATAAGTCTCAGATCCCTTAATAGTGAACTACAGATGATTTTTCTCGCGTGCAACAACTCAGTGTAGTTCTTCGATTTATCCCTTCGGCCCTTACTCAGGTCTGGAGATACTTGGTGTGACACTTATTTCAAAGCGGTATTTTTGGCATGACAGAGTTTGCTTCCCATCATTAAACAAGCAATCCTGATAACTAAAAACATTAATCACAATCATTACAAGCGTCTAGTTTTGCCATGAAAGTTAGGCGTTTATTTACATGTTTGATAGAAAGGTGCAGCCTTTCAGCGACGCATTATGGTATACTATCGTTGGACCTTGTTTTATCTGCCAAATATATATCTGTTTCTGTAATTTATTATAATTTACGTGTAATCTATTTGAGTTGAATACTATGCTCATGTGACTATTACGTCATTCGAGGAATATCGTTACTAAAAACAGACATAACGTTTCTCAGGCTTGTCGTCGCAAATCATCGTATTTTCTGGAGTGGGTATCTAATACTCAGTTATTGAGTTCGGGTGTCAGACGAATATTAAAAGATAATTAGCTGAATAGAAGTAATAAGCGGAAATGTGATACTTAATTAGCACTGGTTTATGATAAACAGCAAGACTTCATGTTCAAGGTAGGCCTATCCTTGATTGGCGCTCCTAACTAGGTTCAATTTCTTGAACGGACGGGTTTGGGTCAGTTGCAGCTAGCTCAGTAGTCAGAGGTGTCCCTGAAGAAGAAGGAACGAGCAGGTTCGCCGTAGTCAGGTAGGAAGCACTCGCTAATCTGTCGCCGGCCTATTTCATTCACAACTGTTAAGCAATAGATACGCGGCTTTGCTTAATTCCGTTCCTTTTGTATGTTTAAACATATGGTTCTTTTATGAAGTTGAGCATCTCATATAGATTTTCAAGAGAAGTGGTAAAAAGTTTCGGTACATTTCCAGATACCACTATTGTTCAAAACTGCACTGAAAAAGAATAACCCCATCACCTTTTCCACAATCCCGATCAAGGATCCATCCATCATTTGGTATTTCAACACAACGAAATTCGACGATAACCTGTAGTGATACCTAAGCAACTATTTAAGCAACTCCAGGCCTGATTTTGGAAAAAATGCTACGCAACTTGAGGCCTGACCCTGAAAATGGTAGCAATTTACAACTAGAGAAAGCTGATTATAGTCAAGAGGAGCGTTCATTTTGAGGCTCATTCAAATGCGCTAGGTGCGTTGAAGAAAACTCTCACCCAAGAGGTTCTTCGTTGTGTACTGTATGCACTTTTAACTTAGACATGGGATGGTCTTGCGATATCCCGATGAGAAACAACTGAGAAAATTGGAGATTTGGAATTGGAGAATTGGAGACTCTGCATGCTAAGTGATGTTTTGATTTTAGACATTATTCTTTAAGACCAACCTCATTCTATTTGGATGCCTCGTGCTTAATTGTGAGTGGGAACAGTCTGTTTCGATGGCATAAGAAAACGTAAATGACGCTTAAAATAGATATTAATGAAATTTAGAAAACTGGAGATTTGTTGGCTTCAGCTGCTGAGATGTAAAAAGGAGGCTGAAAAAGAGAAAGTGTACCAAAAGAATCGGAAGAGGATGAAATATTGTTGGTGCAAGACCCTTTAAAACTGCAATCAATAGACAATACTGCACGTACATTGGTCATCTTTGCAGAGACGAGGGTACAACACTCACCGAGATAATGTTATTCGTCAATGCCACAATACCGTGTTATAGAGGCCCAAAGTACCAAGAATGGCACAATGAGTCAAGTCCATCACCATTCAGCATACACTGTTATATTGTTAAGTAATTATTATAATTTATGTAAATTTATGTAATGACGTAATCTTAATATTGTATTTTAGTGGATGTATTAGTGATTTATACTTGGAAATTATAGACTCGTGACAAGAGTAAGACCTGATTGGTTTTCTAGCAGATACAAGAAACACCACATGCTTTAACGATACCAAACCAATTTGATGATTTCATGACTTCTGTTTACGACGATAAAGCCATCTGTTGACTAAGGAATTTTGATATGCGGTTACCCTTGCCCCTGGTTAACATGATGATGGAGTATGCATCTAAATGGCACTGGTAAACATTCGGCACAATTCGTTAAATGAGGATACTTGTTGGCTTAGGTCGAAGATATGCTTAGTGTAGGATATGCTTATTGCTAAATCTCTGCCTTAACATCCTTACGAGCGTTACCCTAATTAAAAAGGTGTACAGTGAAAGCGCATTCTTGGGCTCGAACCTTGGTAGTGATTTTTATTTCCTCGGTAATATTTCCAACTCGATTATTTAAGATATTCTGATCTAATATTTTTTCCCCATCCTTTTATTATCCTCGTAGACAAGAGAAGCAATGTCACATCTGGATATGCAGTCAGCTTACCACTTCTCAAAAAGAGCAAAGTTTTACACGAAAATGTCTGTTTATACCGGAGTCCTCTTGGCCGTTGTCATCATCTTGGCGTTACGAACAGCATGGTCATTAGGCGCCATCTAACAACGGCCATAACATGAGTAGTGTCAAGGATGATTAGATGCACAACAAAAGAGAAAATACATCACCATCGTTAGAGGTCTTGGAAGGTCTCGTTTCCGCCACTCATCATGCCATCGTAGCCTCGTCTTCAACCAGGGGCTTATGTCAAAAGGCCAAAGAGTTTGCTTTAAGCTCGCTGAGAAATTGAGCTCGTTCAGCCCAATCGGCTCAGAAACAGGAGTTTACCGAGTAACGGCTCTAGTGCGAGTACTTGCTTTGTGAAAGTAATAGCGTTCCATACTACCAACATCAACCACAATTGAGCAGACAATGTAAAACAAATGATGGCTTTGTAAAAATAGCGCTATCCCATATTAAAAAACATCGGCAATTTCAAAGGAATGAACCTCTCTGACGTTTCAACCTGGAACAAGGTGTCTTCTGGTATTCAAGAAGCCCTATGTATAAACACAGAAGCTTCCAATGTGCCAAGGTATACGCCACTAGCATCCATAGGAACTTGCATGGCTAGACTACCGGACTTTGCGTCTGATGCTATGGGACGCATCATTCGTTGCGTTTTCGGCGTCTTTTAAGGCTGCTGTTTGAGAGTCAACCTTTTTTAAAGGATGGATTTGAAAACCTCGCACAGTCAAAGCCATACTTATTAGATTGGAACAGAAATGAGATATGTAATTTCGATAGAAGTGAGTAAGAATAATTTTGTGGAAGCGTAGGTTTGGATTTTGGTACAGAAGCAGTTACTGCTAATGCTGCCTATATAATTTTTATTTATCTCAGTCGCAGTCTATGTTTAAAAAAGTCAGTTCTCCCTCAGCTAAAGTTTGGTTTTTGCTTATTGATTCCTTTATTCAGTGCCATGTGTTGCGGGTTAGCAGCCTTGACTTACTACCTGTTCGTCACTGTCGTTGCCCTAAGTATGTCAACCCCGTTGCAGTTGTTTCTCAACTTTTTTTATAACAATGTGCAAGTGTTGCTGTGTCTACCTCCATTTTTCCCTCTCTATAGCGCATGCGGCGAAGACGAAGTGAGTACGCCAAGTACACGAGCTGCTTTCACCAAGTTCTGCATACGAGAACACCTGAACATCTTTAAATAAAAACTAAGACGATTACAATGTCTTAGTAGAATCTCCTCCTCCTACAAATCTCCCAAACACCGTTGTTCGGTTTTTCTTGTATAAATTGGCAGGACTAGCACTAGTGACGTGGACACCACACTGGTGACTTGGACACCACATTCTCCTTTCTATCCTACCTATCAGCGTAGCGTTTTGAAACTTTAATATATGTAGTACCGTATTTCTTTTATATGGTTTAGCTACAAAGGCACAATTATGTGGCTGTGTCATTATACGCTACTAAACCACAAGGTAGAACGGCTTTGGTTACACGGTGGCAACGAATCATCAGCAAATTATTCTCTGCGAGGCAATTGTGATATTCCTACAGATTTAGAGTTCTGACCTATGAAAGAATTCTCTCTACCAATTATACCTTAAAGTTAACTTAATCTATCATAAATCTTTAACACATATTGCCTAATACTTCCTATAACCTGGACATTTTTGCAGCGGCATAAAGAAAACACTATATCAAGAACGTCGTTGCTACCACGTAGCCAGGGTCGTTATGGCCTGATAAGCGTTTCCGGTTTAGTCGTGTATTTGTCTAAATAGTGCCGTGGGACAAATGATGTGACGAAATCAGGCATTAAGAAGGTTGACTCTCAGTACGGCAACCGTCTTTTTTTCTGAAATCTGGCTCCACTCTCACTGTAGGCACATAACAGTACATCCTTGATTATTAGAATAACATGAATGCAGGAACAAGCCTTTCGGATATGCAGAAAATTCGGATGATGAAGCGTCAAAATTTCACCTCATATTTCCCGAGTAAGCATGATTGTTACCTATAACAAGTAGTTATGGGATATTCAAGAACAAGAGAAGACAACAACAGGTGACCAGAAATGCCACCAACTCTGTTAATCGCCTTTCAATTTGTTCTCTCCGGTGCCATAGAAAGATTCTATGACGGTGAAAATGTAGAATAAATTCCACAAACGGGAAAACCACGTTTATGATATGCAGGATGACATAATTTGTCAACCAAATGTGTCTCCTTAGTTGAAAAGTTCGATCGCTATTTTGTCAAGGGTCGCTATTGAAATAGACTTGGTATTATTTACAGGGAGACAATTTTCGAAAACAGCTTTCGAAAACTAAATTGACGGCATTGATATGTCTGGTACAAATGCACATTGTTACCTGATGCTATCTTGGAGGATGCTTGTAGAAAGAAATCTTGGAATACCTTGTGAATGATGACTTATCCATTAGGCAGAAACTAAATCGCACTAAGAAATTTATTGAATAGAAAGCTCTGCTTAGAAGATCCGTCATTGATAGTTACACCTACTGAATAAGATTTATCTTGAAAAATAACTACTAACACCAATAATCCCCTCATAGGAAGTATTTGTATTGGGCAATAGAGGTGTTTGTGCATGTAGGGAGTTGGAGTTTTATTTTGCTAAGACCACAAAAAATTTCGCTTCGAAAAGTATTTGAGTGTCTGGAGCGGCCTGTCCCCTTGCTACTATACTATTACCCTTTTTTGTGCAATTCGATACTGCTAAGTAAATCTCACTTATTGTGAGGTCATATTACCAAGCAAAGTTGTTTCTGGTCTACGATTTGCAAGAGGCAATAAAGGACACATGATTACTGGAAGTCATTGGTCCGTTGTACAACGGGAAACGGTTACAGCGTGACGAAGACGACAATAAATACAATATGATGATGATGATAATGATGATGATGACGGCAACAATAACGATGATGATGACGACACTAATAATAATAATGATGATGACAGCCAGGATGATCGTGATGATGATAATAATGTTGTTGCTGTAGATGATAATAATAATGATGATGTTGATGATGATGATGACGATGATGATGATGATGATGATGATGATTATGATGATGATCATGATCATGACGACCACGAAAATGATCAAACTGCTAAGTGACTAGGATACCTTTTTGATATTGCAAGAATAAACACTTTTCGACGTATCAAAAATGTAGCATAAGGGGTTCTTGGGAAATTTAGCATCACATATTGAATTTGTATTAGCTTAAGACAGCCGGCACGCGTGCTTAATTACTGCTTAATTACTGCTTTTTGGGGACGTGAATAAGGGAAGCCAGGCGCGAGACAGGCGTGGCATAGGTCGAAGATATGCGACTGTCACGCACAATGCAAGAAGGCTGACAGCTGCATGTCATCAATTTTGCATATAGTTGCCCGCTTTTATTTTACATTGAAAAAACCCGAAAAAGGTCCAACGAAAAGTTGCCAGTTTTAAGCCACTTTTATGCACCTGTACCAAGAGGCAGACAAAGGTATTGAGATAAACAGGGACAGCAGCTTGGCTGTGGGGCCACAGTCTTACATTTCTGAGCTCGATTTCCTTCTAAAAATGCCTAAAAGGCAAAGATTTTGCTTGTCCTGAGTTTATCAAATCTGCCCCGGAAGCTACAGTATTCTGCATCTTTCACTGTGTTACCATTTATAGCAAGCTTAGATTATTTGTGAAAAAAACAAAAAACGCACATTTATTACAGGCTAGGCTTCTGCAGTATTGGTTACTTGCATCTGAAATCATGGAACAGTGCAGGGGCGTGGCCAGCCATTTCATACTTGGGTAGTTGTTCACCAACAACACCCTTCCTGGGAAACTGGAAAACATCCAGTCAAAATTAATGCTAACTTTGTCAATGGATTAGTAAAGCATCCTGTTGAAGTGAACGATTAAAGTAGTTTTCCAATTAATAAAGTAGTAATAATGTCGCAAAGACATTTTTTCAAGGAAACCAAAGCATGACTACATCAAAATTCCAACCTTGCCACCAAATGTCCCTTAACAAAATGCAGCAGTCCAAATTCATCAATTCTGACAAATGGCTGTTCAAATTTGCAAAAGGCCTAAAGGAAGCGCTTTAACTTTTTACTTAGTTCGTATCATTATGATCTGGGTTGAAATAACAAGGTTTTGATAGGCATGATTCAAAGTTTAAAAGGGCGTATCTCGACATTTACTCAAGATATCGTTCTACAATTTCGACAGCTGATTCATGTCAACAAGAAAAATGCAACGAGAGCAAAATATAATCAAACTTTTGATATTTATCATATTATGAACAAATGAAGTTCGTCCCCACTTCCCTACTTCTCTCAATAGAGCACTAAAGTCATGACGTCACAACAACAATTTTCGAGGAATCTTAATTATAACTACATCACTGTGTTATAGATGCCACCAAATGCTCGTATACCAAATCTCACCTTCAAATCTCGTCTCAACTGTGAGAAACGGCTGTTTGAATTTGCAAAAGGCCTTAAGCAAACTCTGTAAAATTAGCTCGGTTCATAAAATTATGAACTGGGTTCATTTAACAAGGTTTTGATAGGCATGATTTAAAGTTTGAAAGGGCGTATCTCAGCTTCACTTTTCATTTATGCAAAAGGGTCAATTCTTATGTACTTAGCAGAATAAAAAGGCTTACTCAGGACCTTGGTATGCTTTTTCAATCATATATACTATCAGTTCCTGCAATCATATTATCAGATTTACATCGTAGAGCGAAGGTATTGATACTCTGTCTCAAAAATATTAATTTTCTTCATTCATTAAAAATATTTTTAACCTTTGAAGTGCTTTTATCATTAAGAACTTCACAAATCTAACATGTACCAAAAAGCATACCATTTCTTAAAGCTTCAATGCTTGTCTGCTATTAGAAATCAGAAGATGAATTAGCCTGCCTAAAACGGTTTATTGAAGAGGCTTGGCAGCTATGGTAACGTTTGCATTTCAAAAAAGATCCGGCTTTGAAGCTCATGAGGAAACATGTGATGTTGGTAAGACGGTAATAGTAACCGTGACAATATTTACTTGAGGGAGTGTATCTTTCCCCGGATTTATGATAATTTTAAACCGATCTAATAAGTTCTGATTAAAACCTAGGGCAAATTTCAATCCTCACTTAACGGTAGTTGTACTTCATCTGCATTACAAGCTTTAGGAATGCTGATACTATTCGATTCTACCAGAAAGACGTAGGTTGGTCATTATTTACAGCCTTTCAATTCTTAATGTATTTTGTAAGCATTACCTTAGTGGCTTCTTGAGATATGACTCTTTTTTCATCTTTCTTAAACTTGCATCAGCGTAGATATCAATATTATTTACCTTTCCACTCATGCCAGCTAGCACAATTTTCATATTTTCACAGCTCTACAAGTGAGGACAAATTTATAAAATATTCCTCTTTTAAACTTTCTTTTCTTGAATTCTGTAAAATATATGCCTCTAAATATTAAGGTTTTGTTATGGCATATAATGTCTGAAAAGTTGTCCCTTTGTCGATAGTCAAAACGCTGTATGTTCAGAAGAGAAGAAGACACAGGAGCTGCGTTTGCACTGCTGTTTAAAACCGTTTTCAATCGGTTTTGAAAACCGTTCTAGTCCTTCAATCGGTTCAAACGGGCAGAAACTTTTGAAAACGATTGTCACAACCGTTTTGAAGTGGATCGGTTATGGAATAGGTTTCCCAAATAAACAGACTTTTGTTATGGAGTGGTTATAGAGTGGGCGGGACAGTCATCAGTTGCTGATATTGAGATGGGGAAGGCCTTACTTTGGGGCGTAGTACCTGAAAGCCAGGGGGTTAAAATAAGGACAGAGAGATAAGGAAAATTTTTCGAATATCAACTAAAGGGGAGGGGTGATTTAGTACCTAAGAGCAGGGTAAAAGGACAAGATAAAGTTGTATAGAAAGCTGAGGTCATATGAATATGATCCAAATATTTACCATTGTTCGATATTTTGAATCTCTTCAATTTTCTCCAATTTTGAGGAATATAATGAAATTTTTTTAAAAAGCACAATATTTAGGCATTGCCAAAACAGGTTTCTTAATTAAAATAAAATCCTTGTGATCAGAGAAATTAAACTAAAATCAATAAACTCTGTTGTGATATTGATATGAAATAACTATTGTCTATACATGTGTCTGAATCTTTAACTAGGGTTGCCCATACATAGACCACAGAGACAGCAGTAGGAGGCACAAGCCCATTACTTTCCACAATGTTTATTTCGATTTGTTTACTGAGGCCTATGCAATGTACGAAATCTTTTCGTGCTGATGAAAATCCATGTGACCTCCTGTAGACCTACCGGCACCAAAAGGTTTGACCAAGGATTTTTATTCGATGTTGATGTTCAACCAGCTAAAATTTGATGACAATTTGATGATCGACCGGCAGTGCTTAAAGTAACTTGGTAATCGGTTGGAAAATCAGCAGTGCGTGAATATGGCATAAATAGAAATGTTTTGGAAAGCAGCAAGCTCGTGATCAAAACTTTGTTAGCCATGTCCACTATCCTCCCTGCAAATAGCCCATGATCTTGTTAATCAACAAAGGGAAAATTATAATGATCACATCGTAGAGTTGACGGCAATAGTGCTCAACAGTATACCCCTTTTGTTTCATCATTCCCGGGTTTAGAGCTTAAATGTTGTTGCGAAATAAACAAGACCCCTTCTCGATCTACGTTGTCTAATTCCAAATAATCAAAAGCATCAAAGCTTCGCTGC
>JAAAKM020006971.1:140107405-140138448 GCA_010016025.2 Alatinidae sp. Z8VKAUB7J3 | reverse complement strand
AAAATTGAACAATCACATGGGAACAACGTCTTTACGAAGATAGAAATCACAAAGTTGTACAAAACGAATCTAGTGGAGATAGTTTACGAAACAAAAAGAACAACATTATACAGTAAACGTGCAAGGTAGTTAAGTAAATGGTGACAAGTAAGTTCATTAAAACAATAGAAAAGACAATGTCGACATTCTGGGTACGACTGGCTTCTAGTATTGGATTCAAATGTAAATACAGAAGACGCCTTTCGTTTCACTCTCATTATATTGCTTCGTACCGACAGCAATGGTAAAGTTAAAGTTAGCCCTTTCCTAACGACTAGATAACGAAAGGGAGGAATAAAGCAAAACCTGCATGGCAAATGATTGGACGAAGGAAGCAGCACCAAATGTTTGGACGTAGACCTACCTAGGATATTATCGATAAATAGAGAGTGATGAGAGTAAGAGAGATTCTTATGATGTTGGTGGTCGAAAAACCAATAGCATTTTCCTTTTCCCTAGATACTAAAGTTTTGTGACTTGGAATGTTTATGATTGATAACGTAGACAACAAACAGAAACGTATCAGGTAATAATATGTGTGAAAACGTGGATGATGTAATGTCTCCTCCATTAAGTAAATATGAGAGATCCGACGGGCCACAGCATCAATGGAATCAACTATCTACGTCTTATGGTGTTTACAAATTTTTCTACCCTCGTTTATTACCATGAAAACACTAGCGGATCCAGAGAGGTAAGGCAGTTAAATTATCCACTCCCCCCCAAATATGACAAGGCTTCACTCCACAAAGAATGCTTTGTATAGAAAGTCTTCATGCAAACATTCTGCCTTGTTAATGGATATATTACACCCATAAGAGCTCGACTATTACATACATATTATCTATTAACTAATTCTTGCTGTCTACAATATGATGCAGCTAATGTAAGAAGAAAAATATCTCTCTTGTAATTTTTAGCGCAAGGGTTGGTTTTTGATAGTTACGGCTTTTAGTCGATACACCTTAAGGTATTGAGAACTCTTATCTCTCCTTAATATATATGAGGTTTCCTGGTTGGAAATCCTACCTTGCTCCTAATGTAGGTCAGGCTTCCATTGGCAATGCCAGACCGAATCCTGAAAAATACATGTAAACAACAAAATAAATCTTGAATATGTGGAGGTTTGTTCCAAAAGTTTAACAAATGGCTTTAGTGCATTTGAACGTTAAGAGACAACAGACGTTAGTAAAGCTGATCGTTATGCTTCTTTATTTGTAAATGGTAACAAACTGATGGTATGTCACCAATGTACTAAGCACAGAAGCAAGCTTAAACACCGTATTCATATGTGAGAGGAAGTCTTGGACAGCAGGGCTTCGTAGCCTTAGAATGTGTAGTACCCACTTAGCTCTACCTAAGTTTCCAAGTACCCCTGTGTCCATAGAATTTAGGCTTTTTTCCTCTCCATCAATAGACTACTAAAGTGATGACGTTACAGAACTTTTCTCGGGGCTTTCCAATTAAAACTTCATTAAAAAGGCACTCCTGCTACCAAATGCCAGTAAACAAAATATAGCTTTCAAATCTCTTGTCAACTGTGACAAACTGCTGATTGAATTTGATAGAGACCATTAGGAGATACTTTTTCTTAGTTCATAAAAATGGACTGGGTTCAAATACGGAATAATTCAAAGTTTGAAAGGACGTATCTCGACGACTACTTAAGATACTCTTATTGAATTTGGACGCTATATCTATATGAACAAAAAATGCAATAAATGCAAACTATTATCAAACGTCTGATATTCATGAAATAGTGACGTCACACCCAAGTCTTCTGTATACTGCATCTACAATGTGCAATAAAACAGCAATCGTATGGAATGAAGTAAGAAAGTTTTACAATATATTTATAGGAAATGAGAAGAAATGTCCTAGAAAATGGTGGGGGTACGTTCTACAGAAATTGTTTTTGTCAACAGAGCACCGGCTTCTTGCTTTGGTAAATGAGGCTTCTAAAGATGCAAGATGAAACAGAGAGATAGTGCCTAAACGAATCCTCTTGGTAGTTTGTCAGCATATGCTAGATTTTCAATCAAATGCTGCCTTATTGCAGAGTCTACTTTGGGATCTGTTGACGTTCTTTTCTGTAGGCGATTTGATAAAATCTTTGAAACTGTATTGCGTCTACTGATGAAGGTTAGCACAATGTTATGCAATTCTGTACTGTAACCTCCGTAATGTACGACGTATATATTTGCTCCCACAGCGACGCATGAAGCTAAGCTTTCTTACTTCCATACGATTTCTGTGATCAATGTATGGCGGAATCGTGTAGCAAATGAATCCAGTACTCAACGCAATATTTTTAAGTCATTATTTTGCCTATAGGGAAAGACTGGAGTCTGTATGATTTTCTCAAAAGCTTATAGTGATCCATTGATTAGGCGTGGTCAAAAGTGAGCGGTAGGAAGCAATTTAAGCCTTGAGCCTATGTTTGGAGCAGCACTAATATAATAGCAAGTTTACCATTTAGCAGGGACGTGAATGCAACGCATGCATTGCATGCCTTTAAATTTTCATAAAAATGCTTAAGCTAAGCCCCAAATCTTTATTTCTTCTATTTTAATATAATAATTAGAAAAATGACCACCCCAGCAATACTGGGGACGTATCCCCAAGTCACGTATCTGTCAAGTCAAATTCTTGAAAGATCTCTTTTAGTTTTAGGTTCAAATGCCTTACGTTTACGTATCTAGGACTTTATCCTACCCTTGCCGTCCAATATTCCCCTGTGAAAGACACCCCACAGCAGCTGGTCACAAACACCACGAAACAGGAACTGAGCTCAAACGGAAAATGTACGCAGAAAAGCACAGAAGGCCCGTGCATTTCGTTGTCATGACAACCATTTAACGACATTCATTGATTGGATCTTCACAAACCAAATCCTTTTCCAATCCCTTGTGAAATAAAAGGCCTGTAATGTACTTTCCCCTTTGCATGCAAAGCTCAGCGACCGTGGCGAAACTGATTACTGAGCTCAGAATAGACAGGTGATTTACCGGAAGAGACTGCCAATCGCAGAACAACAGGGAACGCACACTTTTGTAAAATCCTGTAGCAATAAATAGTAAAAGGAAAGTTTGGTTTTCAGATGCTGCCAGTTTGCTAGGTAGAGGGTTTTTCGTTTTTCGGTGAAAATCTTTGTAATTGTAATCTAAACTATTTTCTCAAAGTAGAATGAATGTTGACGACCATTTACTTGACTTAACTACCTAATAAATTTGAATAGTTCTCAAAAATGTCAAGGGTGAGAAATGGGAGTGGGGGCCAAAACATTTGCTAGGGGTAAATATTATAGTGTGTTATTATGTTTATGATCTTCTGTTGCAAGAGACCACAATCCAGGGACCGCGTAGCCTTGCCATATATTTTTAAAAGTTTTATTTAGTTGAGTAGAATGTCAGTAGGATGTGAAACAATACAAGAAAACACAACATGTTCTTACGACCAAAAAAGAGCACCGCAAAAAAACACGTTAGCAGTAGAAGGAAGGCGGTACCAAGTTAGGTGGGGCCTCAACTCTTTCTATTTCTTTAGCCCAAAATACCTTGTGCAAGCCCTGTCCCTGTGTGTTAGTGTATTTTCCCTGTTGCATGCGTAGCTGCCTGAACCACGGCACGTCCCTGCAATATTGTTGAAACAATACATCGAGCTGCATAGTAAGCCAATGGAAGTTAATAGCAATTAAGGTATTAAAAGTGTTTAGAAAAACCAAGTGCTCCATCTGCATTCTGGATACACTAAACTGTAACTCAATAGTGAAAACAAACCACGGTCCATCTATTTGAACCCGCTTCAAATCAGGAATTACTCTTGGGTGCCTAATAAGCGGGGGGTCCTAATAGTAGGGGTGGGTGGGAAAAATTTCAGAAATTTGATAAGCGGGGGGTACAAGTAAGCAGATGGATTTTTTGAAATACCAAATTTTTGTAAATTGTGTGTTCGCCATATCGATATACCACCACGTATTACAGCTGGAATCATAGTGATTTTCGAAAATTTATTCTTAGAATGACACCTAAGAACACAAGTCGAATTCTGAAGATCACTCAGGTGAGTATTTTTTCCATTCGCCTCTTTGAAATTTTCTTTCCGACATGGTGAATATATCTGCAAATGTATGGTGAGACGCGTCCACAAATATTCACTGATAATGGAACACTTTAAACTACACATTCGAATTGCAGCAATAATGGGAGATATTTCCAATGTGAAACAATGTCGCAACTTCAATCCTAAACGCTTAGTACTTGATGTATCTGTTAACTACTGTTTTATGAGCAGATAGCGCGCGTTGAAACAAACGGAATCAGTGAACATACAACAAAAAGATAGGATATGCTGACATAGCTTTCATTTGTATGAAACTGAATTCGCCAACAATAAGCAGTGGGGTATCCAAAGAAGGTCCGGGGGGTGGGAATAATTTCCGAAAATTAATAAGCGTCCGGACACACTTATTAGGCACTCAAGAATACACGTAGTGCAACACAGTAAATTTTTAGTCATTACGTGAAAAGCCTAAAGATTTCAGTCAGTAAATATTTAGCCCTATATCAAATGTCCTTTTAGGACATTTGAAAGGCACAGGCAGGAGAGGTTTTTTTCCCGCGGAAGAATAACGTGACTAGCGTTTGATAACTTGACTAAAAACACATGAAAGTTGACGGAGGTCTTCAGACTTCAGGCCTTAGATTCAGGCCTAGATTATTAGTTAATGTTCGCGGCTAACATTTACTTACACCGTCACTTACTATTCTTAAAGTTTCAATAAAATGTTTAAAATACCAATGCACAAGCTATAGCAGTCTCAGTTTGAATAGAACTTCTTTTAAGACTTTGTATTCAAAATAAGATTGCTATAGCTTTTGCATTGCTTGTGCATTGTGCGTATTTTATGCATTTATATTGTAAAAATTTTATTGTAATTTTAGGCACTACTTTTATTTTTTCACTTTCTTACTGTTCTTAAAGTTAGAAAGATTTTAAAGTAATTAATGTATTCCCTTTTTCACCCTTTTCCTTGCATTAAATGCCCTTGAAAAATTGTAATATTTTTATTAATTTCTAATTGAGTCAACTTTTTGCTTTAATTGCCCGTCGCTACACTGATGACCTTGTACACGTTAGGCTCCTCATTAGCAACGTCATATTCCCCGTTAAATTTCATAGAATAGAATACAATAGCTTTTATCAAAATTTATTTCTTGACACCAGTATTTATTGCATGAAACAGTTGTTCGAATTCCAAGATTAAAAAAGAATTTAAAATCAAGTGACATGCCACGTCAGCATAAAAATCCATTCACCTAGTTGGGTCATTTATCATTTTTCTGAAGCCAGTCAAACACATTATTACCTGAAACCACCATTGGAAAAATTGTTGCAATAAATCACAATTTAGCCACTTCAAATTGTAAATTTGAAAAAATTATAACATGCGTACTGGAGAAAAAGACTCACCTGTTAATTGGCCTATTTATAATTGACAGAACTATTTATAAAGAACGTGATCACAAGATAAGGCTCTAAAGCACTCGCTATCTTCTCCTAAATCAGGAAATTCAATCTCAATTTTCTGGTAACTGCTCATACAACTCACAACCAAATACGTAAAAAGGGTCTGCTTTACGTTCCCGTCTAAACCATCGGGCATAAAGTATACAATCTAAATATTTTAAACAGTTTGTTTTTCAGTGCAAAACAAGAACATTACACGAAATAGCGAAAATATTTTGAACGCAAAACCATTTTTCATCTGACAACACTCGGGGTGCAATCGCCAGAAATGATCAAAATGAAAATGTACGAAAGAATAAACCAAACTGCGCTTTTGAACACGCCAATTAAAATTTGGGCTGCCTGAATGGCTTGTGTTTTTGGACCAATCAGTGTCTACTACGACTAGATTAATTGAATAGGCCTAATAAGAAAACGAGTTTTTTTCTTCTGCATGGTAAAGGGTCTTTTTGCTTTTATGTGGACTGATTCCAGAACGACCAAATGAAATACACACCTGGCCTTACCAATTATACGGAAACAATCGTCTGTGTACCTTTTGGCACAGTCTTGGTTCTCTAGTAGTCACATTGCTGTAAATACTTTACGAAGATTCATTTGCAACAGGGCTGTTAAATGAGACTTACGCTAAGGGGGCAGGGTAAACAAAATCTTGTACAGGTAATACTTCGATGCAGTCAAATTGTGCAAAAAACACGTCTACGTTTTAAAGCTCGTATTATGCCTATGCAAGTAGTCCTAAACGAAGCTAACTTTTTCAAATTTTTGTCATTTTAAACTGATTAACTTCAACAAAGAAAGAGCAAGCTTGATTTTGGTCATGGAGTATGACCTATGGACTTTCGCGGTTGGAAGAAAGACGTCGAAATGGAATCAATAAATGAAAATGTAAGCAGAAGAGTTTCAAAAACGCAAAAATTTATGAGACTGTTCAGAAAGATACAAGTAGTGAAATGCCTATTTTGATGCAATGCAGGGTACAGTCGGGAATAAAGTAATTGCCTTCTAACATTTGTGTTATCCATCATACTGATAACGCGGAATCGGGAATAACGGCGAATCGTTGCTTACGATTAAACCAGAGTATAGGAATCGAATTTAAAAATTCGCACTTTTTGATGATCTTGCAAATCACATATGATTGGTAGAAGCTTTTACAATTCCTAAATTTTGAAACCAATCCTCGCAAAGTCCCTGGCTTTTTATCGAAAAGGAAAACTTAGGTTTGAGGTCAACCTTGCTGATTTGGAATAGTGGTGTGTATATTATTTAAAAGTCTGAACTGTTGAAAGTAAACCATTTGGGATGTCTAGCAATATTGATGAAGCTGAGCGTGACCATCACAAATTCTACGGTTTTTCAACGTGCAAGGACACTTGTTCAAGTTACAGCGGGCTCTTTAGTATCCATGCTGATTCCAGCTACAGGTTGGTGCAGAAGGGCGACCATATCTTTATGATAAGAGTGACAGATTTTGATCTCATATTTCTTCAAGCTGGGATTTGTTTTTTCTGTACTGATAATACAAAATCAGACTCTGATATTTTATTTTAATCTTAAAATATGGAATGCACACGTTCCACCAAATTAGTTTTAGGCCAAGTCTTCTCATAACAGACGCTTATGATGTCATTGCCTTTATCGTTTGAAAGTGTGGTATTTTTATTCCTTTATTATAAGCTTGGACTTCTGAATAGTAGCATAATAGCAATAGTAGATGCTCTTATTTAGAAGTCTATGATTATAAGACTAATCGAATTCATTTGAAAGGTGCTCAGGTTCATAGTTACTATGAGGCTCACATTGCCCAAATTGTGGAAAAGAATTTTGTGCAAGCATTACTTTGGCTTTGGCCTGTGTTTTTCCTTGATGGCTATTCATAAATTACTTATGCATTGCTGTAAGTAATTACTTACGCTTTATTTTTATGCCAGCTCTCCTTGTGATTTATCTATCCACGTTATTTACTTATCTACATTATCTATCTCAGTTATTTAGAATTTTTACTGTTCTTGTATGTAATATCCACTTAATGTTCTATCTTTACATTAGAAAAATGTAATCACCTTCAAAGCTATTAAAGTTTTGTAATTTGCTAAGATGTGTTGTTATTCTAAAGTTAATTTTCTACTCCTTCCCGTTTTTGTAGCATAGAAGGACAGGTGCTTTGAACTCCTGATTATTTATCAAACTTAGTACAATTTTGCTATAAGTCTTTTCCGTTTCTACACAGTCAGCCAGTAAGCTTCGATCTATCTATCTATCTATCTATCTATCTATCTATCTATCTATCTATCTATCTATCTATCTATCTATCTATCTATCCTTCATAATTCTCAACGCGGGTGGAATATGTTGCGACATACGGTCTGTA
Source organism: Alatinidae sp. Z8VKAUB7J3 (assembly GCA_010016025.2). Taxonomy (NCBI): domain Eukaryota; kingdom Metazoa; phylum Cnidaria; class Cubozoa; order Carybdeida; family Alatinidae; species Alatinidae sp. Z8VKAUB7J3. The sequence continues at coordinate 140,130,506 of JAAAKM020006971.1, read as the reverse complement.
AGTCTTTGAGACGTCCTTCCAACATACTTAGCATCCCACTGGCATCTAAATTCATATAACACTACTATTTTGTTTGGTTGGAATGACATCCTTGTAGACTTTAGGCAACATGCGTTGTGCCGTGAACACAACCCTAGTCAATGGCAATGGCATTTCACTAATGATTCCGTTATTAAATATGATCTACAAATTTTGTAGTACCAGGAATCTTTTCCAATCGATGTCAAATCCTTGTAATTTATACGCGGATGATAGCTGCTCCATTTTACGAGAAATTTGCTAGAAAACTTTCAGAATTCAGGATTAACTCTCATATAGAACCAATACAGAAAAGAATTGATACGGAGCCGAAAGTTGTTGGTACAAAGTTTACGTTATCAAGGACTGGAGTTAACGGCGTATTCATCGACCAAATATCAAAAGGATTTGTCAAAATTTTCAATCCTTTGTGAGAGAAAAAATAGGATCAAGGATATGTTGTGGTGATTTCTATTTAAATGGAAGATGCAAAATAATGAAGCGACAATAAGGGCCTACAGAGACGTTTTTGTGGGCAAATTGTCACCTTTAATCGAAGATTCTGATTTTGATCGGCCCTACAAATTTACCTCTTGCGACTAAACCCATTTTCTGACCATAGTTCCTGATATTAAACATATTTAGGTTGCATAGTATTTTGAAGACGAGCGATTTTTCGAGAGGCAGGTCAGGAGCATATAATACTGTGAAAGGGCAAGGGTGCTTGTCGTTTGTGCCTTCAACCTGAAAGTAATTTTATGAAACTGCGTTTCTGGTCAAGATATATTAAACGACTGACTAAAAATGATGCTTGCAAAGCATAAATTTCCTTGATATTTCTGTCATCTATATGCCCCGCACAAGAGCATGCATATTTACATGAAACGACACGTACAATTAAACCTGTACGAAATTATCGATTTTTCACAGCACACTTTTACCTGGAGCGAGCATATTTCATGGTTACCGTAAACTAAGGTTTAAGAAACATGAAGAAGCACGCGCTCACGCGACAATCAGTCCGCTCTTTCTCTTTGCAAAAATATAGTCTAAGGGCAAACACTACACTCTGTTGAGTTTCCGTTCAGAAAACACCTTTACCCTACAGTATATTAGTATCTCAGACGTAGTCATAATACTTTTTGATTCCCTAACGACATGAAATTAAAAGACTACCCTACAGTATAAGTTTTGGACAGTTCATTTTAGTTTCCGGAGAGATTTTGTAAAGCATTAAGAGCAGCAGTGCCCGACATATTGTTTTCATGTTCACACCCGAACCCTGATAACAAACTTCCTACACCCCTTGCATCTGAAATACTACGGTCATCATAACTTTGCTCTTGATAACAGACTACGTTTCGAACTAACATCCAGTCTGGAAGCATCGGCTGCGAAGAAGTCAGAAAATAAGGGGAATCTAATAACTTGGATTATAGATTACGGGGGTTAGGTAGACTCGTATTTACATAAACTTATGGTAATCGGTGTTCTGAAATATTACAAAGACAAGGAGATGGAACATTTCTCCAGAATATGCAACATGGATTAGGCAAGGGCAGCTAAATAAAAAGTGGGAGGCAAATTAGAGCTTTTCGAACTTTCATGGTGCACAACAAGGAGGGATTGGTAAGAGGTAAGAGGATTACAACAGACAAAGAGGGCAGAGATAAGAGAAGAGAAAATGAACTTTACTGTACATTACCCGTTTGCTGGGTGAAAGCATGTTCATACATTATGGTTTAAGTGCGATTCACGAGGACGAAAAATGGCGAAATATGTGAGGAAAAATTACGTAGTCTACGTCGGGCACCTTGTTGAGGTGAAGATCACATTAGATTCATCGTCACTTGAACTGATCGTTTTAAACTCCTTGGTCATTTTGAACATCGAGGATGATCTCCTCTCTTGCTGCTTCCCAGAGTATAATTTTCCTTTTAATTCTCCGGGATTTTCTAAAAAGTGGCATTTCTTCCCAACTGCCCAATTTTATGATATTTCAGGTTACAAATTACTTCGAGTTAAATCATGGAAACCATTGCTCCACAGTAGTCTTGAACAGACTTTCTTGCCTACAAATTGGAGGCTTAAGTAAGACAAGTTTTCTTACCTAAGCTGAAACTGTGTCAATTTCTAATCTTGAAACCATCTGTCACGTGCTGTAACGGCTAGTGTAAACGACCAGACCCTGTCCACTATTAGACAGTCTTCAGCCACTCAAGAAATGTCTTAATTCCCCTAGGAATCTGAGCAACTCAGTCAGATTTAAGATTAATTGAACGTCTATCTTTGGCTTTACAATGTCTCTAATAAGATAGATATTAACAAGGGCACTCCCATAATAATTCTCTCTGTCCACGTGTCCCTCTGTGATTGTATGCCTCATCAAACAATATAAATTATAGTATAAATGATCCTCGAGCATCGTTAAGTAACGATTGCTTGTCGGTCATATCATGACAGCTCCTTTCGGTAACAATGTTTCCTTGTAATACTTATCAACCGAAGAAAGATATATGATTAGGAAGTATACCGACAATGCATTCAACATGACCGCCATTTTAGAAATGACTCCTCGCAGTATATAACATCAAGTGAGGAAGCCGAATCTGACAAAGGATGCAAATTGCATCCCTATCGTGAAGGAGATTCGTAAACAATATTCTGTTAGCAGGGAGACCGATCAAAGTTCACCTACAACTACTAGAAAAACGGCGTGTACAAAAACGCCCGTTTATTATCTAATTGGGTGTCATGAACTCAAAGTATCTCATATGAAGATGGTAATCAAAGCAAAACTAGATTTTTATGATATGTCGACCATAATTATAGTAAGGGGCACCGCCAATTGAATACTAATAAAGTAAACTATTTTATTTGCGTGCCAAGATTATTTTAGTGAAGGCGCTCTCTACTGAAATGTACTTGCGTTGGACACGGTGTTGGCTAATCAACTTACTTGTCACAAATTTATCACTTTATCGAGCGAAACGCCTACTCGCCGTCATGAAAACAAGTTTTCCCTCACGTCGTTGATTGCAAATTTATAGTAAGACTCCCATAAAGCTGCTATTTCGGTATAAAATTTAAACAAAGATTGCTTTTGTCAGCACACAGATAAATGGTTCTATCAAAAGACATGGAAGATTATCTATTGCAAGTAGAATGTAAGATAATTACCATCTATATCGGAATCGATCAAATCCTCGCCATCCCGAAGCATCTACGAAAAATATTCAAAAAACAAAGCAAAGTAATGATGTGGCCTTCTCCTGAAAGTGATTCACATTAACTTACTTTAAATTTGAGAAAATGCTTTATCTTTCCTACACGAAAAATTCAAATTTGACATCGTTTTCGCATAGGTGATTTTGATGCATCCAACGGTTGGCTCCACCTTTGGAAAGCTAACTATGGATTCAAAGAAACCTGTTCTACAGGAGACGCCGATGTTGCGCCTGTTGAGACTGTCGTGGACGGATAGAAATGATTCAACGGTTGATCAATTGGGGCAGTAGGTATTTCTCTATTTAAAAGTAAGTACCGCTCAGATTGCTCTATCATTGTGCACGACGTTCGCAGCCCGAACAGTTTGCATATGTCTACACGAAATTTAAAATCAGCCCATATAATCCACTTGAAGTACAAATTAAAAAGCAGCTGGTTATCAAATGGAGTTGACGCTATTACCGCTGTATCATCGGCAAACTGCAACCAATTTACTGAAAGATCTTGTTTACTGTAGTCGTAGCCTAAGCCTTTCAACCTCTCTTGTTTAATTGTTTGCATTAGCGTGTTAAAACACACATTGAAGAGAACTGGAGACAGACAGTCACCTTGTAATACTCCCCTACCGACAGGAAAGGGATGGGTTTTAAACTCTTTTGTTGCTATAGAAACAGGAAAGTTTTATAAAGACGGCAATAATTCTTGTAGTTCTTTACGTATACAGTGATACATAAGTACAGATTTGATTAGATTATGATGTACTTCGCCAAATGCTTTTTTGAAATCCAAGAGGGTGATATTAATACTCCTTTGATGGCGTCTAGCATGACTGATAATTGATGACATAGTCGAGATAGGTTCAGTTGTGACAAATACACCAGACCAGAAACCTTTCTGTATACTATCAGCAAAATCGTTGTCCATAAGAAATTTATGGAGTCTGTTCCTGAGTCATGATGTAAAGATCTTACTCATTTGAAGAGTGATAGGCCTAAAATTTACCGGGTTATTGTTCGGGCCTTTTTATGGACAAGCACAGGAATCGCATTTTTCCAAACTAGTGGGAACTCCCTCGATGACCAAGCTTTATCAATTATTTTAGAAACAACCGTTTGTAATATCGGACATTTCTTTAAACACACTAATTTGATCTAGTGAACAAGGCCAGGGGGCAGACCTCGTACGAAAGACTATTATCCTAATTTCCGTAAATTTTCCGTAAGAGAGGCCTTTGAAGGATTAAGTAGTTTAGGAATCCAGGATGGTATTCCAAATTTGCGCCGAGGGTAGGTTGACTTCAGCTTAGATCTAAAGTATGAGAAACATGTTTCCTCATTAAAAGATGGTTTGTGTCATCTGTTTTTGGTTCAAATATTGTCTTACAATATTTCCAAAAATTCGATTTAATTTTCTCTTTCTTGATTTATTGTTGACTCGGATCTTGCACGAAGAAGTTTGCTGACATACTGTGTCCTTTTACGTTTGCTGGCTGACTCAAAAATCTCAAAGCTGACTTTAAGTGGTGCTTAGACATCTTTGAGTATTTAGTCGTAAATGCTGAAAGATTTAGTTTATTAACTGGACCATAGTTTTGTAGAAAGTAGTCATAAATTGCTCCATTCACGGTCTTTATCGTTTCATTTATATCAGTAATGTTTTCACAGTAAGGTATCACGTTTTTGAGAAAGTTGTTAGCGATAATCCATTCATTTGCGTTCTTTGGCAGCTTGACAGCGCTAAGCATTTCTATCTTTGGAATGTCTAACTAATCTGATTGTACAGAAAACAAGTCGTCATGATCAAGAATTTTACAGGCCCTTTAATGTGCTTGAAGACCAGGCAACCCGTTACATTTCTTTCCGCATTAACAGTCGCCCGTTGACCAGGATGATTTTCATCGTCACCGATATCTGGCGGGTGCAGCGTTTCGCTTACTTCTCCATTCAAATTGGCAAAACCGATATCGATTTGTAATTCTCTAATATTCATTCCCACAGGTGAGTTGGTTCCAGTATAAAGTAGTAATAATATTTCCATTAACATTAAATAGGCTTCCCTTAACGCCTTGAAGCCTTTCTTTGCATCTCCATATATGGCCGATGACAACATGAAAACCTTTTCCAAAGAAATCGCAAACAGTGCCACACGATAACTTATACAACACAAGAAATATTCCTAAAACAGCTATTAAACGTAAAAAAATATAATTAATGTACTTCCTTTGTAATTGTCTGAAAAACTGTACGAGTTGGAGTAATCAAAGAGACGTCTGATCGCTATTCGCAACTGTTAATAATAATAATAATAGTAAGCCCAGTAGGTCTCAATATTTAATCAGCAGATGTATATTTCTCTTTGATATACAAATAATAATAATAATAATAATATCTTTTTAAACTCAATTTTTTATTTCAGCATAACACCAATACACAGTTCGATACTCTCTTACAAAAAGCATATCAAAGCTGTTACGATATACATTGAGCCCGGAGATATATGAAAAAAACCAACAAAAAGAAACAACAAAAAACAATAAAAAACCCGAAACAAACCAAATACTAAACAAATATTTAAAGAACAACCCTAGCAACAGGAAATATTTTGAATCATCGAGAGAGAAAAAATACAACTTAAAAAACTTCATTGCCATTTATTCTTTCTGTAGATTTACAGTTAATAACCTTTACAAGATATAAAATTCTCACTGTTTTCACCCGGCATAATGGGGACAGCGAGATTTATAGTAAGTAGAAAGATGTATTCCTCTGACAAAGACAGTGATATTGCTCTTATGGGTCTGATAGTTAGTGGGAGAAACGTAAAATGATATAGTGGGTACATCTCATATCAGACAGGGAATGTTGACTAGCACAGTACTTTTAGAGTCTGAAAGGGCCTTAAACAACATCCAAAAGATGTCCTTCGTGATTTAGCGGCCATTGTAAAGCCTTACTTACAGGGGTAGGATACTAATACCATGGATGCATGAGGGCTAAAGAACGACCGGTACTCTTTCTAAGGTAATACATTGTTGTACTGCATAGATTCTTTAAGTGGAAAAGATGCATTATAACGTAGGTCTGCTCGGAAGTTGCTAGTTCATTTGCATCATTTTGCAGTTGTTAATCGTATAGAGTAGCCAAAACCATTTGCACGGCGAGTGATATTTTGTGAGCATACCTAAATTGAATTTAAAACATATATCAACTGAGTAAATTACAATATCATCCATTTAAACAGAAACTGCAAATTTCATAAAAATAATTTTCATCGAGGGAAGAGACAAAATTGTTCTGTCTTCGTTTCTCTAACTAGAGAACTTTTAGCCTGAGTGGATAATCTATGGCCTAACCAAACACACTGGACCTGCCCATGTTTCCATGAAAGTGTTAACAGTTGAGTGCCCTTCCAAACAAAGAGAAACAGCTAAGCGAGCCTTTACCCTAGTCCTCACATGCCAAGCTGATCATGTGATGTGAACAAAGACTGTCCTAATTGGCCGAGAAGCAACTGTGCGACGTGGCACGGTTTTGAAAAATGGTCAGGCCCGTTTCTCCAGTGGCATAGAAGTGGCACGTCACATTTGCCACGTGGCGTGCCACTTCGTTGTGAAAGGTTTAGTGCGTTTGTATATACTTTCATTCCCAAGTGACATGCCACGTCGCATATGCCACTTCAGTGTGTAAGCTTCCATAGGCAAGGGGGTTTAATACTTTGAGGGGGGGTGTAGATATCTTCGTACATGTGAGGGGAGAAGTGTAGACAGAAGTCAAAGTCAAAAGAAATATTGCAAGAGAATGGATGAATTTGCCATGGGGCTTTAAACTGTTGAAATAGACTTTAGACTTTAGCATTGTCAGAACATCCTGTGCTTGGAAAGCGCTATTGTGTTAAATTGACTACTCTTGGGTGCCTAATGGATGGGGGGGGGAATAAACAGGGGTTGAAAAATTAAAAAAACTTAGTAAATGGGAGGGTTGGAATAGATGGGGGTTGGAAAATGATCAAAAATGTAATAGACGGGGAACAAAAAGTGTAAAAAATGAAGTCAGGAGTCCATATTTAGAATCAACTGCAACTTTCTAAAGGTAGGGTAATACAACACAAACCATAGTCAGTTATTCAAAGTAATGGTAGCCTCCTACATGCCTTCCAAGATTTGTAAAAATGTTCTCCTCGTCCTCTGCTCAATGACAATGTTATTGCTAACATCTGTAATTTGCATCTTCGCACTTCTTTGAGCCTTGTAAAAGGACACCTTCCTCTTTTTAATGTGCGGTTTTCATATTTTAATAAGGATATTTTCTACTTGCCTGCCAAAGTACTTCGTCAAAAAATTGTCATGGGTGGGAGATTACTAAAAAGGAATAGGGTTGGAATAAGAATGTCTTGGATGGAAAATTTTTGAAAAATTAATTAGGGGGGATGTCTATTAGGCACCCAAGAGTAGTGCTCCTCTTGCTCTTTCCAAAGTGGTAATGGATATTTGAAAAGTAAGAGGGGGGTAGACATGTAAAGAGAAATTGATCACTTTGGGGCATTAATTCAAGCCCATGATAATATGTTTTTAAAAATTTTAAAGATGGAGACATGTAAGAACTCTTTCTCTGAATAAATATAGTTGTGGGCTGCTTCACAGGCACAGAATATTGAGCAGCAACTATATTTAAACCTGATTCTCCAAAGACTGTATTTGGTGAATGTTGCAGATCATGCTTATCAAATGTAAAGTTTAGTTAATGTTTAATTTTGACTGGGGGTCTCCACTATTATAAGTGCAACAATATTTTTTGTAGAATAAGAATTCTGATACAGATATGCAAGTTATAGCTTTATTTTAAAAAATTGTGCTGCACAGAAAATTACCATACAGTCATATTTAGGTGGCAGCAAACTTTTATATTTACATATCAAATGACGAGAGATCTAAAGTTTAGTAATTTGGGGGGCACAAATATGTAACAGAGTTTGGATGAAAATCATTAAGTAGAATAATATCTTGTTTGTACAGGTGCCTTGACATTCCAAAGGAGGATACTGACACTTTCTGTAACTTTATAACAGAGCCACTGGTTTCTAGCTTTTGGAAATTTTTGAGCAACTTTGAGGCTCAGTATCATAACCAATTGAAGCAACCTTTGACCACTGGAACTTGTTACCACTTAAAATGACTTGTGACCCCTTAGAGCAACTTTTGACAGTTTAAAATAACTTGTGACAACTTGTGAATGCTAAAGGCAACTTGGGACCGCTTAAAGCAACTTGGGACCACTTGAAGTAACTTGGGACCACTTGAAACAACTTGTGTCTAACACTAAAATTGAAGTTGCATATAGGTATAGTATGTGTATCACCACATTTCTGGATGTTTAAAATACCAAAGGTAGTAGAACGTTCAAATTTAAAGATGGGTTTTCTTGTGATGAAGCTAACGAGTTTGGGCCATTTTCAACTTCACCCTACCTTCCCTTGTTACTTGTTGTTTGTTCCCCATCCAATCCTGCCTTACCCCGCTCTTTTTATAGCCTGTGTACTTTGATTGGGCGTAGATAGTTAGCTGCAATGAAGGAAAGACACGATAGAGCTCTGTTCTTATTACTTTTCAGGGTCTTGATGTAGATTCTCTTGTGATTGATCACATTCAAGTAAACCGTGCACCATACATGAGGAGAAGGACCTACAGGGCACATGGACGTATTAACCGTAAGTATTATTGTTTATTTTGATACTGATGGTGCTCGTTCTCCATAGAGGTTTAGTATAAGAGTGAGCTGTAGGTATACCATATTTCTTGCAGTACCATCAAAGATTACATTTTATTAGACTTTATGGTGATTAATGCCCTATCTGGAGACCACTTTGTCGAGGGGCAAATCGCGCAAAATGATTCAGCACATACTTCGAGTTAGTCTCAAAATAATCGTAAAATACGCTCGACAATCGCAGAAATAGTAACTAATCTTTTAATAATCTTATACTCTCAAATAATATTTAATAAATCTGACAATCCCAAATAATCTATAAAATCTCAACCTTTTGTGATCTCATTCAATTACAGATAATCTTGATAACCTCGTACATGCTTTGAATTAGTCTCAAAATAGTCCTAAAATAGTCTCAGTAATCACCGAAAATAATCTCATGATATTTTAATAATCTTACAATCTCCAATAATCTTCAGTAATCACTTTTAATGCCAAATAATAATCTTAATAATCTCGTACAAATATCAATTTGATCCTCGGGTGCTAATGAATGGTATTGCCTTGTACAATATATAAACATATATCGTTGTATATTACATGTATTTTAATTTTTTGTCTTTGGGGTTTGAATGCATCAAACTTTGTTCAGTAAGTGCTGGATGAGTGTTGTTCGTGTGACGAGGGAAGAGTAACTAAAAAGGGCGCATGAAGGAACCGAAAAAACGGGAGAGGTGGTAATATTGTTACTTTTTTGTGGCCGTACTTTGGGAATACCTCGAGGCAAAATGTCGCATAAGCCTAAGGCATATTTAACTATGAGCAATATGCTCATTGTGCACAGTTTTTTAGGCCAGCTTTATTTTCTATATAGCTTTTAACAATCGTTTGGTACTTCTTTCTTGTAGCTTACATGAGCAGCCCCTGTCATATCGAGATGATCTTGACTGAGCGGGAACAAGTTGTACCAAGAGCCGAAGAGGAAGTGGAAGTGAAGAAGGTTTCCAAGAAGAAGTTAGCCAGAGAAAAGCTCAAGTCAAGAGAGTAAATTGTAAAATAGATAAGCTGCGAAATGAATATGCTGGGTCTCTGGAGTTTTTGACTTTTTCTTCAGTGTTGATCGTTGACGTCGTTCGAACGCAAGGCCTGTGGTTACTTGTCAGTCGCGAATAGACCCACTTTCATCGCGTGCGCGCCTTTTTTGTTTCGAGAAATTTACGTCATTCTTCAAAAATATTTTTGGGAAGTTTCTAACTGTATCTTTTATAGAAAGGGTTGTTTCCTTTACTTGAAAGAGGTTTTACAGTTGTTTATGGCCAATATAGTACAACAAAAGTTTTATGCAATGTATGCCAGTGGTTGCCGCTAGAGAAGTTTTTGTGGTATTTACAAAGTCTATCTCGTCACTAATGGCTAATCCTTGCCATTTACTGCGAAACTTTACAACCCAGAGCCACCCTTTCATTCTTTTTTTAACTATGTACGTTCTCGTTCTTGCACAACTTACAATGGGCTTGGAAATGCTGGTGAAGCAGGAAAATGGCCGTTTTAAGGTCAAGTGACGTTGCGCAGAGAGGCTGACCCTTGAATTGGGAAGAGCTGGATGTCGGTGCCCAACAATGGAGAATTGACCGATCAACAATTGTAAATCAATTACAGTACCAACCAATCATTTAACTTGAAATAATCTTAAGCGCGAATTTTACGGGCTATTCCAAATGTCAAACGTTAACAGGCAGCAGTTAGAGCGAATCGTACGGGGAAGTGAGCGGTAATCTAAGAAAAACCGGTCTTTCAAAACTTGCGTTCAACCTAAAAGTTCTTACGTGGCTACAGTGCCGAAGTAACCGAATGCCTCCCCCGTGCTAGTAGTGAACATGATATAAAATGCTGGAGAAGTGGTAATTGTAGATCTTGAGTTTCGCAGCGCAACGTCTCGACGTGGGCCATAGCATCTAGTTTGATGCATTTGATGCCTAGAATCAACACACAGTATTGAAAGTTTTTCGTCGAGATCTTAATCACTCGAGTCAATATTTATTTCAGAAATCACACTTTAATGCTCAACAAAGGTGCTCAGCCCGTTGACTGTTATATGTCACCGGAGCATATCGCCCTGTACCAGAGTCGCGTAACTTGGAGCTTGTCCTATGCTAGCTTCGCTGCGCATGAGGTACAAGTTCAAATGTAGGAGTTGCAGTTTGTTTTGATCATGGAATTACAATTAAGTGTACTTAGAATCCAATTTGAGGCACTTGTTTTGTTAAACAGTTCCCAGATCCAGTTTAGATCTAAAATAAGATTACAAAACTAGTGTCAGTTCTTACATGGACTGTCAATTCTCTCTAGCGTTTTCAGAACATTCGCTCAAAGCGTTTCACGTGTGGTGTGATGCTCGATGTACGATACGCCATACATGGAATAATTGGCGTTTGCAAGAGCAGTGTTTTGCAAGCTCGATTTCTCGTAGCTCTTAGCCTAAACGATATTTAGGGGTCCGTAACCTATCAAAGATCGAAACATGTAATTGATTGGTTTTGCTCGTTTACGACAACATTTTCAGAACACAAACAGAAAAAGCAATAAGCGTGCCATTCCTGTTGATAAGATTCCCGATTGAGCCCCTAACAAGGCATATCATGTGTACATGCGCATTTTGTATAGAGGCAATTCTGTCCTTGCGGCCAGCTTCCTTTTGAGGGCAGCTTTGAAATGCGGGCTTAAAATCAAAGTTCCAGAAAAAAATTGTAGTAAACTCTGCATTTAACGGGCAGCTTTGAATTGCGAACTGCGGGCAGTGATCGTAGTCCGTGGCTCATGAAAACACTGTGATACGGGCAAACAGTGACATTCTCGCAGGACCAGAAGTGTCATCAACATAATATATTTTAAGTTAATTTCTATCTTTTGTTTTTATTTAAAATCTAATCACAACGATTCCTTACTGACTTTAGTCCACTATAACCAAAATTACATATAATACACAAACGCATTTGATGATAAGAGTTGAGATGAGAATTCAAAATCTTCATGTTAAGGCCAGCTTGTTAATAAGGGCATTTCAATCCAGTCCGACGGCTGGACGCAATTTACATTAAGTGTTAGAGTCTGTAGAGGACATATCTAACTGATGGCAAGTAAATTATGAAGGATACAAATACCGTGATTATATCTTCCTGTGATGGATGTCAGATTATATTTTATGTTTTGAAACTCGTTAGGCTTTCCCCATATTATTATGTCATGACAATGAGTATAGTAGAGACCGCATCAACGATAAACAAATCAAAATGGATAAAGTTAATGATCATAGTACTTACTAATTCTACTAATGCTATGTACAGAAACATGCCAGCTGTAACAGCAAATATCCATTCTACAATATTTAGCTCATGACTTATTGCTATACCAACATAGACTCCAATGAAGGATGCCAAATATGTCACTGCAGTGACTGCTAATGCTGTCTTCATACGAAAACCAGCACCAATCAAAATTACAAAATCACCTGAAGAAAGAAAATGGGAAGATACGATTGACAATGGACATTGTGCTAAAAATCGAGACCTTAAAATTTACCAAAACTTACATCGTCTAGCTGTATGAAATAAAAAATGAGAGAAACGATTGAAGTCAACACTCTGTTGTACAAACGTGACATCTTGACGAAACTATTAAAAACTTAGTGACATATCTGCAGTAATATGCCATTTTTATTTTTTGTTGATGTTGTTGTTCAGATAACAGCTATTTTAGCGTAGAAACAGTCCGGGTTCAAGTTTCACACTAATGATATATAATAAATGTTCGGTTGGATTCGGTTGGATTCTGAATTAATTTTTGCGTGAAGATTCAAAGTAATCCACTATGTAAATACAGCTGAGAAATTTTGTTTTAGGGGAAGAACTTCAGGGACTTGTTTTATTTTCCTTTTTAATACCTTAATAAGATTTTCAACGCTTTGGAATTGGGTTTTACATAGTTGTTTGCGGGAGATTCATTCTGCACGATAGCAAAATCATTTTGTAATTAAAAGCTTAATATTTCTCACAGTACAATCATCAGGGATGATCAAAATGAAACTAACGAACATTACACTCAATTCTATTTTTGAAAGGGCCAATCAGAATTTGGACTCCCTGCATGGGTTTTGTGTTTTGGACCAATCAGTGGCGATGGATTTATAGGTGTCACTCTGTCCCTCCACACTTCTCTGAACACGTTTTTATTAAGTTGATGTTGCAATACGTGGTATTGAATTCAGCTTCAACAGTGAAATGTACCGACAAACAGGGGGAGTCCCTTGGGTCCAAGATTGGCTACACAATTATTTCCCTACTTTGTGCAATAGAGTCTTACAACAGCGTCTATATTGCATGATAGGGAGGGCATCCCAGTGATTTATTTTAAAACATTTTTGCCATTGATATAGAGATTTAAGTTCAAGAATTTTTGTTTCTTGAAAACAAAAATTTACGTAAGTAAAAAACGTCCAAGGTATAAAGCACAATGCACCTCCATATTTACAATTTCGTGTATCAGCAGAGACTAATGTTTAGACACCTGATAAAGGCAATTTGAGGCCACGTGAGGAAATGGGAGGCTAGGGGTATCATACTCTCCACTAATGTTTAGACACCTGATAAAGGCAATTTGAGGCCACGTGAGGAAATGGGAGGCTAGGGGTATCATACTCTCCACCTATGCCAAGTATTTTCATCCCTTTATTTAACAATTAACTATCTTTAGCCCTCTCCCATTGGTTTTGTTAGCCCCACCTCTGTATTATTTTTGGTACCACTTCAGGTCTCACTTTTATGTACGTTTACGCAATCATAAAACTTGTTAGCAATGTCCAAAATGACAAGGAGTTTCAAAATCAAGTCTAGTTTTATCTCGAGAACCATATATGAGCTTTTACAATATCACAATATCACTATATTTGAAATGATATCAGGACGATAAAGGAGAAAAGTGGAAGATAAAAACTTTGCTAGCGTATGGATATAAATCCAAAGTACTTTTTTTTTAATTAAAATTTTTAAGCTCCTATTTCCAACGCTTTACAGATGTGTCACAAGTGCTACATAATTTTCGGAGGCCAGGCGTTTTCTTCTCATAACATTTTTTCATTAATCACTTCCCAATTTGTCGCTAGTTTAAGACTTTTTGGCCGCTTCTCATGAGGAGGGCGAGGTGTAGAATTGATAAATATCCACACGAAAAATAGTACCTTTAAACGAACAAAATTTATGTCTTGATGAAAAACAAAGCATGAAAACGGCAATGGAAGACAATCGGGATCAAATCTTTGAAACTGATGCATTAAAAAGCAAAGTGGATGAGAAAAAGATATTGGTAAAAGTCCCTAGTTGGTAAGAACACACAATTTAAGCCTGCTATATTACAAAAATCTTTCATATTTGTAAATTTATAGATTGGAGACAAATTATGATTCGCCATCTACCTTCCTCCTGTATATAAAGCTATTAACTTTCTCCGTCTAATGATTGGGTAACAGTCTGTTAACCATACGTTATATCTATTTTCTGCCTTACTTTGCACTACAGCACATATTAGCGACCAGAATAGGATTGACTTCATCAATTACAACAGGATACATCATATACCTTTCGATGATTTCGCTTATGTTTCAGTTTGGCTGAAACATATCCCCATTTTTCTACGTTTGTCAAATAAGGAATTTTGAAATGAAGATGATAAGTTTGGACAAATCATGACTTTACAGTAATATTTTGTAAATAATACTATAAAGTTGGGTTGGTAATTAAATGAAGCATGCCTTCGGAAAGAATCATTGTTTTAAGCGTGCCAAGAGTTATTCAGGGTGACTCTAGTATAAAAAAATCTTGGCGAGACTCGTGCAGAAGGCAAGTGACGGAGAGTTCTTAAACTTTATCATAGTCACCATTCTAGGCTACCTACGACTCTGGTATCAATCATAAAAACTGAACTCTCAAAGTAAAGAAACTTGGATATTCTGAAAAAGGGCAATCGGCCTATTTGAAGGTGATTTTGTTTGTTGGATGCCGTATCCTCATTACTTTGTGGTTTTTCTTTGCTGTCATACGGTTTTTTACAAATTGTTACTTTTATCGAACTGGAATGTATGTTTCCGTATGCAAATTTTGAAATAATATTAACATTGAAATCAACCTTATGACCAACTTATTAATTGGTCTGCATCGTTATGAAATCACCTATACGTCGCACGCTGACAAAAATACAAGTTTATCGTATAAGACGACGACCATATCGTATATTTTGGGAACCCCGACATCCTAGAGGATAGAAAATATCGGTAACTTAAAGGCATGTGATAAAAATCTCTGAAATGCATAATTAAAGCATTTATTCAAAAATTTTCATGTGAGGGATGTAATTCCATTTACATAGATGAAAGCTGTAGACATTGGCCAGTGCAGGTACGGCAACCTTTGTACGAGGAAAAGAATTCCCAAATCTATAAGCACTTAGATATCTCGCCCACAAGTAAGAAAAAATGCCACGAAGACTGCTTCGTCATTCTAGATGATGCATAAAGCAATTACTACATTAAAATATGAAAAGTGTTATAAATCAATCGGAAAAGTCTAAACTTGAACACCTATATCACGCATAATAACATTTAGTACCACTTTATGTCCATGTGTCGTGTATTGTTTATTTACAGTGTTGTGTGTAATAACTGTCAGAAACTTTAGTACTTAGTTTCTGTTTTAACTTGCAATTAACACCATGTTTGAATCATTATTCTTTCTATAAATATAGTAACATGTGTCTATAGTTCGTAACAAAGATAAATTGTGTGGAACTTTTATATGAAGTCAATTCAACTGAAGATCAATAAAGGATATTTGAAACTTTTCTTGGAAAATTTAAATGGTTAGTTGTTTTCTTTAAATGCATAATGAAGCATTTATAGTATGTGTATTAATTACTAACTTACCCAGAGAGATCCGTTTGATCTTCCTATTTATGAAACGATCACGAGTTATCAGGTTCCGAAAAGTACCAACAAGTTATCCTACTTTTTCTAAATATTTTTACTACTGTCTAAGATTTTAAGTAATAAAATATTCTGTTTATGAAGTCATTTTAAGTAATAAATATTCTGTTTTTGAAGTCATTAAATAATTATTAGTTTTGAAAATAACTCTAGAGAAATAGAAAATATGTCACCACAGGTGATCGAACCCATGACCCACGCTTTCGAGATGTGCGCTCTACCAACTGAGCTGGGTGACCTCCGATGTTAACATACTTTATTTTTCTAGTCGCCACATTAGCTCCCAATCATCCACCGGTGGACATCGACATCCAGCTCAACGCAATTGGAGACCAGCCTCTCCGTGCCATGTGACTTGACCAAGAAAGGACTGCCCTGCAGATTGTTATCTATCGAAAGCCCATTGGAGTTAGAAAGTATTATCGATAAGAGAGGATTTGAAAGAAGAGATGATACTTTCATTTAAATAAAAAATTTGCGGTACAAAATAAATAATAATCTCAGGAACGTTTATTGCAACGGGGACTGGATCTAAGATACCCTTTTCCTGGGAGACCCTAGGTATTCTGTCTCCCACAGTACCCTCTCTCCAATGTTTTTGTTCTAAACGTCATATTCTTTGTATCATAAGTTTTAGACCTGCCTACATTAATTGCTTAAATGACCAATAACCAATATGGACATTGGATGCCATATACAACACAATGTTCATGTGCACAAATGTGGTGTTCAGAAATTCAAATAGTGGTATGCTCATGGTATCGAGAGGGCAGGTTAGAAAACGTCTGAAGAGGTGAAATCATTTTTCCTTTTTCTGAGAAAATCATTATTTCTATTTACAGCCATTTTAGGAGGCGTTTGATGCTTTCTAATTGAATCTTAAAAAGTATTAGCAGAAAAATCAAGTAAATTAGTTTTGAAAGAGAGGGAAACAAGATAGCTAAAAAACACTTTACCATTAATACTGTAACTTGCCTGTCTCGTTTTGCAATACAGAGACAAATCTGTGAAGTTTACTGTGCCTAATTATGCAATGCGATCTTTGAATATTTAAACACTTTTAAAATAGAAATGACTTTTACGATTCCTCACCTATTTCATGTGGAATCTCATGACAAAGAATTGCTATACTAGTGCTCAATCCACCAGAGTTGCTGCCTGCAAACGAGGCTCCGATGGCCAATCCATCTGTGATGTTATGGAGTACATCTCCTACCATAATCATCCAAACAACATTGGGTACACGAGAGCTAGTGTCTTTCGTTTCGCAATGCTTGACATTTTGTTCATTTACAACAGTGCCTAAGTTTTTTTCGTTCTTTTCTACTGTCATTTCAGATGAAGATGGTTTGGACGATTCAAAATCCTGTGTAACAAAGTCTTTGACTCCGTAGGGTCTCGTTTGTTGAAGTTCATTTTTTTCTATCGATTCCGTTTTCTTTTTATCTACGCATACATCGACAGTCTTGTCATCGTTTCTTGATATTTCGTATGCGCTGTGATTTAACGGAATTGAATGCGAATGACCGTGAGAGTGTGCGTGTCCAATCTAAATGGTTGGAGAGAGGAAAACAATAGTCAATGTACATTTTAAATAGATATAGGAAACGATGTTTTCTGTGGTCCATAACCATATTGTACTTCCGTTTGATAAATCTGTTTTAGAGATATTTTCAAAGATATGATACAAACGAGAAACGAAAGAGTTTATGTTAAATAATTTTACTAAACAGTAAAACAATGCTACCAAATAACCCTTTCGTTATTTGGTAGGCCATGATACTCCGCAAGGGAAGCAGGACTAATCAATGAAAATGCTAATGAAAAAGTATATGTGGTCTCGGTATTGAAATTTATGGGAAAAGTTTTATTTTGACGAAAGTTTCAGAAAATTTCGCACAGTAAAAGACTAAAACTAAAACTAAAACAGACTGAAACTCTAGAAGCAACGGAAATGTAGTTACTGTGTCACTTGCATTGTGAAAGGAGATCAAGGGAGAATCTTTCATTGAGTGAAATGATGCAGAAATTATAGGCAAACACTACCATTTAAAGCTACGCATCTGCTAAATTGGTTTATGATTGCAAGGTATCCCTAATGTTAAATAAGGTCTTTAAATATGCAGTCAACGTTAGGAAAGATAGCAGGGGCTTCGTGGTGAAAACTTGGGAGGGCGAGGAGTGCGGTCTCCTCTATAACTTTGCTTAATAAAGGTAAATTGCAGCTAATGTATTAACTGCTTACTATAAAGATTTTGACCTTAAGTTGACAACGGTTTGTTTAAAATTTCTCTGTCCAAATTTACCTTCGCCTTCACAAATAATTTGAGAGGTGTGCGCCACTATTTCAGGCTCCACTCAAATCTCAGCCCTGTACTTCCAGACTCATTATCTACTTTAGTCGATAATTGGAAGGTAAATAGAAAAACAAGGGATAAACAAGAAATATATGGAGGAGAAGAAGTTCCAATTTTTAAAGGAAAAACGAACTTTTAAAAGAACTTGAGCAAAATTACTGAGCATGTCAAGACCGTATAGTAATCATGTATTTTCAATCCAACATATTACCAGTCGTATTATGCAGGGAGTTAAAGGCCACGCTAAAAATATTTTATCATTATCTTGTAGAGTTGTAACAAATTATGGAAAAAATGGTTTTTCGATAGGTCTACTAACGCATTTCACTAATGGGTTTACATGACCCAGGTTTTAGTGCATTGTTCATCCTTTATTTACTAAAACTGACTAAACTGATAGGGTTTCATTTACTATATAATTTAATTATTTGAATTTAGTGTATATTTATATAATAATTTACGATCTAAAATGCATAAGGTTGGAAAACAGTTATGCAATAGTTGATATTATTTTCAATCTAGTTTTTAATTCAAGGAGAAGTGAAAACCATAGTGCCTGATACTTATATCACTATATTTAGTACCCTTTGCACAGAAGAATGAAACCTTTCATTATTCCAGAAAAACTAACAAGTGTTATCATCCTCATTTACACTATTCTAACCGTGCTAAACTGTACTGTAGCTTCCCTTTCTCAAGCCCTTGATTACAAAATAAACCCTGGGAGGCCTTATCTTATTCCTCAACGTTATCAAAGTGGACTTAAGTAGTTGATTTCAAAATGTTTTATACTTAAACTGCAGACTTAATGGACACTGTTCAATGCCCATGAAATAAGCTGCATTTTGTTTTTTTAGATAAATTCAAACTTTGACAGAAAAATTAATATTGTTATATAAAAAATTTGGCGCACTTGTTGCATGTGTTCTGATAGCAGCAGGCTAAAGGATAAACTTGATTATTCCCCTTTGCAAAGGCATCAAACCAATTATTAAAGAGTTAAAAGTATTGGCATCCTACATCCTCGCAATGGACCCATCCTTTTCTTCGCTGTGATGTTCCAATTACTCACGGTGGGCATTGAAGTCCTTTCTTAAATAAAAATCTACCTGGGCTCCACATGACAGCACTACTGTTTTCTCAAAAATAACTATAAAAACACTTCGGGGTCCATTCTTGCCTCGGTTAGGTTTCTGAAGATTATTCTTTTATTTTAGTATTGAGTTAGTAAGTCGTTTTTGGGATATTTAAGAACGGTTTATCGATTTTTATCTTATCTTATTTAATTGTCATTGTTTGATTTGCTTTCTCAACTGCCATTTTATAAAAAGTGTAAAATCCTTGAGAGAGAATTAGGGGTTGCTGTTGTTAAAAACATAATTGATATCCGATTGTTCTAATGGCAAAATAAGATTATGTGGGTAGAGTGGCTCATTGAAAATATTACTGGAATATTAAATATTAAAAAAAGCTTTGCTGATAATCTTCGGAGAAAGATTTATTGTCACATTGATGACAGAAACGGTGCTTCGAATTTGATAAGCATCCTGCTCATGTTGTATATTCTCGTCGTGTTTTCTATTATAAATGTTAAACTTTATACTTTTTCTCACAAAAAAATATTTTATAACTTTTATTGAAATATAAGGTGCACGTATGTTGTTATATATATTAGAATTTTTAAATCTTAAATCCTTACAATGAGAGGTTTGTTGAAATAAATACAAATAGTTCCTCCAAGGTTATTTACCCCGATTCCAGATATTTCTGGATGAGCTCCTAAATCAGCTGTGCCATGTACAAAACATGGTTTGGCTTTATAAAGACGCCTTTTCTTAACATGAAATGTAATCAACACGCTCATTTCTATAAGCATACGTTGCACCTTAAAGTCATTTATACAAGTTAGTAAAAGTGTCTAACTCGCGTCTGCAATGCAATACTTGGTTTTGGTCATTGCATGATTGTTAAATTCCTCTATACAAGTCCTTACAAAGGCACAAGTTTGATTTTACTTGTGTAAAACATCTGAGTTGATAAGTTATAGTAAGAGTAGTGACTATAAATGTACGATTGTATGACTATGTATTTAAAAAAGTCAATAACAAACTTAGTTTTTCAATGTATTCGATTATGTCAATTCAAAGAACCTCTGCAGCTGGCAGTTTCTCTATATAATACTCCCAAACCGCACAATATTTAACTTATAATAATAATTTTTTAATCTTTGATTTTTATTTTGTTTTAGCATATTTCATGCTGCCCATTTAACTCTATAGCATCTCATAACATCACGGTTATTCAATCGGCTGCAAGAACTGGCTGGTGGCAATTTCATTTTATTGAAAGTTCAGCTTGTGTTCCTCATCGAAATTAGTTTTTAGAGTTTAATTTTGAATGCAAGGGACAATATTCTGAAGAGACATGTTGAATTTCAGACCATACTTTTGCCCCCCTCTTCCTGATAAACACTCGTTACAATACAAGCAGGTACCCATCGTCGATGATTATAATACATTGACAAGATTAGTCGAACTACAAAGATGACTTTCACAATTTCAGTCAACTTTGAATAGCCGGGATTCAATATTCAGTTTCCTACGAGTGTCAGAAATATTACTAAATAAATAGAGCACCAGTACGATTCTATTGAATACCAGATAAAATGGATTGGCTTATCTTATTCTTCACATCAATACTATTTGAAGTAATAGCATAACAGTTAGTCAGTTTACTCGATTGTAATTTGTTCTGAAACTTGTTTTAAAATTAATATGAATAGAAAACACACCCATTTGCACGCCCGCCTTTTATAAGGTCACATAATGGAAAACTATTAAATTTCCCTGGTATACCTGTTGCCTAAACGCTATCTTTTCTTGGCTTTCAGTATTCAAGAAGAAATACTGACATTAAAACATGTGTTCAGATCATCAAAAAGAGGCTCATAACGCTCAAGCATTTGTTGAAGACGAAGGAATATTTCTGTGCTTCACTAAGTCTGAAAGGAAAAATAATTCTGGGCGAATTAAAAGCACTAAAGATGTGCTAAGTGCCAAACATGTTTGGAAAAACTAATAAATTATAACTTATAAAACAATGAAATGTGATGTGGAAAAATTTGTTTCAGCCTTTCGTAAAACGTTAGCTGATACAGTTAAAGATATGAAACTGCAAATAAAGTGAGTGCGCAGTTCCGAACAAATTGGAGGTTGTCCTGTAGCAAAATATCATACATATAGCTGTCCTTGATAGGGTAACAAGTGACTAGAGGCTTCCTAATTACTAATGCTAGTTATTATTTTATCTTTGCTGTCATTGTGAGAATACAAGGACACTTGCCGTTCTTGACTGTTTTATTCAAGACTCTCATTTTTATGTATCTGTTTCGGCTCAATTCTACTATATCTCTTCATGATGCTACTTTGTAAGTGTTTTTAATAAAAAATGAGTGAAATTGAGCGTTGGACAGGAGCTTTTTTGGAGATTGTGCCTTGATACATGTGCAAGTGACTGTGTCACCACATAAAAACAATCCTCTTTCTATCTGGAGAGGTCACTTTCTTAGGCTACTATTGTACTTGTAAGATAGAGACCTCCGATATTTTAACCGACACGGGAAAAGTTACCGGTAAGAAACAGCATTTTACTATTCTGGAAGTTCTGGAAAGAACACTAGAGAAATAGAAAAAATTTCACCACTTGGGATTGAACCCGTGACTCACGTGACATATTTTCTATTTCTCTGGTGTTCTTTTCCAAACAAATATTAAACTCGTAAAACTATTGGTTATGCCGGAAATCCATGCTTTTTTGGGCTTGTGGAGAGATTGCCATTATTGACCGTATTTGTCCTTTCCAGATGCGGCGATGTAAGAGCCCTGGTACTTTGAATCATTTTTGACTGTTAAGACCTATCAATCCAGTTTCTTGATTCTGATATCACATCTGTCTTCTTAATATTTAATCTAAAAACCACTTTCCTTTCTGTTCCGATCGTGAAAGCAACCGTTGTGTTTGCTTATTGCTATTGGATATCAGTGAAATGTCATCTGCAAAGTCAAGATTAGTCAGTTTTATTCGTCTAGCTATCCTGCTCTTCCTGGATGTCATAAAAGGCGGTACGAAAAGATAAACTCAGCAGTCATAGAGTGTCGCTTTTAACTAACTCAGGGAATATGTATATTAAACTTCAAGTGTGTTATAGGAAAGGTTATGTAGGGGGTGACAATGGAAAAGATTAAAAGAAAACTCATAATTTGCAGTATTGAGAGGCAGACAACCGCAAATTGTTTACGCTTGTTTCTGCTCTGTGCCGTTTCCGCTGTTCTACGTGCAGGTATTTTATCAAAAGGTTTTTCTAATAGCCACTTTGATATTTAAAGTAGCTGGTTCTTGTGGCGTTTTCCTCCCGCGAGGTGTCTTGTAAAGGGCGTGATGGTAATCTGGTTCTTGGTTGCCACTGCATATTGTCAAAGAAAGAGAGCTGTCTATATATCATTCTATCCACCATTGATCACAGTTTATCCCCTGTTTGTATAATCATATGTGACTGTCCCTGTCTTAAGAGCAGGAAATGCTAGTGCTAAGTCTAGAAAGTAAACATTGAGAAATATAGAGAGAAGGTAAAGATTCACGTTAATGACCAGAATTTTGTTAAGAAAACACTAAGTCGTAATAAAGGTCTAAAAGTCTAGAAAGTAAACATTGAGAAATATAGAGAGAAGGTAAAGATTCACGTTAATGACCAGAATTTTGTTAAGAAA
>JAAAKM020006971.1:140090702-140107305 GCA_010016025.2 Alatinidae sp. Z8VKAUB7J3 | reverse complement strand
ACACTAAGTCGTAATAAAGGAGGTTTTCAGGTCATACTGACGTTTACAATAAGTGCACAAACGCATCTCGACAAAATTCATATCATATGAAATTTAGTTATTAATCTGATATGAGTTTAGGGCTTAATGCTGGTGGAAAGTGTCAAAGTTGCTGAAGAATTGATGTCTTAAAATAGAGAGGTGAAAAGATCAATGAGCTACAATGTAAGAAAATCATGCAAGGAAAAAAACATGAGAACTTATATATTTGAAAAGTTGGTTCGTGGTACAAAACTTGAATATTGCGTTGAGTAACGGATTCATTTTGCTAAACGTTTTCGTTTTCTGACACTCATGTTATTGAAAAAGGCGTAAATCATAAACAAATTCTTTTTGTCGACAGAGTACCGGCTTCCTTGTTTTGATAAATGCTAAGTGGTAAGTGGACTGGGAATGTTTCCTTGAGTTTTGACAAAAGAGTAAGAACGGCCGTGACCAACAGTTTCCTCACGGTGCAACCGCGTGTTGTTTATTCCACCCAAAAGCTGCTTCCTGTCGCCCAAAAAGACGTACTACCTGTCACAGATAGAAGTTTATTAGTTTACAAATTCACGTGCCGCTGTGAGAGCAAATATATAGGTCGTACGTCGCAGAGGTTACATGACAGAATCGCGCAACATGTGCCAGCCTTTTGGTTTCCAAAATTTTACCTAATCGCGTAAACAAAGCCAAGTCAACAGATCCCAAAACAGACTCGGCAATAGGACAACATTTGATTAAAAACCCGTCATGTGCTGACGACTATCAAGAGGATTCGTTTAGGGTATTAGAGAGAGCCAGATCTCCTTTTCATCTTACCTCTTTAGAAGCCGCATTTATCAAAACAAGGAAGCCGGTACTCTGTCGACAAAAAGAATTTGTTTACAATGTACGCCTTTTTCAATATTGGTTTTATTTCAATTGTCACAATTCAGAATAGTACTAGTTGTAGATAAATAGATCTTAGAGTGTATCTTAGCACATATTCTTCCAATTTTGAAAGTGCCTAGATTCAATTGCTTTTCAAAATAAGGAAATCAAAACTTAAAATTTTGCTGGATTGAGCTGGATGCCGATGTTCACCGGCGGATGATTGGGAGCTATTGCGGCGTATAGAGAAATAGAGTATGTTAACATCGGAGGCCACCAAGCTCAGTTGATAAAGCACACACCGAGAAAGCGTTGGTCACGGGTTCCATTACGGGTGGTGACATATTTCCTTTTTCTCTAGTGTTCTTTACAAACTAACATTTACGATGTTACGAAATTATTGAATGACTCCTTGTTGTGACAATGCACAGTAACAACAACTTCGTCATAACGTTTCTACTTTGTATTCAAATAATTCAGACTAACATAAATTATAGGTATATCTTATTGACTTTCTTCGTTTGCATGCAATGTGGGCGTACTTGCTTCTGAGTTTTCTAGTGCCTGTTCCTCATTGTCTGCGGCCACACGACGCTTGCGTCTGAAGGAAGGTAAACAATAAACGTTGCTGAGATGACGTGAGACAAAATTAGAGACTAAAATCTTATATTTGATCTCCTCCAAAAGCATCTTAATTTCATTTACTGCATTAAAGATCATTTAACCACTACGTCCATGCTTAGAGTCGAGATATTGCATACGTCTTTCTTTCGATAGTGCTGCAGACCAAGAGAAATTGCTAGATAAGATCCTTTTGTAACCACTTTCCCATGGTGATTTTTTCCGAGGTTAACAACATTTTAATTTCAAGAAAAGCCGACAATGCACCAAAATAATTGTGTGTTACCATAACGACAGAGGAAATGAAGTCCATGGCGTAGTCAAGTCAGCCCCTAACAACATCTTGTAACAAACTTACCTTGCACGCCATCACTGTATCGATCTTTCTACCAAACCTGCATAAATACATAAGTTTTGTTTTCTCCGAGACAACCAGGACTAATCTATGGAATGGCTTAAACCTTGGGGCATCGCCGTAAATTTATTTCGCAGTATTATATTATGATTTATTTGCAAAAAGGATTTGAAACGTATACATTGAAAACATGAAAGCTACCATCTCGGTGTTACTAAAAATTATCGTTGTCAACTGTTCATAAATAGATGCGAGAAATCGAGTATCGAGTTTATAAGTTAGTTACTACAAAGTTTATATTTAATAACACAAACTAAGTTTTTCACTCTTGGCCAAGGTACAGTTTTTCAGTGGAGCTCATACACACTTGAGTAGAGATAAACAGTTCTGATGATTACTTCTCTGCATTGATTTACTAGTACTAAACCTCAGTAAGCCGCTTTTGGACAGAACATATCTAAAAACCATTTTTGACCTCATTAAGTTTTTGGACAGATATCTATAAATGCCATTTTCGAGCTCTTGAAATCAAGGACATTTTAAGTCTCTTTCTATACGTGGTATAATGCAAGATTCAATCATGACGCAAAGGCAAAGGCTGCACTGTAGCTTTCACAAATTCTCCAAGAATGGAAATAGCTATAAGGCTTCAAGTGGCCTCACTCAAACCACCAGGGTCGCTGCGGGGTCAACAAGTATTTTCGCGCCTTCAAACCTTACCCCCTCACAAGATCTTGATCCTGAGCTATTTTGTCCTCCTATCCTCTCTTGACTGTATTGAAAGCTTTTACTTTTTGTCAAAGCAATACCTGTTGACTGTATACTGCTAGTCGCTGACGGCTTTTCTTTCGCTCGCGACCCGAAGTAAAAGGTGGACTTCTATTCCACTATTTCTCTTGGTAGACAATTAGACTTCCCCTAAAACCTGCAATGAATAGCACGTGCATACGCTCTAGTGAGTATTTCTACTGTGTCTCTGCTATAATCATAAAGATATGATCTGATATGGATCATTTTCTTGAGACTTAAAGCATACCAAGACTGCTTTCTGTTTATCCACTTCACTACACTCAACAGCAGACGTTGACCACCTTTCTTTCTATTTTCAAAAAAGTTAGAATAGTGGGTTCTGACTAGATAAGCACCTCGGTTACCTTGTTAACATCAGTGTCCCATGTATTGCTCTACCAGTTTCCCAATTTCTGTTATATAATTTTCCATAAATAAGAAGTCCGGAAAACCACTCTATCTTAACATAAGTGCCTTTTCGTGATTCTCTTTGTCATCAGATTTGAGTAGCGTGTTATTCCAAACTTAAAACAGCTCGGACTTTTTCTTTCTGTAAACAAAGCTGACAAGTTCTAATGTCCCCGTGAGATACGGGAAGACTTAAGATTCTATGCAACTTCTCTTGTTTTGCTGCTCTTTACTTCTAGTTAATACCTCTTACATGGGAGTAAGGGTGCCGTTCATTATTGGAACATCTAATAGGCTTGCCTTTTCCTTAAGTTGTATACGTAGAGGATGGGCACATTGTTCCAGCATTTGTTAACAACTTCAAGATATTTTGTGCAGAAGCTGTTAAGGGTCAAGGACCATGTCGTAGTGGTCAGCATATAAGGGGCTCGTTAAGATGTTGGTGCATTGGAAATGGTAAATGACAACGAGAAACAGTCAGTCGACACTTGTTCGGCGAAACTAGCTGAAGAACGTTAAAGTAAAAGAACCCGTGACAATATCGTTAAGTTAACGATTGTATTCATGTCTTATAATGGTCAAAATGGTAACCAACTGAGCTTTAGAATTTTGTTTCACTGATTGAGTACACTGCTTCATTTCTGTATTCTTTTTATAATTGTAGGTTACAAAACACTTCTATTAGAACATCTTCTCTGGTAGTGACGCTTTCTTGATAGAGTTACGATGATTACATTCTGCATTGTTTAAGTAGGATTTTTTAAAACGTTTCATTAAATATTCTCTTCTTTAGAGTCTAGTCAAACAGCACAAAGAATTAATTAATTATTATTATGATCTTTATTCTCTATATTATTTATAATTTCATAAATCCTCTACTCTTGAGTCCCGAATAGAGGTGGTGCAGGGAATAAACGTGGTGGTTGGAAACTAGGAAAAGTTTTATTTGTGGTGGTGACTGGAATTGCCGTGGTGGTCGGACATTCGGGGAACTACTAATAAGCGTAGTGGCTAGAACTGGCGTAATGGCCAGAAAACACAAAAAAGTAACAGGAAAAAGTAGTGTTCACGTCAAGCATTTAACAAATACGGTCAATTTAATAATACGATTATAACAAAAAAATACTATTCTATGTAAGTCAAAGATGATCAACAACGTTCATTCTTTCTTACTCTCTAGTCGCTTCCGAATGCTTCTCCGTGCGTCAGATAAAATTACACTTCTGCATATGGATTTTAATTAAACGAGGGGCATCAGTAAGCGTGGTATCGAGCCATAACCTGTTACTCTTGGGTGCCAAATAATCGTACCCCCCGCTTATTAATTTCTTGAAATTTAGAACCCCCCGCCCTTATTAAGACCCCTCCGTTTATTAATTTCAAGAAATTTTCCCAGTACTCAAAATGTAAATGATGTCTGAAAACACTTGAATAACTTTCGATGCAACATTTGACCCTGAAGCAGTTGCTAGTTAGTCAATTAGTACGATTTTTGTCCTCATGTATGCCATCATTTATTTTAAATTTTCACAAAATTGAGACTGGAGTTCAGACCCCCCGTTTTTAGCCCCCCTTGTTCACTTTAGACCGTGAAGATGACCCCCTGTTTATTCAGACCCCTCCGTTTATTCGGCACTCCAGAGTAATTTTGATAAACGTGGTGGCTGGAGTTGTGGGTGGAAAATTAAAACATTAATTGCCGTGACGGCACGTCTATTCGGGACTCAAGAGTAATTTCAATGTGTTACACACAATTGTTCTCAGACTAGGGAGGCACTGTTTGTTAAACTATACATAATCATTTCTAAATCTCTACAAGGAAATAGCTTTGGATGACAAAACTATCAGCAACATGTACATACCCTAAGTCAAAGGGATGCAGCGCAGCTGGGGACTGCCATGGGGGGGGGGGATGTACCAAGTTATTTTCGTTAAGCAGCAGGAAATATAATACATCGTTCCTTAGCATGGTTTTCATATTTACCTTTTTCGTCTTCGTCCTGCTATTAGGAGACACAACAATGTGAGAAGTATCACCAAAAGCCATCCAAGTGTACCCACAGTAATGTAAACAGCAAGCATTTCTGTAAATCATTATTTAAGGAATATTAGAATAAGACAAACGTTGCCAAAGAGGCACTGGCAAGGGTTTGATTGTTATCAGAAACATAACTTTAATAAAAATAGCGTTATATTTCATCCTGTTCAAATCTGGATAATCTCTGATAGATGTTTGTGGAGGTAACTACATTACTCGGTTTAAGAGGTAGATAGAGACATCCATATCTAAGCAATTTGAGATAGATGTCTCCTTGGCTCATTTGATTTGACAATGGAAGGGATTCCACCAAGCCCATCAATCTCTATCTTAACATAACTGCATCTTCGTGATCTTTCTGGGCATCAGATTTTATTAACATGTTGTTCCTTACTTGAAAACAGCTCAGACTTTTTCTTTCCGTAAACAAAATCTGAGAGTTTCTAATATCCCTGTGAGATACGGGAAGACTTCAGTTGATTGTGTCATATTTTATCTTGTTTATATCTGGACAAGCTGTGATGGATGTTTTTGGAGGTAACTACATTTCTCGGTTTAAGAGGTAGATAGCGACATACACATCTACGCAATTTGAGACAGGTGTCTCCCTGGCTCATTTGATTCGACAATGGAAGGGCTTCCATCAAGTCCATCAATCTGTCTATTTAAGAAAATAAAACTGTTGAGGAAAGAGAAGTTGAAATGTTTGAAAAGGACACGTTTTGGAATTGAATAAAGTAATCTCACCAGCAGGATTGAATGTAGCACCCTTCTTATCGCGGCTTGTCATATTTATCACCCTAAAAAACACTTACACGTCATTGTGCACAGCCCATATTGTAGAACAAACAACTGTCAGGATTTAAGGTATTGCTCTTCGTTCTATTACACAAGGCATGATTTCATGTTTAGTATTGCGTGAGTGAAGTGAAGTTCAAATGAGGTCGCTACTATTACTTATTTGTATAGTTAAATACAAATACTTCAGAAGCCTCAAAAACAAAAACATAACTCCTGATCCTACCTATCGAAGAAAAGTCTCACGCCCATGGCAATATGAAAATGTAAAGAAAGGTTGAAAACTTAACGTGGAGCTCTTTTCTAATCACTGGTTCATATGTTTTATCTTCATCAGTCCACCTTTTTCTCTTATTATTAGTAGAAGGGTCGTCCATGAGCTTTGCTTTAAATTTCGTGATACTTTTGGCTTCATTTCAGAAATTCCACCTCATGTGCCTACATCATGGGGTACATTATTTAGTATGTGCCTGTGTTTCCCACATGAACTTCACATGGAAAAAATATTGTAGTCCAAGCCCCTGTTAAGTGCAAAATTATCTCTGCGAGAGAATATTTATGCAAGGTTAATTTTAGGATTTTTTCATTATTTTGCAGAGGCGGACCCACTTAAAACAGGGGTGGGTAAAAAGATTTGATTGAGAGATCACGGCAGGTTTCAGTTCCTTCCATTTCATCTTTATCGAATGTTTTGCATCTTTTTTCGAAAATTGCACTATTTTCCTTTGTTTTATTGCTTACTTTATTCTCTTCAATACAGAAGAAAAAAGCCATTCCTACGAGAGGGGCTATGGATGTTCCTTTCGTAAGATACATTGCCGTGGAAAATGACGAGAACCCAATGGGAGTTAAATGTTATTGTTACTAAAACTGATTTTTAACCCAATTTAAACCAAGATCTGGCTTTTTAGTGCCTGTTTTAAGACTGGAAGAAAGGGGCTATTTTTGCCTGCAGTGGGTTTTTCTTTAAAAACTCTACAGACAATTTACGTTTTGTCAATAAAAGTAAGCTAAGACTAAGCGCAACAGAAGTATGTATAAAAAATGATCATCACGTCATCATGATGACGTAAAAGCTTTTAAGTACACAATGTTTTCGCTATTTCGTGCAATATTCTTATTTTGTACCACAAACAAACTATTTAATAACTAACTTGTGTCACTTTGCTTTTCTTTGGATTAACAGAAGCAAACAGAAGATCGATGGTTCGAGCCTATGCTCTGCCGTCTGCCAGAGCTCCTACTGCGACCTAGCAAGAAAATGGGTACCTGGCATTTGCTGGGGAATAATAAAAAGAGGCAAAAAATGAACTGGCCACCCTACCTCAAAATACTTTGGTTTAGGATATGTGATTCCCTGCATACTACATCCCATACGATCTGGATAGAGTACGGGATTACCTTTGAGCATTAGCATCGGTCAATATTTTAAATAGACGATAAAAGCGGCCACATTGTAGATTAATTTTTCGATCAAAGCTTTTCAGTCGGCTCTTTTTAAGGTCATTCGCCAACATACTTAAAACAACAAGGAAGAATTCTTATATACAACAGCAATGCCTTTAAAACGAGCGTGCGAATTTATTGTATTAAACAGAATGTGAATAAAATTATAGGTTGTAGAACTAAAACATACAAAGCAACAAAGAGGCTCAACTGCACCCTTGTCGTCGACCGCTTCTTGCTGGCAGATCAGTTCAGTTATTGGCTCGTATCGTCTATTTTCTAGTTTTGTACCTCCAAGAATAAGTTCAAAATTTTTTAATGGCATTTGCTTTAGATTAATAGAATTCGACTACAAATATATACGAATTTTAAAATCATAAGCATTTAAACAGCAACAAACTTTGACAAACACAACAAAATATTGCAAAATATCTAAATGACGAGAGCTGAACAAAAAATAGGGACGTGGTATTAGGATAATGTGTAGTCAAGTTCCTGGAAGCGTACAAAGTAGAAACTATGACAGCCACGTTTAAATATCGTTTCGGTAGAACAGGCAGTAAAAGTGCAATATGATTTTAGAGTTCCTGATGTAAAATTGTATCTAACAAGTCACAAGTGCCGTGCTTCTAGAGCTTTAGCGGTCTTCAAAAAGTTGAGGGACAAAGTATATCCACTCTTTAAAAAGTAATTCCATCAATGAAAAAAATTGAAATACTGACAAGAAAGAAAAGATTTAACATTTTTATGGGCCGGCTGAAAAACATTTCCATGGAATGGACAAAGTCTGCAAATCTTCAAGAAAATATTTTTTGAAAAAGAAAAAGATTCACCGTGTGTTTCATTGTGTCTAGTGATTATATCTGAAGTCAGTTTAACCTAGTAAAGGACTCTCTGCGTGTTACAATTTGGGAAGAAGACTTTAGATGCTAGGGTAGATGCTTAGGAAGTTGCAGGTGTGTTTATCGCATAGATTAGGATTCGAGTTATGATGAACTGTCAAAAGTCACCAGTTTTTTAGTGGGTATTAAGTTTAAGGAGAAGCAATAATAAAACGTTGATCTGATAACCTTCTACACTTCGTTGTATTGTTAGTAAAAAGAAACAGAAAAGCTAATAAAGTAAATTTACCTGTAGCATATGCTAAGCATTTGAAACCATTTGGGGCTATTTGGAGATAGTATCATCCATGATAAGATGCAACCACCGTCTCGTTGATCTGTGTTGTCAAAGTAAAAAGGAGTCATTGCTCCAACTCCAGCACAAAATGTTCCCTTCCCATCAAATCCACACTGTCCCTTTTCTCCGTCAGACTCATAATGAAAGCAAAGTTTAGTACTGTTAGTAAACCATTGGGGAACCAAGTCATTGACATGACTGCATTGATATCCTACGACCCCACAAGGATAAAAGCGGGCCTTCTCAATGCAGGTCTCATAGCAACAATCCCCATCGTCGTAGTTATTGTCTTTTGAATTACAACCAAGATCACACAGACCATCACCTAGCCAATATTTGGAACAGTGGGGTGTGACAGAAAGTTCACGACGGTAACGCCGATTTCTGTTACCTTGTATCCGATAGCGGGGTAAACTATTGTTCACTGATACCTGGACAACTTTCAGAGAACGTAAGTATTCCCTACCATTCATGATCGGTCTTTCGAAAAATGTATGGAACGTTACTCTTGACTCATGCAAGCGATAACGTCTAATATGGTGTCCATGTCCATTTCTGTTTCTCACTGTGTCTTTCGGTCTTGGAGACAGAACGCTGATGTGATTATAGATTCGTATTTTCTTGTTACTTTTCCTTTGCATCCATCCTATAGCACGGGACAAGTTCAAAGTCAGCCTGATGCCTCTTGTTTTAGTGCAGGATATGCTCTCCCAAACATTCATAGCAATATCTCTCAGTTTCGCCAACCTTATTCTGTAAGTTGAGCTTGCAAGGTGTGCAAGAGCACTATTAATACGTAATCGATGGATTATTTCCTTTAACTGGTAACACGTTTTGTTTTGTAATGCAGATTGCATCTCCTCGTACATTTTACGCCATCGCAATAAGCCTGTATTCTCGGAAGACGACTCCATTTTGAATAATATGATTGTGAAGAAGATAAGGCCATAGCTTGTCATGATGGATAACTGAAAGCTCGGCTTAAAGCATATAGAGCTCTAGACTAATAGTTCTTATTTACTTTCCAAAGTTGCAGTTGTTCCAATGCACTGTCATCAGCTATCTGTCAAATGAAGTGACTCTTGGTTTTGGGATCTATGTATTATCACTTCACGTACATAAATCCTTTATTTTGGTATGCCATTCCAAAGAGGATAATAAATTGTTTGGAAACTTTTATCTTGTTACAGATTATTGAAAGCCAATCTTTTAGTCTTTACCTAAAGAAAGAATCAAAGATATGTTGAGGGTTAAAGAAAATGTACATAATGAGATTAGTACCAATTCGCATGTAATTCAGTTACAATTTGACTGGAAAGAAAACAAACTAATACATCGAGAATAATGGACTAGGGCTTCTCAACAGGGGGTGCATGTACCCCCTACGGTATACTAAGCATCAAAGCAGGGGGGTGCAAGATATGGTGTCAAATTCAATAATGTAATTAAATTCCGATAATAAATGGAAAACAGCAGGAGGGCATGGATCAAGAACAAACTTCACTAAACTACAATTTCTTAACAGTAAAGGGGTCTATCTGTTAGGTCAATCCAAAAACTAGTAAATCACAAGCTATATAAAATCATAACTGTTACCAATATAAAGTTGAAATAATCCTACAATTTGATAGATGAACACGATTACCGAGGCTCTGCCAAAATTATTAAGTTTTCTTAAAAACGTGTATAGAGTAAAAGGCAAAAAAAAATAGTAAACCCCCCATGTATTACATGGTTTTTTGATTTACAACTGTTCAAAAAGCAGCTGAACTCAAACTGGGGAAAATTTTAAGCTTCTACAGCACTCATCATCATAAGCATTATCATCATCATCATCTAAAGCTTAAGTCTAAGAAGAAGCGCTTACGCAGTTAGGTATGCTCAATTTTCAACAGTTTCATAACCCACGACAGTGAAATGGCTTTATAATCTCCGATAACATGCGCAATATTCGTAGTCTAACTTCAAAACAAAAGTGGCAATGGCAATGGCAATGTTGGGCAATGGCAAAAATACGCAAGTGTGAACATATGCTTATACAAGATTTTGTGATAAATTTGTTAATTTATTTCTCTTC
The DNA here is from genome assembly GCA_010016025.2 of Alatinidae sp. Z8VKAUB7J3. Lineage (NCBI taxonomy): Eukaryota > Metazoa > Cnidaria > Cubozoa > Carybdeida > Alatinidae > Alatinidae sp. Z8VKAUB7J3. The sequence goes on along the minus strand of JAAAKM020006971.1, from coordinate 140,096,706 downwards.
CCTAAAATCAAATAAAAAATAATGGCAACCAGTTAAATGGCTTTTTTGTATTTTTAAAGTTAAGTAACTTGAGTTGCAGACCTGCATAATGCAAAGTGACGTCATATTGGATCAGTATTATACTAGATGCATTATAACGAAAGCCGTGCAATCTAGATGTACAGTGAAAGTCAGGGAGAATGAGCTAGATTTGAGGTTAAACTGAGCATATATTTTTATTTTAGCACGTTTGGTACTGTTACAATCACAATTTTATGTTAATTACCATACTCAACGCATGGACTTCTACATAATAGATACTATTATTTAGAAGTCCATGACTCAACGCCTAACGTTTCCTGCCCTGGCCAAGTGAAATTACACACAAAACCAAGACGGAGAAAAATGTTGTGACAAGTGCTCCAACAAGTGAATAGCAATTTAATTTTTTGCCCCGGTTTGTTGCTGTCATGCTGTGAGTAACACACGATTTCAATATAAGTTAGACATTTAATAACGTAATTTGATGTAAAAACAGTAGCTACAAATTTGATTGGAAAGCAGTAGCTACAAATTTGATGGGAAATTAGTAGCTACAAATTTGATGGAAAAACAATAGTTACAAAATTGGTGGGAAAACAGCAACTACAAATGTGATGGGAAAAAAGTAACTAAAAATTATAGCAAGACTTGAATCAAATTGCGCATTGTTTAAAACTATGAAACTGATATAACTGAGGTAATTTAATTCAATTCGCCATTTTAACCTCAAATCTTCACATTTTCGTAAATATTTTTGGCAAATCAGAAAAAGCCATGCACTTAGTACATTAATCAACATAAAATTGAGATTCTAGCAGTACCGATCACGTTTACGTTAGAATTTACTCACAGTCCGGCCCTAATTCTTCCCTATTATGAAATAATATCGTCTCGATTTTAGTATGTCGCAAGAGAAACGTAAATGTACGTAGCGATGTAGGCGCTGGCATTTGCTTAAGTCATTCTCATTGTCAGAAGTTAAGAAACTGACCTCGTGGAGTTTCTTTAAGCTGAGTAACAACATCGTTCTGGTTCAAGCTCTTGGGAATGCCCCAATAGGCATCAAATGACAGCCAGTGTGGAATAAGAACGGCGGTTAGCGTAGAAGGGTAGGACTCACACACTGATTAACTATCACCACAGTTCAGTAAGTTTTGAAAAGAACACTAGAGAAATAGAAAATATGTCACAACCGGGGATCGAACCCGTGATCCACGCTTTCGCGGCATGCGCTCTACCAAATGAGCTAGGTGACCTCCGATGTTAACAAACTCTATTTCTCTAGTCGCCACATTAGCTCCCAATCATCCACCGGTGGACATCGACATCCAGCTAAACGCAATTGGAGACCAGCCTCTCTGCGCCATGCGGCTTGAACAAGGAAGAATTGCCGTCCGGCCCGTCATCAATCCAAAGCCCATTAAAGTTAGAAAGTATAAGAAAGTATTAGAAAGGTCAGTTAAAAAGTATCAGAAAGTATTAGAAAGGTCAGTTAAAAAGTACTAGAAGGGTCAGTAGCCAAGTTTACTTAGTAAACCATAAAAAATCAACAACAAAGGGCGTAAACTAGGGCTGCCATCGCTCTGGCGCTAGCTCAAGAGGTAGACTTGATTTCTCTTTTCAACATTTTCTCCAACAACATTGTTTCCACGGGAACAAATAAGTAGCGGTTGAATTATAAATGAACGTGTGAGTAATGCGCTTAGGATAGCAGAGTATTTAGGTGAAAAAAAACCAATCAAAGTAAAAGTTGAGTTTGGGCACATAGTATGGAAGGAGATAGAAATGTAGAAATACTTCAAAGATCAAATAACTACTGAAGACTTCAGTATAGACTGTTTGTAGTCTGGCAAGGTACTTGCATCCAAGCAGGGTCCAACTGGTCAGGGGAAGACCCCTCCTGCCCTCCCCCTCCGGGTAGCGGACCTATGGGATTATAGTCTTCAGATCCACACAACAATGAAGACATTTGCTCTGATCCCTGTTATTTGCCACTCAATCCTTCCAAATCCTTTCCTGTTGATGAAATCTCTCTCATTCTTTTACACATACACAAGCCACACCTTTGCCTAACTTTATGTAAGATACCAAAGTCAAAATTTATGAAGGACGAGATTGAACAAGGCAAATTAGATTCCAAACCACTAATATGTGATATCAATATGTTCTAGCGACTGAATAGTGTATAGACAGAGGGCTGCTTTCTTAAACAGCTTATATGCGCTTGTTTTGTAAATGACGACTTCAAGCATGCATTCCTGTCGACGTTGGAATAAAATGAACATTGTGGGAAGCAATTTTAAGCGTATCATAAATAATAAAGTGTAGACAACGGTCAGGCTATTTCTAATTAAATTTATCCTCTATTCTAAATTCAACATGAGGGATGATACTGATATTACATCTGTTATTGTAGTTCTATAAAAAAGATGTGTATCTTTTTAGTTGCTTCATTCATATACTACTATGTTTTAATCATTAGGGAAAGAAGTATAAAATACATATGCCATTGTAAAGAAACCTGTTAAAAGTATATAAATGGTATAAAAATAATTAAAAAATTGCAAGTAAGGAAGTTATTGTGCTATGTCATTTTAGGATGATATACATAGAGACATGAAAAGACATATATATACACACTAAGTTTCATTATTAGGAAAACAGAAAGTGGAATCCACATACAAAGCAACAGTATAAAGAATGATGGCATGAAAGATAAAAACACGATACAGGCATTGTACAGAGTGATGTCAAGTAAGGTGGCTGCATCACACAACAGGTGTTCACTAAAAATGTGTAAAAGAAATGTATACTTCAATTATCTAAATCATGCAGATGGTACAAACTTTGCTCTCTGATGTCATCATCAATATTTAAATGTTTAGATTGAAAAATCTCTTTTCTACTAACACACTTTTCCTTTTCTCAGAAAATCAGGTTTGGGTGTGAGCTCTAGTTGCTTATCTTCAGCAGATTTGTGTATCTCATTTACAGAGGATACTACTTCTGACACACTCAACAGTTACCAGCTGCTTGCTAAACAAAAACCTCAGTTCTACAGATCCTTAAAAAATGGCCTGCTATAAGGCAATTGCTGTGCGTTATGTGTCATTCTAGGGGGAAAAGTAACATTACATAACTATTTATAGCCTAACACTTTTCAGATTGAACAGCCACGAGGTGGCCATTATTAACAAATTGGATTTTCATCAATTCTAATTTATTTGCCACTCAGTGTAAAACATATTTTAAACCAGGTTTTCCTCAATTTTCTCAACCTCAGGTAGTAAATTACTCCCTTGAGCTACCCCCCTCCCCCCCCGGGCCAAAAGAAATATGTCATCCACATTAAACAAGTACACCATGAAATAAACAGTCAGTAAAAGAGTTGTAGCTTACTAGAATTTAACCCAAAATATATGGAACAAAGGAGATCTACCCTTTACTTAGGTTTAGCCACTTTGACATAAGAATAACCATGAAACATGCTTTTAGCTGTTGGACCCCCCTAATACCCCATGTTTCAATTTTAACCCCTGTAAAATGTCAAATACCCACATGGGGACCCTGGACCCCATTGAGAATTACTGTTCGAAACTAGGGTAAGTGATTAATAACAAAAATATTCCATATTTGTTTGAAAGAGGTTAGTTTCCCTCATAAGGTCAGCTATCATTTAATTTTGGGTTGTTGTATTTGGCATCATATAGCAATAAGGCTATGAATGCCTACGTTCCAGGAATTCTTGGGCATACTTTTGGGCGTAAACAAAGTATTATGAGGCAAAATCAGAATAGTCCTCTATAGTCAATTCATGCAACTAAAATGCAACCTCAATTAGCATGGAATCATCCTAGTGCTGAATACCCACACATCTTACATAGACTAAAAGCTAGCATACTAGATTTAATAGAAAGGAATAGGTCCATGACTGCCCCTTTCTGTGGATAGATCTTCAAGGTAATCTATGCCGTGTCTTTTGGCAGGACAACAAACATGCCAAATCAATAAGCAAAGTTCAAAGTTAAATACATGGAGAGTATCCTTTTGGGTAATACCCAAAAGTATTTCCGGCTTAAAATATAGGTCGATAATATAAGTAAGTAATATAAAAAAAATAATTTAAGTTCTTTAATATCTAACTGTCAATCAACAGTATGTATAGTATAGATTGGGGCACTGCGGGCATGTACCCTCCCAGCCATCAAAATGACCCCTACCAACTTTTATCTGCATTTCTGCCTCACAGATACAACTTTGTTAACCAAGTAAGCTCATGGATATACATCCTATTCTGTCTAAGTATTAACAGTTACTAAAAATTAGGCAGATAAGTATCCACGCACAAGCACAGTTGGGGGCTAAACCGTTATCTCTCAACAAACATTGCCGGTGTTGTATATGTTTCTAAGCCCCTGTGGATGTATCCATACATCCTTGCAACTACAAAATATGTAACTCAGATTAAGTCCCTACCACACAAATGCAGACATATAGCCTATAATATATGAATTTGGCAGTCTCTCGATCAAACACCCCTGATCAGCAGTGGGCCCTACATTGAAACTTGCCTAAATAAACTGAAAAACCACCAAACAGGCTGGTTAACTAGTAAATAAAAGGGCATCTTGGTTGTCCAAGGGCGCCCCCAACTTTGGCTATCGGCAGAGAAGCAAGCCACAAAGTAGGCTCGACCTTTATAAATTAATGAACTTTCGCTCCCCCAGGTATTATGAACTTTGGCTTCCTCACGTATTAAAACCAATGTACAAATGCCCAACTTTTTGGCTTGTTGGCAGACCATGATGTAGTCACAGACTTTGATCCTTGCTGATTCTTACAAATAAGTGACCCCCTTCTCAAGTGAACCTCAAATATTGTGCCCAAGTCAATAGATTTTTCAGTTACTCTCTGCATCACCTACCTCATGGCCTCAGCTTCAGAGGTCATCTAGAGGGTTGTTGTTAACAAGTCAATGGCAACCTTATCTTTACTCTATTTTCCCAATCTTTGTGATATAGTCTATTTGCCGTTCGCAGTATACAATCATATCATAGGTCTATCAACAAGGACCAGCAGATTACCAAAGCAACAACAAGAACCCTTCCATCCGGACTACATGGTCTGGAAACGTAGGCGGTGGAAAGGGGCCGTTAGGGCCAAACAGTCGTTATCCAGGCTTTCGCCTTTCTCTCATTTATATGTAAGAAATCAAAAACCTAGAAACCCTAAACTTGATAAGGAACCAAGTTTTGCTTTAATGCATGCCTGCAAAAGACGTCCCACTGACGCTTAATCCTGTCATGGCTTGATTATCAGCGCAAGAATCATTCAGTAGCTAAGTAGAAGATCGGAGCCAAGTATCAAAGAAACGTAGAAAAATTGTTTACTCACACTTTGTGTTCGTCCGCTAGCTTGCAAGTTGCAGTGATATTGCTTCATATGAATGTGAATCAGGGGATCAATCACCTTTAGCTGGAGAATCTTCTCCGTATTTCTTCCACTTGCTCAATCTACTTGACCCAATGCCACACTTCATCGTCGCCGATCTTATGCTCCCAGCGTCTTTCATAGCTATTTTGTGTTGACCACGAACTATCTTCACTCATACTAATACTCAACTAATATTTGCGATTACCAAACCTATTCTGAACGATACCGACTCACAGCATTTTGGTACCCCACGAAGGATTGTAGTTGTTGGGTTCTTGCCCATAATTATCAAGAGGTACGCATTTCAGGTTGTATCTGCAACGGCCTAACATGAGCTGAACCCAGATTAATGTTTAGATCAAAATCGGTATAGGTCCACGAGTATTTCCAAAACAAGTGGAGTAACAATATCAAAGGTGGGAATTAAAATTTGTAATGATCATCAATTTACGAATAAGTGTACTTAGAATCCAGTTTGAATATTTGCAATTGTCAAACAGTTCCTAAGGGGAAATGTAAAGTACGATTTACTACCCTAAACACCAAATCC
>JAAAKM020006971.1:140060224-140086084 GCA_010016025.2 Alatinidae sp. Z8VKAUB7J3 | reverse complement strand
GACTCTCAAAATGAGAAGCAACTTGGAAAGAGAATGTGACACCCCCTTTCTTTCACGGAATATTAATTGTCCTCATAACCTACCTGTGTCATCAAGATATTGTTTATCAAATGAGTGTATTCGCGGACACCATTGGTGTCTTTCACACCACCCCTTTCCATTGGATTCCACCTAAGTACCAATTTCAACCACTTTTCAAAGGGCTCGATCAGTGGCCTAAGAAAGAAGAAAAGTGATACTTTCAGTATATTTTACTCATTATGTGTATAGGCTACGTGAATATTTCTTACCTAGATCGACGTATGCGCGCAATGGTAGCGGCGAGGCTGCTTAATCCCGGGAGAAAAGTTCGCGCAAGTAAAAATCGCTACCAACAGCTGGTTGTGGAAGTCGTAGTGAAAGGTGCATATTGAATTGATTTACAAACATAAGTATTTATATACGTGAAAATAAAATAGAATCACACAAGAGTTAAAATTAGAGATTGAGAGGAAACCCCGACCCTTTCGCAATTGACGTCATGGTTGCGCAACACTGCCAGCTTTGCGTAGGATGGGTAGCTGTGATTTCATAGGTCCCATCCTGGGTAACAGAATCACAGCAGATATTGAGTGACGATGGGTGCAATAAATCCTCAACAAAAATGTACCAATGTAAATGGTTTAATATTCCTGTGGTTCATTAACATGGACTAACACTACCAACTACCATTCTAGTGGAAGTTTGTAATTATTTTAACCAGTACGAAAATTTGGTATCGAAAAATCGAAAATTGATATTGAAATACAGCAACAAAATAAATGGTGACAAAATAACCGATATGAACATTTTGGCTCGGCATACTGAGTATGTTTAGTTTCCATCATAGACGAATAATGTCTTCAAACTGACATACAAAAATGCATTGATCACAATTCAAATCTTATGTATAGAAGTATAATACGGTTATATTGGCTTTTCAATTGCAATTGTGGTTTATCAAGCTCCTCTAAACTTCACCTTGTATGATGAGAGCGTCATAGAAAGTCATCACTATTGACTAGGGGTGTTCAAACTTTTAATATTACCGCCCCCTTGGCTGCCGTGATACGCCCTTACCGCCGCCCTTCCGCCAGGACATTCACATAAAACTGTTATATGGGTTGAACTTGGTGTTTGTTGGGTGAACAAGATGTACCACCATAAACAGGAGTACAAAAATAAATCAATGTAAAATACGAATTTAGAAATTAACTTTTCGTCAGTATTGTAATAACCATTCCGGCCGTTATCTTATAACGCCCCCTGAATGTTTCCAACTGACCGGGGGCACTACCGCCTTCGTGGAGAACCACTGCTATACAAGAATTAAATGTTATACATCCACTCACCTGGAGAGACGATGTGGCTCCGCCAAGGTTGAATGGAACATAATGTCCTTCCCTGAGAGTATAAAAAATGGTACTTCATTGAAAGCAAATTTTTGGCTCTTCTGAGGGCTAACTAGAATCAAACTTCTGCGACTGCATTGTTGAAGATGCGCGAAAGAATAAGGAGATGGAGATGGTGGAAGTGATGGAGGCGATGGTAGTGATGAAGGTGATTTTGAATCGGCAATTATGACATCTGGAACGCTTAAACTGGGTGATAGATAACCAATTATATTGTATTGTAGGTGATGGAGGCGATGGATGTGACGAAGGGGATGGAGACGATGGAGGCGATAGATGTGACCGAGGGGACGGAGGCGATGGAGGCGATGGAGGCGATGGAGGCGATGAAGGGGATGGTGGTGATGGAGGTAATGGAGGTGATGGAGGAGATGGAGGAGATGGCGGAGATGGAGGAGATGGGTGCGAAGGAAATAATGGAGGTCATGCATGTAATGGAGGTAATGGAGGCCATGGAGATAGCGGAGGTGATGGAGGCAATGGAGATGAGGGGGGTGATGGAGATGATGGAAGCGATAGAGGCGATAGAGACGACAGAGGCGATGGAGGTTATGGAAGTGATGAACCTGATGGACATGATGGAAGCGACAGAGGTCATGGAGATTGTGGAGGTGAAGGAGACCATGGAGGCAACGGAGGTCATGGAGGCTATGGAGGCCAAGAAGGCCATGGGGTCATGGGGGGCATGGGGGCATGGAGCCCATGGCATCATAGAGGTAATGGAGGCGATGGAGGCTTAAAGTTCTAGCCTTGAGATAACTCTAAATTGGAATCACGATCCAAGGAAAGCATATACATCGAGTATTGGGTACATTTTTTCAGGGACTAAATTAAATAGTTTATTTTCCCACACTGCCGTGCTGAAACTGGTGCATCAAAGTACTGGCACATTGCCTCAAATAACAATGCTACTGTGTCGGAAGGACGTAATCAGGCATCGAATAGCGGAAAGTTGCAATCTATATACACTTGCCGTTTCAAACAGTGGCAATTTTGCGTTATGGCATATTGATAAATATTTACCACTGTGTATCTAGCACTTAGCTTCTGGTGCATTTGATGGACGTCCCCTTACATAGTGGTACATGGTCGTCTTCGTACATTGATCCCATTGTAAATTTACAAGACGAAGAGTTGATAAGGTAATGTAAAACCATAGTTTGCAAGGGGGTCTGCCCCCCACCTAGAAAAATTAACCCCCTCCTACAAAGACTACCCCCACCTAGAACTCTAAAGGCCAACCTGGAAGAACTTTTTGGCATAAACTTCCAAAAGTTCAAATTGCCGCTTCCCACCAATAATGTAAATAGAAACGAAACACTAATTTAGAGTACTCCCATTGAGATATTTCATGAATTGAAAAGTTACACAATGCCACTTCATTTCATCACCTGACAGGTTTCAAAATGCAACGTCCTTCAAGAAAAACACCCAAACGCCCACCTTCTTGAGAGAAAAACTTTTCTCAAGTTAGGCGAACCATAATCGCCAATACAACTTTCAATTTGAAGTGGATAGCATCGTGTGCAAAATTTAATTTAGACTAGTTGACAACCCCCACCTTAGAGGTCAACCCCCACCTGTAAATGAGATTCTAGCCAACCTAGCCCACCTAGACAAAATTTTCTGAAAATACTGGACCCCCATCTGGGGGGTGCAAACTATGATAACTAAGTAGCCTGTTGGTATAGTGGTTCATGATCACCACAGTACATCATGGTAATGGTATGATGAGATGGATACAGATTAGTGAAGCAGTGCAAGGCTAATTTAAACATTGAATGTAAGGGTGCATCGACAACGTGGCACATTTAACAGCTGTTGTATCGTAAAAATAAGCCATGGTACTCAAAAATTACGATAAAGTAATAACAAGGCCGCACGATCCATTCCTCGCGTAGTTACACAGGAGAGATTTAATTACAATAGAAAACTTAAAAACTCTGAAACACTGTTATTTTCACACACATCGGCGATATCTCTCTTTATACACTACGTGCTCTTTTTCTAGCACAGATAGATACAGGCCGTGAAATAAAAGATCTGTTCAAAATAGCAAGAAATTGATTATTTCTTAGCCATTGAAGTACGGACATCAACTATCCTTTAAATTGGTTTCCCCAACTCTACTTTTGTACGTCAAATTACCCGAGTTCACACGTTGTTGGAAAGTTACCGCGAAATGGTACCCTGGTGGAACTGTTTCACCTTAAGCACTACATAAAATTACACTGACTGTCAGCATACATGATAAACAGGGTATGTAAATGTAGTGATAGACCGGATACATTGCGATCGGAGTTGATTAGACGATGAAATCTAACATCACGTTCTCTCAGTAAGCTTTTCATCAAATTAACTCATGGCAAATCTAATTTTGGCCACTCCTAAGTGACCGCCTTGAAGACACAAAGTTACATGATTACAACGATAAGATTTCGTTTGGAGCTAGAGGTTAAATGGATTGGCATAAGTCTGCTCCTCGAACTCTAATATGTCATAACGCAACCCGTTAATCCGTTCCAAAATATGATATTTTGGAGTCAACCAAAGGAATCTACGGGCATGTTAATACCCTTAAGCGTTGGCACCCACATGCACTAAGTCAGGGTCTAAAGACACTCTCCCAAACCAAACAAATAAATTTCGATCTGGTGACTTCCTGTCTTCAAGCTGTGTCTCGCAAGCAGGGTAGCCTTCGCTTCTTAGCGATCTCGCTGCTCAGTGCTTCTATGAATACATAAGCCCGAGAATGAAATACGCCATCAGCATCAATGCTTTTGAGTTTTGTTTCAAAATTCCTCGTGCCATTAAGGCAGTAAAGGCAATGACTATCACATTTATGAATGACACATAGGTCATGTTTTCATTTAAGTTACCAAGGAATACTGAAGTCAGATCCCTCCATTCCCAGCAATTTACATCGGTCCTTCCTTCGTTTATTCTACAGCGTGTCAATGCGATCCGCAATATGATGTTCGTTTTGTAAGTATTGACTACAGTACTAAAACTTTGAAGCGAATGGGCACGTCCCCACTGGCGCGATAGAGGCGTCGAAACTTTTGGGGAAAATACAAGAGCTGCCAGAATCTGGCACCAGATGTTTATGCGGCCAGATCAACCGAAGGTGATGAGCAGAAAACTGACTTCACACTTCGTGAGTGAATTTGGCAGGGAAGAAAAAGAAGCCTTTGTTTAATAGTGAATAGCATAGATGTGGATTTACATGTTTCTCTTCCGTTGAGTTGAGTTTCATTCTCACTAAATGTACCAACAGCAGACCTAATTCCATTGTAAACATACTTAAAACTGTTGACGGTTATCCCTCAGTAATGCCTGCAAGGAAACTCTCCAGTGCTGTTACAGAAAACAAACTTTCGTGAAGTTGAGCACTCATAATCGCACGAGGTACAGTAGAAGCCATTTGGTTGAGAACTAGTTTGATCAAACTTAGCCAGTACTGTAAACACATACAAAATTGCCTGCCATTATTTAAAGATGGTACTTGGTTCTTATCCAAAAAGCTTTGGTCTCGTTGTTGACTCTGCTTCTGGCGTATTTGAGCCACAAGTAAACAACAACACTCTACTCCTGCAACCACACCAGCGCTTTCTAAAGTCAAACAATAGCTTGTGCTGCAATCAAACCTAATGCTTTTTGCATTTTTAAAGAAATGGTAGTACCAGATGCCGTAGATCATCGCAATGCCCTCAGAATTGTCTCTTAAAGGCGGGGTTACTTGTTTCCCTGACGATGCAGAAAAATTCAACACGGGTGAAGCTTCCACCCATCAGCGTGGCTCTTGAATACCTACGGCCTCAAAATCCTTCTTGATCTGACATTTGATTACCAAGGAAATTTAAAAAGGAAAAAGGAGCTACGGTCGGTTTATATGCGTATATCCATTAAAATATTCACAGAACAATTAGATGTACGTGTTTTATTTCTCAAAACGGCAAACGCATTACTTTGCAGTGTTGATGTGACCCGTTGATCAACAAATGTCAAAGAACAAGTAACCATCACTCTCGGGTGAATATAAACAAACAAACAGTGTAAATGCGATCATCTTACCTTCGTAATCTTCTCTTTCGTTGCTCCCCAACTTGAAATTGCCTGGAGATAAGTTATAGTAGTAGAAGCTGAAAAAACTGCTTGCTTGATAAGCAAACGTACCTTTCAATCGAATATCAGTAGTAAACACGGCGATATTTCCTCGATTGGTTGCACTTCCTACTGCGAGATGTCAAGAATCTCCGCGATAACAAGTGATAACGAGTGATAAGAAAACTGAAGATGGGGATTTTCTGTTAATTAGCAACAATAACCGAGTTAAGGTGAGTTAGATGTCCATGGGATCGTAACAGGTTGTGCATAACAAAGCAACGGGTCTGGCCAAGGTTAGATAGTCCAATAAAACAAAACGGAGTGTCTCGAATATAAATATTGACAGATGAGCTTTCCATGTAAGCGGCTTAGAATTAAAGTGACCTTGAAAGATCAGTTCTGTCTCTTTGACACTCCAAACGGATTGTGTACAAATGGGAAAACATGTAGCTCTTGTCTTTCACAGACCTCATATGTGGTTAATAGACCTATCATGATAAACTAATAAGCAGAAACTCGGAAACCCCTTATGATAAGAACAGTTATTTCAAAGAGGACCAAATGTGCGCTTCGAAATACTGATGTTTCGTCATTCAGACCGACAACCGCAGATTATGGTCAAGATGGTCTTCAGAAGCGAAGAGGGGTAATAAGTCACCAGCGACACGTCACAATATGGTCCCTTCCTCCTCGAATATCGGAGATGAGTTATTTCATCCATTTAAATCAGTCGCTGTAAACGTTAGAAACACAGTGAACCTGGAGGATAGCGGTTCGAATCTACTGTCTACAACAGCTAGGCTTTGTAATTCTTCTATTTACGGCGTGGCTTTCTTATACCCAGGGTGGCAAAGAAGAGTTAATTTGGGTGGCAAGTTGGTGGAAAATAGAAAAGGGATTAGGGGAACAATAGTGTATCCAGCCCTTGGTGCGGCATATGCTCCCTGATAGCCAAGCTGCACGAGTGTTCTTTCCTAAACAGTTTCAAATTGACTTGTACCCTGTGCAAATATCAAGGGCTCAGGCTCGTAGCCCGAGTTAGAAATTTGAAGAGGCCATTCTGAACTTCGGGGGAAGGCATTATTTTAACTTGGGGGCTGACATTAGAACTGCTAAAGGAAAGCCTATAGATGTTTAAATCTTGACAGGACAATTTGGAGGCTGACGGTAGATTTAAAGGAGCTTGCCCCCCTCCTCCAGTAGCCTCCCCGTGGCTACGAGTCTAACAGGGCTACATTTTATTGAACCATAGAATTGTATAAGCAATACAGTATTGATATATTACTCTCCTTGAACATTAAATATTCCACATTTCAAGTAGGAGTGCATTCCCTCACCTTGCCCCAAATGTAGTAAGGTGGCCACCTCCTTGAATAGAAAACTTTTCCATTAGTATTTGGTCATGTTCTTTACTCTGATTCCACAATAATTTACAGCACAGATAGTGCAATAGGAGGAGGGACGTCGAGCTTAGAGTACGCGATTGTCGCATAATGCTTGAGCTCTTTCGTCAGCACTGTCGCTCAGGTCACAGATTGTTAACCGAAGTTGAATTTCTCTTCTCTGGTGAAACAGAACTACTTGGGGTAACTACATTACGAACTCGCAGGCACTTATAAATATCTGACCAAAATGTATGTCATTTTCTAAAGCCAATTGTGATCTCTAGTAATGATATATGTATTAGACCAACAGCTCATCAGGATCACACAAAACAAAAAGGATTATTGTTTTCTCGCCTGTGTGACAAATGAAATAGTCGCAAACGATTGGTCATTATGAGACAAAGAACTTAAGATTTACAAAGGAGGTGAGATTGTGTCTTCCTAAACAAAATTTGATCTATGAAAATGGAAGATGGTGTTCCTAAGATCATTATGTCAAGTCGCATATTATTATAAGATCATAATTTCCATTTCTAAGAATGCTAATTTGTTGTTACAATGCGAGCCCCAAATCATACGTTTTATAGGGTGTGTGCGCATGTATATGCAATCAGTCGCCTTCGCAGGATTCTCCGAAAGGGAGGGGTTATACCAACTCCAAAGGTCCTTGTATGCTACAACTCTTCCTGCCTGCATCAGATTTAAAGGGGATATGCTTGCTCACACGTTTGCACGGCTAAACGAACAAGGGCAGTTTACGTCACAATACTCCCCTTATGGTCGCATATTTTTACGTCACTTTGTAGGTCAAGTTTTCTTAGGAGAGACGAATGGCATGCAATTTTCTCAGCGTAGAAGACCGAATTTGAGGTTTATACATTTATCCAAATTGGTCAAAACATAATTCCGACCTACGGCCAGATGTTAGGGCCCTCATTGACTATCTTATCCCATCGGGTATATCCGGGGTCATTTAAACTGCGATGTTTGTAGTAAAGAAGGTCGAATTTGAGACGCATTTTTTAAAATTGACTAACACAAGTCACTGCTCATCTCCGCAAGTAAACACTCGAAAACGTACACGTTCATGTGCACAAAGACAAAAATAAGACTTTCGGAACGAGGGATATTTTCATCTAGCTTTTATATTTCTGAAGAAAGCTGGTAGATCCTGCGACAACGACAAAATGAGGAATGAGGAAGCTAATCATCGCTGATATTAAATTTTAGTCTGTAATACCTTTAAATGTGTTGGTTGTTTGTTGAATTTTTCATTTTAATGTGAAATTCATCACGCAAATAATATAAACCGCATAGCTGATGTACATTTAATCCAGTTTCTTCAGTGTGTGGGAATAAAAGAGGATTCCGTCATACCCAGGCTTGTTTACGTGCTAAAAAAGTACAAGAGAAAGGCAGGCTCATCGAGTCTTACTTTTGCCATTTTAGGAAAGAAGTCTGTTTCCACTGTCCTGATCATTCCAGTAGATTTCGGGACCCTAATACGAATCATACATTTTATTCAGTATTGATCGACTTGATCATTGAATTTTATTCCTGTTATTTAACACTTAAAAGGTTGCACTTTCTAAGATGTTATTACTGTGATGTAATGTTTCCTTCAAAGCAAACATCTGCGGAAGTACCTATTTTGCACTTCTCCAAACTGCGTACACGCCTCTTTGACTCTGCAACATAAGTTACGTTAACTAGCCAGTATCACAAAGAAAAAAATCTAAGAGGGCGATGTAGAAGAAGCTGTACTAATAAATTTGCATCATGAATAAGGAGGTTACCTTACTGCAAACTGCAAACTGAAGGCGCTTTTGTCTCACTTACTGAGGTGTTGGAGGTAGCCTTCCGTATATTCTCTCAAGAATGGCATGTTCTCTCCAGTTTATGCTCTTTGCTCTTCTGAGTAGGTTAGTATAGCAGCCGTCAAGACGTTGTTACATTCTTACTGCTGCGTCCAGGTTTCTGAGCCATAGAGTAGTCACTGGTTCAGTCACGGTGCGAAATATTTGTATCTTTAAGTTGTAGGGCAAGTTAGAATGCCTGATTTTGCGCAGTTTGTTACAGGCCTCCTATTCAAGGTCATATCTTATTTGAAAGTCTTTTGGAGAATCAGCAATAAGAGAGAGTCCAAATATTTAAAAACAGATACTCTTATAATGCTGGAATTATTTAGGGATTTTGGGAAGTCTTGTGCAGATGTACAAGTCGAGAGGAACTCAGGTTTACTCTCATTGCACACTAACTGAGCAGCTGCATAGGGCACACATGTTTATTTAGCATTGAGACACAATCTGACCAATAATTATTCTTGGCGTCCACTGCCTAGACACCAGATGCATGTCATAACGAATTCCAGATTTGCGATCTCCAAATTAGTGAATGATTGACAATGAAAAAACAAGAAAAATCCGAGGGATGGCTGTTGCCCGTACACACAAAAAGATGATCAAGTTATACTCTCGTGGACTGAATACTTAAACTTCCTAAAATTCCTCCTAAACGCGGTTTCGTAAGTATTTAATTCTTGCTCAGGTCCTTCCCTTGTAGCGTTTTTAACGTTCTCCTACCGCTCAGTAGTATTGCTTCTTGGCTCTTATACTTTGCTCTCTACCTGATATTTTTGAGTGTGCAAGACGCCGCTCGTGTAAATCAATGGAATCTAGAAAAAAATATCCTGTTGTCATCTTTTCCAGTTGCCACGTTTCGCTTTGGACATTCAAGGATTGACACAATACACATTATATTGATCGCGTGGTGGAAACTACTATAAAATATTGATGGATTTTCAATAAATATCTACAGATTTTGACTTTGTTAACATCTTGTACTAATATTTTAATCATTGTCCACGGAAGATCAATAATATTGTCGATCTGCAGTTTTATCAATATTATTAAGAGCCTATGGGCAACTTTACCGATTTATTACAAAGGAGATACTTTTTCAAAATTCATTTCAAAAGATGATATCAAGGGAATCTCCATTATTCCCAATGTGTATTTGTTATGCTGTTAGTAATCAGAGGGAGCAGTGGTGGACCGAGAGGGGACTACTCCTGGTATCCCCTCCCACTACAAAGGATAGCTAATCGATCTGACTTTTGTCTTGCGGGCCAAAGATAGATTTATTAGGTAGTTCTTTCGGAATTAGGTTTGTTCAGTATAATTACACTGTGTGTGTTTGAGTGAGGAAGTATGGTTGAGAAAAATCCGCGCAGTCCAGTATTAAAGCTGTCAACCAACCGACCCACCCACCACCTCCTCCTACAATCAATGGCGTGGACGTCCACTGGGAGGGAGGATAAGAGATAATGTAATAGATATTTTTAGCCACATCCTGGAAACCTATAATTATCAGCGAATTTGATTGATGATCTGAAACCTTGAATTCCTAGAAGCGAAACCCAGGAATTCTCAGGGAAAAGTCTTCGCCAGAAAGTGAAAATTGCCCAGAAACAATGTCAATGTGTTTGCAAAGTCCATCAAAAAATACACAATGTCAGTGCCCAAGAGCCCTAAAGTTAATGGCACAAAGTCTAAGGAACTTTAAGCAGAATTGTCCTGAAAATCTTCATAAATTTAGATGGTTGATTTTGCAGGGGACCGTGTAAATAGCTTGTAAATACTCCCGAAATTAAAAATCATTTGGCTTGATAATGACTTAGTAGACAGTAATTTTGACCTTGCCGTTAATATACTGTGCTATATTATTTTAGTTTAGAGTTTCTGAATTTTAGTATCTTAGTTTAGAGATTTTGGCCGCTAGCCATTCATACATATAGAATCGTTTTAAAAATTTGCTTTCTCTATTAAGTTTCGGACTGTAAGTGATTATACCTGTTCGATGCATCTAGTCAACATGATCAGAATTATTACAGGTTTATTATGATTTTCATGACAATCATAATCACCTTTACTATAATTATTATCATTATCATTATCATCATCATCATCATCATCATCATCATCATCATGGCTATCATCATAATCACCATCTTCAATATCATCATCATAATTATCATTATCATTATCATCACCATCTTTAATATCATCACTATTATCGTCAACACCTACTATCATCACCATCACTATTATCACCATAACCACTGTTATAATCATCATCTTCGAGATCATCATCATTATCGTCTTCGTCATCATCAGTATTATCATCATCATCACCGCTATAATTATAATCATTATCATCATCACCATCACTATTATCGTCATAACCACTATTATAATCATCATCCTCAAGATCATCGTCATCATCATGATCATCATTATCGTCTTCATCATCATCAGTATTATCATCATCACTACTATTATTGTTATCATCATCATCATCATCATCATCATCACTATTAGCATCATTATTATCTTCAATATCATCAGCAGCAGCAGCACCTTCATTATGATCACCACGCCCATTAGTATTCTCTTCACCGGCATTTCAAACTCTCAACTACCTTATTACGTCATATTAAGCCGCGTATGTCATCAAGCCGCATTAAATTAAGCCGCGCTTTAATTGAGCTGCACTTGACTAAAATTAGCATTTTAGGACGTTTTAATTAGGCCGCAGGAGTCAACGGACAGTTTGAGAAATAATCCTTTTTAAAAATACTATTTTCTCCTCAACGCCACTTTAAAAATCTATGCAAATGGGTCCAATGACAGTTCCTCTTCGCTCCTTGCTTTCCTTGCAATAAATTAAGCCGCGTTTCAATAAGCCGCGCCATTAATTAAGCCGCGATTTTATTAGGCCGCAATTTTGAAGGCGCGGCCTATTTAAGTACGCGGCTTAATTTGACGTATTAAGGTATGGTCTTTCTTAATCTCTCACGTACCATATTTTTTATAAACAATTCATTTCCTATGAACATCCTACCCCAATTTCGAGCAAGCTTATATAACCGGTATATACGGTTACCCAATTTGTGTTTAGCAGACGTTTAAGCCAAGGAAAGCTGTTTCTTCGTGCTACACGTCTGATATATATTGTAAAATAAATAAAAACTAGTGATTTCATATTTATTTGCCTTATTTTTGTAATCAATTATCTTGTAAGACATTATTTGTTGTTAACTACTTCCAATCAAGAATTTATTAGTTATTTATAAATGTCCAATCAGTATGTAAATAATTGTAATCATGTATATTGCAGATACCAACAAAGTCTCGTTTACGAATTTATTATTCTGTAATCTTTAAATTGATTAGAATAATTTATAGTTTAAAGATATTTGTAGCAAGAGTATGGATTTTTACCTTTTCACTATCATCATCAACATCACACTATCAAAAATAAATAATTATCATCATCATCACCATTATCATCATCATCATCATCACCATCATTATCACTACTACTATCATTAGTATCAACATTATCATCATCATCATCATTATCATCATCATCATTATCGTCATCATCATTATCGTCATCATCATCATTATCATCATCATTATCATCATCATCATCCTCATCACCATCATCATCATCATCATTATCATCATCATTATCATCATCATTATCATTATCATCATCATCATCATCATCATCATCATCATCATCATCTTTCGGCTGCTGAGGCACATGCGACTGGAATTTGGCTTCAAGCCTTACTGTTTTGTGCCTATTTTGCGAAAGGGCATCATATTGAGGGTGTCACTAATGATATGTTGTATGCATTTATGATAGCTTAAACTTGCTCTACCAAGTTTCTTCTTTCCGTAGGTTAGGAAAAAGAGGACCCCCCCCCCCCCTGCGCAAACAACTAATTTTATCTACCTAAAACTCTTCCAGATTGAGTACCTTTGAAACAGTTTTCGGGGTGCCCCCTGGTTTGTTTACAGGTCTGCTATGCTAGTATGCTATGCTATGCTGTATTTATGATAGCTCAAACTTGGTCTGCCAGGTTTCTTCTTTCCAAGGGTTGAAAGCCCCCTGGTTTGTTTACAGTTCTGCTTTACCAGGCTACGCCGACTTGAAATACTACCAACACCGTCGCCGGCCTCTAATGCACAGGAAGGGGGCACGCAGTGAATGTAAAATGGGCATGATCGCTTTATTTGGTTCAGAAAACAGTTCAACAGAAACCACAAGCAGTTCAGAAAAAGGATACTTGTGGGTCCGGGAAATATTAATTAACTATTCACTAATCAGCAGCTGGCTCGTTTGTGTAAAGCATTGTGATAATCAAACTCCAGCCAATCACGTCTATTATGAAATCAAGAGTACCGAGATCTGCTATATCAATGGAACAAGGTGCGCATTTTGGAAATAATGCCTGGTAGGAAATCTACCTGGTAAGAGTAACAGAGTCGACCACCCGAGCAATGGTATTTAAGATCGCTTCTTATGTGCAAGAATGAGCGAGCATTCATCACATGAACGACGTTGTCAGGAATAGGATTTTGTGGAGCGTAATATCGCTTGCTGAGATGCAATCGGCTATAGATAGTAGACAATTAACATGTACCGCCGATGACGTTTACCTACACTTGTATTTACGAGCACTGATATTAACCACTACTGGAATTTCCTTCCAATGACGTTAATCACTACTGGAATTTCCTATCAATGGCATTAACCCCTACTGGCATTTACCACCGATGACATTTTACCACTACTGGCATTTACCATCAATGACATTAACCACTACTGGAATTGCCTACCAATAACATTTACCATACAGGCATTTACCACCAATAACATTTACCACCTCTGGCATTTACCACCAAAACATTAACCATAACTGGCATTTACCACCACTCACATTTACCACTACTGGTATTTACCACGAATGACATCTACCAGTACTGATAGTTACCACCAATGACATTAACCATAACAGGCATTTACCACCACTCACATTTACCACTACTGGTATTTACCACCAATGACATTAACCACTACTGGCATTAGCCACCAATGACATCAACCACTACTGGCATTTACCACCAATGACATTTACCGCTACTGGTATTTACCACTACTCACATTTACCACTACTGGCATTTAACACCACTGAATATTAACATCCACTGACATTTATCATTACTAATGTCGAACATTGACTGGTAAAACGGCTGACGTTAATTATCACCGAGATCTACTGTTGCTGAAATTTACCATTGCTAAAATTTATCACTACAATAATTCACCATAAATAAGATCTTTCTCCACTAATGTTTAATACCACGGACATTTACCACTACTAACGTTAAGTACTACTAACATTACCAATGCCATTTACATTCTGTGCATTTATAACCAGTGATGGTCATTTACAGGCACAGACACTTACCGCCACCAAACTTCACCAGCACTGTCATTTACACCCAAAGACACTTCCCAATATTGACGTACGAACTACTGACAGTACCATCGCTGTCATTTACCATCGTTTGCGTATTTATCACCACCAAAATTTACCTGCTCCCATATTTGCCACCACTGGCCTTTGCCTTCAATGATGTTCACAAAGAAGTCCTTTAGAAAGAAGACACAAAGAAGACATTTTTAGTGTGTTTTTCCCAAATAGTTACCTCTGCTATATGAAAAAAGTACTAAAGCACATCTCGCTGAACGATTCTTTCGATCGCATACCGTAACGTAACGTTCGTCGACAATAATTTAGAGATGATCCAAGGCAGTCAGTGGACCAGGACATTGCATTGCAATGGTGTAACTATTTTTAGCCACTATAAGCTATTATTAAGGATTAAAGCTACTCCACTGTCTAGTGCAACAGTATAAAATATTTGGACATCATAGAACAAAGTCCAAGTCAATTCCTCTTGCATGTTTTCTGCAACATTTCTTGTTCCTTGATATTAATTTAGTGTTGTGCAGTTTTCTTCGGAGCAATTCATTCATGACACCGCATTGTTCTGAATATACTTCGACTTTCGCATAGCTAAACGTGAAGTGAGGGCATTAGGATAGTAAATTCAATTTGAATTTAATAAAGTCGGCCAGGCTCCATATCTAGCAGTCAGACACTGCTGTATCCTGAATTAAAGCCCTATAAATTTTGATGACACGTCCTAGAAGTTTCTTTTATTTCCGTCGTTTCAGATGAACCATAGTAAATAGAATAAAATATATTTACTCTGGATTTATTCTTTTAAGGTTATGTTTGAATAAAATGCCATGAACGTCAGCAATAAAAACAAAATGGTTGACAATACAACCAAAGGGAAATGTACTAGATATCTAGTGAAATTACAGGATTTCTCAAAGATTTCTCTTCAGACAATAAAATACCCGGCGAAAGTGTACGGCATTTCTTGGTTATAGGCCTCCAGATCTCCCATGTACGACCTCGTCTGATTCACGTTATAATCTCCTTTGCACAAGGGCCTGACGAAGTCTTAAAGAAAGACGAAACGCTGTCATAATTGTAGTTTCCAAGGCGTTCTCCCTGTAGCTCGTCTGAATCGTATCACAATCCATGACGTCATAGGCCTCCGTAAGCATTATTCTTTCCAGGCCTCTGTGCCTAAGGTAACCCTCAAGCCTACATGAGAGTCGCTGTTACTAGTCTTTCCTTGCGTAATATTTTCGCAACTACATGCAGAACAAGCTGTTGTATTTCTTATTTTGTATTAAATATCTCCGCATGTTGATTTGAGAATTATCTGGTAGTTCATATCAGATCTGAATCACGTTATACGCCACTAAACCGGAGGCGCTTGTTAGGCTATAACGACCTTGATTACGTGGTGGCAACGACACTTTTTAATACAGAGTTTTCTTAATGCCACTGCAAAATGTCTGCATTACAGAGAGTATCAGGCAAGATGTGTTAAGGTTTTTGATCAATTAAATTAACCTTCAGGTATAATTGGTACAGAGAATCCTTTTATCGGTTAGAACTCCAAACCTGTAGGACTTTTATAAAGGAGTCTCGTAGAAACTACTGTGCTGAGCATGTCGTTGTTACCGCGTTACCAAGGCTATTCCAGCTTGTGGTTTCGTGGCGTCATCCTCATCGGATATTTCGCATCTCCAAAGACGTGTAGATTTTCGAAACCATATAATCTGTGGTATCTTCATATCTTATGGCATTCTATGCCAATTGTACTTATAACCTCTATTAACACCTGCGCAACACCTTTTCTTTCATTGGGCTTTCCCTTCTGTGGTGATTCATATACATATATATATACATATATATCTATATATGTATATATATATATAATTTTCAAAGAGTGGAGCATTACCACAATAGCTTGCAATTTAACGGCGCTGACTGGATTCAAACCCACGGCCTCATGATTACTAAACCAACGCCTCAGCCATTGAGCCATCAGGCTCAAAAGCTAAGGCAAAGATTTTTAGTGCCAATCTTTCGCAAATTCTCTTCTAGTCAGTGGGTACGGGGGAATTAAAAATAATGGTTTATCTGAAGGAGAATTTAAAACTAGTTACAGAAATCATTGTAAGTCGTTTAGGAACGAAGATCACGCAAAGGAACGAGAATTGTCAAAATTCGTTTTGGACCTTAAGTTTGGTGATAAAAAATGCAAAATTGAATGGTGATTGTAAAGACGGTACCTAACTATTGCGAAGGGAAAGGAGATGTTAGTTCTGCACACTTCAAGAACGACAAAATTCTTAGTCGTTCTTTTGACACAAATCTATGTATAAATTTATATATTCCTCAGGATTTACACCTTGCTCCACATTTATCATAGCATTTTGTCTTTCTGTCAAAGCATCTCGTATTACCCTTATCGTTATCACTTGTATATCTGTTTTCGTGTTCCTATCTTTGCAGTTTGACATTTAAAATTGAGTTATATTGTACTTGGTCTCTTTCAGTTTGACCTCTTTGATTCCTGCAGCTGTAGGTCTATGGTTTTGCAAAGTGTTTCTATGGATGCGAGCAAGTTTGTTTGTGTCTGTCATGTCTGTAAGCATATTTACTATATCTCCGATCAGTTATGTTTTGGACGGATTCTTTCTATGTTTGATATAACTACTGCCATAACAAATTCATATTTCTTACCATTCCATGATATCCTATTCACTAATGTACTATTGCTTGATCGTGAATCTGTTGGGTCAATGTTGGAAGTTTGCTGATTTTGGTTGCCATACGACTCATCAGCAGCTAAGGAACTTGTTTCGGTGGCTAGCTTTTTTACTTCTAATTGTTTCTCTTAGGGGAAAAGCGATCCCTGCTTATCCGCAACGACCGATCCAGGTTGCATTATTTCTTATTTACATTTCTTAAAAGTGAAATTTATTCTTACTACCAAGATTGTTTAGTTTGTTGTTCACCAGGGGTTTGGATATGCTTTTTTCGTGAATACTCAGAAATATTAAAAAAATAAAGAGTGCTCACATCTTTATCAAGGTAAATGACGGATTTCTAAACAAATTAAGAGGTCACTGTTATGAAAAATTGGGAACGGGTAGTAAACACATCAAATCTGTTCTTAGTAATAACATCCTCCATTAATTATCAAGAAATGCACTTGATGCTATGTTTTTGACTCTCTACATATTAATATTTTTCCTTTTCAATTTTAAACTATTTATCAATTATAATCAAAAAGAGAGGATTTGAAATGTCAGCATTAAAAAAAACGCTAGAGAACTAGAAAATGTCACCAACGAGGGTTGAATCCCTGACTCATGCTTTGACGCCGTGCATTCTACCAACTAATCTAGATGACCTCCGATGTTAACATACTCACTCGAATTATCTAGTCCCCACACTAGCTCCCAGTCATCCACTGGTAAACATCGACATCCAGCTCAACGCAATTGGAGCGCATCCTCTCTGCGCCATGTGACTTGACTAAGGGAAGACTGTACAAAGCCCATTGAAAGTAGAAAATATCAATAGCTCGATCCGCGGTGGTGACATATTTTCTATTTTTCTAGCGTTATTTTCAAAACTGATATTTATTAATTACCAATGGTTCCATATTTATTTCTTTGCTGTTATTAATTTGTATCATATTCATTATACGCTATTTTTATCAGTCTCACCGCCACTCTTTTGTCTTGTCTCTGTTTTCTCCCTTTTATATCGCTGTCATGAATTTCAGCTCCCTATCCTCTCGTATAATTCCCAACTCTGTATGATAAAATACGTTGTATTGACAGTAGAAGTCTCTCGTTGAAATATATTAGGCTGCAGTCCGAGTTTCGGTTTAACATCTGTACGGTCGGTGCCCCAATTCAATTTAGCTAGTTGTAGCAGCCATTTTGCAGTTAATCTGAAGACGAAATGTATCAATAAAGTTTCTTTTTAGGGGGTTCCCGGATAAGTTCTTTCATAAAAATATATTTTTGGCTGCATGCTTAATTGTGTTATCAAGAATAATTGTAGTATTTTACAGTAAAACTCACTGTTGAATTAAAACAGGCATAAAGAACTACCATTCAACGGAATCTCATTAGCTCATCTCAACTTCACAAGCCTCAGCTTAACCTGAAGAACATTCATATTGGAGATAAAGACACTTAGACCGTAGCTTTTGCATATTTAACAAAATTCTTTGGCAGTACCAGCATTATGCTGTTAGGTAGCCGAAGAAAAGTGGCCAACATGAATTTATGATGAATAATTTATCAGCGAAAGTAACCCAAATTTTAGCGGTCGGCTAATTTCTTTTTGACTAAGTGTCTGCAGACCTAAAATTTAATGATGAGACAGAAGATCATCGGCACTATTTCTGATAGTTCAGATAGCTACTTTCTTGAACATAGCTACAAGAAAATTGGTTTGAAGTAGAAGTGTCCTGCTACTTGAAAAGATGTCGTCATTACTTCATTTCCAATCAACATTTTTATAGGAAATATGTCCTAATGGTCATATTTTGGAAAATGAAAACATTAAAACACCGGTTACGTGAAAGTTATAAAGAAGGTCATGCACGGATTCACTTCATTAAAAATTTTGATGAGACGACGAGGCTTACTCATAGCAAAGGCGGTCAGAGCACATAAAGGATATGCATGGGGAAAAATAATTGAACGAATATGATGAAGAGTAAAGGGTGCTAACAGTATACATTGTTTTATTGAGTTATCGATCTTTGTTAAGAAATTTTTGCATTCAAGTGTTACAATATTCTTCTACAAATTTGCAGACAACTCAGAGTTATGGATGGCAACGTGGAAAGACACATGACTAATTTGAAGACAATAATCGAATGAACAAGGGATTTGACCAACTGGAAAATTGCTTGACCTGGTAGAAGACCAGTAAAGGATAATGGTATACATCCTCAAACTGGGGATATTTCCTTACAACTACAATGAACGGAGGGTGGATAATCTATCAAACAAGATTATGGACAAGAGGATACAGGAAAAGGACTGCAAGAAAGAAAAAACGCATTGAATTTGTATTCTACAGGGTACAAGATACATACAAGGTACTTATACAGTCTAACCCATAGTCTAATGAAAACACGAAACCTTGGATGAGACTGTCTCTGGTAAAGGAATGAAACAACTTGAGGAGAAAGGTGACAGCTAGCCAGAAAAGGTTACTATTTACCCAAAGACTAACAATACGTAGAAGTGACGTTAAAATTAACAAGATGGCTGAAAGCAAGAAAAAAAGACAAAAGAAGAGATCAAGGAACTGAATAAATATATTTAGGAAAAACATCGGGAAGGCGGATGACGAAGTCTACGGTGATCTACCAAATATATCAGATGTCATCAAGAAGAGACAAATCACTTTTGCAGGACATTGCGAAAGATGCACCTATTGCCCACAACGAGTTCAACATCTCGTGTTCTGGGAAGTTTGTTCGTGGGAAAGGCGCCACAATGACCTGCGGATGATGAAAAATTTACTAGGCATCAATGTCGATCAAATGAAGAGGGACGCTAGCAACCTCCAGAGGCACTGGGCATATGCGTGAAGACATAACACTTCTTCCAGCACCGGCGCTCTGACCCATCCAACACAATTTGCTCTTCCTGAGAAAAATCTTTGATGCTATCAATACCTTCTTAGCTCATCGCTTCTTTCTGTCTCTCAGTGCAGTATTAAATATCCACCTAATTATTTTTATGTCATTCCTTTCCAAACGTACGATTATCTTACTTTACTCCCCATATCTCACTTCTAACAATATCTTTCTCGATTCAAAGTCATATCATATCAATATGGAGAGAACCCTGGCCGTGTTATAGTACCTAGTTACATTAGTGCAACTATCCTAAAGGCAGGTATGAAGGTACCACAACATATTGAGCATCCTTACTCAGCATGGAATAGAGGGGAATCAGAAAAGAAATAAAAAAGATATATCTGCCTGATGTGCGGTGCCGATGATATTTTACCTGAAACGCCATCAAGGAAACTATTAGGAATATTTTTTTCCTTGTATCATTTCACTATGTAGTAGACTAGACGATGTCTTAAAATATGACACAACGATGTCTTAATAGTAGTTCCTTCTTTCGATTCGCCGCGATTCACTTACAATTTGTCGAATGTTGCATTCATCATCATTAATTATCAACGATATTATTAAAATTGATAATGCAGGTATTATTCGAGCTGGATATGGAGAAAGTATAGTAGTGGGAGCATCTCTTAGTTAAATTAAGGATGACATAACATTGTTGACAAAACTGCGGAAAGGTGCCAAAAGGACTAGAAATACACAAGAAAGACATATATGGTCAAGAATTCAAGGCAAAAAAAGTCTAAAACCCATATGATAATCCAAGAAGAGTTTGAAAAAATACATTATAAAAATGAGACAAAGAAATACCAACAGTACAAAATACCTTTTGAAAGCGTACAAAAACGGTACGAAGGGTTGTTCAATACATTATCATGCTGGCATACAGCTTGTTAAGGAAATAGAGGAGCTACTAGGAGATACTAAAACGGAAAATGATAGCGCTAAATGTAATGATTAGTTTTTATAATACAATCTATACTGAAGTTTTTATTGTCTGTAATGATACAATAACGTTGTTGCTAATAGAATGCATAAAATTTAGCAAAAATGTGGCCGATATATTAAGGACTGGTTAGGGCTGCCACTCAATAAAATATTTGACTATCTATGGGGAAAAGGCTTTAGCTACACTTACCAACGGAATCTACCAATGAAGAGTACAAGGCAGGGGAACTACGCATGGTAGTAATGATATATACGAAAAGTAGAATAGCTAAAAAATGGTAAGACGAAAAGGCAATAGATAAAGCAAAACTTTTTTTGAGCATCCAGTTATAGATTACCAAATTCGAAGTGGAACATCGGTAGTTGCCTCAAATCTTTCTATAACCACAATTCCTCAGTAGCTTAGGTGAAAAAGAGAATCAAGTGAGAATGGAGTGGAAAAACATTTCGCATGGATATAATGCTATTAGGAATCAGCTAAATTGAGTTTTTTAAATTTAGTCTATTTTTGATGCGTCGCGGTCACGTACATGCCTTACGTAGATGAAAAGTTTGCTAATAAAAAAATTTGCCTTTAAGGGCAGATGCTTATTTCAAGGGGGGAGGTTATTTTAGGAAACACTTAGTATCAAGGTAGGGCACTCTCAATAAAATCATAAAAAATAGGCTTAAATAAGGTCGTTAATCCACAACTCTTCAATGACATCTCTTGTCAGGATACGAAGGAGAACTAGCTCCTTCCTAAGATAATTATAAAACTCTTACTAAAAAGAATGTCTTCTTTGTAAAGATGGCAAAGAAACTCGTCACCCTACTTTGTATAAAAAATGAGTTACAAGTATTAAATGCTATGCAAGCACAGTAGCTGTATGTACCAAGCAGCATCAGTTTAATCTTGCTATCAAAAATGCTTCAATGATAGGTGCAATCTCGTGAATGCGAATAACGCTTTTAGAACATCGTAAATAAAATGGACAAATTACATATCGTAGAACAAAGATGTAGTGTTTCTCTCAGTCAAAGAATTAGGCAAACTACAAATAGCGGAATTGTTTTAGAAAAGAAAAGCTGTCATTTCATTTTGAGAGATCAGAGGTACCTTCGAAGGATTTATAATAATGTAACCTAATTTACTGCTTGATAGAAAGAGTATACCCAACTGTATTTTGAAGGAGCCATCTTAATTCAAACAGTACAGGTTACAATCGGCTTAACCTACCTTCGTTTTCAGCAGGCGATTGTGCTCTCTCTTTGCAGCCTGCAATTTTGTCAATTCTTTTGTCAAACTTGAGATCTTCTTTTCGTACTGCTTTCGAATGGCGCTGGCTTTTTCTTCAGCTTTCGAATCAACGGTCCCAATATTTCTCAAAACCTGCAGCAGAAAACCACAGGTTAATAACCAATAAAGGCAGAAGGTTTAGAAGTTACAGATAGTATTGAAACTTACTCCGGACAATATTTCACTTTCCAACTGATACATCCAAACTGACATTCTCACAGAATTTCGAAATTTCGAAAAACTACAGCAGTAGCTGAAAACCTCTTCGACCCAAATGGGACGAAAAATGCTACCAATAACGTTCAGTTGAAAGATATCGTCACTTGTGCGACTTGGGTGCGCTCCCATTGCGAATATATCATTCCTCTGATAAGTACCATTAGGACTAATTTAGGCTTTTAAAATAGTACCATATATCAAGTGCAGGTTCGCCAAGTATTATCGCTTAGTTAATCATCAACAACAAACTTCAGATCCAAATTGAGAGACACCATCAAGCGTCGGATGACACAACAGATGCGTGGGGCCTCGGGTTCGAATCTTGACGGTGACATTTCCATTTTCTCTTGCAATACCGCATTTCCTCTAATTATAGATTTCCTCTAATTATAGATCCCCCCTAGTTATAGACTCCCTTTTCGCATCATGTCAAGTAATTATAGACTCCCTCTAATTAAAGACCCCCTTTTGGTGCCTTCAATTAATTACAGACCCCTTCTATATCTATATGAAAACGGCAGATATGGATTTGGTTTTTTTAGGACAGTCTCTCTACAAAATCATTGTTGAGTCATTCACGTTCAGTGCACTCACTTTACCCGTTGACGTCTCTAATGATGACAAAATACATTGTGTTAAGGAAAATCAACCGTGCGAAAAAGGTGTGCAACGCCTCAAGGAGCAACTCGGCACTCTGAACGAGCCTTTTCTTGGAAATCCATTAATTTTTAACCACAGGAACGGAACGCGAAATGTGTGCCTCTGAACACTTACGTATTGACAATGATTCGGACTCAGATATCGAGGTCTGTTGAGTTTCCACTGAATGTATGCAAACGATTTTTCGTTTGGGCTGCAATTCAGTGATGAAAAGGTAGTGGTGTAAACTATAAATGTAATTATGAAAAGTATAACTGTACTTTCGTAGTTTTTCTTGAAACTCTATATGCTCTTTTTTTCAAAACTTTGTTCTGGAAATTGAAGACCCCCTCTAATTATAGACCCCCCTTTTGGTACCCTCAATTAATTATAGACGGGTCTATAATTAGAGGAAATACGGTATTTCAAAACTGGAATTTAGATTTTTCAATATAAGCTTAACCCACTGGTAGTTCTTGTAAATATGTACCTCAATTCATTTCTTTTTTGGCAGAAATTGGTTGATTTGAGCTATGCGTGATTAGCCGAATTTTTAAAACAGGAAATTACGATCATTATTGTCAGTATTACAGTGATTCTCAACGGGGGCATGCAGCGGACCCCCTTAGGGGGATTTGAGATTTCAAAGCGGGCAAAACTGAGACAAGGGGTACTAAGGGGGCCAAACAGCTAATAGGATGCTTCATTGCTTTTTTATGGCAAAATCAAAGAAAGGGATATATCAATCACAAATGATATTTCTGGTCTAAGCACTTATTTGACCACAAAGATTATAAAACATGTTCTCCGTTTCTCAAAGGCACTTTAAAAGAAACAAGATAAGATTAGCTTGGTTTTGTTTCTACACCACTTGAAAGAATCTTACAACTATAATGTCTTTCCCTATCTTCAGTTTAAATAATGAGACATCTAGGAATAAGTAGATCACATCCTGCGAGCGGAAATGGTCTGCCTTCCCAATTCCACTTAAAACATTACCGCTGGGAAAGATAAATTCGGCTTATAGATTTTCACTAACAGTGGCAAATACACACGCCCAATCGCGGCGGGATTTCTTCTGCGTAATCTCATTTTTGTCACATTGCAAAGGGGATATATTTCTTATTGAAGCAGTAAAGGAGACATCTGAAAAATTGAGTGGTTGGTTACAATTATTAGTTTTAGCTATTAAACATAACTAGATACCTTACAGACAAAATGAGTACACCTAAAACACACACTTCAGACATCCTGTTTTCAGAGGTACCCTGAAAAATGTTAGTTAGGGAGATTTGTTGGGCATCATACGTCACATGGACCACGCCTAACTCACACGCCCAACCCACACTCCCCGCCCTTAGGATAAGCTCTACCGCCTCCATTGATCTGTGAACTCAGATCTCATAACTGACTAAGCAATTCTTCAACAATAGATGCTGATACGTGAAGGGAAGTAACACATTGAAGGTATGTTTCCAGTTTAGGAACAGATTCCCTTAGTCTTCCAAAGACTAACAGCTACTTTCTCTGAAATTCCATGAGACTTTGTGTCATAAATCCAAAGCCGTTTAGCACAGTTACATGATTACCTGTTGTTGCAAAACTCTTTAAAAATATCGATATCTCTTTCTCTGAACTTTTGGTTTTCTTAGTGGACAACAAAATTACTTGTACATTACATGTTTTCCAATCTAGGAACAAATTCCCGTAGCTTTCCAATTTTCATGACTATGAATAATATTCTAAGATATATTTAGGCTTTCCACATTATTGATAAGCCTATTTTTGACCGTAATAACGTAATAATTAGAATAGAAGTAAAACGGAAGGCAAGCCTGGGCCCGTAACCTTCTCTTAGTAAATGTGGTTTGATACATCCCTGCCACACTTAGCTAACTACATTTGTTACGACAGGCTGTTGGGGGCAAAAAGTCAAGTAACTAAACATACCCGATCTCGCTCCGACTCCGTTTCTTTGATCTTGTGTTGTAATACGTTAAGTTTCTCCTCGTATTGATGTTTCAAAGCTTGCAAACGAGACTGACTGTGTTCCAGTTCATCAATCAGCTTTTGTTTCAGGGTGATTTCATTCGACAAGTCGACTATATCCTCGCGCAAAGAGTCTTCGTCTGTTGGAAATGAAGGACAAAATAGGTATGAGAAGATGATGCCACAGTAATAGTCAAGCATAATTGGGACCCTCTTTAAACGGGTACGGGTGAATTATGATACGTGACAGAAATAGGTACGGATCGGCCTTGAGTTTACACGGGACCTCGTGGATCCGTTTCAACACTTGTTCTTTTGCTAAACTTGCCATTCTTCCCTATAACTTTACCTCAAGTCGCTCGTTTTTCATCAAATTGTTAACTATATGATGTACCAAGTGCCCGGCGAAAAGCTTAAAGAAGCTTAATCAGCGATACACAACAATCAAAAATCAAGAATAAAAAAGTAGTCACATTACGACAGAACACAGATTATGTTTAAACATACACTCTCATAAGATATAAGACAATGAGACTGCAAACGACTGCATCAAACGAACATTATCATCAAATAACCCAGAAGTTCTTACCAATTTCACGGGCTTCCACCTCTTCATCAGAGTCTGACAGCTCAGCCACATCAAGATCTTCTTCTTCCTCCAACTCTTCATCGTGATCGTACTCCCCTTCTTTATCGTCTCTGTTAGGATTCTCATCCATTTCAACACCCTCTTCCACAGTTTTAATCGCTTTTTCAGGCTCCTGCTTTTCAAATATACAAAAGTAAACCGTCAAGTCCGCTATCCAGGTCAATGACTTACAATACTCATTAATTATCCAAATAGAAATAGAGTATGTTAACATCGGAGGTCACATAGCTCAGTTGATAGAGCACAC
>JAAAKM020006971.1:140029811-140060124 GCA_010016025.2 Alatinidae sp. Z8VKAUB7J3 | reverse complement strand
ATTATTACTACGAAAGATTTTATTGCTTTCGAATGTTCCCTCAATGGCTAAACGTAGCTGTTCCCTAAATTAAAACAGTTTTTGATGTCGTATATTTACAAGTAATAAATATATGGGCAAAAGCAATTCGCCTGACAGAATATTGCAGATTCGTCTACCCACATGATGAGTTTGTCATTTTCCCACTGGCTCGCTTGTCGGTACACCGAGAATTTAATGAGAAAGAGTACTTGGTAGAACAGCCACATCTACACATTGTCTCTTCTGCTAGTAATATTGCAGATTAATCTACACTCTATCATTATAGGGGTAAGGGGACGAAATGGCCTTACACCTTACTCTTAAAGTGGGCAAGTGGGTAAATTTTCAACTTTTCACCCTATTCCTTCACCCCATTTCTCACCAAGCGGCTGAGAAAACCATTCTTAAAATCTGAATGGGAAACACTTGGGCAGCAAAAACTGCCATGAATGTCGTTTGTGATGAGTACTTATTAAACACTTTTCTCTCAAATCAGCATTACGTCATGTGGTTATATGACGTCATCATCTGCTCGAGAACGGCATTTTTTCTCGTGTACTAAAGTGTTATGTAGCACTGATATCATGATTAAAGGTTATATGTGGACGATAATGATAGAAAGATCTATAAAATGCAAGTTAAATCGATAAAACCAAAGTAAACTTCAATTTAGAAGAACATCGACGATGTGCAAAACAGCATCAAACTGCATGACTGTTAATTTATGTTCTCGATGTAATGTTCCTTTTCTTTTAATTTCTGGTTAAGTTTCTGTTTCCGTTTCTATTTCTGTTTCTCCTTCTACTTATAGAGTTACTTTGAGACAGAAATACGTTAGGTAATAACGTAACTAGAAGCTTAAACAGCTGAAAGAAGATGGTGATCAACATGAAGCCTCGATTGTAGTTCGATACCTTATTTATAGCGCAGGAAAGTCATGTGGCGAAATGAAATAGCCTGCGGATCCTAAACGCAACAATAACGTATTTATGACGTATATAAAATATGTTAACATACATTTTTCACTGTCTAACAAGTAGTCTCACAACCAAGAAAAGCTTTACGTATCGGGCATGTTAGCTTTACTATGAAAACTAAGGGAAAAGCCGTCACGAGAGCAGAAGACGTACTAAACACCAACGTGCTTTGTAGTCAGCAGCTCCAATATCGGATCCAGAGCGATGACATCATCAGAAGGATACTGTACCTGCCAGTTTCGGCGCCTTATCCTCGACTGATAGCACTGGTACGGCGGCGCCCCTCCTACAGGAGGTGTCTCTATAGCCCTGGTGCTGACTACTGCTCAGCTGCCTTGCAACTAGTTTGTTATCGTCTAATGTATGGCCCTGCTTTGTCCTCTTGCTTTGCAATCGTATACTAAGCCCGACCCTTTCCTTGTTATATCCCCAAACCATTTGCACCCCCTCTTCAAGGTGTCATGGAAATTTTTGCTACGGACCACTGTCTTCAGGTCATACAAAAACAGCAAGAAGGAACGGAATTTCGCAACCAAACCGCTCCTTGGGAACAGCTAGTAGAATACAGTCCCCTGTGTACTTGGGATTCCCACCTGAATAAATCACTATGTGGCTATAAATCCGTTGTGCCTTGCTCATTCTCGCGTGTAAGCAGGATCCGACCTGCCACTCTAACCCTAACAATCCACAGCACTGATGTCACCGTTGCCACGGTGATTCGAAAATAATCTAATTAAAAATGCAAGATTAGCTTTCCTTTACGTTTTCATCCTCGAAATTCTGAACATATATATCTACATCAGCTTCAGCTTCACTAGTCGATTACATAATCAAAGTACCTCAGTTTCTCCTTTCTCCGTGAGTGCTTTTGGATCGGGATGTTCTGACGTTGAAGGAGTTCTTTTCTGAAAGAAAATAATCAAGCATTCAACTAAAATTGATTACTAAATACAAGTTTCAAAATCAATAGAAGTCAGGAAGTACGATGTCACAAAAACATGACCTTTAACCAATACGAAGGAATGCTGACGTGACGTAGTTTGGCTTCCAGTCAATAAACATGACATACAAAGGTTGTTTTGCCACGCTTCTGACACGTGATATATGCATGTCTTTAGCTTCTGTATTGATAATAAGGCGAACTTCAAAACATCAAAAATTATAACTTTAAGTTTGAGGAGTAGTC
Organism: Alatinidae sp. Z8VKAUB7J3; assembly: GCA_010016025.2. Taxonomy (NCBI): domain Eukaryota; kingdom Metazoa; phylum Cnidaria; class Cubozoa; order Carybdeida; family Alatinidae; species Alatinidae sp. Z8VKAUB7J3. The sequence goes on along the minus strand of JAAAKM020006971.1, from coordinate 140,057,940 downwards.
AACCATTATTTAATCTCACTAACTCTACAACATTGGTTAACTTACGTTCTCTTTTGTTCATAATTGTCGTAAGTCACAGGGGAACAATGATGTCATTCGAGAAATGCAAACTAGTTATCCCAGCTAACTACACAACCTGTGATAGGCATCTAAAGCTAAATCTGCTAATCGAGAAATAACGTCCGACCTCCACATTATTATTAAGAATGTAATGCCAATTGCCATCTTCCATTTTCAGGGCTATTTTTGATGTTATGTAGAAACAGGTGCTCACTTCCGAGAGCTGTAGGATCCGAACATCAGATAAATTCGTTCTTGCTCAAGAGAAAAGACCAACTAACTTTGATGCAAAGAAATAATTACCATAATTTACAAATATTGAACTTTGATAGTTCTTATATTTGCAACGTAAGGTACTTGTATGTTGTTTCATATTTATACAATAAAATAGCACACTAAAGAATGATCATGACAACTATTAGATATTGTAATACTACTCACCATTGGGCATTCGTACGCTGCATAGCACTTATTATAATGGAAATAAGGTCTTGCTGATGGACATCTGCAACGAGTCTTGGTGAATTCATCAACATCAACGTCCAGGCATTGGCCCTTGCATATCTTAAGACTCGGTGGTTTTGTGGATGACTTTTTCAAAAGTCCTGGGGGACAAACTGTGAAACAAGAAAGGCAATAACGTAAAAGTTAGGGCAAAGGTTTTCGTAACTTTTATAACCAGCCCTTAAGGAAAAGTCTGTAGGGAGAGAGATAAGAAACATAAAGTATTCGTATAAATATTTTTTCAAAATTTTAGAATAGGGTGAAGAACAAGTTACAAAATAGCAGATAAAAACCTACCAAATTTAGGGTAACTGACACTACCCAGGGAATTGAGGAAATGCTCATAACTCACGCTGTCTTAAATTCGATAATGGCCGATCACTGACAATGCGTATTTTGTAAAGGATTTAAAATATTTTCTAAACTAATATCTTCAAGCATACATACTACATTATATCATTGTTCCTTAAATTGTTTAGTATAAAGTAGAAATATAGATGAAATACTTCAACTTGAACGACGACGAACTGCGTTTCGGTGAAGAGTGGTGCGACAACAAATTGCAAAGTCTTCCCCTAAATTTAAAAACGCCCCTCCGTCTTCCGATTTTCCGTGGATCTATTAGCTAGATGCACTAGTATATTTTATCACTGTTCAATTATTTTTATTCAACATAAATGTTAGTAGAGCTCTTTTACAAGAATTGGCGAATTTGTTAATAAACAAGTTCAATGCAAAGAAATCCAATGACGTTGTGTGTTTATTTCCATGAGATGTTCTTTCGTTCTAAGTGATATTTGAAATAATGCTAACAAATGGTGAGATATTATAGGCATTTCTTACCTCTATGGGCACGGCCATAGTGACCATGATGAAATCCAAGGCTGTGGTGATACAAATAATTGCCATAATGTCCATGCTCACTTCCCTACGAAAGTTAAGTGCTAAATGTTAATTACTATTGACGCAAGACTCAAAGTTTCAAGATGCTCTTTTAAACGTTTTATATACTATAAACCTATAGCAGTTGAAATTAACATTCAATTTCTGTACAATAAGGTTGAAGCCAAAAGCATAGTCGAGAAACTCTATTAGGAAGGGTGAAAGCTGGCCTGTATGCAGGGGGCAGCCTGCGCGCAGACAGAAACTACTGACATACGAGCATTTTAAGCTGGGCTAGTTTGCACGCAGGCTAAGGGGGGGGGGGGTACTCCCACAATTTAGGAAAGTACTCTAAAGGTATTGACTTTATAAACAACATTTGCTGATAATGTAACTCCTTAACAAAAGAATGGTGTTAGTTAGAGGGTCAGGGTTACTTCGTTTCGGCAGGGGAGTGGTTTGATTGTAGATTAACTAACGCTACGTTAATCACTAAAACAGTAATACCTTTCCTAATATTTTAACCCTACGTTCAATTTATGTTGCTGTAATTCTCTTTTGATTACTTTCCAATGATACAGAAAACATAAGTTGTCAAGGTAAAATCATAAAATTTTTTGGACTTGGTTTATGTAGAGGATGACTTTATCATGGGGTCATGTGATCAAGACTTGAAAAATTTCATCATTAAGATAAATCAAAATAAATTTAGACACATTTCTATAGAGATCTTTATATTAAGGTACCAGTTTTAACTTTACATTGTAACAGCTTAAATGTAGGGGAAATCCTGTCTCTTCCTACTGAAATAGGGTAAATCTACGGAGGTCTCTTCAAAAGATTTTAGACTACCTTTCCTTGACTGACAGGAGACATTCCCACCCCCCATCCAGACCAACAAAGCACACAATTCAATCTTCTCATTGCATGCTGAGTACAAGATAACAAATAATTTAAATCAGTTTTAATGGCACGTCATATTTGACTAACCTATTAGACTTGAAGACTGTAAGCTGTTTTCTTACCCAATGCAAAAATTTCTATGTGTATGTGTATGTGTATGTGTATGTGTACGTATATGTATATGTGCGTGTGTATGTGCGTGTGTATGTGTATGTGTATGTAAATTTTCTTTGTAGTATCAATGGGGTGAAAGGGTGTAATGTAAAATTTGGCTCACATACAACCAACGCTGAGTTGTATGGTGACCTGCCGCTGGTGGGAAACAAAATGGCGGCAAGAAGAATGTAGCTTGTTAGTCACTAGCACCTTCCCCCGAGAGATGTGCGCTCACAAACTTGTACTGTGGCAACCAACCCGGTTACCGGACCAGAGGAAGACCACGCCTAAGTTACGTTGATGTACGGAGACAAGATGCTGGTGGAGTCACATCAGAGGAACTGAGAACATTGATGGTCAACAGAGCAGTTTGGAAAAATCATGTTGTCACTCGTCTGAAGGCGATCAAGTAAGTAAGTAGTAAGTAAGGGTGGAAGGATGTAAGCACAGTGCCGTTAGGCTGCAAGGAAGTAAGAAAATATTGCTAGGTCTTAGCATTGCAATATTTAGTCTCTTTTCCCCTCAGAAAGAAATTCTGGAACTGCATAGAACTGTATTAAGTAATTTGCCGGGAAGCTAAACCTACTTTTTGCTTAATTTTACAATACAGAATAACGGCAAGAAATGGTTGGAAGCTTGGTATAATATTACAAGCTTTTATTAACTCAATGCCATTTTATATAGGAACTAATTCGACTTTCAACATTTAATATCTGTACTATAATTTGTAGCTGTAGATTAATAATCTCCAGCAACTAATTTGTAGTAGACCTGAAGAAGTCTTTTACACAACAAAATATGGTCAATGAAGATTCGTAATTGGGCGTTTTCTCTAGTGCCCAAACTCATGTTCTTTGTAACTACCTTCATTAGGTAACGGAGTCATCACTCACACATTATTTACTATCTCGTACAGCCATGGCCCCTTTTACTTGCTTTACACTTACCCCATAGTGTGCTGCAGTTCCGCCAATGCCAATATGTACCAAAAAAAACACCATAAGAAAAATGCAGCCCAACAATCCGTGTACAGTAGCCATGGCGTTAATATGATAGTGAATCTATAAGTCCCTGAAAACAAACAATTCAAAAAAAATTTCAAATTTCAAAAAAAAAATCAAAATTTAAATTTAAATTAGAAACAAAAATTCATACATTAAACTAAAGCCTTCAATTTTAGCAGATTTTTACTCGAAAAGTTCTTTATTACTGTAAAGATATATGTTGTGTATCATGCAATATATCCAGCTCCGTTGCTAAAGTCAACGTTGTAAGACTGTAACAAAATCAATGTCATTAAATAAGAACAAGGAAGATGGCCCTCGCAGTTCAGCTCATATAAAAATTTGATCTTGAAAGTACGGCTGATTGGACGTTTCATTATGTGTTGTAGTGGCAATCAAATTAATAAAACCAAATATAGCTGCGCCGTCAATTTTGATGGTGAGAGGTAGAGAAATGCAGTGTTTCCTTGAACTCTGAATAGATGTTTGTATGCTGAAACTGCGTATTCCTTTAATTTTGACTAAAACGTTGTCACCTGCAGCCAATAAACGAGTAATACCTACCATACAGGACAGCGTAGCAGTTTACAAATTGTATGGCGCTGTGCTAGCAAGTTTACAGGTTACATGTCGCAGGACAGGCTTATACAACATGAATCGCCCATGATAAGCATAAAATACTCCCCAATAAAAGAGATCGAAATGGAAGTAATAGCACATTCTTGTAAATCTTTCTTGATTAAAGATAAGTGCCCCTGAATTCAAAAGAGGGTACAGGGCTATTCGGTGTTACAATGGGTAGCTTCGATGAAGCTAAAGTGTGCGAGCTTATTGGGTTGTACTTCATAACTCCCTTAAGCAATTATTTCCAATACAATATATTGCACTATCTATGGATGATGTTATCAAGAATTGTACCAAAAGAATTGTAGACCTGTTGAGAAAGAAAACTCATGAAAAGTAGAAACAACACGTACTAAAACCTACTGCCCAAGCCAACTTAAAGGTTTTATAAATATCTCGACGCAGGCACGCAGCCAAGGGCGGGCGCGGGGGGGCTGTGCCCGCCCAACAGGTAAAACTTGGCCACGTTTGCCCCTCCCTCCCCCCCAAAAATCCTTACTGGTATTGAAAGGTGGATTACTTTTGTATTTCAGTTTACTAGACGAGAAAGATGAGAAGTCTAAGTCTTTCAAATGCAATTTTGAGCCTTCTAGGGACTCTGTAAATTCAAAATTTCCCCAGTCGACAAAACCGTGGTGGGATTGCCTAGAAGGAAGGACGGGAGGGAAAGGTTTTGCCTGGAATTTACCCACCCATCAAAATTTGACTGGCTGCGTGGTTGTCTCGACGTAACAGTAATTCCTTTAAAGTAAATACTATCCTTACCGGAGAGGTTATGATCTTCCTATTTCCTTATATTCATTCACAGTCTAACCACCCCTAAGCAATTCTGAAACAAGTGTGCAAACCATAACTAAACAAATTCAAGACTTAGCTCTGATAAAGACGTGTTTAACTCTGCATCAACCTTTTCCCAACAAACCACAAGATCGAGTGAATTTGGAAAAAACTTGTTCACTCATAGAAGGAACATGAGGGTACAGAGAGTTAGAAAAAGAAACGTCTTTGCCTAGCCTGTATCGACTCTGTATCGACTAATGTTGCCGACGTCTTTTAATCTTTAGCAGCAAAACATTTCCGTAGGTCCGCTAACCTGTACAAGTTATTTGATAGAAGCACTTGAAAGGGAAGCTGTAATTTATGGACAATTTTCAAAGTATAGTTAACTGCCATGATAACAGGCTGTTGCGTAAAAAAATGAAAATGAGTCAATTCAAATAAAGTGCAATTTCTCGTAAAAACTGAGGTTATGTTACAGGTATCCAGTGAAATCAATAAAAAGAAACAGTGTTATCAATATTCATTTGGGGACTGAAATCAAGTGACAAACTGTTTAAAATTGAATAGGCAGCTAAGAGGAGGGTGTCAATGTACAGCGGGGGATAAAGGAGATGCTATCTTTACACAATGGAGAAGCTCTTGGCAGTTAAAGCTAATCAGTCAACCCTATTGAATAAAAGGACAGAACTGTTATCAAAGTCTCAACAGGAGACACGTTATCGTGTAGGAGTTGAAAAATGAAACTAACCAGTATTTGTGATAAAAATAAGTTGGGCTTGAATGAAACAAAATGTATGAAATTTAAAGAATCATAGTATTTCTCTACAGAAGTCTGTATAAACACACCTGAAGTATAGTCAAACCTTACCTTAGGTCTTTGGGCCTTAAACTATTGAGTTTGAGTAGATCGTAAGGTCGGATCATTTTAATGTTTTAAATTTGGGTGGATATTGAAATCTAGGCACGATAACAATTTAGTGATACATTATGTGTGTTGCATGCCGAATCTAAAGGGACGGTGAAATTGGGCTCCCAGCACAATTATGGAGGTGTCTATAATGGGTACTAAATCATAAATAGATGAGCTTACAATGACGTTAATTTCGACTCAAACATTAGCCATAATAATAGTAGAAAAGAACTAACCAAAATCATTGTGGTTACTGAGTTACCAGTATGAATACCTTTCTTTGCTTAAGGTGCTTGACATCTAGGTGGTTCTTAACTCTCCAGCTGTCCCCATCACATAATCTTTGAAATCAAGATACTTGAAGCAAAATGTGGAAGGCCAGATGGCACTAGCATAAACTTATAGACAAGCATCACACCAGTTTTATTTCAGAACACTAAGTTATTAACAAATTAAGATTCCTCTATGAGGATCCTTACCACAGACATATTTGTCATCTACATTGTACAAAATGAAGATTTTGATCCTAGTCTATTAAATTTCAAACAGCATGCTTATGGAACTGGTAACAAATGGTGAGAAACCTGTTATGTACACTGCTTTGTTATGACTTTAGGCCTAATTGTTCCTAATTGAGATGGTGATCTGTTTCCTAGTGGCCTTGTGCCACACATTCATTAATTTTAATCTTAATTTGAATTCTACAGTGACATTGTGGCTAAAATTATGTTCTTGTACAATACTAAAGATATTGGTGAATCATTTTTGGCAACTAAAGTTTTGGGAATTGGATGATGGCCTAAGCAAGTCCATCTCTGCTTCAAGTAAGAAAACCAAAAGAAAGAATTTTACCAAATGATGCAATCTAGAAATGGTCTTAGATGTGTTCAGATCATGTACTCATACTTACAACTTTATAATGAGTATTAAGAAAAAAATCTTCAGAACATTCCGACATGATGCATAAATGTATCTTTATTACAATCAATAACCCATCATAAAATACTCTCCTTTTTATGATTTATAGTAGGAATACCTTTCCAGTCTATCCTGAGTCAACATATGGCTGAAATGAGAAGCTTAGTGAACTAAAGTCTGGAAATATCAAAACCCAAAGTACAATATTATGTGCAAAAGTCTACTTGTTTAGTCCCACCTATGAGTATAGTATGATTTGGAGTTTTAAAAGTAATTCCTTTACTTGTGATCTGCCACTAATAGTTTCACAGCAACTACAGTTGCAGTGGAAGAATTTATATAATGTTCCATACAACACTACAATTATCTTGTGATTCAATTGATTGATCACCCTATGGCAACTGTTTTGAAACCTTCAGATAAAAACTATTCCTTTCTTTTTGTGGCACCAAACCTGGTAATTTAAGGTATATATTCATTTCATCAAAATGTATTCAAAAGGTCTAGCTAATTTGATGCCACAAGGCACCTGACCAATCTAAGATTACAATTTATGTTTAAGATATGCTAAGATATGGCAATCTGGAACCATCCTCCCCTCCGAAACAAAAACTTTACTGGAAATGTTTTAAAGCCCTCATAAATGTTGTTCATATGAGGCATTAATCACTTTAAGATGATTTTTTAGCTGATAAGTACAAAAAAAGGATTCTTTTCTATAATCTACAAATATGGTCACTCGATTCCACCCCACACCCCTCCAATATTTAAGTTTTTCAAAACGTTTTTCAGTGCAAAAGCAAAATGAATTGAGTTCCAACAAGCCTCCAAACACTTTCAGATGTTTGCTTCTACCAATACATGCCAGTAAGGGTATTTTTAATATGCCCAGAGTAGGCAACCCACAAAAACTTAAAAATATCTAAAATATGTTTCGTGTAATGGCTACAAGAATACATACATACATAATACTTAACCTTTTATAACATCTTGGTACCTGAGGCATCAACTTGAGTTAGTTGATTGACCAACAATCTTTCGTTTAAGACAGTTCCTCAAAAATGTTTCCATCGATATACCCAGATCTCTTTGGGATTTTATCACACTCTCATACACAGTCTTATGGTGGTATCACACTTTCTTAACTTTTCATCCACAATATTTTTGTAAGGCATTCATTTGATGCTTGTGCAACATGAGCAACCCATCTGGTATTCTGGTTCTCGATCTACTATTGCAATTTCTGTCTGGCATATGTTGAGAATTTTTACATTTGTGTGTTTCCCGGCCCATTTGATCGTCGTCTTTCCCTCATTATCAAAACCATTCTTCAATGCTTCCTTCACCTTTATGATTTCATAACGGGAAGATATTAGAGCCATTCCACCTGGAACCATGTGCCATAGAACCTGCATGTGTACCGTTTGCATCCGTTCATATTATTTCTTTGTCAATGCCCAATGAACCCTCAACCAACTTCACATGATTAGTCTTAGCAGATATGATTTTATTCCCATATTTGCAAGCATGGGCACAATGTGCTGTGATAGCTGCAGCTGAAACCTATGAAGCTGGGTGGCACTCAACATGTTCAATTACTATTATCAAAGCATAACTCTAACAATGATCTAATAAAGTATACAGATCACACAATTGCTCTTAGAACCAACAATACTAACCTTGAATTGATGCTTTTGCGGGGTCAATTTTTTCTAGTACAGGAATAAGATATGCTGCAGTCTTCCCAGTGCCATTCTTTGCACGTGCCATGATGTCACGTCCACTCAGTGCTACAGGAATGCTCTCTTCTTGTATTGGTGAGGGCTTTTCAAAACCCTTCTCAAAAATGCCCATGAGCAACTCTCTCTTTAAGCAGTAATCTTCAAAGTCATTTCCTTTAGTTTCAGTAACATCCTAAGTTAAGATAAAAGCAATAAAAATCATATATTGTATGAGGCAGATGAAAAAGGAAATGAAATAAACCTGTTTAAAACAAACTTACTCCATATATCAACATTGTATTTGAAATTATAATTTTGTAAACTTCAATATCACTTGATTTGAAATATACTGAAGAAAGACTGCAAAAAGGGCTGCAGCAGAAGAAAAGGCCCTGTTCAGGACTAATTTATCCCCAATGCAAAGCAGCCACAGAATCAAGATAACATAAAATGATGTAGCATAATGCACAGGTATCATGTATCTGGAGGCTGGCAGGATGTGGCTTTGGAAACGTATGTGGAAGATCTCTTGGTCTGAGAAAGTTTCAAACAATGATGAGCAAAAGAGAGTCCCAATTGAATGGCCATTTATTCTAACCATATACACATGAAAGATAAAAGAAATGGATAGGCCATGTGTTACATCACACCTGTGCCCTAGTTCTGCCTTAGACACAAGACTAACTTGAAAATGCTCAAGAGGAAGAAGACGGAAAGGAGTGCTTGAAGCCCTGAAAAATGGAAGAATAAATGCAGACATGCAAAGATCAGCAGAAAATAGAGAGAAATGGAGGAACACGGACCTGCCAAAGGGCATAAAACTAAAGAATATTACAAATGCACATTAAATATATCTCAACAGAGGTAATGGAAACAACTTGGAAGTGGATGATTTGGATGATTACTAATGTTATACAGTCTACTCTGATGTTGTGGAGAAAAAAACCCATATATACTGCATAACTTTCTTCAAGTTTAAATATGTAAGAAAATACTAGTGCAAATGCCAAAAGAGGGACTCAAAAGCAATGTTTGGTAACAATTTTGTGAACCTGTTATGAGGGCCTGCTAATATCAGTGGTGGCTCAAGCAATAAGAGATACAATGAACTCTTCAGGATTCCAGTTACGTTAGTGTAATCTTCTTGATAAATGTACACCTTGTAGGGTAAATTATCATTAGCTTACCCTTACTGACCCATCTTAATATGATTTTCAACATAACTTTAAACTTTGATATTGATCACTAAGTCTCCATCATATTTGTCAACGAAGTTAAAGTCTACATGTTCCTCTTTGTCACAATCCACCAGTTCTAATGGATGTTCTAATTCAGTAGGTCCACCGAGGAAGAGGTATTGATAAGGGGGGTTGTCTATTTCACTGAAGGTCCCCAAGATAAATTGCATTAAAAAGAGCAGTGATGTCAATAAGTATCATTGTTGGGCCCACGGGAATAATTTGATAAAAATTACTGTAGAAACACATGTACTAGATATAAGAAAGGGAAATCATGATTTTTATTGAAGTACCAAATTTCTGGAGTTGACCCTTGATATAAGTATATTCCTATTTAATCTGATGATGGGGCAAGTTGAAGCTGTCAAGAGACCTCTAGAAGCTGGCATGCCCCCCTCGAAACCATCAGCAGTGAATCTCAGAGGCCTAATGAACCTACGCTGAATAAACGGGATAACGAGCACCCAAGTGGCATGAGTGTGAGCCGTGGACCGCTTCGTTTACAATAACAAACTATCTGAAATCCTGTTTCTTAAATCAAGACAGGTCTGAGCGTATATAAGCACTGAAATAAGCATTTCTAGCGAATCCATCTGTCTAGACTGAAGTCAACAGAAATGATGTTGGATGGTTTCTTTCAGCAGGTCATCTAACTTTATATACCCTGGAGGAACTTCTCAAATTAACACCTATATATAGTGATACTGCCGACAATAATAAAGAACAGCATCACAATAAAGGGACTTTTGGGTACAATTTTGAGATTTCCTCTTAAAAACAAACTGTGATATTTCAAGGAATTGATCAACAACAAGGCACGATAGGCGTTGCTTTGTGGACCTTTAACGAAATTTCTTAACATTCAGTATTTACAACTCTTATCATTTAGTCTACGCCGTGATTTCGTGAGTTATCTTGCGTTACTAATGCTTCCTGGAAATAGGGCTGTATTAACGGGGCCTACTTCAAAGATGATAAACTTGGAAGCAGTTTCTTGGTAATTACATTTGACACTTTAAACTTTTAAATCATCCTCTAGACTTCGCCGTCTATTATGGTAACGAGCCATGGCGTGGCCAATGTGCAAAGAGAGCTTTACCCAAAGAGATGCAAAGTTAGGCGAAACGTAGTACAGACCTAGGTTAATAAGAATGGATATGGGTTTGTTTTGTCAGAGAGGAGGAAACAAAACAATCACCTTGCATTTGAAACCAGAAGAAATCATACGATGCACGTCCACTGACACGACTGGCAAAATAGCCATAAAACAATTACAAGGAAGGAATGCTTAATAATCTCTTTGTCTGATTTTGATGTTTAACTACCTTAGCTAGAGCAATTTCTGTTGTTACTATAACCCGAAAGTTAAGTTTACATGACGTGTGAGAAGACCGAGACAAAACAGCATGGGGACAATAACGTAAAAAGTTCCCCGCGAGGAGACTCGAAACGGAACATCTTCGCCAATGTTCACTTACCGTTGTTCTAAGTCTCCTGTCTTTCGGTGGAATTCGCAGCTTGTTTTTCCATTCCGACGACTCGCTAAAATCAAGAATATCACATCTCTTAGCTGAAATGCTTCTCACTGGAATTTCCCGATTCAAACGAGTCTAATAAAAATTCTTACTTACTTTGAGTTTAGTGTATGGTTAACGGTACTGTTGACTACAGTAGCTGACGCCATTTCATGAAAGCCCAAGGAAGATGATGGGGCCAAGTCGATATGAAAAGCGCACCCGTTTCAAAAATAACGATTTAAGTGATTGGGAGACTTATATTTTCTCAGCCTGAAACCATTCGCGTGATTCCTATGGATGTTAATTTACCCTTCAAATCCCTGACTGATATATCTTCTAACGAAACTCCGTCTTCGAAAATGCCTGAATACAAGGGTGCAGTTGAAAACAATAAAATTTTGTCTGCTGAGCATGCGCTGTTGACAGCAATAGCCAGACAACGAAGGACAGGGGTCAGATGTTGCGTTGATCTGAACTTGGCTCTGCTCGTGTCTCCATCACAGTTGAATTGTCTCTGGAGTTTATTCGCAAAACGTACGTAAATTTGTACAAAATAAGTCAGCAATATTTTATTGCTTGATGAGCAGAAATATACACAACGGCCGTGATTTCTTTAGTAATCGTTTTGCGTAGTGAGTGGGGCTACCAGTCGCTGTCAAACTGAGAAAAAGAAACAGGAGACGCCCCTCATATTTAAGAGTGGCACTAAGACCCTGTTTACACGGGTACGGATCCAAACTGGTACGGATCCAAACTGGTGCGGATCGGCCTCGCGTTTACACGGGACCTTATCCCACAGACTGACTGTATGCCTATGGTCAGTGGTAAGGAATATACAACACGTAGGTAGTTGCTACTAAGTTTCTTATTAACGTAGTGTATTCCAGTTTCAGGCGTTTCTAACTTACTTTGGATTACGTTATTTTTTCCCACATTGGTTGTAAAATTATAATAGTCCAATCTTTAAAATGGTGTATCGAGTTATGCATCCATTTTCCTGTTTTTCTGATTTTATTTTTTCTGTTTGGAGAGAGCAAGCTTGTAGCTGTTATATTCGTTTCCTGTTTTCTTTCAAATTCGAGCAGCTACATGTTATTGTCGTTGTTTTAGTTCATACTTCCTTCCGTACTAGAATCAAACTAAGCAGAACTTGACAAACTTTCACAAGTAGCACGAGGAACGGAAATTAAAAATTCAATCAATCTCCACTCGGCAGCTATTTTCTGTAAAGGTTTTTCCACTTTTAATTAAGTTTCAAGAGAACAAGTGGAATTTTTTTACGCATGATTTCAAAACATACGCAGACAGATTGGATTGCGTGTTCCTTTGTACTCTCTACTCTCTAGGTTTTACCATATTCTTTCCTCCAAAATTTCGCTTTATTGAGGAGATAAAAAAACCTACAAATTATATGAAAATTGCTTCAATGATCACTTTATTTGACAACCGTATAACAATCGTCACAAACTATGTGCAACTGATGATAAAATTAAGAAAACGAAAAGTCAACCTTGGTGAACACCTGGTAGACTATTATGGGTTAACCAAAAATGGAACAGAAATCAACCACTGTTTACCAAGCTCTAAAAATATGTTGCTCGTACACTATTATTAGCACATTACCATTTTTGTTAAAAGATTGGCATTTTTGCTATAGCAAACTCTTATTACTTATGTTTTTCGTAATAGCACGTTAAAACAGAATCAAAAGTTTCATTAAATTAAAAAACAGCCATACCAGGTGATTCCGGATGCCAAGTAGGAAAAGCAATACGTATGTCCTTTATTTGTTTGTTGAAGGTCCACTATTCATGGCGTCTCGCTTGCTCAGAAAAGTTACATATAGGACTATAATGAAGCAGACTCCTATAACAAAGTTTTCCGTTCTTACATTTAAAACCATGATGGTATATCTTGCTTACATTTCACAAGTTAACAAGCATCTATTATATGAAATTGTAAGCTTCAAGGTACTTGTGAGAAGTAAACATGTACGCATCATAAGGAAATGTTTATTTAAATATACGTATCACGAGTAAACAAGCATCATTTATAAGTGATTGTGAGTTTCAAGGTACGCATCATACGTAAATAAGCACGTATCACATTTACTTAGTAAGGTTGATTGGAAAAAATACCTCTCTGTCAGAGAGAGGCTCCAAATGTTTTAATAACTGTTTCGACCGAAATGAGTTTTTTACCAAGCTTTGGATTCACTTTTAAATCTGTCCCGGTAGAGTTTTGATAATAGTTGCCAGGCGTTCAGGGATTTAATATATATTTTCTGGAACCCTATTGGAAAAAGTGTTACTATTTCAGCTCTTTCCTGTAGGAATAAAGGAAAGATAGAAGAGTACTAAAAAATGAGAAGTGCGTATGAATAAAGGAAAGATAGAAGAGTAATAAAAAATGAGAAGTGCGTATGAATAAGGCTTTCAAATCTTGAACTGGAAACATGACCTTGTTCCTCTCACCCAGTTAGTATTAGGAAAAAAGACATTCCTGATAACATACCATATTGATTTGTTATCACAGCCTTTTCTAAATTCAGGTTTAGTGTATTATCACTATCAACGTCCAAAATAAACTTATCGGCAGAATTAACACGCCCTACAAATTCATATCTGTGTAAAACTGATAGCACTAGATTACGATGTGAACTCCGGAAATGTATTTTCGTTGCTAATGTCTGCAAAAGTGAATGAGGTTTAATGCCTAATAAATAGTACGATCTTCACTTTAAGACATGAAGCTATTTGGAGTCTAGAAGCTTTAATATTGCGCATGCTCAAAATAGTTTGCGCTCACGTCATGTTAAACATCGTCCATGTACAAGACGTATTTTTAATACGGTCTCATTAATGATTTCAATTCCTGGCCTTTCTTAACTCATTTGTTTTGTTGGCGTCCCTTTTCAGGAATTACAAGGAAACGGCATCTGTACTTGGGGCGAGGTGTGAGGGGAGGGGGCTCATGTATTTGTATCTTGTGTGGTAGCCTCATTGTCCTTACAGAAACATGCTACATAGCCCTGTCAATAACAAATAGGGCTGGACGCATCCCTGGTAAAACCAGACTCGATAATTTATAGTAAAATTGATAACACTTAATAAGGAGCAAAGATCTTGTTTCATTTATTTCGGCTCTTGACTGCAGAACGGGCCTAGGAGTACTGGGCTTTATCGCAAATCAAGGTTAGGAACTATGACAGAGTGAGTCGAAAGATATTGGATAAAATAGCTCATAATATTACCTGCGGGTTCCCTTCACCACTAGTATCACTGGCTTCTTTACCACAACCATTGTTATCACCAATAATGTAATTAGTGTTACATTAGACACAAAACCAATGCTATTACAATCATCACCGTCTTTAATCTTTGTATCTTTGCCAACATGCTAATTATATCAATTTGACATAGTCGTTAGGGATTAGGGCTTGTACGCTCTCATATACTAGTCATCAGAATTGGCAATTCCACTACACTGTAAAAGATTATCAGATAAGCACTGAATGATTGTGTTTAACCAGCATACTTTGAAAAGCCATCTATTGCTAGTTTTTGTATCAACTGGTTACGAAGTTGCTCAAGAAATGATTTTGATTAATTGATGATCATGATCATGGAAAGAAACAACAGCCACCATTTTCGGTAAAAAATGAAAGTCTTATAGAGAGGGCAGTAACAATTTTATCTGTAGAACAGTCTCAGAATGTTTCTGACTGCACAGAATATATACATATTAGTATAATAATGTAAATATACAACAAGAACTAGCAAACAACATTTGGAAATTAACACATAAACAGTGGATGTTAAAGCAGGGGATTACAGGCTTTGGGGCTTCATTTTCTTGCCAAGTTATATTTTTCTCTAGCAAAGGGAAGAAAGTAAAAACTAAGAAACAAAAGAAGAGTAAAGGGGAGTCCCAATCAATTCATAATAGTCAAAAGATTACAATCTCTGAAAATGGCATGGAATAAAAGAAACGAAACTATTGGTTATGTGCCAGTCCCCTATGATCTGGTGGCAACGCCACTAAAGAATTGTTGGTATTAATCAATAACTGCCATTTCATTTCTTTTTGTAGTCACCAGTACGTATAGGCCTATGTATAGTTGTTTCTATATTCATGTATTAACAGTATATATTAGTGTATATATAATATATATATATATATCTATATGTATATGTACGTATGAATATATACCTTTTGATTATGCATACAGACACGCACAATAAAATCTTAGTAAGAAAAGCAGATTATAAGGAGATTGTTTTTAAAACACGCGTGCTAACAATGTTTTTGCTTCATGTTTTTGCCTGACAACTGAGAAGGTATTCATCAAAAGGCATCAGTTTTAAATAGAACCTTGTTTATCATCGTTATTTATATTTTGTCTATAGTGTAATAGTGTAGACATGTATATACAAGATGATTTGAAATGCTTTGAGGGGAGGTTCGTGCTTTCAGTTTGAAACCTTTATCAAATCCAAATCAAATTTTAACTTGATAAAGGCTTTTTAACCAAAAACCAGTAGCTAGCCTCGGGGTATTTCAAGTCATTTTATACAGTTCCTTGTGTTTCTTTTAATGTAGTCTTAGGTTTATATATATATATATAAATGTATACATACATATATACATAGATACATACATACATACATACATACATATATACATACATACATACATACATACATACATACATACATACATACATACATACATATATATATATACTTGTATCTACATTTATTTTAGCACGCAACAGTGCAAAATAAGCCTTGATATACTTCCCACCCCAACTTTAATGTCTCAAAGTCTTCCCTGAGGCAACGTTAACCGCAGAGCTGTAACTTTTGTTACATATACCAATTTTTTTGCTGTTGCTCGACTATTTTTGTTCAGATAGATCCCTGCTTGAGGATAGACTTATACTTAAGAGATAGAGCGGTTTCAAGTGGTTACATGTCTTAAAACGCCTTTCTATAGTCGTCCCAACACAGTGAACGACGGCTGTCCCTTGTAGTGGTCACTATGAAAGACGTATCACACAGCGCTAAGCCTGATGTCTTTTTGAAATCCCATACGAGTATCTGAAGAATGTATGAATACAGCAAACATCGAAAGCGAGGCTCTATTATGCGTCATCAATGTTATTGATAATTCCGAAAGAAAGGTTCCAAGTGGCGGCGTCTCAAAAGAAGCCCGTGGGGTTGTTTACCAAAATAAATATTGTCATCAAAAATGCTCCATTTTGGGATCACGTTGCGAATAAAATATAAAAAGTACCGATGAAATGATGAATCAACGCCGTTTTCTTTTCTTGGTAAAACTAAATAATGAAGGTGAGCAAAATTGTCAAAACTTGTGAAACACCCTCCGGTTCCTTCTGGTCAACAAGAAACATCTCGTTTATTTTCATCTAAGAGAATTTGAGACGCTACTCCCTAGCATCTGTACTCTATTTTCCACGTTAGCTGCCTGGCTGAACGCGATAAAGACATTCTAACAGTAAGATTGGATATGTTTGGGTTTCGTTTAAGTTGACTCAGCTAACATTATTTAGGAGAAACACAGCCGCCACTACTCATCAACTGCTTTGTATTTCCTATAATTTCGACCCCTAATTTATTTTGAAGAAACCAGGGATTTTTGTTTCTGTTTAAAATCGAATCTCTATCTTCAAGCGAGCCAGTTAGGGAGATACAGTTCTCAAAGCGACACCATTTTCATCGTCTACCTCCCATAGAGTGCTTATATTTATTTGAAGTTAAAAATCGCCTAAATATGTGTAGTGCAATTGCATAAATTAACATATGACCGTCTGACAAACGTGATGATGTGACTATCGTAATTTTCAAGCTTTGATCATAAATTTTAACGTGCATGCTAACTTAGTGTAGTGCAATTGCATAAATTAACATATTCTGCATATCAGATATTGTTCAATATAATCATCAATGGTTACAGTATTACATCATTATCCTAGATCATTGATTCCCAAAATGTCAGTATCACGTGACATTAAAAGTTCGGCAATCATCAACTTAGATGAAAGTATTAAATCTGATGTGCCTTGGTTACATGGTGACGACGATATGCCTGATACAGCGGTTTGTTAATAACTCTGCAAAACTGTCTACACGATTATCATCATCATCATCATCATCATCTTGCGACTACTGTCGATATCTCTTTTACAACTCTTCTCTAGTAGTCACAGTCCATCACAGCCTTCTCAAGATCTCCCCTTTCTAAACCAGTGTCTCTTGCAATCACATCGGAATACGTAAGTTTTCTTTTTCGTTTTTCACTTTTCGGCTTCCACAGTGTCAGTGTCGACGCAATCTCAGACTTTGCCCGGATGCAATGACCCGCAAACTGTAAACGCCCTTCTCTTAAGTGGTAGATAGGGGTGGAATATTCTTGTGGATTTGCTTTAAAGTTGCATGTTGTCTCCAGCTTATACTATTGTTAGTATCAAGCAAGACGCTTACAAGACGTTTGGTAGATTATATTAACAGTCAAGTATATAAGGTTAAGGGAAATGTTTTCAGTATCTTACCGTGAGAAAATACCGTGGTGAGGGTGCAGTTGCTACCGTGTAACCAAGACCATTCTGGTTTCGGTTTACTCGCGTATTGCAGCTTTATACGTACACGTTTTTATTTTATAAGCAACTCCATTTTCGGAGTCAGGCCTCGAGTTGCTTAGCAATTTTCCAAAATCAGGCCTGTAGTTGCTTAAGTAGTTGCTTAGGTATCACTACCTATGAAATACCAAATGATGGTTGGATCTTTGATCTCTTTGCTTAACACATTATCAATTTGGTATACGGGCATTTGGTGGCAGGGTTAACACTGTGATATAGTTATAATTGCGATTCCTCGAAAAAAGTTTTTGTAATGCCATCACTTTCGTACTCTATTATGTGATACCATTAATGTGTACATCTTCAATTCAACTGAATGTATTGGTTATGAGAAACAGAAGCAAAAACTAGTTGTTAGTAATCTTCGGACTTGTTGCCTTTATACCTCTGTGCTCTCTTTGTTGTGCTTTGTAGGTAAACACTTCTGCTACTGTGAACCAGTGGCGGCAATCTCTCAGTGCAGCACCCTGATACGCAGTGGGGCCAATCCGTGGCGGCGACAGCTCTCAAAAAGCGGAGTGAGGGCGGGGATGGGGACAACTACTATTGTTTCATGAAAAACCCCAACCCACTGACGTCGCTAACAAGAGTAATTTTAAGGAATGAAAGTGTTTAATAGCTTCACTCCTTTTGCGTAGTACACAATACGATACCGCGTAACAAGTCTTCGAGAACGAGAAGAACTGCTATAGATTTCCGAAGTTCGCTGCGATAGTTGGCTGCGGCGTCTCGAGTAGAATCCACAAAAAGACAACACAATAGCTACGTGCTAACCGTGCCTTTTTATTGCACACCATTTTTTCACATATAAAGGGCTTAAATACACTTGCACCGAAATTTATCAAGTCGGGCATGCGCAATAGAATAACGCCTCTCTACCAAATCAACAGAGACCGATTCCCTATATTCCTTCTATCTACAAAAACAGATCGTTAAGTAATGTGAGATTGTTATATACCTTCACTACAAACTCATTATTTCATTCGCGACGACAAGGCACCCTTTTCCACCACCTACACATGTATGTGTTCCTTTCAAACACAACATTTTTAGTGCATGGGAAAGTGCGGAAGTCCTACCCCTCATATATGCCAGTCATGTTTCGCGTTCCGTTAAACTGATAAAGCAAAATATCGGACTATTCTAGTAGGTGCAGCGTAAGGCCGTCCTGCACTATCACTTCATACTTTAGAGTAACACCTACACCTTGTAATAAAAAAATAAATGTAAACTACTACCCAGACTCTTAAATATCCAAGATTTAAAAACGGTCACTCCGTCTTAAGCAAACTAGTTACAGCATTGTACGAAACTTTATCGTTCTTGTTCCCGTAAAGATAACAAATTAAGCGTTCCCTCGTAATGTACAACTGTACGTGCGCATCTAAGAATTTATTACAAACTACCTGTCTACGAACGTTTTGATGTATTAGCACAAGCTGGCAGGCACATCTGATCTGCACTTGATTTTGGCCATCTTACACATTTTATTCAACCATCAGAAATATTAAAACGATACTAATAGACTCTGGTTAGCTGCCCATTTCCCTTAACTACAAACAAGAAAACGTCTTGTCTGACAGTATGACAAAATTGGTGCCAGGAAACCACTTACTCCACACAAACAAGCAAATATTGTACTTTCTCTTTGTAGCCCGAAAATGCACGTGCTTATTAGAGACTGGTTTTCAAAACTGAAAGTGCAGTAAAAATCGAAATTAGATAAGCAGGATGGCTCTGAATGTTAATATAACGACCAGTCGTACGTTCGTAGCAAATAGAAAAGCTTTCAAATTTACCCCCAAATCGGGGGTATCTCGAAAAGTTATTCGTCAAAGAGTTACTATGAGACGGGGAGTTGTTTAAGATCCCAATGACACCCACATGACCACGTTGTATACATATTGTTTCACGCAGTACATTAAATAGTAAGCCCTTATTCATCCAAGAGTCTCATTAGAAAGAAGAAACAAATACGCAAAGCTTTGATGCAACGCTAACGGCTCTACATTCTACAACCCCTCAGATACTACATTTACGACAAAGCTGGCATTATTAGTTTCTTGATTGTAGTTATATTATATACATAAGAAGCGAAAGTCATTAACAATATTCTAAATACAATGTATAAATCTTGCCCAGAGGCATTAAACGATTCAGTCTAACCTAAGGTGCCTGGAGGCATTTCTTTAGCAGACTTCATGACCCTCTCGTTTCCGGGAACGGGTGGCCGTTTTATCCCCTGTGCGGTGCTAGCTTGTTCCAGATAAGGTGAATACCCGGAAAAGGCATTTACCTGTGGATATAAAGGATAAGTAAGTAAGAACTAGTGGATATCTAGTAAAAACTTGGGTATCTAGTAAAAACTTGGGTATCTAATAAAAACTTGGATATCTAGTAAAAACTTGGGCATCTAGTAAAAACTTGGGTATCTAATAAAAACTTGGATATCTAGTAAAAACTTGGGTATCTAGTAAAAACTTGGGTATCTAATAAAAACTTGGATATCTAGTAAAAACTTGGGCATCTAGTAAAAACTTGGGTATGTAGTAACAACCTAGACATTTAGTAAAAACGTGGGTACCTAGAAAAAACGTGGGGGTGAGATAATGAAAAGTTTATCTTTGTATCTAGAGAATAATTTGTATCTTTTGACCATGAAGAGGTCACATGGGACTCTATTTTCATACTTTCTTTATTTTAGTGTTCTCTATGTTCCTTTGCTAGGGAAAAATTACCTGGTAAAATGGTTGATGGATTGAAGCTTCCCCAGCCCCCTGGTGGGTCGCCACTGTTGTTGTTACTTTTGTCTGCCTCTATCACTTCTTCCTCTATCAAGATATTTCTTATTAGTTTAGTGATTCTCTTTCCCACAGAACCTCTTGCTTTGGTGTCATTTAATACTTAAAGTTGTTTTATTTAACTTTTGTATTTTTTGCAGTATAACACTAGCCAAAAGTAAGACCTTTTTTCTAAAAGCTGCATTATTACCCTTGCAGCAAATACCGGTATGGTCGGTAGATTCGATTCACTTGTAACCTGCTTAAAGTACTCTTGGGTGCCTAATAGAAGGGGGGTAGAATAAACGGGGGTGGGGGTGGAATAGACGGGGGTTGTGGAAAATGACCGACATGTAATAGGGGCCCTGGAAAAAAGTGTAAAAAATGAAGTCAGGAATCACTGATCAGAATTAACTGCAACTTCCTAAACGTAGGGTAATCTAACACAAACAATAATCAGTTATTCGAAGTCTCCTACATACCTTCCAAGATGTTAAAAATGTTTAAAAGGCCAACTTCACCTTCTTAATGTGTGGTTTTTATGTTTTAATAAAGATATGTTCTACTTGCCCACCAAAGTACCTCCTCAAAAAGTTTTCATGGGTGGGAGATTACTTAAAAATTAATAGGCGAGGGGGTTAGAATAGGAGTGTCCTGGGTGGAAACTTTTTGAAAAATTAATTAGTGTGGGGGGGGACGTCTATTGGATACTATAAAGAGACCCTCATTAAACTGACATCATACCAGAGTTAATGCCTGGATACTTGTTATTCCTCACAGTTAGTATGATCTGTTGATTGAATATTCTACTGACCATGCTGCTGGCATGTCAAAAAAATTATGGCTTAACAGTATATTCAGGAGCAAGGATTTCAAAATAATAAGTTTGAAATGTTAGTACCAAAAAGCCATCATCAAGGTTACCATAGTTCAATCTGTAGGGCAGAATGATGCAGGTGAAGGGGACTGGTTTCAAATATTGGCTGTATCATTTTTTAGGACTCTTAAAAACTGTGGTCAGATATGAAGCAATTGCTTATCAGATGCCACACCAGAAATTAAAATGCTGTATAAAAGACTGTATGTGAAGTGTTGACAACAATTCACTTTTTTACAGTTACATGACTCCCTACATATAATCTTCTAAGGATTTGTGCTACTTAATTTCAAAAGAGCTGTTCGATATAAATTGAAACACAAAACATATAGCATAAGGTTATACTTTCAGGAATAGCAGTAGTGGCTGGAACAAAATTAGGAATTGGAGTTCTTACATGTGAGTAAGGCTTCTCCAACCTTAGGTACAATGAAAAACTCTTTTTTGATGTCATAAAATGTCAAAATTGAAGTTAAAATGATGTACTGATGGTTATTTTGTTTAAAGCACAATTGGGTTGCTTATAAAGAAGACAAGGAATAATCTATGAACAGTCTACTATTAATGACAGTGTAAAAAAACAAACATATAGTAACTATTATTACTGAAATATCTTGTAATAAGTCATTGCACAACAAGGTGTAAGGTCTCAAATATATGTCTAGTAATAAGAAGATAAGGCTATTATCAATTTGAACTTCTTAACAAACCTACCGTCCTCATCCGCCTGGAGGTGGCATAAACCCTGGTGAAGATGTACCTATAACAAGAAATTCCATCTGTCATCATTCTGCGAGATACATGGGTTAAGATGTTGTATCTTAAAGTAGAATTAGTACTCTTTCCTAAGTTTTCAATTGGATATTTCTGAGCTTCAAAAATGCAACAAAAGCCAACTTCCCCCCTCAAAATATATTTATACAGTCTATAATATGCAGTGTGTCATGATAGCAATACTGTCATGGGATAGTTATTTGCTGAGACATGTTTATGTTGACATGCTTAGTGAACTAAGTCATAGTACACAAACACTGTGAACCATAGAATGGGGACTTTTACATGCACTGGCTTGATAAGCAACAATTTGTGACTAAGACACCTCCTGTTGAGGGCCTGTTAAATATCTTTCTATGTTTCAGATATTAGTGTGAGATTTCCAATGATTCCTGGTGGGATTCTTATAATACTCTATTGAACATCACATATTTGCATTGGCTGTGAGTAGGGGTGGATAGAGGGTTTAGCCCTACCAATAATATTGAAAACAATGCATATATAATCTGTAACTTTTGAGCTTCGTGAATTGTGAGTAGAAAGTCAAAACCCAGAAAGAAAAGAACAAAGAGAGTTTCCATTTTCCTTAATTTTTTTTTACATTTTGAAGTTCAAATAACTTAATCCTGTTCAAACTATATATTAAGTACAAGTATTTCAAGTTGAGTTTCTAATAGCATATCTTATAAAGGTACAGTAGAAGCTGTCTGTGTAACATGCACTTTTCTTATATTAAGAGCTGGTGTAAGCATAGTTTGGTTTCAGTTAGTTACCAGGCTGCAAATTAAACACACTCATTTTCATACTTCATTATTTACTATTTTTTGTGGTCAGTCTACCATAATCATGCGTTCAGAAGTGAAGAAAGTAGAGGTAGCTGATGAAAGGTGACACCAAAAGAGAAAAGTCAGAGGGGGGAATTCTAGGGGTACAATTCTTCAATCTCTGACCAGGGCCATTACCAGTATATACATTTTCAACTGCTCTTTGAACATAGCACCCCTTCAGATTTACAAGCTCCTACAGTGCACCAGCAACTAGCCTGATAAACAGACTAAGACCTGGTAAATATCAGTGTTTCATAAGCTTTAGTGCCACCACCCCAAACCCACACTTGCCTCCCAAACACATCCTTAGTGACACCCTACATTCATGTAAGAGCGCCAATCAGCTTATGTTTGGTACTGGCGAGGTTGGCTCTGAAGACAGTATCATCTGGAAGAGAGGATTTGAGATGTCGGTTTTGGAAAGGGTGGGCTGGCCTGGGTCACAGGTTCAACCCTGGTGATGACAATTCAAGTTTGGTATTAAAGATAGTAAATGTTAACACACAATACGCAATAGTTTTCCATTCACAAACAAAGTTTGAATGTAAAATTAGCAACAAACACCTAATCCCTAAGCTACATTCACTACTCAATTTTCTTGGTGAATTCCTGGTTCAAAGCTAAGATTTCATCCAAGAAGTTCAATGATTGTGGCCAACTGAAGAGCCCAATTATACTTGACTATCTCAGTGCATAATAAGCCAAACCCTAGAGCAGACTTTCATTAATTACATTTTTTAATTATGATCTTCCGTGCTCATCAAATAACACAAATAATAACAAGCGCAACAAATTATAAATTTTGACATAAATCAAGTGTATTTGGCCAAATTGCCATGGCAAAAATCTGCATCTTTTGTAGTGAAATCACTGCATTATATACTGATAACTGACCAGTCTCAGTAAAAATACACAACAGTGTACTCACCTCCTTGTCCTCCAAGTCTTCCCATGCGCCTTCCTGGCTAGAACTAATTACTTCTTAGTAACTTTTCCACTCCGTGAAAAGTTGATTGCTTGATTCAGTAGACAACATCTTGAAACTCATTAGAGCCCACCTGCAACCTGTGGTTGGTGGTAAATTATTGGTGCCTTATTTAAATACTTACCTTTGATCGTTTGTTGTTATTACATCCCCGATCAGTTATTAGTAACATTGGCATGTCGATTCGTTTTAGCTTTATTGTAAACGTAGCATGTTGCCTAAGTTCAGGAAATTCATTTTACTTACAACTTCTATGTTTAGCGCTAACAGCCAGTTTATGTTCTGTAGATTTTATAGTGATGTTCCTAAGACCTCCTGAAACAAAAGGACTTCTCTTTTTCTGCTGCAGGTGCAGTCATGCGAAAGGGACTTTCTCTTGCAAAATGGAGACCCAAATTGGTTAAAAGGGATTGCGCATGCTCCAAAAAAACTACAAAAGATTTCTGAAATAAATAAATTTCTTTCACACAGACCATGGTTGCTAACAACAGACCATATCAGGGTAAGGTAATATTAATCATACTCAAAAGTGACAAGAGATGATTTACTTTCAAGGGCGTAAGGAAAAGGGTTTCTTGGTAATTGATAGGAGAGCCCACCTTTTTATAAGAGGCAAGGTAATGCTTGCAAAACAGTTTGTAGACTTCAAAAGATTTGCAATTCTTGAGGTAAACCTGCTGTATGCTCCAGGTAAAGCCTCTGCTTCATCGGCTTTGGTTAAGCATCGTAACTGCTTCGATGGTGCCAGGTTTTTTTGCTTAGCATTTCTTTCGACTACCTTCGCTTTTTATTTTGTAGCAAATAAAGTTATAACCAATAACCAAACTAAATATTCAATATCCCATAGCATCGATGTGGAAAAAGTGTCTTAACCAGCAAATACAGTTTAGTTTACCCTGCATTCGAAATGTTGGTTGTCTGAGATTCAATTCTCTTTTTCGTTTAACCATGCAGAACTGCCCTCGGTCCGGTATTCCAGACCACTGCCCAAGAAACAGACAAAAGCGGTTCGATAGATGCGATACAAATTAGGCCTCGTATTATCACCTTCTCTATAACCCCCTCATTTGATATACCCTTCAGGAATCGATGGCTATCATTTGCGTCTGGGTGTGTAGCCAGAGAACGCATTTGACAGTTTTTGTGTTGTTTTTTTATCATCGCAGGATTTACTGAAAGGACCAGCGGACGAGACATGGTCACTCTCTGAATTAATTCATGCTGTAGTTATTATGGCCCATTTTCATGCACTTTCTGGGTTTGTCTTTGGATGTGGTATTAACCCAGAGATTGACCAGGATGGAGGTTGTTCATACAAAACGCCTAGTATTTCAGACTCTAGTTCGAACGCTGAACCAAGTACACCCTCGCCCTCATCAGCAGAGAATTGTAATCACAACTGTACAAATAGTGAACCGCATAATTCAGAGCGGTTAGTACAGATCATGAAACAGGTCGAAATGGAACATGAAAACGAGGAGGAAACGTCGCAAGAAGAAACGTTACGACAATTCATCAATTTGGAAACACGAGAATGTGAGTACATTGCGGCGGTTAATAGTTGTGGAGACGTTTGGTAACGGCTTTGTTGGATTAAATCGATTTCGTTTCCATTTTTGTCGCCTTCTCGTTCATTTTGTTCCATTTACATTTCATGATGATGAGCTAGAATGGGTTTGCTGGAAACCTAAATATGGCTCTTGGAAAAGGGTGTGTATTACATTATAACCTACTTTGAAGGTTAGTAACCTCAAAAAGCACAATTTGTTGTATATGCATATGTAGATTGCGTCATACTCATTCCCAGCTCTTTTCTTGCAGAAGTATAATTGTACTTGCTGGCATATCGGTTTGTGTTATATCATCAGTATGGAATGCATGCCAGTTAGAG
Source organism: Alatinidae sp. Z8VKAUB7J3 (assembly GCA_010016025.2). NCBI lineage: Eukaryota > Metazoa > Cnidaria > Cubozoa > Carybdeida > Alatinidae > Alatinidae sp. Z8VKAUB7J3. The sequence goes on along the minus strand of JAAAKM020006971.1, from coordinate 140,031,928 downwards.
AATGCGTTAAGCACATTTTATGTAAATCAGCGTTAAGGCACATTTTTTTGGCAGCGGAGCAAGATAAAATGTCATATGACATTCAAAGATCAACGTTATTTGGCTCCTGATTTATTATTTCGCAATAAAGTGTATTGACAAATATCTATGCAGGACATGACAAGAATTTTAAAATGAACTGTCAGCTTGTTGGAACACTCGTGCCAGTTGGACAATAATGGAAAGCGATTCAACCCATTCATTTTCTCTGCAGGTACGACAGCAATTCATGAAAGCAAATGGCACTTTTTTGATTGACAGTGGAACAATTTAAATACCAGTATCTACAAGTATCTCCATGCAGTCGTTGATCTAGCTGAGTTGGTAGTTCTTTCTAAATCTTTGCTATTGAGTGACACTGAACGCCCTCCGAACAACATGAAATGGTATACTCAAGTGGCTTCGTTTTTATAACGTATTTGCAGCATTCTACTCCAGACTGTATTGACAGAAGACTGTACATTTTTCCGGGCTTAAGTTACGCGTGTTTCATGAACTCAAATTTTCCGCGCACTTGGCAAGTTTCTAGTGGGTGACCTCTGACTCTGGTACTCAAAGCAAAACCTCTTTTTAACCTGGAATATTTCTATATATTTTTCTAGTATCGTATTGCAAAGACGAGGGAGTATCTCTTTCAAGCATCGGACCAGACTTCGAGAGATATGCACCAGATTCGACATTTCAGTACGAAGACTTCGCCAAGAGAGATCGAGATAAGATATCTCCGCTGCGAGCACAGGTAAAACTCAAAAAAATACTTGACAATTGATAAACTACTGCCACCGGCATTAAAGAAATTTTAAAAGTCAGGTCAAATATATCAAGTGTTTAGGTGAAAGATGGTGGAAAAGATTGGGATTGTTGTACTTCTGTGGCCAGACATGGTCAATTTTTGTTTAATTGATGTAAAATCTTTCTTGGGATTAAGGAGGGAGGGAGGGAGGACGGCCCCGTGTGCAGTTTGTACTCACCTTCAATTTAAAATGCTTAACCCGATAAGTTAAAGCTCTGACGTTCTTAACTATCTTTTAAGCATCCCAAACTTGCTATGCATATCCTGTGCAATGCATAGAGAGTGCACAACACCAGGTATCACATGATACGCAGAAATTGACTGTGTTACCGATAAGTCGATGTAACCAATTTAATAAAGAAAAAAACGCACACTGTTTTAAAGTTTAGTTATAAGAGTGTGTTTTATATCCCTTTAATCTCGTTGTTCATAATATCCCCCCCCCCCGAAAGTTGGGAGAAGCTGAAAAGTTTGGTTCAAGGGGACCACAAATATGGTCCTAAAATGGCAAGGGGAAGCAGATGATTTGGGAACGTTACAGGGGCCAGGTGTGTAGGGGGGGTGAAAACTACAATCTTTTATGTATGGTGGGTAACTCTATATAAAAAGGGAAGTTTTGCAAAGAAACTCTGACCCGCTCTTTGCAAATTTTTGCAAGGTATAGCTCTGCACAGTAAGTACAGGTTTTGATGTACATGAGGACTTGTATAGTGCTATGTCTAAGTTTGTTGTATGTTACCTGTTGAGAGAAAGTCATTTTCTTTTGATAATACGCAGCAAATGGACAAAAGTCCCAGTACTGAAGTTCCCCAGACATTTTCTCACTTTTGAGTTAAGTTGTTAATAAAAAAAATTGTGTAGTTGGACATACTGACAAAAAAGTGTACGTAGGCCCATGGATGCATCAGAATACCAGGAGGCCTTCATTTCTCCACTTTTATGCTATTCACTTGGTGTAAATTTTGTTTCTTTTACTCCGTGTTGTGAATGAAAGGTGAATAGTCCACCGACAAGTTATCAAAAGTAAAACGCCAAATATAGAAACTTTATGACAACGTTTTGTCTAACAGACTTTATCAGGTCACTACTGAAAACTGTTTTAGCCAGTTTTCAGTAGTGACCTGAAGAAGTCTGTTAGACGAAACGTTGTCATAAAGTTTCTATATTTGGCGTTTTACTTTTGATAACTCCGTGTTGTGGCACACACCACTATCAACTTCAACTATTGCTTTCTTTTGAGAACTTTAGTCTGTTATATATTTCTAATATAACTAAAGTCAGTTTT
>JAAAKM020006971.1:139976753-140019647 GCA_010016025.2 Alatinidae sp. Z8VKAUB7J3 | reverse complement strand
CAACATAATTGACGTGTGCAATTGATTTTTGGCAACATAAAAATATTCAGCTTATAAGGCTATCATATTGTGACATATAATAAATGGAAGAGTCAGAATATTTACCTTTTACAAATTTTAGGGCAAAAAAGGGGCGTGAAGGGGGCTCCAAAAGACTCTCCTCCCCAGCAGAATAAGGGCAAGACACATTAACGCTGCACTACAGCGACTTACCTATCAAATTCATCAATGTAGGACCTCATGTACATGTAAGCATCATTTCTGTTCTCCTTCAAATCTAACAGCTTCTTTCTGACAAAATCATAGCATCGTCGCGTCACGTCCTCTACCGTGTCGGTAATATCAGTTCCTTCTACTCGAATCGATCGAAATACGTCTTCTAGGCTCCCTTTATTGCCACCCCAGAATCCTCTGGTTGCCATCTTTAGCAACGTATGTTCAAACAAAACACACGTTGCACATGCTGCAGAGGAGGCTGGTGGTGGAAGTGAGTTTGGATTGAACGGGTGACCAACGCGTCGACCTCTCCAGTTTCCAGTATCAGTAAATAGTCTTCTCTTACGTCTCCTATACCCATCATTCATCTGTAGAATGGCTGGTTTGGTTTCGGCATCCTGCAAAGGCAGTACCTTCGCAGGAACATCAGGAGTATTGTTCACAAAAGTTGGTTCGGCTTTTAGGACTGGCACGTAGTTTATGCTTACCAAGTTGTTGGTTTTGGTCAAACTTGGATCAAGACACGTATACAATACACTAGTACTGCCTTGCTCAGTAGAGAATTCTCGCTTTACCACATTGCTATCGCTTCTGGTGGTTGCATCTTCCGTGATCTGTGGCAAATCTGCAGTAGTGGTATTTCTCTTGTACACAATATTTTGGTCCACACCAAATATCTGATTACTAACATGAGCAAGCATGTTCAGATTGTCTGTCGGTGCTCCGACGTCTTTCTTCAGGAGTTCTTTTAAGCTGTTGTGATCAGGAGCCAATGTTTCATCGTTCGCGTTAACTGTGACCGAATGTTCAGTAGAGGGTTTTCCATTAGCTGGCGCACCGTCGTTGATAATGGGCTGTGAAGAATTTCCACTCTCTTGCGTACTACCAGTTAAACTAGATCCGCTCGATAAAACAGGTGTAACGCTTATTACTCCTTTGGAATACAAGTCCGAATCGATTTCTGGAATAATCTTTACTTGCTGACTAGCAGCATTGACTGTTTGTAGAAAGGGCTTCGGCTGGTCGGTTACTAATACGCCATGGCTTGGCACTGCTGAAAAACTTGAGGTGGCCACAGCCGTTCTGTTAACATTTGGCACCAGTATCATCCTCTTACCGCTGTCAATTTTGAGTACTGTTTGCCCAACGATACTCATAATTCCTCGCTGTGTTTGTTTAGAAGAAACAAGTATTACCGAATTAGGGTTCCTATTAGGAACAATGATACGATTATTGATCAGTGCCTCGCTCTTTTCAGACACTGACCCGTTGGCAATTACTGCATACGTCGAGGAGGATTGGCTCTGCTGCGCACTATCGTCTGTCTTGATGTAGTTTTCTTCTTCTCTAGAGGTAGCAACGGATGGAACGAGGTCAAGGCTAACGGCAAACTCCTCTTTTGTTCTAGCTTGTGTCATGCTTGTTCATCAATGACCAGCACCAACCCACCATATATCATTGAGACGTGAAGTACACCGCACTAAGCTACAAGGCAAGGGTAAACACAGATGTAAGACAACGAGTGTAAGGGTTGTTACAGAGTACGGCATTAAACCCAAAGTGAACAAAGCCTTGGTTACGCGACAGCAATGACTTGCTGAGCATAGTATTTTCGACACAACATGCTGAAAATATTTCTACAAGTTTAGTGTTATCTGCTTTAAAATGGATCCTCTGGACCCAATATACTTGTAAGTTAAACCAATCTATGATTTTGAAATCTGTAACACCTCTTGAGTACACGTATTTTTTTGTAAGCAACTGAGTTACTTTGGTGTGAGGCCTCGATTTGGTCCAAAATCTAAGCAACAACCTAAAAAACTCGAGGCCTCAAATTCTGGAGGACAATTTTTAAAACGCCTGAAAAACAAATAAAGAAATTCTAATTAAGAATTGATTACAAACTGTTATAATATAACAAATATCACACTGCTAATAATGTGTCAAGCAAAGAAATCAAAGATCCAACCATCCATTGGTATTTAATCATTTACGACACAACGAAATTCGAGGACCTGTAGTGATACCTAGGCAACTACTTAAGCAACTCCAGGCCTGATTTTGGAAAATTGCTAGGCATCTCGAGTCCTGACCCCGAAAATGGAGTTGCTTACGAAAAAACCCAACGTGTAATACTTGCAACAGTGTCGACATTTTTGCAGTGGAATTTATAACTATATTAAGAATACTGTTCCCTTCACGAAGCAAGATTGTTATGGCCTAACAAGCGTTTCACAAATGGAAGGTGCAAACGTCTTTTTTGCCAGGAGATCTGAGCATGGATCCAATTCCGATCCGGAGAACCCTAAACAGTATCAACATAACTTATAGTGGTCTTCATAGATTGGAAACAGCAATGGCAATCAGTTTACAAGGTATACGTTTACGGGGTTAATATGCTTATACAAAGTAACTGGCTTCCGAGTTTAAGGGCTTTGAGGCTCTGATAATACTTGAAAAGTTGGTTAGTGGTACAAAATTTGAATACAAAATTTGACTATTGCGTTAAGAAACGGACTCTTAAAATAGTAAGTGACCCCAGAGGCTTAAATTTTTACTTGGGGAATGTCACAGTAATATTTCTCTTTTTTACACCATATATTTTTACACCGATCTATTTTGTGAAAAGCTGCCTGGAGAGACTATTCAGTGTGCTCAGAATTCACAAAAAAGCGTTTGCAGCAGGGCCAAACGATAACTCTCCAAAGAGTAGGGGCTCCTACGCAACCCGTCCACGCTCAAGGACTTGATCACTATGATAGAGTTCCGTATTTTCTCCATAAGGAGTTAGAAATATTACTTTTCTGTGTCTGTAAGCGTGGCTGTGCGGAAAGTGAAGTGCGACGTCATCACAGCGTCTCACTTTCCCCAGCAACTATAGCAAACAAATATGCTATTCGAAACAAAGAGCTCTGATTGGAGCTTTGACAACACTTTCAAGTCCTCTAATGGTACTTATGCTTCGTGCTTTTGACGTGCATGGAATGATCTAAGGTCCAATTATACAAACAATTGCTGAAGGAAGTTGTTTCGTTCCAGTCTCTCGTAATACAAGCGTCTTTAAGTCACGATACTTTGCCAAGGGCCAAAGACATATTTACCTTCCAGTATAGTTAAATGTAAACAAATGTTTACTTGTGAAACTAATGAAGTACTTTCACGTTATCTCTAAAAGTTGCACGTATTGCAATAAAATGAACTTAACGCTTTTCCATAAAAGTTTTCCCGCAAAGTAGGTTACTTCCGCCTGCCAAGATAATATGGCATGAGCATGCGTGTTCTAGAACCAATGGCTGTAACGGTACTATAAGTAAACCTCTTTGTTTGTATTGCGTAAACCAGAGAGGGCAGCGGTCCCCGTCTCCTTATTTCAGGAACAACTTACCTACCATGATCTATAAAGGGTACTGGCTACATTATTCATCATTTTCGGCATTTATCATGTTCGTTATCACAGTGTAGGCTAGTTCTTGTTGTCCTTTACATGACCCCTTTTCCAGGTTTTCAATAATTCCCAAAATCATGGAAATGAAACACGCCACGATTGAGGTTCGAGCCCGAGGCTTACAGTACCGCACCTTTTTTGACTGAGCTATAGGGCCTATACCCTGCTTTCTCTAAACCGCATATTAGCTCGATACCCCATTTGCTGAACATCCAATCCAGCTACATGTAATACCTCTCTGCAGCATATCGTTTGACCACTGAATAATCAAAATCCACATGATAAGGCGGTTGTACAGTTTCATGACAAGAGAGATGAGGCTGATTCCTCTATAGTTGTCAGGCTTGGTGAGGTTGTAACTGTACTGTATCGTAATTGTATTGTATTGCAATTGTATTGTATTGTATTCTATTGTACTGTATTGTAATTGTAGTTAACGTATGCTGGAGATCAAATACATTATTCGATGCTAACATACCTTGCGTGGATGAAGCTGAACTTGATACTGCCGCACTCGAAACGGGCTTAAATGGGTCCGATTTAAAGGGATCTTCGTCCTGTGAAGGTAGATAAAAATAACTGGAATTATACGAAACATATGAATTGTAATGCTAAACGTCCTCACCTAACATCGTGTTCTAATAGAAACTCAATAAGCGTGTTAAAGTAAATGCACAAACCTGTGACTTGTCGTCTTCCGAATGAAAAGGGTCTTTATCCTAAAGATAAAATCAAAAATCATCTCTTTAACTGATAAACCAGGAAACAAAGAAATTAATCTAAGCTTTTCCTCGTAGTCTTCACTACTTGCTGCTCATTATCATGGTAGCAAATGCCACCAAACCACGACTTAAAGAAACGAGAAAGACGTAAGAAATCTTGTAAGTAGTAAAGGGAGCAGGCCTAGTCAGAGACAAAAGATAATAGCGACTTTCCATACTAAGTATCGCGTCAGATTAAACCATGGACTTCTAAATAATAGCATCTGCTATTATTTAGAAGTCCATGATTAAACCATTTGAATGTAGGTTTCGTTCTTGATGATTTTCACCTACTCCGAGCATAGGGCAATAAATAAACAGCAGACGTCTACAGCCTTCTCCTTGGATCAATTAGAACATGCTAATAGTTTAGCAAGGACGTGCTCTTTACCAAGCCTGTCTTTTCTACTGATTGTGTGACAAAGGGCGTTTGGAGATTGGTGTTGCAGTAGATAAGTGCACCTAGTTTGTTTGAGATACAAAACAAAAATTTTATACAAAATAGCGAAAACATTTTGTACTGAAAAGCTTTTAATGGGTTACACTCCTTGGAGTACGACCATCAGAAATGATTGAAATGAAACGTACGAAAGATTAAACCCAATTGCATTTTGAAAGAGCCAATAAGCTTATTTCTCAACGGTGATTTGGGTCTTTGAAACCTGAGGTGGCTGTTTCCTTTAGGAGCTGATGTTTGGCGAATAAACAATGGAACATGCTGCTTAATTCTGTCAACCAACCTCCAAGTCGTGCGGCCAACATAGCCAGTCTCACACTGGCACAAAAATTGATATACTACAGAGATAGAATTGTGGCTGTTTGACAATTTTGTAGTAGTATAAACTACCTGTGGAGCGACTGTGCAAAAAAAAAAAAAGACAACAAACTCTGTAAGGGTTTTCAAAACGAAGTGAAACGTTCCCATGCCACGGTAGTCTTAAGTATACGGGGCCTTTTTTAGGTCCGCAGCGCCTTTTTTTTTGAGAAGTGCGAAAGTTTAGAATTGGGCAATTGCAAAAGTTTTGCTGCTTAGTGCAAAAGTGCAACTGTAAAATAACAAATGGCAACAGGTAAACGAATTATGATACTTTATATGGCACTGTCCTTGCGTCGGAAGTTCATACCCCTTGATATTGCTGCAGCACAACGTTAAGAACTATTGCTGTTGGGTACCCGATAAATTTATAATTCACCATTATAACGTTCTGCTCACTCTCATTGGCTGAAAACATAACAGACATCAGCTGTGCATACAAATCTGCCAGGCATAAATACCTACTGGCAGTCCAACCCTGAAACCATCATAAATCTATTCACTGACCACACAAGCTCTATCATAGATATCAAGGAATTCATATCACGAACTTATCAAGTATATCAGATAAAGATGCAAGAGGATCTTCTCAACCATGACATAAAATAATCAGCCTATACCTATGGAGAGGAAAACACGACTTTTTGAGTACTTCTTCATTAGGACGAGCACGGGCGGAGCTAAACGTCAACAACTGGGGAGACGTGCTTGGCACACAATTTGTATCCAAAAATTAATGGTTTTCTAAAGGACTAGTTGTGTCTACAGGATAGAGTGCCTATTAATGGCTTAGAAAATATATTTTGGTATTGCAGAACTTCAAACACAATCAGCAGTAAACTCCTTTTGATCGAAAAGGTTTTCGCCGATTCTCGTCTGTCGATCTACATCAGTCATGAGTACATGAATAAGAGACTATTTATATCTAAAGAATACAACAGAATAAAAGTTAAAACAAAATGCGGACCTAGACGAAATTACATACCTGAGTTGATCGCGCGCTGAAACATTGATAACCTAAAAACAAACTCTTTTTGACTACACAAACAGGGTTTAAGACGCGAAATAAAAACAGATTCTAAAACCTCTAAATGAAACTTTGATCGTCCCCTACCTACAGCTGAAAAAATGTTCGTTACTGTAATTCTGTGCGCAGTCAGTGCTTCCTAAATAGATGGTCCTCTATCGCCGATCTTGTTGTTCGTTCCACTGTCTCTTTCATGCTTATTGATCTTCCTGGTTGTTTCCTATAGATGGGGGCTTGACTTTCACGTATTTGGCGTGGTACGTGTTGCTTGACCCAGTCAAGCGGCCTTTGAGACGTACGACCCACATACATTTCCCCACAAGGGCACTGATATTTATAAATGACATTGCTTTGGGCAAAAGTGTGAAGTACATCCTTTGGGGCTGCTGGGCAGAGTAAGCAGCTTGTAAAAATTATTTTTGTATGCTTTAGATATAAATAGTTTCTTTGTATGTACTCATGACTGATATACATCGACTGACGAGAATCGGCGAAAGTAGTTAACAAGTCGTGTTTCACCCAATCACCCTCCCCCACCCACACAATCACCCCATAGATATAGGCTGATAATTTTACGTCATGGTTGAGTAAATGCTCCTGCATCTTTATCTGATATACTTCATAAGTTCGTGACACGAATTCTTTGGTATCTATAATCGAGCTTGTGTGGTCAGTGAATAGAATCAGTGTGATTTCATGGCTATCCAAACCAACCGTCGCTCGAGAAGGAACTGCATTCTACAAGAAACTAGAGTAAGCAGTAATTCGCTTCTGTGGAGACTTGTAGGGTAACCGGCAACTGTTCAAAAACAGATCTTCATTCAAGAGTACATATAGAGTGACGAGAGTAGAGGAGTTGAAGAGTGTATATAGAGTGAGGGCAACCGCAGACAAAAGCATTACCTAAAAATAAGACAACCTGTGACCCTTAAGTGATGTATTTGCAGAGGTAGAAGCCATGCCTTCCATGCGCTGTCAGCAAGCAGTTGTAAATAGAAAGTATGCGCCAAAAATATACATTGCTTGTATGAGGAGAACTAGTCACATACCTGGAACGGGTCTCCGGCAAAAGGGTCATCGGCAAAAGAGACTGTCTTAAAAGGATCCGATTTAAATGGGTCATCGACACTGAAGGGGTCCGTTTGTTCTAAAGAAAGAAAGCGTAGAAGCTGTTAAAATGCGGGACATTCTAGTGAGATGTTACTCGACATTTGTTGAACTTCCGAAATTAAGGAAATTACGCTGTATGTTGACGATTGGAAACTTTGCGCAAAGAGACGTGTTTGGTATTTGCCAATGATGAAAAAAGCAACTCGACAAAGCAAGCTTCTGTAACCTGATGTTATACCTAAAAATTATGTTAGAGAAACCAGCAAGAAATATATATTGAACCGAAGACGGAAAAAAGAGTATAATTTATACAGTACGGTCAGACAGCAGATGCACCAAAACAATATGCAAGTTAACAAACTAAGTAAAGAACTGTTTCATCTGCAGGCGAACAGAGCGTGACGAGCGAATACTAGACACTTACACGGCAATAAAACGATGGATAAATAAAGACGCATGTATGCATGTGCATTTGAGTGTAGATATGTCCTTATGGCTGTCTCTGTGAGAGAAACAGCGTACCGTTCCAGTACTTAACTTCTAAATAATGATAATACAGTAGATTCAAGCTTAAAACAACATTTCATAGTTAAATGAAATGAATGTAAATGCAGCATTACCTGATTCGTTGCCACTAAAAATATCGGTTTTTGTTTTAAATGGGTCAGTATCCTAAAACAAAGGAAAACAGAAGGATGCTATAGTACTGAATCTACCAGATGATGAACCGGTAATAGGACATTTTGATTCAATATAAAACACTTTTCCAGTTACATGAGCATGCAATAGAATGCATTTATTGATGCTTACGATAGAATAAAGTCCTGCAGTACCATTCCTTCCCGCTAACCACATTACCCTAACCATGTACAGACTAAGCACGGGAATAATCACATAGAAACACTCTAGCACGAACGACAATGAAAAACAACGAGTACAGCTACGCTCAAACATCGTAATCGCAACACACGAAATATTCTGAGAAAAGTGAAAAACACAGACGAGCCCTAAGTTGCTTTTAAAGTTTGTCACTGCATCCGAATTGACGTACGTAAGGAGAACCATGTATATGTTAACTTCAGCAACGTACGATTGCGTGGGCTCAAAATCATGAAATGTCTGTCCTCCTTGTAGTACCCGTCGTGTTGGAAAACAACAACGTTTAATCCAGGAATCAAACAAGCATTTTCGGAAAATGAATGCCTCTTTAATGACAGCGCATACCAAAATCTTCGCTCCCAAACAAAAGTGCAAAGTTTTTTTTGAATGCAAATACAAAATTTAAATGTCCATTTATTTAAAGTGTCGCTGGAGTGTAATTCTTATTATAATCCTATCCCTTTAACACTTTTAAAAACGCATAAAAGTCGTGCCAACTTCACTAATGACGTACCTTAAAATCTTCTACGGCTTCGTCAACTCTTCCTGATCCTACGCTGAAACCGCTTATACTGCTTACTGGGCTACTGCCGGCCTGAAAGAACACATTAAAAGAATTAAGAATAGCTAAGTCAGACGACAGTCGGTCTAGCAAGCTCAAGGCTGATGGTTTGGCTCCACTCTTGGTCATCGGTCTGCAAACTCCTACTGCAAACCCAACAGAAAATGGGTACGTGGCATCTGCTGAGTTAGGATAAAGGATGTGAAGAAAGAAACTTGCTACTCTACCTCCTCTTGAAAAGTTTCAGGGCACGTGTTTTTCTATTGCATCATATTCCCTACGGTCTGTTGAGTACAAATCTATCTTGAACTTTACAGCGGAAGCGATCTAGAGTGATAACAGTTTCACAAAGTTCACATGCAAATATTTTCAGACATATGACGAACTCGTTCACGGCATTTTTCATCTGCAAGTAAGGATCACATATCAAATGTCTCTCAACTGTACAAGCAATCGTCTTATTTTAAAATCCTCAAAACACCAAACGACTGGAATAGTGTCATATGGGTTTAAGGTGGACTTTTTATGAAGACCAATCTTTGAAAAGTTGGTTAATGGTACAAAATTTAAATATTGTGTTGAGTAATGGATTTATTCTGCTAAACGTTGTCGTCACATGCTATCACAGCAATCGTATGGAGTAAAGGGAGAAAGCTTTTAAGATGAATTTATAGGAAACGAGAAGACCAAAACACATCGTAAGAAATAACAGTCCCGAGAGCAACACCTTTTCTGCCGCTTGTGTTATTGAAAAACAAATTTTTTTTGTCGATAGAGTACTGGCTTCTTTGTTTTGATAAACGCGGCTTCTAAATCGGCAAGATGAAAAGGAGATCGGGCTTTGGCTAATACCCTAAACGAATCCTCTTGATAGTTGCCAGAACATGGTGGGTTTTCAATCAAATGCTGTCCTATTGCCGAGTACTAACTGCCCTGTCCCACATCTTGGGATTGGCAAAGAAGGCCAAAAGGAACCGTTCTGGATTTTGAACCGTTCTGGACAACACTTCCGGAAGCATGGGAAACTTGTCAAGAACTGCTTAAGTGTTGTTACAACCCTGAAAAAGGATGTCAGACCCGTTGTAAGTGTGTACGTGCTGAACTTCTTTGCACAGCTTTGTGCAAATGCAATGGCAGTTGTGAGAGATAAAGAAGGTTAGGCGTTTTACGGCAGCAATGAAGGATTCAAGCCAAGACATAATGAAGATTAATTATATAATTTCCCCTTACCCATTGAGCAGAGAGCAAAGAAGAATTCGCGAAGGATTAACCCTAAAAATCTTCACCTTTGGTGAGTGACCCTGATGGTTCACTAGTTTAGTAATCAGGATGTTGTGGGTTTGAATCCCCTCTAGCTATTGTGATAATGCTCTACACTCTTAGAGAACTATATGTAACTGCAAGGTATCTGCTGACTATATTTATACTTTGTATATGGTAAATCAAAATGGTATCTTAAAATATATAAAACTAAAATGCCTATTGATAGTGAAATGAGCTTTCGGATAAAGTAAATCCTACGTCGTCCTATAAAAGTTTCCATATAATCGCCTTCTCTTCTTTCTTTTTCAATCAACAGATCATTAACGAAGATGAAAGTTTACATTCAAGGGGCTACGTCTTGACTTTAAGTTATGGAAAGATCCGCAGATGTCCGTGAACTAGAAGAATCTAGAAGGAATACCTTACTTCAAGTTGGATCTATAACTTAGCAGAAAGATACATTTTCATACTGATTTATAATACACTAGAGTCTTATTGATGAGAATATAATGATTTACGAAGACAGATAATAACTCGCAGGTGATGAATATTAGTTTACTTTCTTGTTTGTTGATACTCCATTTCAACATGTTGGTCACTTCTCTGCTTCAGAGCCTTTCTCGAAAGAGTGCTGCAAATGGCCTTGCTTTTAAGTTTACAAGTTAATTTTCTGGGATAAGTCGATCGTTGTCAGTTAGGATTACCAACCATCGCGAATTATGAGGAATCGTTCTGTATGTCGGGGGTTGTTTCGTGTTCTTTAAATAGTTGCTAACTTAGCAAAATGTCCCATATTTCGCCAATATTGAACTTTGCAAAAACGTGAAAGAGAATCAATCTCTTATTTGATAAAATTGACTCTTGAAGTTTATCTAAGAGGATATAGGATGGCAAGAGTGGCATTTCACATGATACCCTCTCATGCGTTATCAGTAATGAACTGTCTACCAATAATCAGCAAGTTAAAGGTTTATGTGATGATATGAAATATGAGGCTGAAGAATTCAAGGTCACAGTACATTAGTGCAGATCGAATCATATTTTCTCTAAGGAGCTTGTGTGTAATGTTCTAGAAGAGGGCACCTATAGCGCAGAATGCACAGAAACGCGTTGGCTCCTGGGGTACCTAACCTCACTGTGAAAGCTCGCCGCCTGTCTCTTGCCTACCCCCCTGGGAGTAGCGGCTTCATTGCTGTGAGGGCGTTCTATTTTTTCTTAAGCTGGAGTTGGTAACCTTGTTGTCACTATTAGTGTTGCCCTTAAGCGATAAACAGCGGTTAATTAGACTATTGTTGAACCAAATTATGTATTTGCAGTAAGTCTCCTTTAAATCATCATTCAGATATTGTTCAGTACTGGCTACTCTGTCCTTGCGGCCAGCTTGCTTTTAAGGGCAGCTTTGAAATGTGGGCGCAAAATCAAAGTCCCAGCAAAAATCTGTATTAAACTCTGCATTTAACGGGCAGCTTTGAATTGCAAACTACGGGCAGTAATCGTCAGTCCGTGTCCATAAAACACTGTGTAATACGCGCAAACAATGACATTCTCGCCGGACTAGACTGTCATCAACATGACGCAACGAGCGATGGTGCCGTGTATCGCACCTTTGTTAGAGTGACAGCAATGAGTTGCTTATAACCTATACATTCTGTGTGATCTCTCAGAGAGAATCAGAAGCTTCTCCTCCAGTAGCAGAACCCACAGTAGAAACGATAGAGAATGACCAGTTAGCCGATCCTCCAGCTCCCAAGTTTGGAATAACAGATCTAAACATTAGCCATCTTAAGTTATTTGCTTTAGAAAAGTATGATGGACATTTTATGAACCTCTCTACCGAGGGAGTTGAGGTTTGTTGACACTCACACAAATATTCACAATTTTGTTGTTAAAAAGTGAATTAACTCTTTGTTAACCAGCATGTTTACATTATTATGTCATGTTTTAATATTTTGTTACGTAAATTTCATAATTGATTATGATATATGTTAAGTTAATTTTAATTTTTTGTTTTTTATTTAAAATCTAATCACAACGATTCCTTACTAGCTTTAGTTCATTATGATTAAAATTGCATATAATACACAAACGCATTTAATAATAAGAGTTGAGGTGAGAATTTCTAAATCTTCATATTAAGGCCAGCTTGTTAATAAGGGCATTTCAATCCACTCCGACGGCTAGACTCAATTTACAGAGTTGCCAGTATTGCATTTGCTCCTCTATGTAATACAAGTAATTTTAAAATCTCTTTTATTGCTATTAATGTTTAATTCCTCTACACAAGAAAGCCTGTTAGTCCACAAATGTCACCTACAAGGCCTTTCCCCAATTTTATAAGTTTACAATAACGTGAGAGGTCTTGGCATGGTGCACAGATGCTTGGTTCTGCAAACTGCAAATTTTAAGGCTATGCTTGTGTTGCACTGCGTCATGAATTTTTTTACTTTCCCAGGTTAGAATATTTGCCTATTCAGTGTTGCTACACAGTAGCTGTGGTCACACTGATACCACCGACAGCAGTGAAACCACCGTTTTAATTAGGGCAACGAATTTTAGTGTGTGAACGCACATCCCAGTTTGGATCTGATGATGGTACGTATTTATAGTAAGATCAAAAATAACAAAAGAGTTTCGGATTCCATTCACCTTATCGAGTGAGTAGTGCATTCAGAACCTCAGATGTAATCAAACAATCGCGTAGTAGCCTTTGACAGGTTCTTGACGGGTTCTGAGAAAACTCAAACTTAAACCAAATTTCCCCGCAAAATACAAGCTATTTCAGAGACATCGCGGGTGCGGAGAAAAGCGCAAGAAAGGTACGAGCATGGCTGTTTAGTGCGCATCATTATTGAGTGGGGAATACTTTAAGAGCTGCCCTTGCAAGCGCGTTGACAGTTACTAAATCCAAGGAGAAACAAGAGGGGAGCCAAATTCTTGCTTTTGATAGTTCTCTGTAGAATTATTTCTGCCCCCGTGTTAAAGCTCCAGTATCTCTAAAAGGGCAAAGTGGCCACGGTTTTACGGATTCGCTGAGTCACCTACTAAAACTGGTCGCTTAATTTGATCATCCTCATCGAACTTTGGCTTGACCAGCACTAGATTGTTTTCAGCAGCATAAAATATTTTACTTAGTCTGAGTTACATTTTCAACTTAAATATTGAAGAATGTGCATCATCGTGTTAAAATATCGTACACGATGTTGTCAGTGCATTAAAGCGCATGACATTATCATCGAATTGAGGAAATAAGCTATAGCAGAATAGTAAAATGCTTTTAAACTCCCGCCAATTCTCCATGTTTGAAAAAGACTGATCGGACCTGGGGTCACGATCCTGCTGTGAGTTGATTTTGCAATGTGACTACAAGCTCTGGGATAAGTAAAATACCAAAACAGATTTAACACCTCAGATTCCGATGCAAAAAATCCGTTTTACTCTGGTGTGTGTGATCACAGCTATTGTCTCCTTTTCTTGATGGTTTCTGTTCTATTATGCTACAACCAGAATATTTTTACAATGTTATGATTGATATTCCAGTAAGTGTATTTCTTGCTTGGAACATGCCATTTTGGAGCCTTTTAAAAACCGAGAATGAATCAAGGAAAGTAAAACCTGATCAGTCGTCTAGCGCTGGGGTCGAACTCGATTGAATCGACGAGTAACGGAGTAAATGATAATCGCCTTTTACGGGTACTTGAAATGTACATGAGAGCAATGTGATTCTTGATTGTAATAAGCTTATCAGTTGTGTACCCACGTCACTCCCACGTGTTTGTTCATAATAAATCAATAGTAGCGGTTACACCATAGTAATACCAATTGCTATCGTCACATTGACACTTTTGATCCCAACGAAACAGCGGTATTAATTAGGGAAACGAAATTTAGGGTGAGATCGCAAATCCTACTTTGGATTTGGTAATGTTGTGTGTCCATAGTAACATCAAAAGAACAAAAGGGTTTCGGATTAAATTAATCCTATCGAGAAAGTAGTGCACTTAGAACCACGGATGTAATTAACCAATCACGTAGCAGCCTTTGACAGATTGTAGAAATGTTTTGGGAAAACTCAAAACAAGTTTCTCCGCCAAATACAAGCTTTTTTAGAGACATCGCGGATACGGAGAAAAGTGCAAGAAAAGTACGATCATGGCTGTTTGGTGCGCATCATTATTGAGTGGGGAATACTCAAATGCCCTCCTACGTTTTCAATAGGAATTTTGGACCTTACGCGCAGCCTTTTTAAGGGTCAACAGCAAAAGTAAATTGTTTGAAAACACTGGAATAAAGTGGAAAACCCAAAATTAATTAAAGCACACAGAAGTTAGCATGTAGATCTTGCAGATACCAGGCTAAGAAGCTCATATGGCTGAATATTTGTAAAGAATTCAAAGACGCGTGTAAGGATGCTAATTGGCCTTGGAAAAAAAACAAATCTACATAATGGGAGGCTTCAATCTAAACCTACTCGACTATGAACATAATAATAAGGTAAGAACTTATGTGAATATGATGGTGGAACACAACCTTATTCCTATTATTAACACAACAGCAAGAATTACTACCAGAAAATAATCCTGCATCGATAAAATTTATTGCAAACACCACTACACAAATAATATTGAATATGGCATATTCCACGAAGGTATTAGCAACATCCCTATGAGAAATAAAAAGATGGCAAGTTTCGACGTTGTTTCACTCTTTACTAATGTTCCTGTAGATAAGGCAATGACAGTTTTTACGAGACCATTCCAAAACGAAAGAAGCCCAGTTCTCTTTAAAAATGAACACTTATTGGAACTTCCCGAACTCCGTTTACGTTATTCGTATTTCACATTTGATGGGAAAGGATATTATCAAAAATCGGGGATGGGAATGGGATCACCCCTCAGTCCCATCCTTGCAATATTTTCATGGAACATCTGGAAAAGAACTATTACCAAAAATTATTAGGTCACAACGTCGTCTGGTTGAAATACGTTGACGACATATTACTCATTGCACCACGAAGGACGAATTTACAAGATCTGCCAAGAAACATCAACAAAATCGAGGACAGCATAAAATTCATACTAGAGGAAGAATTCGACAAAAAGTTAAATTTTCTTGATGTGACATTAATTTAAAGTTATAACGAATTAGAATTCAAAGTGTATAGGAAACCTGCCAATAAAAACGATCTTGTGCATTATCTTTCCTATCGCAGCTCCAACACTAAGCGCGGTATTATCATCGGTTTCTACCTTCGTGCTTATAGGATTTGTTCACCACCGTACTTACAAGAAGAACATTCTCGCATCATAGATATCTTTAAACAAATGGGATATCCGTACCATTTTATTTTAAATGCAAAAGGAAAAGCACGAAAAATCACATCTCGCCAAAGACCTTTACAAAATATGGACAGCAGACAACCAAAAAGGACAATGATAATTCCAAAAACAGGGATCGATAACACCGTAAAAGGGATGTTTAGGAATGGAAATACTCGCCACTTTACCCAGCAGCATCAAACAAACAATGGAAGCCCCAACAACAACAACAGCAATTGTAACAACAACAACAACAACAACGGTGTTAGGGCTGTCTCCAAGAAAAGTATGACAATACAAAGTTTTATAAGTACGATTGACGAAAGTAGTAAGGACTGGAGAAGCAGGAGTTTACAAAATTCCGTGTAGTGGGTACAGCAAAGCGTATATTGGTGAAACAAATTGTTTTTCTCGACGAAAACGCGAACATAAGTCAGCACTAGCTAAAACCGATAGGGAAAATGCACTAGTTACACACAGAAATGAAATATAACATCTTCTAAAGTTCGACGAAGCACATCTCATATTACATGAAAATGATCGACGTCTGCGAAAATTGAAGGAAGCGGCTATCATTCAAAATACGGACAACATTAATTTAAATATTGGTAGCTATCATCTTGCACCTTTAGTTAGGACCTCAATCACCTGCTCGCCTACCCCACCAGTTGATTGGTGGACCGCCAGGGCAAGGTGGTTGCCATTCACACGGGCTTTTCCGGTCCAGGCACGGGCGAACATTACGAAGAGCTGAAACGGCGAACGGTTGAAAACATCGAAAAACTGCTCTAGTTCAATCACTTCTCGGACAGAAGCGCGTTCAACGACCTGGACCTTTTCGAGTTCCTAAGGGGCGCGTTCTGTCCAACTCTATCTCGGCCCTTACTAGGAAAAAGTCTGCATGATTGCCGGTAAAAAATGCTCATAAACAATGGCTTCATTGAAAACAACAAGCAATGAAAGTAGGTTGCCAGTTAAAAAATAATCGTTGGTGATTTGATTGTTTTTTTCTTCGTGAAGGCGTGTAGCAACCTTTAGGGCACCAAAAGCGATAATGATTTGAGGAAATCCATTAACCAGTCCAGTTACCAATACAAGCCTTTCGAGGATACCTTTGGTCATCGCCTGTTGACGAATTTCTTTCGATGTTTCTTCTCGCATTTTATTTCGCAACATTTTAAAGAACCAATAGGCAATGAATTCGCCCAATAAAAAGAGAGTCACAAAAAGAACGAAGCGCACGAAAAGCGAGTGCAAATCAAAGTACTGCATAAATGGCTTCTTTGAGTAGGCAATATTCTTTGATCATAAGCGTTTTTCGGCGTCTTGTTATGGATGTGCGGTGTCGGTTGTGGTTTTTGCCGATGGTTGCGTCATCGTTATTAAAGAGCATATCGGTAATTAGTGAATAATCCGAGACCGACCAACGGTCAACAATTGATCCAATAACAGAAAAGCAGTTGGAGATAAGATTGCTTTCTCGCTTTTTATCCAATTTGAAAGAGAAACGTGAAGACTCTTTTTTTGATTGAAGTAACATGTCTCGGGCTCCAGCTAGCCCTTCACCCATCATACCATGCGCTATTTTGTGATTAATTGGGGTATCGATCTTTCCTTGATAGACAACATAACGGATTATGAAGGGAGGATTTTTTTCAAAAAGTAACTGCTCTTCTAGAAAAAAAAGGGTGTCGATTGCGGTACGCAAATCTTTGGGAATACCTTGAAACTCATCTCCCAGGGTAATGGTATAGGGTGACAGGATTCTTGGTCCGAATTCTTGATTGCAACGGTGGATCAGTTTGTGAAAAGCCGTGTTCAAAGATGATCCTTGATAACTCGAACTTCCGACAATGTCCCCCATGACGATGAAACGCCGCAATGCTCAGCCCTTGTACTCAAAAAAATCACAACACGAATTGCAATTATATTGCACATTTTAATATTTTGCAAAAAAAGTGCAAAAATTTTTTACGTGCAGCTATAGTGCACAATTAATGTAGCGGCAAGGGAGCAATGAGGGCCGGTAAAAGCATTCATGGTGAACCCTAGGCTTCCATTTGTGATAGCCAATGTCTCCGCTCAATCTCCAAAAGTGGTTATGAATTGGATCACGGACCGGCTAAGGCCCACTCGATAGCGATGCTCTGTCGTTTTGGCAAGATGGAATCCGTTTCATGCCACCTTTGGGAGCTGGAAACTATTGGTCCCCTTTTGATGTCTATGCTAGGCTTCAATGATAATGGGGGATTCATTGAAAATAGGGGATATTGGGCAGAATATGCGAGCGGTTCGTATCCTTGCAGATGCAAGCATCAGCGAAGTTGCGGAAAAGGCTGGGATTACGCGGCAATGGCTTGCAAAAGTAGAGAACGGCGAGGGAGACCCTACCATCTCGGTATTTCTGCGCGTGTGTCAGGCACTTGATGCCGATCCCAGTACCGTTTTAGCCATTAAGGGCACCGATTTCAAAAGCCGCCTGGTTTCCGCCGCAACGCTGATGAAGAATTAAACGCCAAGATCGGTTTCTTCTCATGCTCGACGAAAAAGCTGTGGCATTTTTTCTAACCCTCGTCGGGCGGAGGGGGCGGTTCACCATCACCAACGCTTGAGAAACATTCGGATTGCTCCGCATATTTAAGCATTTTAAATAGTTCCGCATCCGAATTTTGCTTCGCATAAGCGCGAATTTCTTCAGCGTAGAAAAGTTGGCATGCAGCCACATAATTGATGAGGTTGTAATAATACTTATTTAAATCGCCAGACTCCATGATCAAGCCTTGGGCTTCGCTCGTAAATTTCAAACCAACTTCTTTTTCGCCTAAAAGAATATGAAAAAAACCGATATTCGACTTACTGAGTGAGATCCCGGACAAATCAGCACTTTTGCGATACAGGTCCAAGGCTTGATAGGCACGCTCCAAGGCCGCCCTGATATCTCCAGTGTGGAATTGGTACCACGCCAGCGCATTCCAATAAAAAGGGTCTTCAAAAACGCTTACGCTTTGTAGGTGTTTAGATGCTCTTTCAAAATCACCTTGTTTGATATAAAACCAACCAATTTGCGTATGAACCCTCGATCGCCCCAAGTCAGATTGATAAAGCTCAAGACTTTGAAATAAATTATCGAGTGGGTTTACACCATTTTTTAGATCAAGTAAGCCTTTCAAATAAAAAACTTTCCGTCGAAGTTTCGGATGCCGCTCCCTTCCGGTAAGCTCAAGAATTTCTATGGTTTCCGCAGATTTTTGATATTCACCAAGTGAATAAAATAACCAAGCCTTTTGAAAAATTTCTTGGGGCGTATCAGGGTTGATAAGAACGGACATGGCAGCCCTAGGTCCAATGCCGTTAAGTTAAGCCGAAAAAATGGGCAGGCTTTTCTGGGTAGGAAGTTATTTAAGTCTATTATTCCAAGTCGTTTAATGGTATAAATAAGAAACGAGGGAACCCTGAAATTGAAAGACTGGATTCCCTCGTTAAAAAAACTAACAAGGCATTTATTATGGCACGTTGGGGATAGAGAACTACTCGCTATTTTTCATGTCTTCTAAAAAACTGAGAAGCGGTTTTTCTATGGGCACGTTCGAAACCATCTTGTGGTCAGCAGCTCATCATAGAAATCAAGCAAGCTCTTTATTCTAAGCATTTCGTCGAAACCTTTCGACTTTCTCCCAAAGCTTTCATCCGCAACCGTCTTCTTACCTTTCCTATGGTCGTTCTCTTTTTGGCGAACTTTGTCAAAGGATCGCTCCAAGATGAAGTCGATCAGTTTTTTCAGGCTATTCTGAAACTGGACGTTTCTCAAAGGATGGTGACGCGCAGTGCCCTCTGCCAGGCTCGGAAAAAGCTCTCCCACAAGGTCTTCATTGCGCTCTTGGATATTATTTGCCGATTTCTCAATCGAAGATCTGATCTTCAAAATTACAAAGGATCTCGTGTTTTTGCTGTAGACGGCTCAACCCTGGTGTTGCCCGATACGCCGGACCTTCGGGAGCACTTCGGCATGGCCAAATACGCGAAGGAAAAGGGACGGGCCAGGGCCAGAACCTCCATCCTGCACGATGTGCTCAACAGAGTGACTTATGACGCGATCATCGACCATTACCAACAACACGAGCAAACCCTTGCCTGGGAACACCTGGAAACCGCCGAGCTTCCTAGAAAAAGCATCATCCTTCTAGACCGAGGTTATGTCAGTTTCCATCTCCTGCGCCACATTCGGGATCTCGGCCATCATTTTTGTGTTCGCGTCAAATCCAATCTCAAGGTCGTCAAACAGCTTGAGGCATCGGGTCAATCCGATGGCATCTTCCATTTCAAAGCATCCCCCCAAAGCCGGGACAAAGTGTTTCGGAAACGTTTGGCAAGGCCGTTACGGGTCAGGTTGATGAAGTTCCGGTTCGGGAAAGAAACAGTCTATTTGATGACGAATCTCTTCGGCACCCGCAAATATCCTAAGTATGAACTAGGCATGCTTTACCACCAGCGTTGGCAAGTCGAAGAATCCTACAAAGTGAAGAAATGCCGCTTGAATATCGAGCAATTTAGTGGATTTTCGCCGGAAATCATTCGCCAGGACTTTCATGCAAAGGTGTTTTCTGAATGTTTGGCTTCAGCACTGGCGATCAACGTTCAGAAGGCTGTTGATTCCTATTCTGAGACAACCGTCCACGACTATTGCGTCAGTCTTGGTCAAATCTTGGCAAAAATGAAGAACACCATCGCCTTGCTTTTCCTGAGGCGCCGTTGGCGGCCATTGTTAAATGCGCTTTATGCCCAGTTTAAGCAGTCGTTAATAGCAAGGGTCCCAGGGAGAAGGATCCAAAGAAAAATCAGGAGCGGGCCTCACCTCAAATTACAAATCCCGGCCATGGCATATCCCATGAATCGATGACTGAATTTACGCAGCCGGACATCCTTAACTTAACGGGATTGGGACTAGTTCTTTCTTTACTATTTTGTTGTGTGGCCTTCATCGATTCACTGGGCTATATGGGCTACATCTTATGGAATATCGAGGATAGCTTTACATCCGTCTTAGTGGGCTCAACACCCTCTCTCCTGGTCATAGCGTTTTGGAATAGAATTCTGGCTTTTATCAGTGCGCGCTCTTCGGGTCGTTCTTTTCGGGGGTTGGCGTCAATTGCCTCAATCCTGGCGGCAATCCTTGCAGCTGGGACCTTGTGTACCGTTTATTCGGGCCTTTCCCATCGAATTGCCTGGGGAAATAACCCATCGGACCACGAGTATGCAAAAAAAATTAAAGAATACATGGATCAAAACAAAACGGCTTCTAAAGAGGCCGATAAAAGTGTCTCGGCTTCAATCCAACTGGAAGCCGCTAGCCAAAAGTCTGATGACAGTGATTCAACTTCCAAAAAGGAAGACACAGAGACTACTGGAAAGGGGCCGACCCGCTTCGAGGACTTAGTTAACCAACTGGTCCTTTGGATCAAAAACCATCTATTCAATCTTCAATCGGACCTACCCTCAAAACCAGAGGCATCAGGCCCAAGTAGGAATGCTGCCGCGATCTTCGTCGTGCTCACCTTTTGCCTGATCGCCTGCCTTTGCTTTGGGTGGGCCTGGCCATTCCTCAATCTATCTTCCCAACATTCGTTCTACCAAGCACGTTTGTCCAGAGCCTATTTAGGTGCAGCAAACCCAAAGCGTACCGAAAGTCCTGATGGGGTACGGATCCAAGACCCCGACGGCGACGATATTGATCATGAAGCATACACCCCGCACAAGTATGGCGGACCCCTTCACTTGGTGAATGTCACCATCAACGAAACCATCGATGGCCAATCCAATATTCAGCAACAGGATCGCCGAGGGACGGGCTTGGCCATTGGTCCTCATGGACTGAGCGTGGGCCCAAAACACCATCACCTGACCCATCCATCTCCATCCGTTCCTGAAAAAAGGGAGGGATATTGTGTATTTCCCGACAATAACATCCCGCAAACCCGCGAGAAAATGAAGCTTAGCCGGTGGGTCGCCATTTCGGGCGCCGCGGTCTCCACCGGCTTGGGATCGCGATCCAATATTTCCTTAAGCATTCTCACCGGGCTGGCCAATGTACGCCTGGGCTATTGGTGGAACTCCGGAATTGATCCTAAAGATAGAAACCATACTTCCCAAACAAGCACCACCAACAGCGCTCACTCTTCTGCACAACCAAATGACAATGAAACTCAAAAGCAGCAAAAAAGCAGAAAGCGTGCATTAAGACGCAAACGGTTTTTCCAATCCCTGGAAGAAAGGATTTTCCCGGTCCAGCATTTCATTCTGCGCGAGCTTTTATCCCGTTTCACAGGGACAGCCTACCGTTACTGGTACCTTTCAGATGGTGCGCATTTCGAGGAGTTAGGCACCTATGAACTTATTCGCAGGCGATTAGACCTCATGGTGGTGGTCGATGCAAGTGCGGACCCCGACTACAAATTCACGGCGCTTGTCAATTTAATCCGCAAAGCAAGAACCGACTTTGGTGCACACATCGAATTCTTGGATCTTAAGAATCGATTCCCAGAGTTTGGCGCCCTTGATGAACTCCGCCCCAAAAAAGCTGGAAATCAACCGTTGTCCCGAGCTTATGCGGACTGCGCCCGGGTCACCTACGTAGATCCTAAGCAGAAGTCCTGGCTCATTTAAATCAAACCAACCCTGATGGGCGTCGGGCATGGGAAAATGGCTTTGCTGCTCGCTGTATTGAAAGCCGGAAAGCAGCACGAGGCCGAGGCCGAGAACAATCAGCGCCGTGGTCAGGACCGAGCCTCCCATCCCCGAGAGATCCGCACGTCGACGCCATAGGACCCAGGTGAACCAGACGCAGAGCACAAAGAGCAAGACGAAGAGGGCAGACGGCGAATCCTGAAGTGCAACGATGGTAAGTCCTGCGGCCGGAAGGAACGCCAGCCGGGCGACGGCGCGCCAAAGGGCATCGGAGAGCAGGGCACCTAGCGCTGTGCTCCCAAGGCAATAGACCGTGACAACGGAAAGTGCCAAGCCAATAAGCCCCGGTGGGAAACCCAACCCCTGTCTCTGGAACAAGAGGAGTCCGAGGTTCATTGTGATCGCCGCCAAGCCGATCACCAGAGCGGTGAGCTGGATCGACCGATTCGAACGGCCGGATGTTGTTTCGCTGAGAGTGGCTGCGCTGGCTCCCAAGTCTCGTTCCCTTCCAAATCCCCAACGACGGTTCGACCACGGGGTCTCTATTTGGCGAGACCGAACACACGAGGCTCAAGTCTGTCAACGGCATCGCCACCAGCGATGACGCCACCGGCGGATATCGGCAACCCCCTCGCGGCCCGCGTCCGTTGGGTCAGTGCCCGCCGTTGTTGCTCTCGAGCAGGCCCAAAGCGTCGGCCCGCGTTGCGGAGGCACAAGGATGAGTATCGGGACGAGCAATTTTGATCCTCTAGAGTCAGACAGGGCGGGGGTCAAGAAATTGGCCGCATTGTCGGAGCGGGTAAGGAAAGCTCTCTGCGGTTGGGCCCTATGGACTCCGTTCAATCAAACGCGGGATGCAAGGATGGTTGGGTCCAGACCTCTTTCCGGGTGCCCCCATTCCTAAACATATCTTCTTGTTGCTATTGCGTCTTCGATTGCTTCGCAATATCTAAGGCCGTTGCCGAGGTCCCCGGATTCCTGCTAGGCATCGGCTTGGTCCTTAAATGGGAATCGCGTGAGTTAATAGATACTTATGGTTGCTGTTTTTGCAGATTCTTCCCGCTCTGCCGCGGAGCGTATCACCAAGGGGCTTGATCTACGCCTCTTTGGCTGGCAGCAGCTCGCGATTTTTCTGGCCGTGACGCTCCTCACGGGGTTTTTGGCTAAACTCGGTTTTCACAATGGCTTCGTCGACGCCGGGCATGACGGATATCAACTTCGCACAGCGCTCGACATATATGGCGGCTCGGTACTGTTCAAAGAGACATTCACCCAGTATGGGTTTCTCACCGATCATTTGAACGCGTTGGCACTCTACCTCTTTGGCGAACGCCTCTTGTCGCTAAAGTACCTTGTGGCGTTGAGCTATGGTTTCACCGCCGTCGCTCTGTTCCAGATTACGACTCATCTGAATGGCCGAGTTGCGGGCCTTCTAGTCCTCGTATTTTGGACCATCTCCGCGCCTTTCTATCGCCACGGAATCATGATCAGCCCACACGCTTTTGGTGGGTTTTTTCAACTCCTAGCCCTCGCGATTTGCCTAAGGTATCATAGGACGCAACAGCTGAGTGACGCGATTTGGCTTGGCGTTCTATCCGGATTACTTTTCCTGACCAAGCAGAATGTTGGTATCTATCAAGCTGTTGGACTAGCGTCGTATTTCTTCATACGCGCTTTCATAGATGAACGCAGATTGATTCCCTCCAGGTTTCCAATTGTGTTCGCGGGATTGTTGGGCGGATTCTTTCTCCCTGTCATTCCGGTCTTTCTTTGGTTGTTCGCCACTGGATCCTATGCGGATTGGTATGCGCAGACGATTACTTTCCCGAGATCTTTTTACCTGGACTTTGTGGCGGAACAGTATCTGAAATTGAGCTTGCACTTCAACGGGTTCTTCGAGGATAAAATTTCCTGGCAGATCTCCTTCCTCGTTTTCACGATAAATCAGTCACCTTTTTGGATGCTGTTGAGACTAGCTCTAGGGATCATGTGCCTCGTCAGCCTAAGGGGTCCCTATTCCCGTGAGGCATCGGTTGGCCTGCTCTTTCTAACTTTCACAACTCTGGGCCTCTTCCCCTCCACCGCCTTCATGCACCAGTGGTGGTCTCTGGAAATTGTGCTTCCCGTCATTCCGATCCTGGCCGTGGGGACTCTCACCAAGTTTTCGACTCAAATCCGCGACAGGAAAATAGTGCGCAAGCTCAGCGCTGCAGGATTGGGGTTGGTTCTAGCCTCCGCCCTCGTCTCGGGATTCTATATCAGTCGGGACAACTTCCAAGCAGGTTGGTCCCAGGTCACTCGGGACTGTGTAGAGATCGAACAGCCCGGTGTGTTTCAGGGAATCTGTTCACCCAAGACATTCCAGGAGGACCTGGCCAAGGTGGTCGACCTCGCAGTGCTCGCACGCGATGGGGACGAGACACGACCCGTCGCGTCAGTGGAACGAGAAGACGGCTATGCGACAACAGCGATGACGTTGCTCGTGATCGCCGCAGTCCCAGAGAACAGATCTCCTCACCCTGCGCTGTGGGAGCTGCCGGTGCTGTCGGACAAGATCTACACGGATCGGCGCGCTCGTCTGTCCGAATCACCGAGCATCTTGGTCGACTACAACTGGTCAGGTGTCATAAGAGCGTTGGACGGCTACAAGCCCTGGGGCTATGTAGCCGACCGAACCGGCAGACCTGGAAGAGGGTGGGTGATCCATATTCCCCAGGATCTGGATCTCGATCCACCGCGCGAGTTTGCCGCACCGGCTCTGCAACCGGTCGACTGGGAACAGAAAATCGGACGAGAGTTCCACAGGAACCGGTTTTGGATGGGAGATGGCTGGCTTGGCACCTATGGTGCGGAGAGTCTCAGGGTGGTCGATTCTTCGGCATCCCTGTTTTTCAGATGCCCTGAATCTCCTCCGCCGTCGCAGACCATCCGATTGATCATTGCCGCCACGCGTGCGTCGGATCTCGGACTGAATCTGTCTGAAATCATGGACGCACGGGTGAATGGGAATACGGTTCCGATTTACTTCAGACGAAACAGTTTTGAATTGGACACGCCGCTGTTGAGACAAGAACATGGGATGTATGAAGCTAGGATCCTAGCTTCAGATCTGTGTCGTGAAGAAGTCACAGAGATAGAATTCCGACGAAAGGAGCTTCTTGAACCTGGAATACGGCATATTGAGCTCTACTATTTTCTGATCGGGACCTCGGAATTGTATGCGAATCAATCACCGATGCCGATTGACTTCGTGCCTTGAGTTCCAGGTGTCGTTAGAGGACTCACGAGTTTAGTCGGCCGATCGGCGACCTCCGGAGGCACTGATCGCGTATCCCTTCGCGATGGCCACGGAGAACTCAATCTTCAAGTTGCCATGGCGCAGAAGCTCTTCGCCTTCTCGATCTGCCCTGCGAGGAACGTGGCTTGTGCTCCGTGATCATCCGCCGTCGCCGCCAGCCGGTCTCGACGAAAAGGGTTCAGCAGAATGAGCGCCCAGCGGAGCGCGTAGAGAGGCTTGTGGCGCCGCTGGCGTGCAAGAAAGTCCCCGTCTTCCGGCAATGCGCCGGCCAGGCGCTCGATGACCTGCCGTTTGTCGGGCTCGGTCAAGGACATAGCCGGGTGCAGCACGAAATCGATGGCGAGCTTGACCGGATCGTCCCAGCCCAGATAGTCGAAATCGATGAAGCGCAGGCCGCCTCCGGGCTCCCGCAGGGCGTTGTGAAAGCCGAAGTCAGCCGGAATCAGCCGGCGCTGCGCATCCGGCAGTTCTTGGCCGTCCTCAACCTCCCGCCCGAGCGCTGCCCGGGTTCCTGCAAGGCGGGGCATGAAATCCCGCTCGAGGAAGACCTCCAGGTCGGGATGAGGCGCAAAGGCAGCTAGGCGGGCCTCGATCTGCGCAATGATCTCCGCTGCCGACAGGCAGGCTTCCGAGGCTGGGGGCAGAGACCTGGCCTCGGGTGCATGGGAGGCTTCAAAGATACGAATCATGAACGCGATGGCGGCGTCGAGATCCTCCGGGCGATGCTGGGACACGGGCTGCCCGTTCAGCCACTCCATGAGCATGAAGCCCTGGTCCGGGTTTCGGCCGAGCGGTTTAGGCACGGCGGAAAGGCCTTGCGCTCGCAGGAAATGCAAGGCGCGCCACTCGACGTCGAGCCGGTCGCGTTGATCGCCGGCGCGGCGCGGGTAGCGCTTCAGAGCCAGGACCCGCGTCGCCGTGGTGACACGATAAGTGTGGCTGTTGGCGCCGACACCCGCGGGCTCGATCTTGACCGGCGCCTCCTCGGCCAGGCGCCACACCGCTGGCTCGAGATCCCGCAGGGTCTCGGTCGAGGGCGCCTCGGCTCTAGACATGACCGGCCAAGCGCGCCCGCAGGAACAGGGCCATGGAGAAGCCGTCGATGATCTCTCCGGTCGCGATCTTGTCTTCCACTTCGCCGATCTCGTAGGCGCGCACGTCCTCGATGCCTTCCCGTGCGTCCGACGCGCCGAGACCGTCGATCCGCGCCACGAACAGTTGGGCACGGATCGAGAGCGACGAGCCGCCGGGCGTGAACAGGCCGAGCGGGATCACCTCCCGCGCGGCGGTGCCGACCTCCTCCGCCAGCTCGCGCCGGGCAGCGGTTTCGGCGTCTTCGCCCGGATCGGCCGATCCGCGCGGGAACTCGAGGGACCAGTCCCGCAAGCCGTGGCGGAAGACGCGCAGCAGCACGGGCTTGCCGTCGAGCAGCGGCAGAACGGCGACAGGCGAGGTTTCCACGATGCGGTTGTAAAGCCCCAGGGAGCCGTCGGGAAAGCGCACGGCATCGCGCACGATCGTCATGTAAGGGTCGCTGGCCAGGAGTCCGGCGCGGGTATCACTGACATCCAGGCCTTGGGCGGCGCGGGAGCGCGCGGCCTGAGACCGTGCGCTGGCGATCTCGGCCGGGTCGGTCAGGATCTCGATGCCGCCGCGAGGATGGTTGGCGAACCAATCGGGCCGGCTGCGAAGCAGAGCCATATAGGCCTCGAGCCTGAAGTCGTCGGATTCGAACGTCATGGCCCGGGTCCGCCGACGGTCCCGGCCTCCGGCAGTAATCCACGAAGCGACCTGGCGCTGTCGGCGAAGAGGGATGCGAAACGCCCACCGGCTTCCACGTAGTCGCTGTTGTTGGCGATCACCTTGTCCTCGATCTCCGGCGCGAAGCCGAACAAGCAGAGAGCGATCTGCTCGCTATTGAGACGCTCGCGCGGAACGATGGGAAGGCCCGAGGAGGGAAAGAACAGTCCTTGCTTGGCGGGCGTGTCGTCGACCACGATCGCGAAGTAGTCGGCAAGACCATGAAACTGCAGAAATGCACAGGTCAAATGCCCGGCGCCGTAGGCGGCAAGCCGGCGACCGTCGCCGGTCAGCTCGTCGAACAGCCCGCGATAACGTGCCGTCCAGACCGGGAAGGCCGCAGCGAAACGCCGGGCCAGCTCGAGGTTTCGGGCCACAGCGGCGCGCGGGAGCGCGGCAGCCTCGGCCGCTCCCACTTCCGGCTTGCGTACGTAGGCGACCAGCACATCCTCGAAGGGATAGGGATGGACATCGACGCTCAGGCACTCCAGACCGGCGGCCGCGAAGACCTGCGGCAGGGTGTCCCCGGTGAAGTAAGAGGCATGCTCCTCCCAGATCATCGCATAGTCCTGGCGCTCCAGGTTGCCGGTGCAGTCGGGAACCTCGATCACGGCATAGCCGCCCGGCGCGATTAAATGGTCCAGGGATGCCAAGAAGCGCCCGGCGTCCTCCGCATGTTCCAGGATGTGACGTACGATCAACAGATCGGCTTGGCCGGTGCGGCCCGCGAGCCGCTGGGCGCTGGCAGGGGTCATGAGCCCCTGCACGCTCTCGATGTTGGAGAGGGGATCCTGGGCGCCAAGGTCACGCCTGGCGTCGATCTCTCGAGTCTTGGTGAGGCCACGCGCCGTCAAGCGATCGAGTGTGGTGCGATCCTTGTAGCTCAGTCCGAGCACGCTCGTCGCTTCGTCGATACCGGGCAAGGCCCGGATCTTGTCGGCGACCTCGTACAAAGATGACAGACCAGTACCGTAGCCAGAGGGATTCCTGGTATGCTTAGCATCCTCTAGAAGTGGACTTAAAGGTCAAATAGCATCCCGTAGTTCATTGTCGTCTGTCCTATACTTTTGAAATGTGTCAGAGCATTTCTCAGACTTGTTGTATACCCTACTTCATATATCTTTTTCAATATATTAAATCTTTACACCTAAATTTGAAAATTTTGGAGCCCCGTTAACTACAGACACCTGGTTTCTACGAGTGCTTGTGGTAACTTCCAATTCTTATTGACCCCGCATGTTTTTTTGTTAAAATGATGCCACTTATTCAATGTTTAGTGACAAAAAAATGGTTGTGGCCCCCACAATTTCTTCGCTCCGCCACCCCTGACCCGCTTTTTAACTGGCTTTTTCACCGATTTTCCAGAAGGGGTTACACAAAAATTTCGTACGCCTTAGATTTATGAAGCATACGCTAAAATATGCTTATAGGTAATAAGCATGCCCTACAGAGATAGTCTGGCTACGGTACTGTAACACACGAAGACACATCTGCAACTGGCATAAACAACTTGTACGACAAACGCGCTGATACCGAGCAAACTTCTAAACGCATTCTCTTTTAGGCCATCTGCAGCCGCTCAACCAATCAGATCACGTCGCATTTGTTTTGCATTTCAAACCATGGAGGGGTCTGGACATATAATTTCTAGTGGTGACGTATAACCATTGATCTTTCATTATGATTGGTTTATTGCAAGTTACAGATGACTAGAATCAAAACTAATCTAATCTTAAAGCTTCTGTAGCTACCAAGCTACATATAACTGGCTGTCAATAATGAAAGACACTCTGCGTGCAACACACTACCATGTAGTGTTGTGTGTTGTCAGGTTAAGCCTACTCTACTCGTGCTTCTTGCTAGCATGGATCTTCTCGGAAGCGGGTTTCCTAGAGCACCCCCTACGTAACTTCCAAACCGTAGGCCCTTTGCCACTTACTTGAAGCACACTTTTACTACTATTCTTTATCGCGAAATATAGGGTACGTTAATACGGTAGGTCACCTACAATCGTGAACAAAATTTATGTAATTTTCCTCCAAAACGTCAAAAAATTGCGTTAATGGCTCAGTGCCAAAGGCATAGGACAACGGTTTTTCTTTCAGCTTTTATTTGGTTTCTACCGCCCGTTTCAGAGCAGCACAGTGCTATGGCATATACCTTTCGAAAAGTGATGTTTTCGAATTCGGCGGTTGGTCTTAACGGGGTTGGGCCTGTGTTTACATAAATTAAAGTCCTCGATTGTCACCTAGCTCAGTTGGTAGAGCACACGACGTGATAGCGTGGAAAATGGTGTCAGATCCCCAGTGGTGACATATCTTCTACTTCTCTACTGTCTTTACAATTTATTTGGGAGTCCTTTTCACGAACAACAATGATGACACACCTGAGATCATCAGAAGAATTTCAATTGATAGAAATGCAACAGTCTCCCTTACCAAAATATTAAAAGATAAAGGAATTTCCCTAACCACAAAAAGGAGATTACTAACGTCTCTCGTCTTCTCTATAGCGTCTTATGGTGCAGAATGTTGGGCGCTCACAGAATCCGACGAAAAGAGGATAGAGAGCTTCGAACTGTGGTGTTTCAGAACAGTCCTTCGAATATCCTTGACCCCTGAGGTATTATAACTTTTAAGCTAGAAATTCGTCTATTGGATGCAATCTTGCAAAGGAAACTTAGTTTTATCGGACATGTAATAAAAGGAATGTATAAGAAATTTTGCAATGTTTTTGTCTGAATATTTCGTACCTTCATTAACTTAAATTATCATAATCATTATCACAACGTAGATAAACATTATCTTTTATAACTATGTATCTTAGTGGAGGGTACAAAAAGTCAAAACAAAATGATTGTGTTACCGTTGTATAAACAATGGGTTTAATTAACCATTAACTACCTTTCTGCAAAGAAGAGAGGAAGTGTGAAATCCGTTTGAACAACGAAATTTAGTTTTTTTCTGTAAGGAGAGTTTGACGAAGAGCGAAGATAATTACTGTTTTGGAAATGAAACTGGTAATGCTTAAGCTTTATTACTTTTTTTCCTACATGTTTTAGTGGATATATATTTTTATGTCAACATTCTAAACTGGATATCGAGCCGGGTATGATGTTGACAATTGCAAAACGTCTTGTTATTCTGTAGTTCTCTTCAGTTGTTGCCAAATGTAATACACCATCTTTTAGTTTGAAATGTTTTAGTTTTCGACGTAGGATCTTTGTGTGTACTAAGGTCAGCATCGTGTTCCAATAAACTTTACGTGAACTATTAAGCTTTGCTTTATAAAGAAGGAGTTTTTATAGGTAGAATGTTGAAAGTATTTCCTTGTGTAAAGCATGTCCCAAACAAAATATTTGCAGAGCTACCTGATTATAAGTTCAGATGCCTTTACTGTAAGCCCGCAGATTATCGTTTCGAGTTGCGGTTTTGCTTGTTTATCGAATACATTAAAAAAAATCACTGCATATTTCAAGCCGATTTGCGGACATTTTTATAATCAAAATGTAATTCTATTGTGACATCTGTAATTAAAGTAAAAATCAAATGTTTCGGCACACAAATTATTAATGTGAAAAACGGTACCCAAATGTTTGCTAGGCTGACTCCAAAAGTCCTCCTCTTCCGCCTCCCCTCCCCCCTCCAGCCAAGCAGAAAAGAGTTTAAAGATTTATTACAAAGAAAGTAGAGAAATGGGAAATTAGGGAGCACAAGGTTTCAGGAGTACAACTAGGGAGGAGTAGGGGAGGCCTCCCCTGCCCTAATTTTTCTACCGAAAATTGTGCCCTCATCTTAAGCACAACTAGAAGGAAGGCCTTGCCCTTGAATGCAAGACACTAACAGTTGGTCTTCATTTTTATAAGCCACGTGATTCTTAACAAATCAACGTTTTGAGCCTCAAGTCGATTCTTAAATTTTTATGCTATGAATTTATTGCATTTTTTGTTAGAAATTATGCTGTTAATTATGGGTAGGGGAAAAGGTATATTAGACTTAGAGTGTAGAGAACAGACTGATTTTCAATAAAACGAACACCTACGACTCCGTCGCTTCAAAAAATAGATATGAGAAAATCCTGCCCTAATTCTGATAAAGCTCCCCTGCCCTCAAAAAGTTCTAGTTGCACCCCTGGGTTTAATAAAGGCCTGGCCTATTATCTGCTTTTTCATGTCTGTAATCAAAACCTGAAGTTGAACTGTTAGTAAATTATTTATTACTTTTATGCTCTCAGCATGCACTAAAATATGCAGTTCCATTTGATTGGACTTTATTCTTGCAGTTGCTTTTACAAACTTGGAAAAACACATTTCACCCTAAAGTACAAACCCTATGTTTAACTTTGGGAATGATGCTAAGACATTGCAATTTCACTTTGCTCCCTACTACAAGGATCCACAGGGAATATGGAAGAGATTGATCCTACCAAGGATAACCTTGGATTAGAAGCAAGGCATGAGTGTACTAAGAATAGTCAGACATTGGACCTTTTTAGTCACTTTTATGCGGACCTTCTTTATCAGCCTTTGCTGATACTCATGGGTTTGGATCTATCCATCACATTATATCGTCTTAACTACACTTAGGGTGAAAGGCACTGTCTTTTGAGTGCGGAGAACAATCCGGACTTTAAACTTGTCATTGTCATCTTATACGTTCGCAATGTTAAACTTCTAAAGGTCGTGTCAAAGCTATCAATGATGTTCTCCAAAACAATATAGTAACATATCCCATCACAAGGATCAGTCCCAAGTTCGGACCAATTTCCCTTTATTCCTATCCTATTCTCCCTTTATTTTGAATAGATAGTAATAGTAAAAGTAGCTCATCATTGGGGATCGAACCTGGTTATTAGTTTCTCTTCAACTGAATAGAAACAAAATTTCACTAACCGGCCTGCAACCTTGAAAACTTTAAAAATGTTTTCTTAAGAACTCTCCAGGAAAATATGATCAACAATTTAATATAAGTAAATTCATGCATACCATTTGCAAGTTGTGCCCATGATTGCCTTCCAAAATTTGTCCTTTGTCCTTCTTGTAGCAATGTCATAAATGACTTATCGCCTGAAAAGCCAAATTTCATCCACCGTCTTTGGGAGTTTCCATAATTGGTAATTCGCATTCCAAAACACAACGTTGAAATTGGGAAGGTCCCATATTCTGATGTCTTGAATTGTAGAAGTTCATTCCTTCCAAGTTGATTATAATAATTGATGTTTCGTTGGTTGTTCCAGTGATCGGAATTGTATCCAAATTCCGTCTAAAAGGAAATAAATGGGAGTGAAAATTTTGTCGTCTAAATTTGGAAAAGATGGAGGGCCATGTTCGCTAAGGTGCAACAAAATAACCCAGAATAAACAAATACCGTGTTTCCTCTTATTAGCGCTCATTTAAAACTTCAAAGACAATGTGCAGAGCTAATTAGAGGGCGGCGCTTATAAAAAATTTAAAATGATTAAGAAATAAATTTTGTTTGAAGCTCAAAAAACAATATGAACGGAATCAATGAATGAAACAGAATCAATGTCTTATATGTTTCAACAACGTATTTTATTGTGTAACTACCCTTCTGTATGGTTTTCCCCCATTTTTCTAATTAGCGCCACTTTTTCTAGGTGCGGCGCTTATTAGAGGGAAGGCGCTAATTACAGGGCGGAGCTAATAAAATAATTTTACTTAAAGAAGCGGCGCTTATTACGGCTCTAATAAGACGAGATACGGTAGGCATGTTGCAACATTTAAGGAAGGAAACCAAGACAGAACTTGCTAAGAAAATGCAGGAGTTACTGAGGTGCTGCCTTTCTATCTACCTACAAAAAGTTCAACAATACAATCAATGTTGGATTGGAGGACCAGCAGAGCAGTGGGGGTCCTTAACGTCCTTTTCTATGTCTGAAGGGCAAATAAATTTCGTATCTTGCTATTTAAAGCATTATTCGCTATCAAAAACGTAGAAAATATATAATCTTAGATGAAGAAAGTGGCTCTTAGGACCTGAGGATTAAGTTGTACCCCTTTTAATACTCTTTGACTGTGACAAAGCTGTATCCTCTTTCCAACTCAAGCTAAGAGAAGTGCAATAAGTTGGCTAACTTTTATGAGAATCTATGCACAATTTTGAGCTTTCGAATCAAAAGTATCTTTTTGTTGGCTATACTGTTCGAGTAATATTTTCCTATTCTCTGAAAAAAGGTCAGTTTACATTGCTAAAATAAAATATGAAATTGTATCATCAGGAAGAGAGGATTTGAAATATCGGCTTTGTAAAGAACACTAAAGAATAGAAAATATTTCACAACCGGGGATCGAATCCGCGATCCACGTCCGTCATGGTGTCCAAAGGCCATTTGACAGTAGAAGTATCGTTAATACCGGATGGCAGTCCTTCCTTGGTCAAGTCACATGGTCAAGAGAGGCTGGTCTCTAATAGCGTTGAGCTGGATGTCAATGTCCACCGGTGAATGATTGGGAGCTGATGTGGCGACTAGAGAAATAGAGTATGTTTGCATCGGAGGTTACCTGCCTCAGTTGGTAGGGCACACACCGCGATAACGAGTGTCATGGATTCGATCCCTTGTGGTGACATATTTTCTATTTCTCTAGTGTTCTTTTCGAACCGAAAACAATTGTGTTTAGTCACAGACTACTGGACCGCATCCTTCAAAATAATAGTCACAGACATTTTCAATGATCGTATTGAACGACAATGATTGTAGGCCTATCTTATGATATGAAACAGGATCTATGCCAAGAATGTTTCACCGTCATTTTTCACCCGTTAAACATGGAAAGTATCATCGAGAAGAGAGGATTTGAAATGCCATTTTTGAAAAGAAAACTAGAGTAAATGATACTTTCTAACTTTAAATGGGCTTATGACAAACAGACGGGCCGGACGGCGGTCCTTCCTTGGTCAAGTCACATGGTGCAGAGAGGCTAGTGCGCAATTTCGTTGAGCTAGAAGTCGATGTCCCCCGGTGGGTGATTGGGAGCTCCCCCTCCCACCTTGACAAAAAAAATCATGGCGACGCCTCTGTGCACTGAGCTACCTTTTCAAGAACGTCATTGGAAGTCACAATAAAAATCGATAAAAAATTCTACAATTCAATAATTTGACCACATCCCTATTGGAGATAGGAGAACACTCTTATAAAATTTGTTATATGTGTTTATGCTTGTAAAGATGAGTGAATTACATATTGTTAAGGTTTTTAGCAGACAAGCATAAAAAAGTATTGTAGTTTTTTGTAATAATGTGGTTCTTAGCCAGTCACGCTTACGTGAGAGGGGGGAAGAGCTATCAGGGGGCAATTAATTAGTTAATCAAATGTTAGATTTTTTAAGTAACTAATAGATATTATTATTGTGCGTCGCGTATGATAATTTAAAGGAGCATTATATCGAAAAATTCGTTTACAGGAGCTGAAATCACAGAGGCCATTGCTGACAATAAAATTAAATCGAAAAAGTACTCGGCAAACATTTAACAAGGTGTGGGCAAGATTTCATCTGAGGGGATATACCCCTTTTATCCGTTACCTTAGGGTTTGGTGATAATCCGATTCAAGTGTTTGCAATACTAACCCTCTTAATTTTTTAAGCAAATAGAAATTGAGTTTGTTGGCCAGGGATGTCGACAGATATGTTTAATGGAGGTTGAGTGAATATGGAAAACAGCTTTTCATGGACAAACACTAGCTTATAATAGCTTATTATATAAATAGACTAATAATCCTTGATGTAGAATTTACAAATAATTATGTCAAGTGCAGAAGACGAAAGTTTCATAGTTGCCAATGTCATATGTAAGACAAAAAGCTTATAAAAATAATATATATATATCAGTTTACGAAGGTTTGTTGCTTAAAATATTTTCACCAGTTTGCTGCCGCTATAGTGTCTATAATGTCTCGTTAACTACTAGCCTAAACTTAAGCTTCGCGCTCAGAATTGTTATTATAGGTTAAGAAGAATTTTAAGATAGATCTTTCTGAAAAGTGGGGGAATACCTCCCATAAGTCTTACTGATGGTCCTCCAGGTCACCAACCTCCTTCAATCTTTCTATGCATTCCGAATGGTACCAAAAATCCTGAAACTTCAACTGCTCTCACTGAAAACTCCCTTTGTGGATGCAGTGATTAAATGCACTTGTGCACAGTCATTGTCATGTGAGCGATCAATTCAACATCCACGGCGGCACCGTTTGATTTTAATTAAGCTTGCAGACCAGGGTTGAATAGAAAGACCATGGTGGAATTTTTAAAAAATGTTATAACAATACAGAGTATGCTACAGATTGAATAGCGAATGCTAAATTAATGAAAAAAATTATTGACAACAAAATAACTCAGTATTTTGTGTGAGTACCATAAACTGCTTACAGAGTATCATCGAGAAGAGAGGACTTGAAATGTTAGTCTTGAAAAGAACACTTGAGAACTAGAAAATTATGTCACCATCGAAGATTGAACCCATGACCCATGCTTTCGCAGAAGGCACTCTACCAACTAAGCTGATACTCTCTCACTTTAATGGGCTTTGGGTTGATGATGGGCCAGAGGGCAGTTCTTCCTTGGATAAGTCACATGGTGCAGAGAGGCTGGTCTCCAATTGCATTGAGCTGGATGTTGATGTCCATCGATGAATGATTGAGAGCTAATGTGGCGACTAGAGAAATAAAAGTATGTTAACATTGCAAGTCACCTAGCTCAGTTGGTAGAGCACACACCGCGAAAGCATGGGTAATGGGTTTGATCCCCGGTAGTGACGTATTTTCTATTACTCTAGTGTTCTTTTCAAAACTGCTTACAATCTTCCTTTGCTGATTTAGATATATCCAAACATCAAACTTATTAGACAGTTTATTGATTCCCAATGAACT
Source organism: Alatinidae sp. Z8VKAUB7J3 (assembly GCA_010016025.2). Classification (NCBI taxonomy): domain Eukaryota; kingdom Metazoa; phylum Cnidaria; class Cubozoa; order Carybdeida; family Alatinidae; species Alatinidae sp. Z8VKAUB7J3. The sequence goes on along the minus strand of JAAAKM020006971.1, from coordinate 139,983,593 downwards.
TGAAACTGTTTTCGATTTTTCAAATTCTAGGGGAGAATTACACATTGCTTTGTTTTGCCTGCACTTATCTCACAGGGGCAGGCACTTCTCAAATTATTGGGGGGGGGGGGCAAGGGCACATTTTGATCTTCCTCAAATGGGCAATTATACACAACACATTATAAACTTGGGTGCAAAATTTCCATATTAAGCAATTAAATACTGTTGCTGAAATTGCTTTTTCTTCTGACACAATTGACTTTCCTCCTTTTTTATATATATTTGCAAGAAAAAGTATGTGGGGCAACCGTACCATTGCACCCATATGAATGTGAGTAAATGTGTGATGTCTAAGTTCTATAAGCAAAAGATCATGAAAGATTGACACTAAAAATCTCCACAGTAGCTTTTTGGGCCTGATGGTCCAATGGTTCAAGCATTGGTTTAGTAATCATGAGGTTGTGGGTTTGAATCCGGTCTGCATCCCTTAAATTGCAAGCTATTGTGTTAATGCTCCACTCTTTGAGAATTATATATAAATGCTATGTGTCTGCTGAGAATGTGTATATGTCTGGCATTGATGAAGGTTCAAAGCTGAAACACAATAAATATTAATGAATTAATTTCCCCCAAACAATACGTATATATCTTAAAGAAACATATTAATCACCACTGGGTGAAGTACCAACAAACTGATAAAACAAAAATAACTCTCACAATGCTTACAATAATTAAAACTTCAATTGCAAATATAATTATCAAAATGTGCAAGTATAATTATCCAACATGCAATTACCTACCATGGTTGGGGGGAGGGGGGGTCCTGGACTAAAAATCACATGCTGATATACTAGAGAGAGATTAAGTCAACCAAGCAAGACTTTCCTCCTTTCAATAGTTATAATCCATCCTCCTGGTTAAAGGCCCTTTCTTGTTAAAAGCCCTGGAAAAGCACTTTCTCAGATTTTGAGATACAGTAGACTTTACTAAGCTGAAACTAAATACGTAACTTGCAAATTTTCAAAGGGTGTTTGAAATTGGGGGTCACAGTTGCCCTTTCTGGTAAAAAGTTGTTGATGTCGACAAGGCTATCTAACACCACCTTGTGTGAAGAATACCCAAAATGGCAGATGGTCAAGAAAGAGGAGCTACTTGCAGATGTGACAAATATTGTGCAATAGTAAAACTGTCATAACACCAGTTACATACCAAATGTAAGAGTGCAAAATTTTACATCCAACCCACAACTACGGGACGCATGACACACTGTTAATAAGGTGACACCAAAGCAATTGTAACTCAAGCTCAACATCTGCCATCTGCTTCTCCCACTTTGAGCCAATATTTTACCAAAGGTATGTTGATGTAGATATCACATCAACAGGTTATTTAAAAGTGGGAGGGAATAGACTTTTGAAGATATCTGTCTTCACAATTGATACAATTTGAGATCATGTAACAAAGGTGTTACCGTGAACCAACAAATACTAGTGTCTCACTGTGAAGTTGCACGTTGTAAAGTTCAATTCGGAAATGTATCAACTACTTTAAGGATACTTGAGTTTCCTATTTAGGAACCTTAAAAGCATAAAAACTGCAGGAAATCTGCTTGTCTCTCACAAATTGCCAAGAAATAAAAGGGAAAAAAGGTTGTAAGGTGTGCTGACTTTCTTTGAATCATTCAGAAATTTGCGTTAATAAACCCTGTATGTTCACTAATCTACACAAGTATTTTGAAAACCTGGACCTTTTAACTGTGGATGTTTGACTGGACAAAATCTTCTTAGACAAAATCCACATGAGACAATATTCCATCACACTGAAAGCCCCTGGGACAAATTCCCTTTGACTATTATTGCAACTACCACAAAATTGCCTCAAAAGTCCCTCTGAAAATAACCACTTCCGAGAAAATCCCAGCTGCAAACAAACCTCTGGCTACTGAAAAACAGCTACATTCGAGCCAATTATAACAGTAATGAATATCCAGATTTAACTTTTTGATGATATTTTCTTATTTTCAAGTTCTACAAATGTAATTAGTTCAAAAAATGTTTATGAAATAGTTTTAGCTATGGCAGTCAATCATTAGTTCAATGTAAGAACAAACCATGTTAGTAAACACCTACATCTGTGAAGGACAGTGAGTAGATTGTTGAATTATCAATCAAAGACCCCTCCCCCATATTGTACGACGTTGTAGATGTCCACACATATACATCTGTAGTAGAGCTGACTTTCTTTGATGGATGTATATTACTTTATGAAGAATTTTGAAGTGTTTTATGAGCTTCAACAACATCCCAACAGCCACCTATGATATTCTGAAGTCAATCTTATCCACCTTAAACGTTTGAGTCTGCTGTTGCCTAGAGAAGTAGAAGGGGCTTCATCCTTGCTTCTATGAAAGATCTTGTTTGGCAAAGGGATACTGACTCATGATTTGACAACAGTGATAGGGAAACACAACACCTGCAAATCAATGCAGCAAGACTAATCCCTTATGACACACTATGCTTTTTGCCACTCCTCCACTACAATTTATTACACTTTTGAAGATGTTGTAGCCCAAATCATATTCAACACAGTGGTTCTTAAGCATTTAAACCCACAGTAGGGCATGGGAGATGAGAATGGCAATCAGTTGCACGCACCATCCAAATACATCTCAGAGATGAGTATTAAGTTTAGAATGCAGTGCTTATTTTACAGACACTAGAACCACCAAAGTAATCATTATGATGATAATTATGACCCTTATCATGATCATCATTTTAACCATTGATGTAACTATCACTATCATGATTAAAATGATCCTTTGCATCATAAAGATCATCATAACAAAAAAACCATCATGGGCTTCCCTCATTATCCTCATCATTATTGACATCACTACCATTATGATTTTCATCACAATAATCACTACTGCAATCATTTTCATCATCATCATCATCATCATCATCATCATCATCATCATCATTATCACCATTGCCATCACCAATATTGTTATTAAAAACTATCATCATCATAATCATCACCAACATTGTCATAACCGTCATGAGCCAAGGTAGTCCAGTGAACCCACTTGCTTCCTATGCTTGAGGGTATGGGAATTAATTCCATGAAGGGTCATTGGTGATGACAGGAAGGGCATCTGGTCTTAAAGTGATCTACGCTCTAACAAAACTCACATATATGGACACTGCCCTAGCCCCTGTCAAGGGGAACCTACAAGGCATACAAAATGATTCAAAAAATCATCATTATCGCATCACCACTTTGACCAACATCAAATTCACATTATTATTATCATCATCATCATCATCATAACCACCACCATCACCACCACCACCATCATCATCCTCCTTATCCTCCTCCTCATCATCATCGTTCATTCAAATGGCAACGTATATATTTCTGAGGGCAACAAAGCTGAATGTATGGGCATGGTCTAAGCACAGCAAACTATGAACACAAAACGTGGTCTTCTGTCTGCAAAGTCATTTACCTTCTGATACATGTTTGTCAATTTGAACACTGGCCAATTGACTGTATTTACATAAACACATGGTATGTGGAAATCTCCAGAGCATTTGCAATAAGGTACTCTGTTTATAATTTAAGCTTTCTGGTACTGAAATCTCCTCTGTGATTACCGATAAATTGTATTATCATTCATCAGTCTTGTCTCATACATCTTTAAACAAAATATTTCAAGACTTCAGCCTGTGAAGACCTGCCATGCATGCAAAATAGTCAAGCAAGAAAAGGAAATGTGACCCCATGCCACCTGCCATGAAGGCAACAGGTTAATTAGCAGTTACTGAAAACAATTTTTATAAGATGCATTATTGATTTTTAAAACATGTGAATGGGCTTACAAAATCATATTTACATGGTTTATTTATTAATGAAATAAAGCAGACATAAAACATAAATTTGAGAACCATTATATAAGATAAAATAATCTCAGGTCAACACAGTTTTTGTTTCATTGAAGTATATATATATATATATGCTGAAATACAGATATAAAATGAAACACATAATCTCCAAAGAAATGGAAACACTGAAATTTTACGAAGTTGCTTAAAATAGCTAGCTAGCATGTCTAAATAGGTCTTTTCTGTCTTAGAATTAAAGAATTTTTACATTTTTGGTGATTTAAGATGCTAAATGCATAGTATTGCATTGATCAGCAATTGTCCCGGAATTGAACAATTCTTGAACAGATGGTAAATTCTCTGAAGCTGTGTAGCCATTTGTGGAGTATGTTTTAGCTTGCAACAGAAATCACTTGTGAACTACTAGATTGTTTGTATAAACAATTTTTTTATAAGCAACTTGGAATTTTGGTCACATTTCAAGTTGCTTATTTTCAGCCAATTTCTAGATCTGAAGTTTATTAGTGGTTGCTTAACTTTCTTCAGTAAAGGTCATTGTAAAAGGGGAAAGGTCATAGTTTTTAAGTCAAGAAATGAATGTAATGAAGAAGCCATTGCAGTTTATTTTTCTGTGTGTTTTCTTCATTTCTTTTTAAATGTGTTGATTTTTTAAATAGACAACATAAGATTTAAAGATGTGCATATGCTCACAATCGTACAGGACTGACATTACTTAATAATTTTTCAAATCCTGTTCATTTGCTCATTTAAACAAATTCCTTATAAAAATATTGTGTATCTCAACTCTGCTGTAATTTAAAAGATTACAAAACAAATCTTGTTAGCTCTTGCTGAAGGTACCGTACGTGGAATGGTTGCACATGATGTTGTGGACATTTTCCTATGAAGAATAAGACAAAAATTCAAAAACGCATTCATCTGATTGGCTTTTTGATAAGAAGATTAAATGGAGCCCGAATTGCAAAATGATCAAGTATATATACTTTGTATTTCCATTGGTCGTAAAATGGTAGCTGTTTGAGGCATGGAGCAAGCATTTAGGGAAAATATTTCTCACTGATGTTGGTAAATGAAATTTAAAAAGATTTGAGGTCATGAATGACCACCCCTCTATTAAAACTGTCTGGGAAATACCCGTACTTAAATAATGTTAGTCAATATTTCAAATGACACTACAAGAAGCTACTTTTTTCACTGCAAAGTTTTATCAGTGTCATTTTCACATATAAGTGACAATTCAAATACTTGTCATGATGTGATACATATGTTCCTTAGAGAACTACGATTGCTCATGGATTGTCAAGTTCCTATCTTTTTGTATTTAAGACGTACTGGAAGTTGTAAGAAAGTAATTTGCAATTATATGGACAAGTGCAATATTATGACATATTTAGTTTGGTGTCAGTAATCTGTTTATAGAAAGGTCTGCTGTTGCCAAGAAAAGTAAACAGAACTAAGGCATTCAATGGTAAAAATATGACTTACTATTTTTATAAGTAGTAAATACAACTGAATCTATAATGATTCAATTGTATCAAATCCACTAAAAAAGGACCTTTTAAGTGTCTGTAGTTTCCATGCTTCATATTCTTGTGAGTGATAATAACTTTTATTTAACATATCTTTTTTAGGAAAATGTATTTATACAAATATTCACCCACAATGAGTATTGAAAATGTTCCAGGAGTATCAATACTGAAGGTAGGGTGTCATACCATTTTAAGTATTGTAGAGAGGGTGCACAAAACTCTATCTCTCTAATTTACCTGATATGTATTGTTAAGTAGGTCTTAATAGTTTAAACAAATGGAATGTAAATGTACCTCATTAGCTGCTTTTGTTCATATTGTTCTACCTGTTTTCTGGTATATCCAAATTATTCTAACCTGACCAATCTTGCTTCTCCAATTTTAATTTTTATTCCTTCAATAGTCAAAAATACTCTTGTAAGGTAGTATGTTAGCATGATACAAAGGTACTCATTGTGACAAAAAGCAAAATTTACTATAAATATGCATGTGAGATTTTATTTTCTGAATATTTCAAGTTCTATACCATGGGTGACTCATTAAAAGAGTGATTGTAAATGAGCTAGTTATCTTGGAAAACTGTCGCAACAAATTATTTTGGGGCTGAAGATTAAGGTATTTGAGTTAGTGCACAATTGGTACGTAACAGTATTTATAACTAAGATATAGAGCCAGGAAAACTGAAATATTGATATAGAATTGTTGTGATATCAAATCAAGTATTGGAATGGATATGATTAATAATAAAAAATTGTATTGAAAATTACTTGTACTTGAACATTGCCATACTATCATCACCAGGTGACTTTTGCTTTTCATCTGTTTGATTGCATTTTCTACTTCTTCTACTGTAATGGGTTTATCACCCTGCTCCATTGCATCCTAAAGTTCATTCTCAAGGTTCTCAAGGTTGCTTGGTTGTTAGGCACATTCAATAGGTCACATAATTATTCTTTCAATCTCTCCACAATTTGTGCTTGGTTGGTGAGTAGGTTGTTATTTAAGTCTTTAATAGAGTAACTTTTTTTATTGGTTTTACACCTTGTACTTCCCTTAACAAGGGCTAGTGTGGTGCCCATATACATGGGACTTTTGCTGAAGCATAGAGCACTTCAAGAACGGATGCCCTTCCTGTTATCACCAATGGTCCTTCGGGGAATCAAGCCCATACCCTCTAGCACAGAAGGCAAGTGAACCACGGCATAATATTTTGGCAAGGCTATAGAGAAGTTTTTTGTACCATGTAGGTCTGCTTCCATATCTTCACCAATCTTCCTCCAGCATTCTACCTTTTCATTTCTTTTTATTCTCTCTGTTTCATTTCTGACCAAGATGTATTCCAAATGATCTTCTGTTCTATGTCTCATAAATTTTCTAAACTTTTTCACTTTTACTTTCACTGCTTCTTTCACTTCCATTGTCCACCT